>OV651819.1:32072579-33272579 GCA_927349885.1 Psylliodes chrysocephalus | reverse complement strand
ATTGCAACCTAATTTACATGAATTACTTACTCGAATACGTAGAAAATAAGAATAGTATATAATGAAAATAATAAATTATTAAACCTAGTTTTATATAATAAACCTTGCGAAGTTTATCAATCTGTTGACCCTTTATTAAATATAGACAAACATTCTCCACTAGATATTATTTTGTCAATTAATAAGAAAACAACCCAAGTAAAACGTCTTTTAATTTTAAAAGGGCTTATTTAATTCCCTTTATAATGCACTGGTCAACGTGAATTGGGATTTTTTATTAAATATTAATGATATTGAATTGGCCTGTGACTCATTTTATTCTACCCTAAACGAGCTATTTGAAGCTTTTGTTCCCAAAACTTACAATAGACGAAGAACATATCCTCCTTGGTATTCAAAAGAGACAATTAGAGACATAACCGTGCTCGCGTGTAAAGATCTAGGTAACGGGTTTATAACGTAAACTACTATTACATCAATATCTCCTTAACTTAGGTATTTTTATTCCATCTCAAAAAAGTCCGAATTGAAGTTTCATGGACAGGTCTTCAGTGTGTAATTCAGTCTAAAATTTTACCTCTAATTGGACCTGTTTTTCAATGTAACATAATAACACCGATGCAACGCACAACTCATACATTTCCTTGAAAATTGAATTATCAGCTTAGGTTAGTAGTTATGATTGTTCTCTATTGTTCGAACTCGGCGACTTTAAAAGTTCTGGAATTAGTATCTCTGTTTTATTATCTAAATTATGCAAATTTATTATTTTAATTTTTGAAAGTTTGCAGTACAAAGAGCCATTAAAGTTACTAATTTCTGAGACAAATCTTACAGATTTATTGATTCCAAGGGAAACAAAGTTGACAAATATTTCAGGCTTTGGATCCTACATATGAAAATATTTAGGAAAAACTGGTCGAAGTTTAAAAAACCCTTGAGAAAATGATTTACCAATTAATAATATCCCCTATCTAAGAAAAAATTACTTAATTTTTATTGTAGATATTATTACGAGTATTATTATATTAGTTTAAATTGTGTTCTCATTTAAATCAATTTTATTAAGAGTAATTTGCTATTTGTTAAAACTGTCAACAATACTGGAACATACTGTCCACAAAACTGAACAATTTAATAATAATATCATAATGCATTGATTTAATTTTTGACGTTTTTCTCGAAAAAGTTTATTAAAAAATAATAAGTGTATAAAAAGTTTTAAAATAAAATTTTGCATAAACTGAAAAATTTGAAGAATGGAGCAATGTACAAAAAAGTTATAAGGGGGGGTTACCTCAAAACCACCCCTTAAAATATTTCAATTAATTCTTACTCACCCTCAAATTAAGACTCATGAAGCGCTTAAATAGCATACCAAATGTAGATTTTTTAAGTTAAACGGTTGCAGAAATATTAAATCTTTTCGAAATTTATGGCCCCATTTTAGGCTTTCGTAACTCCTTAGGGGTACAACTTGGTATAGAGGAAAATTGCATTAAATCACCATATTTTGGGGTGCCCAACACGCACCTGTTCTGTGTCGGTACTTATATTGCACATCCTGTATAATTAAATATTTATAGGGGTCTATTCTGTAACAATTCTTTTATATTTAACGGCCTTTAAAAATATTTTCTTCTTTACTTCTGTCATTATTTAAACGGATCTTTAAAATACATTAGAGGACTATCTTAAAGAAATCTGTTTAAATAATGACAGAAGTATATTAACGAATACGAACATATTTTTAAAGGACGCCAATATTTTTAAAGGCCCTTAAATATAAAGGAATTGTTACAGAAATCATACTATTATTTTATGATGCTGATTGAGACAACATTTTTGCGCATACTACTGTGCGGCAGGTGTAATTTTCTTTAATGAAACTGACTTTATGAAAATTGTATTGTCTATTGCAAACAATTGAGAGTCAAGGGAGTGAAAAGAGCCCAAGAGCTTGCTCGATCGATGTTTTCTACTTCCCTCGATTCGAGACTTTTTGCCAAAATTTGAATACAATTTGAAATGTATATGTATCTAAGGAATTTCTAATTTTCCACAAATCCTATAATCGCCGCGTCCTAATTCGCTACATTAGGCTTGTAAAGTACTTTTCCCTTTTGAGCGAATCCATTATTTATAGGCAAAATAGCTTACGAAAGTATAAAAGAGCAATTACGCAAAGCCCCTATAGCTAGGTGGCAAGGGACCCGATGGCTTTTCTCAAGTTTCACTCTCTTTCCAGACTCTTCCTTTTGTCGTTACCATGGTAACCTATTTTTATGCGACTCTATGTAAATTGTAACGGGAATTGATGACACTGCGGTATTTTCTAAGAGCTTTTCTAATCGGAAAAGCCTCAAAGAAAAATGTCCTATCGAAATTGGAGATTGCAGAAATATACATATATTGAAAGATTAGAATACTTGAGAGTCGATGAAAATTACTTCGGAATAGAGGATAAGTAAGATCCTGTTCAATTTTAATTTCCAAAATTCCCGTAAATACGCTATGACTTTGTATTTTAAATTATTATTCCTATTTTTCAATTTTGCTATTGATATTTGATGTTAGTGCATACAAGGTGGACCAACGTTGAATTAGTTATTCCAAGTACCATTTCCAAAGGACCCTGCACTGTATATTGATTTCGGGTACTGTCAGAATTTGTTTAAATGTCGCATCTTTCTCATCAAAAATAGGGAATGCAAAATTAATATTCATACTTCATAAAAAATTGCGTAAAAGCATGGTATTCCATCAAGATAATGCTACCAGCTATACATTTTATTTCAGTATAAGTATTTTAGCAGTAATGAGATTCCCTGGGCGGGAAAAAGACGCGCAGCTTTTAATGCGCTGAAGTTTTCGGGATACAATCTATCACTTGTATTAAATCCGGTTAAAAACTCGCTACCATGCGCAGGCAACCCATATTTCGTATACAAATACAAACTTTTGTTTACCTTTTAACGAAGTAGTTTTTGTAATACATTCACAGCTTAAAAACGGAAAATTTTATATTTTGATAGTGGATTTAAAACAAAAATACGACAAATACACTTTAGTGTGTGTTTTATCCTTACTGCTCGTTTTATTTGAGGACATTGGAATAAATAAAATACTAGAAGTAATCAAGCTAAAAAGGTATGTTATAAAAAGAAAATACATTGCATTCGACTGATTTATGTTTAATATGTTTTCGTGAAGTATTTCCAACATGCTAGTTACTTGAATGGTTGTAAATTGTAAGAGTATATATAAGTGATAAAAACTGATCTAGTGCTTTATGATTCCTTGTTTTTTTTTTGTTGCCCCCAGTCCAGCATTCCCAGCCAGCAGTAGTAGCAAAAACATTAACATTGTCTACATTCAACCCATTTACATGTACATGATTTATCAGCTAAAAGCGGAACACAATAGTTCTTTGCAAAATGTAAACAAACCTACAAGGAAAATTGCTTATGTATAAATTCAACAATTAAATCAAAATATATTATTTTTAAAGGACTTATATCAACTATGTTAATTATAAATATTATAATATAAATATAAATATTTGTAGCAAAATAATAGTTGTGTATTAATAAACCTGTTGCCGCTCCAAAAATTTGTTGAAATATGTTCTATTGCTCTTAATCTTTTTAATAGGTTCTTATTATAGATTTAAATAAAAATCAACACTTTTTAGCCATCTATTAAACACTTACAAACATGTGCATATTTTAAGTTGTAAGGATCCGTAGCTTCTTAATTTTTTACATTAGACACAAGACCTGTGATGTCACAATAAATCTTGAATATGAGATAAAGGATTTGGGAGTTGTTTTTCAGTCTAATTTGATGTTCAATAACTATTTCTTACACATTACTAGAAAAACAATAAAAGCTCTGAGTTTTTTAATCAGAAATACAAAAAGTTTTCGGATTACCACTAAAATCAGATTATATAATGCCTTCGTAAGACCCCATCTTCCACAAATATGGATGCCCTTGGAAGCCTCACATATTGATCATATTGAAAAACTATAAGAAATATTTTTACTGTACCTTTATGTCATAAAAATTCTCGTACCCTTATAAGATCTCATATAAAACTATGCTCGATAGCTTTAAGATTAAATCTCTTTTACAAAAAAGAAAGCAACAGACTGTGATATATTTTGTACTCTATTTTAAATAATGTTAACTACAAAGATTGTGATTTGATTGACTATATAAATTTTAATGTGGCAAAGATTAATCTAAGAATCCCAAGTAACAAAAAATTATTTAGTTTAGATCCAAGTAGTATATCTCCTTTTAACAAGATGATATCTGTTACCAATGAGTTTCTTAGCGAGGTCCAAATAGATATCTTTAATGTTAGCCTAAGAAAGTTGAGGACTGTACTAAATTAAGTTCACTAGATATAAAGGTTTTTTTTGTTTTTAAATTTCTTGTTACTTAACTCTACATGTAAGTACTATTATTTTTTTTATAGTATCCAATAAATGAATTATACCTTATGGCTGCTTTCTAAGAATTCTGTGTGTAGTCACTTAGTTTAAAGTCAATTTTAAATTAGTGAGTTTAATAATGTATTGTGTCCATGGGCGTCGTTTGGAAGGGGCAAGGGGGGGGGGCAGTTGCTTTTACGACTTTACAACGCGTAATGGCTCTATGTCACAATACTAAATTAAGTACTAAACTTTAGCCCTAAATTAAGATATTAATTTAGAACTAAAAATATTTTTTTCCTTTTACAACGGTACCAATTTTTAGTACTAAATTAAGTATATGCGCACGCGCATTGACGTATTATTACGTGAAATTAGCACAGAAATTAAATATTCTGTGTAAATGAGACAAGTGAATTAAAAGATGTTTTTATAATGACTTTGACACTAGTTGACTTGACAACAACCAAATGTAGCAATGCTACTAAAAACCACGAAAAAACACAATAAAACCTACAAAATCAAACACAAACGAAATTTGTCCAAAGCGATAAAGCAATAACAGTTGCTGTGTTGTAAATTGTAAAAATACCCTACAAAAAAAACAGTGTAAATTATATAAATTTTCAGTAGCAAAATGGAAATTAAATCAAAGAAATAAATGGATACAATAAGAAAAAGAAAAAAAAATATTTTTCTAATAATAACAGTAATACTGGAAATAGTAGACATCAGAAAATTGAAAGGTTTTAAATAAACAATAAATTAATATTTTACAATGTTGTTCAAAATCCCTTAACTTTTAAATGTTGAGCAAGGATTAGATTTATGCCTCTTATTATTGTATGTGGCTGAAATACAATCTTGTGACTTATTGATAGGAAATCAATTTTAATCATTTATTTCTATGGCTTCTTTCGAACCAAAAATAAAGAAAATATAAATTGCAATCGCATACGTTTTTATACTACGTTATTATATAATAGTAATGTTTTTATTTTCACATTATTTAACCTTTTCTTCAATGACAACTTATTAGGATTAGGCAACATATATATTTTCTCGTAAATATTGTTGCCTGCCTATATTTTATTATTGATTTTTATTGATTATACTACTTTTTTTAGCTGAAGTAATAAAAATATATAATAATAATTAGTTTTTTCACTTGTTTTACAAATCTATATACTTTTATTAAAATCAACATATATATTTTTTAATTAGAAATTCCATTTAAAATTGTATTTTCAGTATACGCAAATATCATCCTATAGTTTATAAATTAGTTGGCGCTGCTGTCACGCACAGAGCGAATAATGAATGAAAATAGGCTGACTGCGCTTTGCATGATTAGCGTACATCGAAAAATAATCGAAAAAACTAAAAAGAAATCATGTTTTCTGTTATCGATTATTTTAGGTAGAGGAAGAAGAAATTAAAAATTTGCGTTTTCCTAGTGTTCGTCGACGTGTTTGAGTGAGTTTTTTTGTTTTTGTGTTTCTATAAATATTTTATTTTTTTTATATAATTTGTATGGCTCTGTCTTCTTGTTCATATTTTTGTTTTATATCACACCTTCTGTTTGTTTTTTAAAAATATGTGTTGGGTTATTTTATTTATTAGAAACTTCCCTCCCTCCCTATAGAATTGTGTAACGACGCCCATGATTGTGTCTATGAATTTTCTGTTTGTAGTAAATGGCCAATATACATAACTTTGATGTTTTTATTAAGTGTAAAAACTGCGAAAACTATATACATATAGTTCCCATTTTTAAATAAATTCAAATTAATTCATAATAAAAAGTAACTCTTTTCGTCTGCCATACTTGAACTCATTCACAAAAACAAGTCGCTGAGTATATATTTGTAAAAAAAAACTAAGGGTGAGATTACAGAACGTCTGCAACTTTGCAGATCTGCAAATATGGCGGCAACTTTGAAAATCTGCAAATATGACTGACTTACACATGCAAGTATCAAGTTTTCGTATTCCAAATTTGGGTTTAGTGTTCTTGGGGGTAATAAACCACAATAAATATTGCGAATTTACAGATATTTTTTGGAATACTTGCATTTGTAAGTCCGCCATATTTGCAGATCTGCAAAGATGCAGACGTTCTGTAATCTCACCCTAAATATGTCTCCGTTATAAATTTTTATATTTAAAGCTACATAATTTCCTATAGATTTATTAAATAATGTATAGAATTAATTTCTACAATATACTAGAGAAGTTTTAGATTAAAGTAATTCTTAAGAAATAAAGCGAAACCTCTATTTTGTTACTCTAACCTTGGGTGTTATATATT
This sequence comes from Psylliodes chrysocephalus, assembly GCA_927349885.1. NCBI lineage: Eukaryota > Metazoa > Arthropoda > Insecta > Coleoptera > Chrysomelidae > Psylliodes > Psylliodes chrysocephalus. Next base: position 33,265,826 of record OV651819.1, on the reverse strand, counting down.
TCCCTTGACAAACTAAGGTTACATTTTGAACTAAAAGTAATTAAACTTTTCACTAAAAAGTAATATTTCAGTTTCGAAATTCAAACATTTTTGACACTCAATCGCATACATAAAATTTTTTTACAAGTATTAGAAATTAAAAATTTAAAAAAACCGGCTTCAAAAACATGCAGATGCCATCACCACATCTTAACCAAATTTATATGGGAGCACCTCTGAGGTACCCTCTTACTAATAAAAAAAGAATCATATAAATCGGACAAGGTGGTAAAGCATTATCGCTAATCTCGTGGACCCAATTATTAGATTTTGACCAAATTTATATGGGACCACCCCTGAAGCAACCCCTTTCTAACAAAAAAGAATTATTAAAATCGGACACCGTGTGAAAGAATTATCGATGAACATATATAAAAAAAAAATATCGTGACGAATTGATAACCTCCTCCTTTTTTGAAGTCGGTTGAAAATGGTTTTGTCTTTTTTACATTTGCGAAGACTGCCCTGATATCTAATCAGTTTTCTTCTTCATAGTATTTAAGTTGTTCAACCGTTGTCTATAAAGGTATCTCACATCTCGCTCATACACTCGAATTTGAAAAACAGCAGAAAACAAATTCAACTAACCGTGTAAAGAAAACTTGTCATATCCTGAAAACGTCAAGTGTCAACTAAAATTTCTACTTTTAAAGATTAAACGGGCCGCCTCAGCGTACCAGTACTGATTGATACATATACTGGGATTTTAAGTTCCAATTGCTGTTATTCATTTAGCTGTATTCCATTCAGTGGAGTAGATGTTCTACCACTTTACTGGCCAGGTTTATCCTCTAGTAATAACGTAAATTGAAAAAAAAATTCGTAATAGAAAATTTTCAAGGTGCAATGATGTTATGTTAGCAGTATGATGATATGTCGTAAATAAATGGTTTAAAAAAGAGTTTGAAGAGAATTTCTTCCGTGATAATCTTGAAATATCGGATCAACTATAGGATAAGTGAATTAGGTTTAAGGAAAATTATGTCTAAAAATTAAGTATTATTATTGTTGAAATATTGTTTGTAATATAAACAGGCCAGGGCTTAACATACAGAGCAACCCTCGTAGTTATCTAACAATTAAAACTAGATATATTTTATGTTTATTAAAACTGATACAATAATCGGTAAATAAAAAATGTTTCTAACAATATCTCTTCGTTTTTTGTCTTTCCCACATAATTTTTCACACAATTTATAACTATTTTGAAATCGTCACTTTTACAAACCATTAATTTCATTGTAGAATCCGGACAGCTCACCATCAGAAACAATAAAATATCCTTGGGTTTTATAAATAAAAAACCATTAATTTTCACTGGGTCACTGACACATTGTGTTTTAATGCTGCAGGTCGGCGACCTCTAATATTTTTCAATATTTCAACGTTCACAGACAATTGGCTTTAGCACTCAAAACAATTAGATCAATTCTTTGGTGCACAAAAAGATACAAAACAATATAATCACCAGTGTCACGCTGCAACAAACCTCACCTTTCTTTATCCATTGCCGGAGAAATAAAAAAAAGCAATCCAAATAAGAACGCCCTTTCTTACTTATTCGCATAATTGCTGGTCCTGTTGTCACTTTCCTTAAGGCTATTGAAGATAAATTTCCTTTCTTTGCGTTCTCGCACCTATTTGTTGTAGAAATTCAGATAAATTGGATAATTTTACATGCACTTGATAGATAAAAGAAAGGTGAAAATGGAAGAAGCAATATGCCAATCAAACCTAAAATTATACCACACAATTTTTATTAATGTTATTATTCCAAAGCGACTAGTTTCAGCCATCCTAAGTAGGTATCATAAGTCTTACAATACAAGTAAACATAAAGGAAGGAGAAAATATATGTTTTAATGAATTACTTACATGTACATAAAGATGTAAAATTACTACAAATACCATGGTATGCAGCAAGACATTAACAAAAGAAGTAGAAATATATATTTATATATTTCTGACCTAACATTATTGACTTATTTGACAGGTGGAGCTCAGTTTTGTCCGTTTTACTCAGATAGAAAAAAATGTGTGTTTGAAGTTTTGTATTTGTATAACGTGTAGAGGGTGGGTTAGCCCACGGAACTTAGGCCTGACTATACCTATTGTGCATCCTCCTAAATTGATAGGTCCTTCTTAGCTCATCAGCCAGCCTGCAGATTTAATATAGTTGACAACGTCGCCAAGAGGTGATTCTCTTACATCGGCGGATGTTAGCCAATACTCGCCGACCACAAATCTAATAAATGAGAGCGTCGGAAAACGTATGTTCGCATCCCCTACAGAGTGAGGATTCTGACAGCCCCATGATATTGAGATGCTTCCATCCTTTGCAATGTCATGGTGAAGTATTTATTTGCTGTAGTGTTGAGTGATAACTTAAAAGCTCCCTGGCAACGCTGCAGCTTCTTGTTTCATCCCATCTTTCCTTGAATTTAACTAGGGAATGTTCATTAATTAGGTATATCATTACCAATGTCAGTCCAATGGAAGGGCCAGGTCTAAAAAGTATCTGGTTAGCTGCCTTCTTGGCTAGTGAATGCGGCGTGCATATAGGTGACCACATTGTTTATAGATACTTCGACCAAAGATTCGTGCATTTCTAGTACTTACCTTGAGTAAATTGGTGGTCTATCCAGGGTTAGTAGTGCTTGTCAGCTCAAACTTAAATATTTCGGTATAATTAATGCTTCTACCCATATCCTTTGCTAATAAAAATTTTTGAAGGAACTGTTGACCATCCAAGGATTGAGAAGTTAAAGAGTTTTTGAGTTTTCTATTGATGGTCTCAGTCCATTGTATTTTCTTAAATGGCTTATAAAAATCTGGAGTATCAAAAATACTTAAAAAACTCTTCAAAGCCGTTTGACCCTTTTCTTTTGCTGTTAATTTTAAAGCCTCTACTTTTGCACTGAAAATTTTCTTAGTTGATATAGAAATTAATTTCGATGATCCATATTTAAAAACTTCAAATTTATTAAGCTATTAAGCTAAAGTAACCACCCATTCTTCATCTAATGCAATTCGTCATGGGCGAAGTTATGTCATCAGATCTGGGGGGGCTAAAGCCCTAGCCCTAGTCATATAATATATAATAGTTCTAGAGGTATAGTAAAAAAATTCTGGCGAATCTATGAAAATGAATAAAATAACATATATAAGTGAAAAAACTGAATAATTTTCATCACAAAATTTTCCTAATTTTCGCAACAAAAGTAGATATGGACAATCCACTCAAGTTGTACAGTATATTTTTTCTACGCACCACTAACGAAAATCTACAAATTTAAAAAATTATTTTAGGTTTAGACAAAATAAGCAATTTTAAAATAATTTATGAATTTTAATAATTTATAAAATAAAAAACAAAGAAAATTAGCCCCTAGTCCAGATTCGAACCCAGGCTATTCGCGTGGAAGGCAAATGCTCTGTCCTCATCTCCACCGCCACTTTTAGGTTTTTAATTTTAATACTCGTAATTAAATTACTTTTATACAATTTGATTAAAATTTATTTTTTTTAAATGTGGCCCAAATAAAATTAAAATGCTATTTTTTATCGATTCTAAACAAAAATAAATAATTTTAACGTATATGTAATCTTAATGACTAAAAAATATACCGACAGTTTGTCAGAATTTAAAATTTTAAAAATATTAGTAGTTGGATGTCCAAAATATGAACTGTGATTTGTGGATTTCATTATTTTGCAGTTTTCTCGCTATGTTATGTTATGTTGTGAATGGGTGTTAATACACCGTGACCCAAAATATCTATTGTGTCCCCTTCTGTCGCTAATGCAGCAAGGAAATGTCTCAATGCCTATAACGACCCTTTCAATTATATCTTCTCAAGGAAGTGTAGGATTTGGAGTGCCTTCAAGTTTCTATTTGATATGCTCCTAGGTATAGTGCCCTTGGATTCTGGAGTGCTACACATTCAGTTAGAATGTAAATGAAGGTTTCGTCCTTCTCCTCACAGAATCTTCACTCACTATTTTCTACTGCTCTCAGTTTACTAAGGTGTCCTTTTAGTTGGCAATGCCCAGTAAGGATCCCTGTTACAAGTGTTCTCAGTACTAGAAAAATGTATATTATGATAACAGCTTAAAATACAATCTGGCTAATGTGGAATACCCCGAAAGCCTTGCCAGACTTATCTAATGATCGTCAGGCGCGCTAAATTCTGCACGTTCGATTACTATTCCTCTCCTCGTTTAACTACCTGGCTTGTCAGGTCCGACCGAAATACGGTTTTATAACCGAAACCGAAACCCAATTTCGGCTCCTTTCTTAGTTTCGGTAATAATCTTTCCTCCATGGTTTCGGTCGAAACCGAAACAGAAATAAGAACTTTCTTTTAAGGCAATATCTTATTGAAATTTGCAATATCTTATTGTAATCCTTGTTTAAGACTAATTAACTCGTATTATAAATTTTAGCTACATTTACTTATTACCTTATTTATGTGATCAAGAAGCCATTGATAAATTTATTGACATTGTTTTTTTTATTACTTTTGAAACTAAAAAAAAAATAAGTTAATTACAAAGTAGCAATCATTCCTGCATCTGTCTCTAGATTTTTTGTAACAAAAAATAATATTATGAAGGGAATTATATACAATGTAATTTTTATTAAAAAAAAAAACAAATTCAGATAATTAAATATGTTTGTTACTTATAATTAAATTAATATTCATAAGTAAACAGTCTAACGTTGTAGGCTAGAAATAATATTTTTTCCACGTTTCACCTAAAAAATTGCTCCTTCGATCCGAATAAATTAGGCCAGGAGTACTGAAGACTGTTCACTTGAAACAAAACAGAGAAGTACGTGCACTGTGTAGGAATGGCACCCGGCACAGTCGCCATTGTGCCGGATACAACCAAGTGTGATACGAAAACTTTCGAAAGTAGTTTCGTAGTTGGCTGCAGTTTCGGCCAGTTTTCCGCCGAAACCGAAACTGTAGTCAAAACTCTTATTTTAAGCCGAAGTTGGCCAAAACCGTAACCGAACCTTCGGTCGGACACTACTTGTGAGTCAGGCAGGCCTAAATTATTTCCGAAATTTTTTTCGAACTTATGAATATTTTGAAATTTATCCTGAGTCCAAGACGATGGATATTTTTCTTAAAATATGCGTGAGTGAGCAAAAATTTACTGATAATAATTTAGGCACCAGTGGTAGGTATTGGGTAAGAATATTTTACACCAAAATATTCAAATTTCAAAACTAGACAGACATGCATTAAAACGACTAAAATCAAATTTTCAAAGCTGGCCATAGAACAGCATATAAAACATGCATAAAAGAGCTTCTCAACTGTCAAAACAATTTTCAGTATAATTTCGTTCAGGGTACCCACCAAAAGGAAAATTTCCGGAAATTTTTCATGGAAGCGTTTTAAAATAACGGTATTTGATCTGCTATAAAATAGAGCTGTAAAATTATAATATAATCTATCACGTGACAAATTTTCAAACCCGGGAAAATAAAATCAAAAATATTATATTTTTTCGATTTTGAAGATGTTACCAGACTCATTTGCCAATTTCGTAAATCAGCCAGACTTATTATTATTAACAGTTCATGATTGTATCAATTTATATGCTAAATTTTCGGCCACACTCACTTTCCACTACCTGAGATATTCCAAACTGCTATTTTTATAAACTTTATGTTCTAATTTAGTAAATGTAAAATATTTATGACTGGGAAAATAAGTGTCAGACTCAAAATGTTTGTTTTTTGTCACTAAGAGAACAGTTTATTTTCTTTTACATCGATTGGAAAAATGAGTACGAGTAAAATTCACTGCCTCCTGAACTAAATGTAAAATTTCAGAATCAATCAAAAGGCACGATTTTTTTTTATTTATTAATTTCTGTTCTGAAATCTGAAATGTGTGGATGGATGTGCCATAAATGTTCGAATTATTTTTGGGGGGGCTAATTTGGTTTTTGGGGGGGCTTAGCCCCCCCAAGCCCCCCCCTAACTTCGCCCATGCAATTCGTTTTTTCCTTTGTTTTGATATAATTTTTGTCTTTGCTTCTTGCAACAACAAATCCTTAATTAAAATTTTAAACGAAAACTTAACTTAACAGGATGAATGCAGATATAATAAAGACGCAAAAATATCTATATTTCTTCCCAATTTATTAGGTACTTTAATATATAACACATACACTTATTAATTCTTTAGTAAAAACAGATAACAATATGACACATTGCCCATTGGCACCCAACGAGAAGTTTAATAATAAAAAATGTGATACATCAGCCGGCACGTAGAGAGAAACAGAGCTATGCTACTTTGAAGGCGAAGAGAAAGATACACTGAAAGTATATGAAATTGGCAGTGAGAATTAATTACAGCGTAAACCTATAACATCTTTCATCGTTTCTTGTTATATCTTTGTTAATTCAAAAGCAAAAAATATGGTGTTTACTCTGTTACCTTGTCAGCACATAGACAAATTTTATAAAGAATTTCTTTTTTCATGTAGGCCTTGCTTTTTTTTAAATGAGTGGTATATTTAAAAAAGACGACTTTTTAACCAAATTTTTGAATGGCTGAAACCGAGATATTTACGTTTATATTTTTTTTTCAGCCGTAAGGGCTAATGCAACTCTTTATTTTTTATTAAGCTATATAGCTGTATAGCTGTATAGCAGAATTAATATCGACACTACCACTAATGATATGGAATCTATTCTCATTAAAAATTTTCCGGAAGTTAAATGTGAAAAATTAAATTCGCTACGTCCTGAAATTTACTCTTCTTTTAAAGTTACAATATTGGAAAGTAATTTTAGAAATGCTATGAATCCTGAATTGTGGCCTCTAGGAGCTTGCATTTCTCGTTTTTATAGAGGCGCAGAAATTCGGTCCACAATACACCTTAATGTTTGAACCAAACCTGCTTCTACTTAATATAGCATCTTTAAACGAAACGAAGGTTAACTTTCTCGATGATGATCTTCATCAATATTCGATCCCAATTATTTGTTTAGTCGAAACTGGAGTTCAAAAAATTTTTTTGGAATCCCTTCACCTAAGGGGTTACACCTTGGCATCGTCATATTGTCGACCAACTATGAAATGTAGTGGCACTGGTATTTGGCTGAATGACAGTCTTCAAGTGAAGGAGCTAAATTATGACATGTTCTGTATTGCACATTTTGAAGTGTTTGGTGTTTCTTTTAAAAGTCGTGATCGTGTTTTTATAATTATATTGTGCTATAGATCTCCTAGTGGAGATGTTAATGTTTTTATAGAAAATTTGAATTGTGTAATGGAACATTTTTATAAACCAAATATTAATTTTATCATTTGTGGTGATTTTAATTTTGACTTGTATAAAAATACAAATTTTAACTTATTAAGTAATTGTATGTCTGGACCTAAGTCGAAATCAACGATTTCACTAAGCTTAGGAAAATATGCAACAGTGTTCCAGGCTGAGCTAATAGCCATACAACACTGTGCAAGAGAAATATTAAATCAGCAAGTATCAGGCAAAACTCTGATAGCCAAGCAGCTCTAAAGGCAATTCTCTCACCAGAAATCAAATCACGACTGGTGAAAGACTGTCTAGAAGACCTGACAGAGCTAAGTAGTCAAAATAAGGTGACCTTAGCCTGGGTTCCAGGCCATGAGGGATATCAGGGCAACAAAAAGGCCGACGAATTAGCCCGAGAAGGCTCAGATAAGGCCATGACAGGTCCTGAACCCTTCTGTGGAGTTGCTAAGGCATTGTGCAAGGCATCCATTAAACAATGGATGCAAAAAGAGTCTCAGGAATGGTGGAACAACTATCCAAGACTGAGACAGGCCAAACAGTTCATCAAGGAACCATCGGCCAAGTTTACGAAAGACCTACTGGATCAAAAACGTCAAATCGTTAGGATAACAGTAGGCCTTCTTACTGGACACTGTCGCCTCAAAAGGCACATGAGTGTCATAAATCCAACAGAAGAAGCAACTTTGTGCAGGTTCTGTGAAGAAGAAGAGGAAACATCATTCCACGTCCTGTGCCAATGTGAAGGCTTGGCTGGAATGAGGTTTCTAACATTGGGCGAAGAAAAGCCAATTGCATGCAACTACATGCGGGAGCCACTGTCAAAGCTACTAAGTCTAATAAAAAAAGACCAGGCTAGACGACATACTCTAAAACAAACGGAGTCCCATAATAGATCTGAAAAGGTCGCGGTGGACAAGGACAAATAACGTCCAACTCCTAATCTAATCTAATCTAATCTAATCTAATCTAATGTCTGGATTCAATCTTGTACCTATTGTAAAATGGCCTACTCTAGTGACAGATACTACTTGTACCATTATTGACCAAATTTTTGTTAGTTCGGACGAGGAAAGCACTTGGTGTGTTGTCGATAATTAATTTTCTGACCATAGAATGGTTATGGTTAAATTATCGTCGTTGTGTACTCAGAAAAATAAAAATGCTTTTCAATTGAAAAGAAACTTCAGTGAGATTAATATCAACAAATTTTTCAATCAAATACAAAATATTGACTGGACATCTCTTTATCAAATTGACGATTTTGATGAAGCATTTAATTACTTTTACAATACTTTTTTATTCCATTTTAAATCAGCTTTTCCACTTCGCAAATGCTTTATGGGTAGGAATAGTAGAAAATGGGTTGATCAGGATATGATTTCTTCGAGTCAAAATTTAAAATATTTATTTTTCCTAAAGAAATCAAATCTTTGTTCATCTTTTACCTACAATGAAGCCAAAAAAATGCATAAAAGTTTAATGACTTCTAAAAAATCTTTTTATCAAAATCGTATTAACTCTTCTGATAACATTACTCGGGCGGGCGTCCTGGAATGTAGTCAAGGAACTTTCTAATCATACAACGAAAAATAAAAATATAATTATTCAGGGTAACGGTGGTGATATAGACGCTCCTGAAAATGTTGTAAAAGAGTTTAATAATTTTTTTGTCAATGAGCCGGTTAACATAGTACAAAATATACCTTCAGTACCTACTATTGAAACATGCATGGATTTTAATACAAACAGTCTTTTTCTTTTTCCCTTCAGTGAAGATGAATTGTGTAATATGCTTAATAAAAAAATGAAAAACAAAAAATCGGCAGGGAGTGACGATGTTCCTTGTTTCCTAATAAAAAAAGTCCTTACGTTAATTATATCTCCAATTACTTTTCTAATAAATAAATCGTTTGTGCAGGGTAGTTTTCCGCAAATTATTAAAACAGGTAAAGTGATTCCTGTCTTTAAGAAAAATGATCCAAAAAATATTAACAATTACAGACCAGTTACGATATCAAATAGCTTCTCTAAAATATTTGAGTATGCACTCCTCGACATATTAATGTCATTTTTAAATAATTTTTAGGTTCTCAGTAGTAACCAACATGGTTTTAGATCTTTTATGTCTACTACCACTGATTTGTTTTCCTTTTACGAAAAAATTATTCAACACATTGATAAGAGTGAATGCCCTGCTGTTATTTTTTGTGACCTCAGCAGAGCATTTGACTGTGTGAATCACAATATTTTATTGTCCAGATTAGAGAACATAGGAGTAAGAGGTAGGCCTTATTTTTGGATAGCTTCATTTCTAAAAGGCAGGTCTTAATTGTATTTATAAAATCCACCAGTAAAGATCAATGCAAAAATTTTAATTCAGATCACTTGTCAGTTGAGATGGGTGTGCCACAGGGATCAATTGTAGGTCCAATGCTATTCCTCCTATATGTTAACCATATTGATTCAATTATGGAAAACAATTCTTATGCAGCCTATGCCTATGACTTTTCTATAATTGTTTCTGATAAATCTACTGAAATTCTTGAGACAAAATGTGAACTGATTTTAAATAATGTAAGAACATTTTTTAACAGTAGTTGCTTATTTTTTAATAGGGAAAAAACCGAAATTCTTAGGCTACACAACGTGCAAAATAAAGTTAATGATATATATTTTTCAGTTAATAAGTCATTATTGACGAACCGCCACAATAGGGCTGTAGCGCCTCAGTTGCACTACATACGTTAAAATGTCACACACTTAACACTTTTTAGCTAACCCTTCAATTTGTGGCAGTCCTTGTATGACAAAGGATAAACTCATCTCCTAAGCAACTTTGGTTGCTAAGATTTATTATTGATAATGATATTACGACTTTTATATTTTTATATGCAAGACATGTCTTTTTATTCTACGATTTAAATAGATCTTATACATCTTAGTAAAACAATTTATTTATGATGGGATCCGACATTTTAAAGATTCCACAAGCGCTAAATTTTTAGGCATTTTATTGGATGAAAATCTTAACTGGAAACACCATTGTGAGAAGCTAATCTCTAAATTAAACTCATTGAAGTTTATTTTCCTTAATTTGAGAAACGTTCTTGAAAAAGCGCAACTATTAGCGTTATACTATGCACAATTCGACTCCAGGTTACGTTTTCATAGTGCAAAAAAAACATTATTCGCTACATCGAGAATATTCGTAGTACATCGTGTAAGGAATACTTTAAAAAATTAAAAATTTTAACTGTAACTTCAATTAAGATTTTTGAACTGTGTGTCTTCGTTCGTAAAAATTTAAAGAAATTTATCTACAATAATGAATATCACAGTTACCCAACGAGACAAAACCATCTTCTTCATTTGCTGCTAGCCAGGGGGAAAGTAATCTATTGTTCGCCAAATTATATAGGTCCAAGAATTTATAACAAATTACCTCAAGTCATAAAGACATGTAGAAGGATTGAGCAATTATTTAAAAGTCATCTTAAAGAATTCCTGGTAACTAATGATTTTTATACACTCTATGAATTTTTTGCATTATGAAGACAGTATCTTTAATTAATATCTTTAATAATATTTTTTTGTTATTTTATCATTCTATCATGACTATATTCCAATACAATTAAAATTGTCTCATGGAAATGTAAATATAAATAAATCAATAAAAGAGCAACTTTTGACGCCTAATGTGTAACCCAAATAAATTAAAAAAAAATTCGATCCATCCTAAATTGTATATATATAAAAAATTATGTACATAAAAAATAATTGCTTTAAAATTATAAAAAAAAGGAATTATTTTACTATTCATTAGTGTAGATGTAGATACTTTATTTTTTTGTAACAGTAAATCTTACTTTTTAGACAAATAGCACGTCAATGCTTTCAAAGGCAGGCGCACAGAACTGCTTAATGAATAATAAATTGGATAACGGATGTTGCACAGCTATTGTCCAAAATTGATGCGTATCATTCGTTAATTTCAATCACTAATGCATTCACCTGGGGAAGTCCAGCGCCATCCGAAAAAAAAAACAAAAGATGCATTTATCCAAATCGTCAAGAATTGATATTAGTTTAGTATGTAGAACAATATCATTACGTTCAAAGTACAATATTATTTATATTTATTAAATAGTAACATAATAACAACACTTTTCATTTTTTAATTTCAAAATATTAAATAATAAAATGGTTATTTTTTATTTTTTGCTTAAATTAGTATACAAATTTAAAAAACCGTATTCTTCAACGATTTTATGAATTTTTGTGGACAAAAAAAAAATCAAATTTTAAAAAAGTAACTCAAGAGGAATCATACAGGGTATTTCAGAATAAAGTACTGTAAACTAGATCTTAACGAATTATTAAGAAAAGCTAAATATAATTTTCCTGTAAACGTCCGAGTTCATTCTAGAGCAGCCATACTCAACCTGCGGCCCTCCAAGCTTTTCTTTGCGGCCCGAAACACTATTATTAAGGTGCTTTTTACAACTACTATTGGTTTCAGTTGCACTATAATTACAAAGTACAATTCCTCCACAGATTTTGCTGTATAATTCCAAATTACTTTGAGAAAAAAAGTACTTAAATACAATTACAAATTTCATGAAAAAAGTAATTGTAATTATTAATTACTTTTTAACTAGGAATTACCCAGCTCTGGCCCGTGTAACATAGAAAACATACGTATGTGGCCCAAAGGAAAAAAGGTTAAGTATGACTGTTCTAGAGGGTTATAAAGTGAATTTCAGAAATACATAATTTTCTAAATATCTACCCTTACGGCAAAGATTTTAATAGTGGTATATTACGAAACTCTTACATGGCCGACAATAATATTCATACTTTTAGGATTTTATAGACTACATATTATTGAAGTAGGAATCAAATTAAAAAAAATAACATTTTTAGCAGATTTTAATATATTTTTGTTTTTTTTTTTTTTTTCAGGTAAGTTCAAATTTCAACTTTATACGGCGGTTTACATCTGGTAAGAATAAATAGCTTATTATCTCTATTATTATTTAGGTTTTTTTCTATCCAAGTTGTCCTGTAATATGCTTTTTATGCTTTAGCAATCTGACCCAAATATTAAAATACATATCACAGTGGGGCACTGTTCAATATTTTTATTTTTTTTTAAATTTACAGACTTTAAGCTGACTATAGTTTATTTGAAAATGCATGGATATCACAGTTTTTATGGCAAAGGTCTATATATAGGATTGTTCAAAGCAGAAAAAAGTAAATATTGATACCTTCTTATCTGAATTTTCACTAGATTTTAGTATGACCACCCCGAAAAACCTCGAATACAATATATCATAAAATGTAAATGAGCAAACTCTAAGGGATTAACCAATAATTCTATACCTGAGTGACGGGGAACAATGGAACAGTGATAAGGTGGTAACCGCTACACTTTACCTCCATATTCTTTTGCTATTTAATCTACACTATACTACTTAAATATTGGCGAATGTTGACTAGAAAATTTAAGACAAGAATTGAAAAAAATTGGTATTTTTAAAAATTTTAGGAAGAAAACCAAAGATTTTATTTTGGAACAAATAATGCTAAACATTTTATTTTAGAAATTTTCCGTCACTAATTTGTGATGTTATATTGATCTCGTAGGTCATAAAAATTTTGCTATCATTCATTTTTAAATAAACTATAGTAATATATAATAAGTAATAAATTTGCTTAATTTTACTTTATAAATTTACTCCTAATAAATTTACTCTTAATAAATTTACACAATAAATTTACTGAATAAATTTACCTAATATATTTACTTAATAAATTTACTTAATAAATTTGCTTAATAAATTTATTTAATAAATTTGCTTATTAAATTTACTTAATAAATTTTCTTTATTAATTTACTTAATAACTACTTAAATAATAATGTACTTACTAAATGTAATTAATAAATGTACTGAATAAATGTACGTAATATATTTACTTAATAAATTTACTTAATAAATTTACTTAATAAATTTACTTAATAAATTTACTTAATAAATTTACTTAATAAATTTACTTAATAAATTTACTTAATAATTTTACTTAAAAATTTGCTTAATAAATTTACTTAATAAATTATTTCATAAACTTACTACAACTAATGAACATTTTTTCTATTGATATTGACCTTTTAAAAAGTGCCTTTGGCATTGAAACCGTTCTTTAACCAGAAATCAATTGAAATTCAATTGAATCGAAATTACATTCGATTAACTTAAATCAAACGCATTCTCTGATGTATTCATCATTGCAATGAATTTATCTTTCTCAGCAAGTACCTTACAAGACGCAAAACAAGATTACTGAATTGTTTAAAGAGATTTACAATCATTGCAGATCACGAATTCATTGACATCCTTTTATTTAAAAAAAATTAGTCTTTGATAAACTTTAAATTCCTATGAATATTTGTTTCTTTCTCTGGTAACCAACTTTTTTTCTAATATTTGACCATCGATTGTTTATCATTTCCTCAAATTATATAAATAAGTGAACAAAATGGTCCTTGTCCCACGTGCAAATTCAAAAAATTAAAAGAAAAAATATTCAAAACTTTTCTATTTTTATTGTTTTTAGTGCTAATTCAATGCCTATCGAAGTAATAGCCAGATTATTTGTTTTCTGTAGGAAACGGTCACCCGTATATTTTGTATTTTGTGACATTGTCTTTGAGATTTATTGAAGAAGTTATACATTTTTTTCGATTTTTTTTTCAATATTGATAGTCTTTTAAAGTTTCTCATATTACAAACAAAATAAACATGAAAATATGTTTTAAATAACCAACATTATTTAATTATTGTGTTAACTTGTGAGAGGATTAAGTTTTACCCTTCATGTTTATTTTAAAGAGTAGAGACAAAAGCTTGCACACGTAATTTTTGACCTCTCTTAAGCTGGCAGGACCAACTGGGCAAAATCGATTAAGATCTATTACATACGGCCGCCCGGAGCGCAATGATCTAGGGGCGCCAAAATCATGGAATGTGAAAATAAACTGATAAAAAATTAGGTTACAGGCTTTTATAAAATGCACTAAAAAGTAAAGAATATTTTTTTATCATTGATATCATATCAATAAATTATTTTTCATAATATTGCATTGTCATCGGACCCTTGTAAGTATACCAAATTTCATTGAAATCGGTTCACGGGAATTTTCTCAAAAACGCGTTGCAAGATTAAGAGGCGGCAGGCGGAATTTATTATTTTTATTTCTAAGCACATAACTCAAATAATATAATATATTTAAACATTAAGGCAAAATCTAGTTGAATTCAATTCAACATGACAAAACCACTCAACCACCGCCTTTCAAGAATTGACAAGTTTTTCGGCCCGTGGCAACACGACTGTACAGGAAAGAACAATTTTGAAACCAAGCGAAACAAGATCTAACAGCCCTTTTTTATTGCATATAAAAAGGAAGTAGACTTAAAACAATACATTATTTGCTACTAGACTTCGGCTGGTGCGAAATAAAATAGTTTGTTTAAATTGTAAGTGCAAAAAAGCTTTAAAAAAGTGCTTGTGCAAATTGTCCAGTGCGTTTGGCTTCTGTGAAGGTGTTTTAATTTTTGTTTCCATTTTTAAAAACTAAAAAAATCCATCAGGCATAAGCCCAAAAAAGGGTAGGGGGTAGATTTAAAAAATTAGCTTTATGGCTTGTGTAGTATCAAATGCAAGGTAATTGAGTTTGTAGTTGAATAAAATGCATTTTATTTTTTTAAGCCAGTGGCGCATAAGGGGGATTTCAAAAATTAGAGTTTACATCAAAAAATGGCTTGTGTGGTATCAAATGAAAGTTGATTGAACTTGCAGTTGAATAAAATGTATTTTATTTTTTTAAGCTAGTGGCGCACAAGGGGGGATTTTAAAAATTAGAGTTTAAATCAAAAAATGGCTTGTGTGGTATCAAATGAAAATTAATTGAGTCTGGAGTTGAATAAAATGCATTTTATTTTTTTAAGCCAGTGGAGCACAAGGGGGATTTCAAAAAATAGAATTTACATCAAAAAATGGCTTATGTGGTATCAAATGAAAGTTGATTGAACTTGCAGTTAAATAAAATTTATTTTATTTTTTTAAGCTAGTGGAGCACAAGAGGGGATTTCAAATATTAAAGTTTATATCAAAAAATGGCTTGTGTGGTATTAAATGAAAGGTAATTGAGTCTGGAGTTGAATAAAATACATTTTTTTTAAGCCAGTAGCGCACAAGGGGGGATTTCAGAAATTATTATTTAAATCAAATCATGGCTTTTTTTGTTATCAGTATTATCTTTTATTTTAATTAATTTGTTTCAGAAACCAAAATGTCCGATTCTAATAGAAAACCCTCTGGGAGCGAATTTAAAAAGCGGAGATTGAACAAGCAAACACAGCTTCAAAAAAAGTCAGATGCGCTGCAGAACTTCTTGAAAGAAGGTAGTTTCAACGCTCCCACAACCGACCAAAAGGCCAAGTATTATTCCGTGATTCTTGACTGTACTCCCGATGCAAGTAAAGTAGAACAGATGACATTTGTGGTAAGATTTGTCTCCATACAGGAATCAGAGTCTGAAGTTCAAGTTAATATCAACGAACATTTTTTGAGTTTTCTACCCATTGAGAGATCAATAGCTAAGGAATTGTCGGAGGTTTTACTAGAAGAGCTAGAGAAAAATAGACTTAAAGTAGAAAAAATGCGCGGTCAAGGGTATGACAATGGTTTCAATATGAGAGGATAAAAATCGGGAGTACAAACAAGAATCAGAAATATAAATCCCAGAGCATTTTATGTTCCATGCAGCAGCCATTCGCTAAATTTGGTTGTAAACGATATGGCAATATCCTCGTTTGAGGCAGCCAACTTCTTCAATATTGTTCAAAAGTTATATACATTTGTTTCTTCCTTTTCTTTTCGTTGGGCAATATTACTGAAATATATTGATACTTACACCCTAAAACCATTGAGCGATACGCGATAGGAAAGTCGAGTCGACTCATTAAAAGTTCTGCGGTTTCAAATTGGTCTAATTCACGATGCTTTGTACATTATATATGAAGATTCAGAAATCGATGATATGATCAGAGACGAGGCTAGCGGATTATTAAATAATTTGAAGCAGTTCAAATTTATATGCTCTGTTGTGGTCTGTTGTGGTCTGTTGTGGTCTGTTGTGGTCTGTTAGAAAATTTTGAGACATATTAACCCCATCAGCAAACTTTTCCAAACTGTAAATTTTAATATGTCACAAGCTATTGATATGCTTAGCAACTGCAAACTCTTCTTGTAAAACCTGAGATCAGATGAAGCTTTTGAAAGCATCATTTTAGAAGCAACCGAGCTTGCTTCAGAGATTGACGTGGAAGCTAATTTCGAAACCACCACACCACGTCATCGTGTCAGAAGCAAAACAAGAACATTTTTGTATGAGTGTCCGGATGAACCCGTTCAAGACCTCAAACAAAAATATAAAATAGATTTTTTTCACATTATAGATCAAGCAATAAATTCCTTGGAAACCAGATATAATTTGCTAAATACTCACAGTAATTATTTCAGCTTTTTGTATAATATTTTTTGTCTAAAAGACATGCCCAGAAATGAGTTACTGGCTCATTACAAAGATTTGGAAGTAGTTTTAACTGATGGAAATTCAAGCGATCTTAACGCCCTGGAACTAGCCGATGGAATAAGCATTGTTTCGTCATTATTAACAAAAAAGGAAACCCCAGTTGAAGTTTCCAAAAACGTATTAAGACTATAATTTATTTTTTTTTTAATATCTATTAAATAAATCATGTCCTTGTAAGCCTAATATTAGATTAGATTAGATTAGATTAGGAGTTATTTGTCGTTGTCCACTGCGACCTTTTCAGATCTATTTTGGGACTCCGTTTGTTTTAGAGTATGTCGTCTAGCCTGGTCTTTTTTATTAGACTTAGTAGCTTTGACAGTGGCTCCCGCATGTTGTTGCATGCAATTGACTTTTCTTCGCCCACATTGGCACATTGGCACAGGACGTGGAATGATGTTTCCTCTTCTTCTTCACAGAACCTGCACAGAGTTGCTTCTTCTGCTGGATTTATGACACTCATGTGTCTTTTGAGGCGACAGTGTCCAGTAAGAAGGCCTAAAGTTATCCTAACGATTTGACGCTTTTGATCCAGTAGGTCTTTCGTAAACTTGGCCGATGGTTCCTTGATGAACTGTTTGGCCTGTCTCAGTCTTGGATAGTTGTTCCACCATTCCTGATACTCTTTTTGCATCCATTGTTTAATGGATGCATTGCACAATGCCTTAGCAACTTCACAGAAGGGTTCGGGGCCTGTCATTGCCTTATCTGAGCCTTCTTGGGCTAATTCGTCGGCCTTTTCGTTGCCCTGATATCCCTCATGGCCTGTAACCCAGGTTAAAGTCACCTTATTTTGACTATTTAGCTCTGTCAGGTCTTCTAGACAGTCTTTCACCAGTCGTGATTTGATTTCTGGTGAGAGAATTGCCTTTAGAGCTGCTTGACTATCAGAGTATATGGCAATAGTTTTGCCTGATACTTGCTGATTTAATATTTCTCTTGCACAGTGTTGTATGGCTATTAGCTCAGCCTGGAACACTGTTGCATATTTTCCTTAACTCAGTGAAATCGTTGATTTCGACTTAGGTCCATAGATTCCAGCACCGGCTCCTTCCTTGGTTTTTGAACCGTCTGTGTACCAGACGAGTTCAGCCTGTACGGGAGGTCCCTGTTTCCAGGATTCTGGGGCTGGTATTTGAATTTAAAAATTTCTTTCAAATTTGTATGTGGTTATGGCTCTATCAGTAGGCATAGCTATAATATTATCCCTTTTTACTTGCTTATATATATATAGCCTTGTGTGGTCGGCGCAATATAGTTGGGTTTTTGTCCTTGCATTAGCCTGTGAATAGCTGAGCTGGTTTCTCCTTGTATGAAGATGTGCAGTGGCGTGAGATTTAATAATACCTCCATTGCTGAAGCCTAATATGAGTTCGAAATAGTTTTTATAGAAACGGCAGAGATACAAATTCTAAAACTTTTAATTTTAACGGTGCAAATGTAGAAGTAACGATTGATTCTGCTCATGCAAAAAGATACTTTTCTCTTGAGCCTAATATGAGTTCGGGATAGTTTCTATAAGAACGGCAGGGATACAAAATATGAAAATTTATATTTTGACGGTACAAATTATGTTACTTTTATTGCAAAAGTAACTATTGATTCTACTCGTGCAAAAGGATACTTTTCTCTTGAGCCTGATATGAATTCGGGATAGTTTCTATAAGAACGGCAGGGGTACAAACTCTGAAAATTTATATTTTAACGGTACAAATTATGTCAGTTTTATTGCAGGAGTAACTATTGATTCTGCTCGTGCAAAAGGGTACTTTTCTCTTGAGCTCAATATGAGTTCGGGATAGTTTCTATGAGAACAGCAGGGGTACAAAATGTAAAAATTGATATTTTAATGGTGTAAATTATGTTTTATGCAAGAGTAACTATTGATTTTGCTCATGCATAAGGGTACTTTTCTCTTAAGCCTAATATGAGTTCGGGATAGTTTCTATAGTAACGGCAGGGGCACAAAATCTGAAACTTTATATTTTTGCGGTACAAATAATGTTACTTTTATTGCAGGAGTAACTGTTGATTCTGCTCGTGCCAAAGCCTACTTTTCTCCTGAGCCTAATATGAGTTTGGGATAGTTTCTATAAGAATAACAGGCGTACAATTTCTGAAACTTTTTATTTTAACGTTACAAATTAGGTTGCTTTTATTGCAGGAGTAACTATTAATTCTACTCGTGCAAAAGGATACTTTACTCTTGAGCTAATATGACAGATGAAAAAAAAAAGTTCGTTCTCTCGCCTGTGTAAATCAAGTTACTCCAGGTGTGATTTCAGTGAGAGTTAGTGGTTAAAACTATAAGTTTGGTATGTTTTATTTTTCTATTTTTTTAAATTTTGAATGTCTGAAGGATTGAAAAGTTATTTAGTTATGTCAAAGGATTTGAGAAATGTTAAATGTTAATTTAGATGATTATTTATATGATTGATACTGTTGAAATGTTTTATATGCAGAAATAATTTTTCTCCGTCGATATGGTTAATAACGTTTATTTTTAGTATTCTTTATTACTTACTATCTTAGTACTTATTTGTATTCTTCATAATCAATTAATGTTATATTTGGTCCTATCTTCGAGTGTATTATCTATTGCTCAATAAACTATTTATTTGTAAAGATCTCTACTTTCCGCATAAGCTGTTAAGTATTAGATGCAACATTTCTATTTTGATCAAAGTAAAATCCATCTGATATATAAATCTATTTAACAACTATATTATGTAATTTTTTAATTTTTTTTTTTTTAAGATAAATTAAAGTTTTTATCAAGAATTGAACTATATTTCCATTATCCAATGCCCAAGGTGAACCAGCAACAAATCCCCAGTCAGGTCTTTCATTTATATGGTAGAATTGTATTGTTGTCGTAGGAAAAATAAAGTACCTACATCACTGAAAAGTGCCACTTTTCTCACTCCAATTTGTCTTCTCTAGTAAACTACACAACGTCTCTGGTGTAGTTATTTTGTTTTAGTCTCATTTAAGATTGTCTCATAATGTTTCCTTTGCTTTTCGTAATCTATGAATGACCTGTCTGAAAATGT
The DNA here is from genome assembly GCA_927349885.1 of Psylliodes chrysocephalus. Classification (NCBI taxonomy): domain Eukaryota; kingdom Metazoa; phylum Arthropoda; class Insecta; order Coleoptera; family Chrysomelidae; genus Psylliodes; species Psylliodes chrysocephalus. The sequence goes on along the minus strand of OV651819.1, from coordinate 33,245,762 downwards.
AATTCATTCTTGAGCCGACCATCGAAGACCTTAATGCATAAAATAAGAAACGAATTTCCAATAGATAATTATAAGTTATAATATATAATAATTCACCCTGTAATAAATGATTCATCCCTGTAAAAGGGTACATTAGTTATGCACATTGTAAAGAGAAAATATTGTTGTGGTAAACTGCCCATCCCAAACCAATAATTCTCTCACCACCTTGCACAAACATTATTCAACCGCAAACGAAGCAAATTACAAAAACGCATGCGAAAGCCCAAAGCAGTTGTTCGAACTAAAATTTAAAATTGCAAACTGCATTCGTCTGCATAGACAGTACACACCCTCAAACGATCGAAAACGATCAAACGAATGCAAAACACTGACCATCATCGAACAAATTAAGTCACACTTTGTGAATTTCACAAATTAGAGAGGACTTCATATGAATTGCGATTTCATGCTTCGTACCTTATTAGGTAATTGTTGAATGCATAGGAAATAGCGACAAATTGTGCTTTTGAACATGTGTAATTTGAATTAGTTCCGTGTTACTGGTATTTCAGATTTTTAAAAGTAAGAGAGAATTCGAGAAACGATAAATAGGCTTAGTTCTTTTTGCCATTACTACTAGGTACTACACATATTTTTTTTTTCATTGTAAATGACGTTTCACGCGTAACGTCCATTAATCCATTTGAATCGGCGAAGATATACATCAAGGTCCTTTTGGCAATGCTATTGCGCACGTTTTTTTGTTATGTGTTACGTCTATTTGACTGCCGTTGAACGCCGTTTGTCCCATTCGATTTGAATTAATAATAACGAATATATACGAAACTTTTTTAATACCTCTATATATTCCATTATCATATGGCCCCCGTATGTATGTTTATTTTTACTTATACATTTTTTTTTTATATAAAATTTGTATTAACATATACCTTCTTAAGTAAAACAAACATGAGGGTATCCCATAAAAACCTAAAAAGGTTGCGCACGGGACTTAGCTCTTGTTCATTTATATCTTACATGTGAAGAAGTAACAAAATACAAATATATACAAATGGAATAAAAATACACAAAAATAGAAAAAATATTAAAATACACAAGATAGAATAAAAATACATAAAATACAAAAGAAAAATGGTAAACAGCCAATAAACAAAAATAGAAAATGCACTAACATGAAAAATACAAATTTTGTTTCGTTTAGTTAGTTTATATTGTTATTTATTTATTATATATATATATATCCCTATATATTATATGACTAATATTTCAAAACTTTTATGACTAATATTTAAAAAGATTTAAATCATGATTTTTTTTATGAATGGGGTAGTGTTTTATATATTGTTATTTAATTATTTATTAATTCTCTGATAAAATGCCTCTCACTATCTAGTAAGAACTTTTTAAATGAATTCTTTATGAATTTTATAGAGTTAATTTTTTTTATATATGTTTTATAGATATAGATGAAGTAACATAAATATTACTCAAAGAACTTGTGAAGTAAGGCTAATCCACGAAGAACTTCTTCACATAACTACCCTTATTTTTTAAGAACCATTCCATGACGCCTTTTAATTCATGTTTACGGATTGTTTAAACTTTACACAATTTGTGTAAAAATATTTGGACCCTCTGCCTCTGAATCCGGCACATGTAAAAATGTTTAGTCTATCCAGGTAAAAACATTTGTGCCTTTACCCCCTCATGTTAAAATAGTTTATCCCATTACCTGCTCAGCCTGCTCATAAAAAATATTTGGTTTATTTACCCCTTACTCCTGTCAATGAAATAATATTTGACCCATTTGTACCTTAAACCTGTCCTTATAAATTTTTTTTATCCATTTACCCTATAAGCCAGCCTCAAACAGAGAACAATTTGTTGAATATCGTGGTCACAGGTCGGTCGAATATTTTGGAAACTCTGGAGTTCCCCAAGGCATAAATCTTGGTCCTCTTTACTTTCATATTTTCATTAACGACATCGTTAAGTGATTTAGTATCAATGTCTTGTTATATGCGGTTGATATAAAAATATTTCCTGTTAGTGATCTTACTGCAGAAAACCCTAACTAATGCCAGGGAATGGTGCATATTGAATAATTTACCTCTTAATCTGTCAAAGTATTGTATATTTTATACTTTAAGGTGTGAAATACATTTTAATTACATTCTTTACGACTCTAATCTCCAGAGAATATATTCATTTAAAGATTTAGGAATAACATACTACCCATATTTGTGTTTTAAATTGGACATATCTGATCAATTCATATACCTAACAGAGACTTTAATCCAAAAAAACTATACATACAACATTACTACAGTTAGATAAAAAAATATCAGCTGAAAATTTTGTTTTTTATTTGTGGCATCTACTAGCTTTTCCTATTAATATTTCGTCACATTTGTCATTCTTTTGGTAAATGGAAACCCTTTATTTCCATATCAGTCTTTGTGAAAGGTAAATATTAAACTAACCTCACAATTACCTGGCCACTAATGTCGCCAAGGGCGTACCCAAGGGTTCATATATTATTTATATTTATTCGAGATTCGAATTAATTTGCCCGCCTTTGTAATTTGTCACATTAGATAGGCGAATAGTTTGTGTATTTTTCGCTTTGTTAATTGTTTTTAGATATATACAAGTATTAGTATTATAATAGTCCTTCTATTTTTCGTTTAGTATTTTAATGTAAGTTTAGTTTTTGTGCTTTCTTAACACGTTGACTGCCACCATAATATACAAAAATAAATGGTTTTTTTGGGCCAAATATGGAATAAAACTTTTGGGCCAACGTCGGTTCGAGAAATGTTTGGACTAAATGCATATGATAGTTATCTAGGACTCCAAAAAACATGCCTCATAAGCTTCGATATTTTATTAAAGTATGAGAAGTGATGGTGCTTCTCATTGCCTGGATATAATAAAGATCTGTGAAAAATACGTACTTCTCGTGGCAGTCAAGATGTTAATATTTTTATCATGTGTTTAAAATAAAGTGTTTTAGAAATTTTCTCCGATCTAGATGAATACCTATAACGAATTCACCATTATTTGAATTTAATAGGTTACTGTTTTAAATATAGAGAATAATCACTTATTGGTAGACACAAATTATACTACTTAAAAAAGGTCTTACCATTTCTATAAGGGCTAAATATTCGCTACATTAGAGAAATCCTGCTACGGTTGGCAATACTGAAATATACCTAGAACACATGTCATACGTAGGGTGTATCGATTAGCTTAAATAACCAATTTGTCATTATAGATTATTATTTTTAACTGTCATTCATTATATTTTGATACTCTTTTTACCTGTGTATGAAAATCACTTTTTTAAAAAAACTAAAAAATCAGAAACTTACGTTAATTTATTCCAAAATGTATCCAAAAATTTATTTAAGATAATCTTATATAACATGTAGAACTTTCGTCGAAAAATGTTTATCACATTCATGCCGTTGTAAAAATCATTCACAAAACTGAACTCTGCAAGGGAAATCTTCAAGTTGTAGTGCTTGAACGCGTTGGATGTGATAGGAATACAATAATTGCAATGTTATCCACACTTTTCTCTGATCTGCATTCACAAGAGTACTTATTGTTTGATTTTCCTGATAACATTCAAAATGTGTTCTTCTAAACGGACTTTATTTTCATTTTACTATGCTGAACAATGTATATTAACTACTAGATAAACACAGCGGCGTAGCCAGGTGGGGGACAGGGGGGCGCTTGCCCCTCCCGTCCCCCTTGCTAGGCGCCCCTTGTCGCTTGGTACCTATATACACAATAAACAGTTATTTTTATTACACCCTGTAACATTTATTGAAATTGGAAAATATTTGGTAACATATTTTTTAAAAAACAACGTATTTGTTTAATGCCTTAAATATTATTTTTTCTAATTTTGACATATAAAGTTACATTTTTTATAATCGCAGCAAGTGTCAAAATGATTTATTTTACACAACCAGTTGCAACAATTTTGAGCATTATGAAACTGGTTTATAAAAATTCATTATATCGGCAATTGCGAAAAGAAAACAAATAAAAATAAACGTTTTTAATGCTTACATCTTTTAAGTTATAAATATTATAGATTGTTAATATGTTCTAGTCAATTATCTAAGAGTGCTCGCATGCAGCGGCGTCACCAAGGAAATTTGAATTTAAAATGGATAATTCCGAACGATTAGTAAATGCATGCAAATCGTTTTTTGTTAAAATTTAAAAAAAATATACCGCGGAAAATAATTTGCATACGCCTCTTTCGTGTAGGAAGCCCCGAAATTGTTAATTAAACATGTAAAAAAGAAAAGGTATTGAAAAACAATTATTAAACATATGCTTTTTCATAGCATTATTTTTGTTGTTAAATAGACAACGAAAAACTATTTTGCATACAATCGCGACGTGCACATGCATTGCGGTAATTGGATTATATAAAAATATTGGGGAAATATGCACGAAAAAATTTTTTGCATACAAAGATATTTGCATACGCTAAAATAGGTCGCAAAATAATCGATACACTATTTTAAATAGTGATAAATTACGTGAGAATATTTATATATTATACAGGGTGTGCCAGTGTGTGCTCGATAAATCAATTTGTATTATAGATACACAAACAACATTCAATTAAAAGTTATATGTATTTGAACAAGACATTTTAAAAATATTTTAGGGTATACAAAGTGTATACCTTTTTTTCTGATAAATAAAAATGTATGTTGTGTCCCTTTAAATGTATGCCCCTCCCGCACCGCAAGGCTGGCTACGTCACTGGATAAACACACTACTTAAATCATACACGAATAAATTACAATAACCGGTATACAATTAAACGTGATTCATAAGTAAACCCGAAAAAAAAAGATGAATCATAAACAGACTTACAATTTAGCAATCTTTTATGCAAAAGACCAGGCCCAAATTTAGAATTTTAAATTCTGTATCATCCTTATTTTTGAGTTTTTTGAAAAAGTTATTTGAACGTAGGATTTATTCGTATATTCTTGTCTACATAATTTATTTTGACCGTCAAAGAAGATATCAAGAGATTTGCAGGGATACACGAATGAAGACTCCACGCCCATGACATCTAGATCCTACATAATCTAGATAATGCAGTGTAGTTACTATGTAGTGCATATTGTAAAGCCTGGTCGAGATCAATAAATATTTACGTTGTGCGTTGTATTTGACGCAAATTTGCTCGTGTTCGTCAAAATATTTCTAGATGTGGACTGTGCACCGCACAAAGAAACACGCAAATATTTGCGCCAGATACAACACACGCTATCCACCTGTCTGTCGGTTTTTCTGCCAACTTCAAAGAAATTTGCGTCGAGCGACCCTTGAGTGCTTGTTTTAATGTAAACTTGAATATTTTTTCAGTTTGTACTATTATTTCATTCACAAATTATTGTTACGCACGACGCACGAAAATTGATCACATTAAAAAAAAATATTTGCGCCAGAAATATTTTTGTCGAATTCAACACATAACATTCAACAAACAAATTTATTGATGTGGACCCGGCTTTAGAGCAGAGCATGGTACAATTTTATAGCCTAAAAGACACCAATGGTTAGTTCAGAATTACTTTATTTATTGATATTACAAACGAATTCTGCAAGAGAGACCTTCTTAAAAATGGCAAAAAGTAATATAAGGTATTTCAGAACCTCCTTGTATAGCTTTCTACACACATACGTCGACTTTGGAACGTGTACATTATGAAAGAAAGACGTTAGTAATTAAATTTTTGGGTGATAAAAGAGTCACTCTTATCTTTTTAGGTACATAAGCTTTAATTTAATCAAGTAGAGTTCAAAGTAACTATATCAAAGTAAACACATTTCGAGATGTCTTATCAACACTTCAGCGAGAAGAGTGTGATGTTTAAATACGTTTGAATGAAGATTTATGAATCAAAAATTTATACCGTAATAATTTCAGCTACAACATTACACCGTATATTTTGTTTATTTTTTTCTGATAAAAAATTTGATTGACTGTTTAATATTTATTGTTTATTTTTGTACGCAAAATTAATATATTGCTCAAAAAAATTTAATATCTACTTACGAGGATGATTTGAAAAATATTGTTTAAATTATTTTTATTTTTCAACATATTTGCCCCTAATTTAAGATGCTCCGAATCCACTATGACTATGATATGTCTAAAATAACTATCTTATGCAAAATGATGTTTCTGATTTAATGAAATTCTACTTCGCAAAACTTGCTTAGTAACTAGCCCACCCCAAGCTACAAATTGGATAAGGTAAGCTTCTCTTAAATACCTCTCACTATAGCTACGATTTGTTAGAACAATGCGCGATGCAAAACTCGCAGTCTGCTGAGCGCCGAGCACGTCATCTGAAATCTAACAATGTTAAGAGCAAACAGTACCACGTGATAATATGTTGCGAGATGACCTCATTCAAAAGTTTTTGGGAATAGAGAGACGAGGGAATTAGGAATGGGAATGGTCTGTTAGAGTCAGCATAGTTAAGCTACGGTTTGTTAGAGTCAGCACAGTTAGGCAGACAGCAGTGTTTGTCCAGTGATTACGTCGAAATCAATTTGAGTTTAACTTCAACGCACTCGTTTAGCTGAGCATACAATAGACTGTCAATTAAAATAGTAATAATTAAAGTGATAAAATGTCAAAATTTTCATCTGAAAAGGATGAAATAATAATTGATATGGTAAAGAAAAATCCCGCACTTTATCAAGTGAAAATCAGAAGTTGCAATGACGATATAGTTAAATATATTGCTTTATTTCTGTTATTACTACTTAAAAACTAACAATTCATCTTTCAATCAAAATAATCGCTACTAATTCGTTATTTAATTCATGAAAATTCATTTTTACTTTCATTTATCAACAGAATAAGTTGAACAGATTTATATTCTAACAAACCACTTCTACTAAAACTAACGTGAGTCGAACGCGACACATTCTGCCGTACGCGTACGTCAAGCGTCGCTCACTATCCTAACAAAACGTAGCTTAAGATAATCTACTTGACATAATATTTTGATAGATATTTTCTACAATGACAGATGAAGCAATGAGAAGATAAAGCAATTTTTACTACTGATGGAGATACTACCGTCATCTACAGTTCATTTAAATAATCCCATTGTTAAAATTTCTTCAAAAAACATTTTAATAGACTTTTCAATACTATTTAATTTAATTCGGTACTTTAAACAAGCCCATCTAATCTATTGAAATTAGCAACTCATAAAATTGTATTATTTAACATCTATTTACATTTTCATCGAGCGTAGTTTATTCAAATTATATAACAATATAAACCCTGCCCTGACCTTTTTAAAATAAAACTACAAGATAAATCAATACATAGATCCGAAACTTCTTTAAAGATGTAACAGAAAAAATGATATAAACCAAAATCAATATATAACAAATGCCAAGAAGGAAACTATGTAGAAGGAAAAAACGAAATAATGAAAAGGTTGAAACAACGTTCTGAAGAACTAATAAAAGTAACCAAAGAATCTAACGATGCGAAAGATTTAGAAGATAATGGAAATCAAAAGTCGAAGACCTGAGTGAAACAGAAATTAATGAAATTATCCTAGATATAAAACATAAAAGTCCAAGTGGAAATAATACTAGACGCAGGTCACTAGGTCACCAACAGACCAAATATTCATGCTAAAGAACAAGTACTAACATATTGTTATGAATACGAAATACCAAATGTAACTTGTTGACTTCAAAACAGCCCCTGATACAATAAATAGAACAAAGTCCTATAGAATTTTTCAATATATCAGTGCACAAATGAGTTTGAAGTAGGCCAAGGTCTAAGGAAAGGGAACCCATTGTCTACTATATTATTCGATTTAGCGTAGAAGAATATTAAAATAAATAATGGGATAAACCACCAAAGTACCCTATTATCTAAAAACCACTAGTGATTCTAATAGTAAGAAATAAAGAAAGAAGAACTAAAGAGAGTGACAAAACAACTAGCAAAAGCAGCAACATCAATATGGGCTCAAATATGAACAAAGTAAAAAGGTAGTACCTGAGGCCCAGGAATAAATCAAAAATGGATAAACCAGAAACATTGGCCCCTAGAAACTTATCGAATATATCTAAAAGAAATAAATGTACCTATGAGTACTGATTAACGACAAATGTAAATAAGAGGCGCAGAGATCGATTTAAGACTAGCAAAAAAAAATAGATGCGCTGGAGGATTAGACAAAATACTAAAATTAAAGTAATAAGATCAACACAGACCTCGTTGCTTGCCGGATATGGTGATCCCTGGACAATAAAGAGTCCACCTTCGGTGTTTTCATAGACATAGAAGGTGCTTTTAATAATATTACCTTTCCCAAGATAATAGACTCATTAATCAACAGGAATGGTCTACAGATGGTTAGTGGGTGGATACATAACATGCTCTCAAAGCGAGCAGTAAACATAAGTGTAGATGTGAATATAAGAGGCTTTGTTGCAAGGGGATGTTCACAGGGAAAGGTGCTATCACCACTACTGTGGAACATGGACCTTGATACACTTATCAGCCGCCTCAATTAAGATAATCACTACACAATAGCGTATACAAGTCGTTCTCAAAATTATAAAACAGTGGTGCAAGGACCATTTACTGTATCAATCCCAAAAAGACAGAAATCAGAAATGGTCCTTTTCACAAGGAAAAGGAGGAAATTGAATTAAATCCACCAGAGCTCCTAAACACAAAATTAAACTTTGCAACAGAAATGAAGAACCTATGTCTCACCTTTCACAGCAGGTTAACATGGAACTCACACCTAGAAAATAGAGTAAAAAGAGCAAACCGTGGGGCGCACTTGGCATGTTTTCCAATGAGTCGTCTCATGGACTTACACGGCCATCATAAGACCAATGCTTACATACGGTGCAGTTATCTGGGTACCGAAAACACAAAAATTGGCAATTATCTGCAATCTATAACAAACTAGAAGAACAGCATGTCTCAACATAACAGGGGCCACGAAAACAAAACAACACCGATCAGAGCCATGGAAGTCATTCTTAGTCTCACTCCCCTTGATATAAACATCAAGGAGGTTTCTCTGATGACAATGGCACGCCTCCGCACTGTAGGAATATAACCTCGATAGGCTCCCACTGTTTCAAGCGAACATGGACCCCATCTCATCGATATACAGGGTGAGTCGGGAGGAGCGCACCAAACTCTAGGAGTATATTATACAGGTAAAAATAATGTAAAAAAACTCATATGTTCTTATCCGATTTTCATTTGTTTTCAAGTTATGGCGTAATTAAAAATGTTCATCTAGCTTTCCACTTCTGAATTTTAATATTATCAAAGTATGCCATATGTTCAAGGCTCAAAGGCATTTGATAATTCTGACGTTTTGATGAACTGTCAGTGTACAGTGAACAGTAACTGAACGTTTAATTTCGAATTTAGAATATGAAAATATGGTGTTTGTTTATGGTTTCTGTAATGGAAATGCTACAGCTGCTGCTGAAGAATATCGTTAACGTTTTCCACACCGAAGACATCCTGATAAAAACGTATTTATTAGAGTTTTCAACAAATTGTGCGAGACTGGTAAGCTTCCCAGTGCTTTCATGACATCTGAACACGCTACTCGACAAGGTTTTGTAGAAGTAGAAAATATTCTGCATCTAGTAGAAGAAGATGCAACTACTAGCTCACGGAGAATTGCCACTCAATTGGGAATTCCACAAAAACGAGTTATAAACACACTCCACGAGCAAGGCTTATATCCTTATCACGTACAGAGAGTACGGCACCTACAACCACACGATTACGCTAACCGTATGGAGTTTTGTCGGTGGATAAATAATAATCATTGTGTTGTATCGAGTATACTCTTTACAGATGAAGCTACATTTACCCGTGATGGCATTAATAATACTCGTAACTATCATGTATGGTCAGACAAAAATCCCCACGCAACAGTCGAAAGTAATTTTTAACATCGGTTTTCTGTAAACGTGTGGTGTGGTATGGTTGACAGTTATTTAATTTACTCTTTCATTTTGGAGAATCGTCTCACAGGAGACAACTACCTCAATTTTTTATAAAATGAATTACAAGGCCTGGTAGAGGATGTTCCTGTAAATATTAGAATGCAGATGTACTATCAGCACGATGGAGCTCCTGCACATGTCGCTCGTCAGGTCAAGCAACATTTGGACGAACGTTTTCCAGGGCGTTGGATTGGTCGTGGAGATCCTATTAATTGGCCTACAAGATCTCCATACCTCACACCATTAGATTTTTGTTTATGGGGCTGGATGAAAAATGAAGTCTACAAAATAAAAGTGGACACACGGGATGCACTAATTAGACGAATTGAGAATTAAAGAAGAAAGAAAGGAATGAATCAATTAGGAGAGCAACAAACGCTCTTCGTAGACGAAGCAGAAAATGTTTAGAAGTCAATGGCGGTATTTTTGAACATTTATTGAAAGAACGCTCTGATTAAGAGAATTTTTATGTGTAAATTTGTTTATTTGTTGATATGCTATAACTTGAAAACAAATGAAAATTGGAGAAGAACATATGAGTTTTTATACATTATTTTCACGTGTATAATATACTCCTAGAGTTTGGTGCGCTCCTCCCGACTCACCCTGTATATCTTCTGTAAGCCATATAAAATTATAACAGAGCAAATGGAAGAGCCGGCAGTGGCAGGTTAGATTCATACCTACATTCAGCGTTCTAAAACATAACAAGGCTCAGAATATAGATTATACTCCAGATCTTTAAATCTAAACACATGGGCTGTGAGCAATAGTGCCAGTGTAGTTCAAACCAATCTCACGAGGATTCTCATAGCAGCAAAAGAAATCACCAGAAATAATTTCACTGGAAGGACCATGCTCATCAATACAGATGGCAGAAAAGTACTACTCACCCTCGACAAACCACGAATTTACTCAGGGTTAGTATTATAATGTCACGGAGCTTTGGCCGAAGTATCCATGACCATGGTCAACTTCAGATGTATCAAAGGTCACGCCACATCGAAAGGTAACCGTCTTGCTGATTCACTAGCCAAGAAGCCAGCCAATGAAATAGAAGGAAGCATTGTCTTAAGATGTTGATGAATATTAAATAAAGGACTGAAAAACTGTGGCAAAAAACAGAGAAAAATCGAAAAGACTTACAACGCTATTAGCCCGAGGGCTTTTTAACAGTCTTTACTATCACTAATTAACCAACAGAATGACACTTTGACCAGCTACAATGATAATTTATGTACATAACCTAGATTGTCAATGTTCCTAACTGTCCAAAATGTAAATTTGATACACTAATGTAAATAGGTCAGGGATCAACTTCCATACAACTAATCTGAAGAACGTTTAAACAAATATTTGTTAGGGTAGTGGGTACAGATAATATTTAATTCTATTTTTTAATTGTAAATTTTCGCGAAATTTTCTTTATTTCTTTTAATCGTTGCAAATTAAATTGTGAACATTTAAGATCTGGAATATAACAAAAATTACTAATTACGTTCGCAAGGCTGAATAAAACAGAATAAATTCCAGATAATCCAGGAAAGCGAATGATTAATTCGTGTTGTTGTTCCACGCCCTTACTTTCACACTATTAAACATCAGAAGGAATGCATTTTATTTATAGCGCGTTACCTCGCCCTAAATTTTCGACCCTCTACGTTACAAGTCGGAACCCTCCATATTTTTTGCCACGTGTACCAACGCCATGTCTGACTTCTGTTCCAGTCTAAGGAGTGTCTACCAATAATGACAGTAATATACTATAAAAACGTGTAAGGTACAACAAGGTGCGTTCAAGACGACTTTTAGAACAATGAAATCGTTATTTTTTTTAGTACGGGCGTTAAAAATTGTATTTTATCCACGACTGTTGTTTAAAGCACCTGCGCTTTTAAGGAATTTTTTCATTTTAAATTATATACATTATGCAACTATGTACTGTACTTGTAAATTATATATTGAATTGAAAATGAACTTTTATTTTCCTGAATTCTGACAATTTTAAAATTGAGATAAAATTGATAAGACGTAAAAAAAATGATAAAAATAATTTCTAATAAAACAATGAAAACAAGTAGGTACACTGTGAGAAGAACAGTCCTCAGCTAAATTATGTAAAACGCCCGTATGTACACGTTTAATTCAGAATAAGGGCTTAATCGCGTTTAGTACCATTTTTAGCTATGCACCGTAATAAAAATCATTCTTAGGGCCAATTTTTTCACCTCTGAGTAAAGTTGAAAGTAACTACTTGCTGATTAAACTATAGGGCTATTATTTGTTAATCTGTCAAGTAAACCTACACGTAACTTTACTCACGATACACAAACTTTACTCAGAGGTGAAAAGATCGGCCATTAATCCAATTTTATTCTAATTCGTCAATAGAGACCGTGCGTGAAATATAGAGGCAGCACTACTGCCGAAGTAAGCCCTGTCTAGTCTTTAATTTTAGAATTAAATGGGGTGAACATTGCAGGTAAATAATAAAGCATATTTTGTTAAATATTAAATATAGGTAAATAAGGATACCGGCCCGTAGCAAACAATCGTGTACATGGCAAAAATGATATAAAAGATGAAAAATTATTAAAATCTGGACATGTATATACATTTTGAGCAAAAAGATTTAAATGGCTAAGTGACAATAAATTGTAAAGTTGTACCTCAAGCAAGTGTATCCAATGTCAAATAATCGGTATTTAGTAACATTGAATTTAAAAGTATTACAAATACCATTTAAAAAATGTAAATTAATAAAAAAGATTGAGAACAATGCGCTAGTTCAGTGATGATGTAATGGTTCCACTGACAATTAAAGTGACAGTAGATTTTTGAGTGCGTTTTGTTCGTTTTGTTTACCTAAATTATATCGGTTTTTTCACTTTTATAAATATATTCCTAAAGTAAGTAAATAGCTTGACAATCGTTTAGTTACCAATTACATACCTTTAAACTATTTTTTATGACCTGTAAACAATATTTTGAAATAAAATAAAAACAGTAGAAACGTATGTGTCAAATTTATTGATGTTTTTGTTAAAAATTTGGTTAGAATTAAATGTCAGTGGAACCAAAATGACATCACACTGAACTAGCGCATAACAATAATTCTTTTTAGCTTTATGCACGATACACAGACTAACGGTATGTTCCTGCGCATGCAGCTGACTGACGGTGACGTCACGTGGGACAGAATTATAAACATTAAATGGGAGATAGTGTTTAAAATTCGATATTTTGTCAATTTTAGATTTTATGCAGTTACTTAAGCTTTATTGGTTATTTTGTAATATATTCGTTTACAAATACGAAGGTTTAAGGTAAACAATACTAATAAAAATATTAATTTTTCTCATAAATTATAGGTATTTTGTGACAAAATCCATAACCTGGCCATAAGATAAGTAAAAGATATAGACTAAAAATACAAGTTTGACTCAAATTTGTACTTTCTGGGAGTAGTAGTTCTCTTGCAATCTCTTTTCTTATTACGTGAAATAAAAATAAGTGTGCAGAAACAAATTATTTATTTGCAAAAAGTAAGTACACAAAAACATTACTTTCTATTTGGTAAACTTAAACATTTTTTTCAAGTTTACTTTATAAATACTCAAAACCAATTTTCCTGTTCATTTATCTTATTCTTATATATATTCGTGTCCTGCTCATGCATGGCATTAATTCAAAAGGACCGTTGTATTGGGACAGGAAACTACTGTTTTATCTGCTAAAATTTTTAAATACCGATTTATTTTCTTTGCTTAATGAGGCCCATGCACCTGGTGGAATTCAGTTTCCTTTTCTTGCATCTATGTTTAAGAGGAATCTCACAACTACTTTCCTCAAAATGGATAGGGCAATTTCAATTAAGTTTGTCCTTTCTTCGATAAGACCACAGGAAAGTGACACATATCACACTATATAGTCCTATGGAAAGTGCCCTATATCACACGCGTATGAATAAGAATTTACTTTCCACCCGAGTACGAATATGCTACTTTCCGCAGTAGCTGTCAGAAAATGTCAAACACATAATTTCTATTTTGATCTATGCAATGTCCATATTAATACTAAAATCGATAAGATTGTTAAATTATTGAAATAATTGTAAATTAGATCCTAGATATTTATCTTTAACAATTATTATTAAAATAATTTTAAAATAACTAATATATATTTGCTTTTTATTCTGGTTAAACACATAAGCGATTAGGTCAATCAATTACCATAAGGCGTGTTAGCTCAGTTGGTTAGAGCACCAACTTTGCAATTTGAGAACGTCCAGCGACCGCGATCGAATCCTGGCTGTGCCAGAAATTTTTTTTTTATTTGTTTAGAAATTATGAAAATTTAATAATACGATTATTGTTGATTATTTTTTTAAATACATTTTAATTATTATAATAATCTAGTTTTACATTTTTTGATGAAATTATTTTGCGGTCGTAGGAAAAATATTGTACATCACTTGTGTGAAATGTGATTTTCCACACTCGTAATGTAATATACTAGTAGAGCTGTAAAAGTAACGAGAAAATCAATACCCGTATGTATTCGTTACTTCGGATCTGACTACCCGTATAAAAATATTCGTTACTCGTTACTTTCGTTACTGTGATACGAATCTACAGAACACGCATCGTGTGGACCTCATACACGTCTATGCGGATGCGGAATTGGTGTCGGTAACTAATCGTACGTACGCATTGCTTCGGTTATTAGGTTTTGGTACTGTCTAACAGAGGGTGCGGATGAAATAAGATATCGAATCGTTGGTTAAATAAATACATAGCGAATTTGGAATTTGTAATTAGTAACAAAGTCGTGTACTTCACTGAGCATGAGCAATGAGAACTGATGTGAAGTTTTGCAAAATAAAATATCGTCAGACAGGTTGAACAGAAACATATATATTTTTCTAACACACTAGTAGAAACAATAATAATACTCTATAAAATCATAACTTTAATAAACAAAAACATATTATATTCTTGCAACACGCAACAGAAAAACAACTATTATACTATTCTTTAAAACTGAAATAAATAAATACATAAATATAAACAAAAGTACGTTTCGAACTCTCCGAGTCCCAGTCGACGTGCGGTTCGATAGTCGATTCGCATCAAGGCCACACTCGCATTTCGCATCGCCCATCGGGCCATCTCGCATCTTGCACACCGAACCGGTGGCGGTATGTATTCTCAACTATTATTATTGTGCGTTATGCGACGATGCGGATGCGAGTAACGAAATTTAAAATGCAGTAACGAATTCGTATTTCGTATCTGACCGACTACCCGTTACTGAGTAACGAATACATACGGTTTGCCACAGCTCTATATACTAGTACATCACTTGTGTGAAAAGTGATTTTCCACACTCGTAATGTAAATATACTAGCCCGGCATTTTAAACATTAATTTAGTTCTTCCCTGTTATATATAGGAAAATATAGTCACTACTAACACAAAAACATATAAATTATTAAATTATTTTGCACTACTCAATCGAAAAGTGTCAAAATAACTTGAAAGTTCGTCCCGCAATACGTCATGCGCGGTTTGGACGAATTTTGATTCGAAAGTCAGCAAGTCAGCATACCTTTAGTATGTGTATCCTGGCTTTATGTATGTTATTCAACTACATTAGACGTTTATGGGACACCCAATGATATACATAATTATATAGATTGCTCACCCATCTATAAAAAAGATTACAAAAAGCGGGTTGCAATGCGCTAGTTCGGTGTGATGTCATTTTGGTTCCACTGACATTTAGTTCTAATCAAACTTTTAACAAAAACCCTAAGCAAAAACCCATTGATCTGGCAACCTAGGGATACGACATGCGTAAGCGAAAAGTGGGACCGGTCCGCCATTACTGTGAGTGCAAATTGTCAAATTTTATAGGTTATATTTTTAGTGTCATTTGTGTAATTAAATTTTAATTTAATTTGTGTTTGAGCAAATTTTGAGTGTTACAAACTTATAAACTATATAATGCCTTGCTGTGTTATACGTTCCTGCTCTAGCGATAGACGTTTTTGTGAAAAATCGACTGGAATAACGTTTCATAGGTTAGTATCAAAATTATAAATATTATACAGGACAGTATTATGACAGGTTTGTATAAAATGTGTAGAAGTATGTTTTTAAAAATGCAAAAAAAATCATCTATCAACTTTTGGGCGTTCCTATATTGGAATAATACTTTTTCATACGAAATAATATTTATAGATTTCCAAAAAATCCTATAAAACGTAGCGCGTGGATACAGTTTGTCAACAAGTATAATTGGTAACCTTCTAAATTCAGCAGTATATGTTTCAAGTATTTTCTTGAGAAGTACATTAATCGTACGCCATTTCGTTTGTCAAATTTAATTTATAGGCATTTTATGTTCTTATTTCTATTTAAATATAACCTACATTTGCTGTCCTTCCACCAATTTTATTTATTAGTTCTACAGCTGATTGAAAAGTAGAGCTTCATGTTTTGTGTATGCATGAGTATTGTTTGTTTTATTATAGTTAATTTAAAACAATATTAATATACCTTTTTAATTACCTATAATGTGTTTCAGATTAGTGCATTTAAAGGAATTGGTGAAAATTAAGCGATTCGCCAACTTTGGGAGGGAGTACCCTCACAAATTTATTTCTTATTTTACCTAGCGAAGAAATTGTGTATTAGGAAATATTCCGGTTTTTACCTTAGTGGTCAAAAAAAGCGCTTACAGTGGATACTTTTCCTAACTCGATAAACATTTACCTAGATATTGGCCTCCCTTTATCACCAGCCTACAATTTCAACTCTTTTGCTGTTAACTTTAACTTCATCTGTGACTTTAACTATGATTGAGACTTCAACTTTATCTTCACATTCTTTGTCTGACTTTCAATCATACATGCATGACTATTGTGCATAGACCAATTAAATTGGACCGGCAGGCTTGTGGTGCATGTTGTGTGTTACTACGGTAGGCCTTTACATAAGTAGCCATAATCATTGCAGATGGTGAGAAGTCCAGCTCAAACCAACTACCATAATATCGTCATTGAATCTATAGGTCTCAAGTAAGATCACTTCATATTTTACATTTGTTAGAAGTGCACCTGCACACCGCTGGTTGTGGCTTCGCTGATTTACTGAATGTCTTGCATGAAGATATACACCTTTCAGTCTGAATCTACAAAAGTACCAAGACCAAGTAAGATTAATCCACATTTTGATTTCCTGAATAGTGCATCTACCTACACAGAGATTGCTTATTAGCCATTTTCCGCGAGCCTTGAATTAAGTCTCGTATCTGATTATCGAGCTTTTAGTGTATGAACATTTGTTCTTAATTTCGAGAAAGCTGTTAATTAAAGTAAGGTTAAGGTTAGATTACTTGACATTTGCGACCTTGTACTTTCCGATTTAAAGACAGAAAGCATTGGGCTCATAGAAAAACGAAAAACTAAAGATTGAGCTATTTATGTGCCCTAGTGCAAACGTGTGACGACTGATCCAATAAATCGAACTCTGTTTACTTTTGTCGCTTATGTGAACCAAAAATGTACTGTTTATTTTTTCTGTGAATGATTTCAACGCTTTAGTGTTAATTTTACCATTGTGTTAAAGTTTAAACTATTAATTGAAGATTAAAATTACATTTTGTGTAAAAATGTCATTTTAAACTTCGCTAAACCCAATGGTGAAATCGGCCCCAAGTTAGTTATATCATGGTCATTGATTAGTTGCAATTTTGCAAGTAATATATTCTCCAGCGCTTAATAGTCACTTGAGTGATAATTAAATCAGTTATATTTTCTTTCTTTCATTTACTTTATTCAGCACCTCTCGGCTGAAAACCGGGCATATTTAAGCTTTCAAATTCCCTTCTTTTATAACCTCGGCCTTCCACCACCTTTTAAGTCAATGTCAATAAAAAGGAAAATAATTTTTTTATAATTCAAATAATAATACTTAACCAGAAATAGTACAATAAAAACTTGTAAATCCGGTTCTGCTCTTCCGCCATTTTAGTGAGTGCAAAGGCCACGCCTACCGGTCCCACTTTTGTATATCAAAAATAATACATATGACGTATCCTTACGTTGCCTTATCAATGCAAAAACCTCAATAAATTTGACATATACGTTTTTACTTTATTTTTAAATATTTTTTACAGGTCATAAAAAATAGTTTAAAGGTACGTAATTGGTAACTAGACGATTGTATATTTGATGCATGTTATCTACTTACTTTAGGAATATATTTATAAAAGTGAAAAAACGATATAATTTAGGTAAACAAAACGAACAAAACGCACTCAAAAAAATCTACTGTCACTTTAATTGTCAGTGGAACCATAATTACATCATCACTGAACTAGCATTGCCTTTCCTAGTGCCCACCAAACAGAGCCGTTCTAGCCTAAATGTGTTTTAAAATAAAATTTCAGCATTTTAATCTTTAGAAAAAGAAAATAATGAAAGTTTTACTTCAAGACATGTTATTATGTATTTTGAAAGTTGAGTTTCCATGTAGTTAAATAATATTAAGAGATTTAAACAATTTTTATAAGAGATTGATGTAAATAATTTTAGACCACTCTCATTACAGAAATAACACGATATAAAATACAAAATTGTCATATGTAATACAACTTTAAAAAGGTAATGTAAACAATTTTGATATGAGATATAAACAACTTTAGTAAGAGTTGTAATTGGACACTTATCTATTATTCTGAATAATGTTTAATGGTAATGTTACTAAAAAATTTTACAAAAAATCACTGGATTTATAATATTTTAAAGTTTGTTGCAATCGTTTTTGACAGTAATTGCAATGTCTTAATTATGATTTGTTTATTTTAGTAATAAATGAAAAATAGGTAATAAATTGTAAAAAGGGCCATGATATTTTACAGTAACATTCAACATTACTTTTAATTAATAGAATAAACCAGTAATTATCTGTAAATTTATATTTATATGAAATGTTTTTTTAAATATGTAAAAATCTTAATGAGAAGAAAACACTAAAGATTCTAATTTCTTAACCGGTTCTGTAAATGATTTTTTCACAACTAAGTGCTCAAAACTTGATACAAGATAGATAAAAAGAAAACTTTTTCCAGTAAAATTTCTACTGCAGTCGAATGTGAAGATGAGAGAAAAGAGGAAGGGGGTTCTGGTCAAATAGCACTAGATGATTTATTTACTTGGCCTAATATTTTAACGAAAAAAATATTGATTTATTGGTAGAACATGGTCCCAAACAAGAAGCAAATTTTAAATTTCCGTTCGATGAGAGTGGCTGAAAATGTAGCTGTTCATATTATAACAAATTTTATTGAACGAGGAAAAGATAAATCGCGCATTCTATAAAACTAAATCGAATTTTTTGTTTTGCATGTAAATTGCATAATATAGATAGTTTAACAAAATTTGTAAGTACTGGCTTTTCTGATTTACGCCATTGTTCGAATTATCTAATTAAGCATGAAAATACTCTAAAATGCATAAATTGTATAAGATCGTGGTGTGGTAAAGATAAGTCTGGAAAAAATTGTGCTATTGACGTGATATTTACAATCGAGAGCGCGCCATCATTGAAAGAATAATTGCTGTAGTACAATTTTGAGCCAGTCAAAATTTGGCAATTATAGAAACTTGTACGAAGTTGTATTATAGAGATAATGGTAATGTTTTAAAGGAATTGGAGATGTTGGCCAAATTGAATCCAGTTATTTCAGAACACCTACCTACCTAAGGGCAGCGTTTTCAAAATGAAATTATTTATGTTTTAGCCGAATCTATCAATACTTGTCAAAAAAGCTAAATATTACACTCTCTACCCTACACCAAATATTGGTCAGAAAATACAAATAATGATTGAAATTAGATGTGTTGACATTATTGGTGGTAAGAATATTTTCTAAGATTTTTCCAGTAACTAATACCTAAGGCCTGTGCAAATTTCTATTAGGGAAGCTATTTCCTAGTCTGCACCTCGAAGTTAAAGATATAAGGGGTCAGGGCTACGACAATGGATCGAACATGAAGGGTAAAAATATGGGGCTTCAGAAACGGATTCTCTTCTAGAACGTTACACGTACCGTATGCGGCTCATACATGAAATCTCGTCGTTGGATGTACCAAGATATTAGCAAAATGATGAAAAGAAGATCATAAATTAAAAATGTAGAATACTCAGAGCTTTTTTTTTAAATGCTAAGTTCAGATAAACCTTAATTTTTTATAAAATAATAAGAGTACTTATTAAAAGCAACGATATTTTTTTAAATTTTTTATCCTTCTATTTCTATAATATTTACAATTTTATAGTATTTTAAATAAATATTTATAACCTTATATTTACCATACATTTTGTATGTGTCTGTTACGCCTATGTTAAGTAGTTAAGTTTGAATTTGTACAGCAAAAGACATTTTTAATAATGACGCTACTGTTAACTGAGGATGAAGAAGATATTCCAAAAGTTCAAATGAGTCCTTCGCAAAAGGAGCGAATAGACTTTGTACCTTGTATCAGATGGCAATAATTACTTTTTGTAATTAAATACGTCTCCACTAGGTCATCGTAGATTTACAGAGATGCTTTTCAGTTTTTCTGTATAAAATTAAAGAAATACATACCCGTAACGTTGTCAAACTAAGAACATTTTTCACAAAAATTTTAAAAAATATAATCTAAAATTAGAAAAAGAAACAGAATACCTAAAATACATTTTTAATAAAAACTTAAGAATTAATAGAATAATTTAAAACAAAGTATAATTAATCACTAAATATTTCTTAAAATTTATACTGCATATTCCCATTATGCTTTCTTAAGAAGAAATTCCAAATGTAATGCATTTAAAAACATTATTAACATTATTAGAGAAATCAGAATCTCCTATATATACCTTCTCCTTTTAGGGTACCATTTCTATTAATATTTTAAAATATCCAATGTTTGTTCCCAATAAAAATTTCTCTCCCATTCGAGTCCATTTATGGACAACCAATCACCCAATCAAGTCACATTTATCAATTGAAGAATTCTTCTTCTGTTCTAATAGCTTCCAATGAGACCAGGTTCGGACTAGCGCAGTAACGGTAGAAGTTTTACTGTGAACATAGTGGTTTCTACATTTATTTAAATATCTAAAAGAAGTCAAGCAGTAAAAAAAATCAACAAAGAAATATTGGTCTCTATACTTTTATTTATTTTCTACATATTTTCTTTTCATGTTTACAACATTATTATATTGTCTTTTTAATTGGATGAAACGAATCCGCTATTAATAGTAACTGCTTTTAATAATGATAATTATATTTGTACATTTTCTCTAAATCATTATTTACAAGTAAATTCATCTAAGACTAATGCAATAATTTTTCGAAATAAAGATGATTCGCGGGTGTTTAAACAAGAATACTCCTCAAAGATTTTGATCAAAGGTCACACTATACAGTTTAGCGATAAACTAAACAACTTGGGGTGTAGTTTGATGAAATCCTAAGATATTTAGTAACTGTTTACAAAAATTAAATCCGTCTATGTTTGTAACTGTTTGGCAGGTATTTTAATTTTTAATTTTCGATTGATAAGTATTAACTAATTTATTTAGTTTCACTCAATTCATTATAATCTTGTATTTATATGAGAAATATCTTGCGATTATTCATTTTAAAAAAGCTTTGAAATCCCAATATTTTTAAAAGTCTACGTCATGTTTAACATAGTTACATTCTACAAGATCACTACTGAATAACTTATAAGCCCTAAACCAATTTCTCCTATAACATGTCGTATTCCTACTTTAAAAAATTAATCATTTCATTTTCAATTAAACATAACCCTGCACAATCTCAAACAAAAAAATCAGCTACTAATTATTTTTGTTATGACTAATAAATTTAATGTATTTGTTTCTTTAACACTATTTGAGCTTTACATATACATTATTCCATCATTTGGTAATCCGCCTCTGACCAAAAAGGCTTACGATCTTTAATTATTATTGATCTATATACCAGCATAGTTTAACAGCTCTAAATGGATTATAAGTGTGCATCGCATACACATACACAAAACTACACACCCAGCTTTCAAAAATATAACGGAATCGATTTATATGACTACACGAACTCAAAGCACTATTGCCATGGCCATACGACACTCCTCTAAAATATACAACTTTATAAATATTCACGATATAAAAAAAAGAATTTTTAAAAATTAAAACGGATTGAAAAATATTACTTTTTGTCATTAAATAAATTAAAGAGGGATGCATAAAAATGTTTATAAAGTAGGCCACGATTAATAAAGGCAGAGATAGGAGTCATCTCCGTGATAACTACACACGGCTCTAAATCCAAAGTGACACTTAAGAAGATGAGAGAATAGTACGTTCCGACAAGCATGCATTTTTCTACAGAAATTCTCTAACAAATGGAATGTGTGTATATACTCAATTAGTTGAATTCAAAAAAACTAAAACATACTCTACTTTAATTGATCAAAATAACTAAACTTCTTTGTAGATTGACTGACCTTTAGAAACAGTATAAGTTCCGCCAAAACAACAGCAGTATCCTCTTCATGAAAAAAATAAACCTCAAAACAGCCAAAATAAATGGGATAGATAAAAAACGTCAAATATCTATGAGACCAGCCTAGTCTTAGATTGCAATCTTCTCCGTAATAAATATGTGATGGAATTACAAAATGAAGACACAAAGGTCTTTATGGTTCCACCCCAGAAAGGTTGAACTAATCCAATATCCTAAAAGCACTTAGGATTCTGGCTCCTTTAGCTTTCTACAACAACAAAAAATAACAATCTGCCGGTCCCCTTCTTTTTTTAACACCGTCCCAACACCTCCTCTACCTCCTGTACCTCCTATTTTTCTCTAATTCCTGCTCTCCTACCTCTTGATCTAATTCCTGCCTTTCACACGAGATATATCTCGTGTTCTCCTGCCTCCTTGTCACTTTTTTATATCTGATTATCTGCTACTCTCTTTACAGTTCATTTTTAACTTTAATTGCTTTTTAACTTTCGATATATTTATTTTATTTGAACAATTTCAATTTAAGTTTACAATTCTTTAACCTGCTAACAATTTTAAAAAACCTCTGACAATCTAAACCTCTTCTACAAAAAGGAAACGGAGATAAGTTTGAGAACAATACTAAATCTGCTCAACTTCTTTATTACATCTTCTGTAATGTCTTCATCCTTCCGGATATATCACTAATCAGGATACAGGCCTCTATTTCCAACATATCATTTGGCCCAGACATAATAAAAGAAAAACTTAAAATGCTTAATTCCAGCTCCTCGACAGGCTTAGATAGTATCTCCTCTTTACTTTTAAAATCTTGTACTGACACTCTATATTATCCTATTTCCCGTATAATGACCTTTAATTCTCACATCATGCCACCTATATAGAAGACCGCGTCAGTGACTGCCATATTTAAAAAGGGCAATAAGCTTGACCCAAATAACTATAAACCGATAAGCCTTGTACCAATAGTTTGTAAAGTAATGGAGTTCATAATATGCGACTTTCTCGTAAACGAACGTGTACTTCCCACCCAACAACATAGATATATCAGAGAACGATCTACCTGCTGTCTTTCAATGACGACAAAATTCTTAGATGTCGGTCTTCCTACAGATGTTATATACCTGGATTTTGCTAAAGTCTTTGATAGAGTTCCAAAGCATAGACTTCTCAAAAAGATTGAAGACCTGGGAATCCGAGGCAACTTAATACATTGGGTAACGGACTTCTTAACCTTCAGACAATTTCGCGTAAGAGTTGGTAATAGTTTCTCTCAAACTAATACCGTTGTCAGTGAAATGCCTTAAGGACGGTTCTTGAGCCCCTACTTTTTCTACTATATACTGCCGATATTTCTGTGCATATAAAAAGCTGTTGCTCCTTCTACGTAGACGATACAAAAATTTACTTTAATCCGATTGTGGACTATCAGTCTCTTCAACCAGATCTAAGTGCGGTATCAACGTGTTCAGACTGGTTATTACTGCTAAACGTTGATAAATGTGTTGTTCTTCATATCGGTAAAACAATCCTAAATTGTGGTTTAATATTAATAATAATACCTTAAAGACAATATCTCTGCGTTATCATTACTAAAGACTTAACGTGGTCAAAGTATATATTACTAGTGAGTTAACCATCAAACTGTCAACTATTATTAAAAAAAAGTTTTGGCAATGTTTCTCCCTCAATATTTTTGAAAATATACACAACATATGTTCGTCCTCGTCTGAAGTACTGTGTTCCTGTTTGGTGTCCCGTATTAATCTCGGCTCAAAAGAGGTTGGAAAATGTGCAGCGACTTGCGACAAGGCTTCCGTATGGTAGAAGAAGATTACCGCATGAACAGCGTCTCTCTACGGCTAATCTGATTCTTTTTAGTGAGCTTCAACTGCGTGGTGATTAAATCGTTTCTTCTCTTGCAATTAGGCATATATTCGTTGTCGATCTTTTGGATTTATTTGTATTAAAAAATGACCCGCGCCTACGTGGGCACATGCTCAAATTAAAAAAAGAAAATTTTAACTCTAGAGTTAGGCAATATTTTCTTTCAGACCGACTTTTCACTAGTTGGAACAATTTACCTGATAGTGTTGTATGCGCACCTTCAGTTAACTCGCTTAAAAACAAATTTGATTCCTTAGGCTAAGTAGGTATATATATATACAGACAATAAATTATAATGACAACAAATTTAATTAAATAATATAACTTAACGTAATTTATTGTCTTTTTTTTTTATAGCAATTTATAGTTTATAGATTTAACAAAATAAATTTGGATTTTTCATAAAAAATAGAAGCGTGCGCTTGGAACTATCTGATAAGAAGATATTACAGCAATACTCTCTAATGTAATCAGTTCAAAGATGGTTTGGAAATGCCTGGAGCAACTGAATGAGCTAGGAGCTCAAAATATTGTTTTCCATTTATGTATAGAGTCCGGACGTGAAGACTAATTATATTCCAGATAGTCTCAAAAGAAAAGCGACTCATATACCTTTTAATACTATCTAAACCCTTCTAAGGAATCGGTACCACAAAAGTCTAAGAGTTTTAACGAGAGGGACAGTAAAAGGTCCGAAATTGGAGACATCTTGAGTAAGGCTAAGATACTCCTAGCGGAATGTATACTATTTAACCGCAAATATCTGAACAATCTGTAGTTGTAGCTCTCTATAATAATTATTATTTTAGAATAAGTAAGTTATTCTTTGTACAAATGTGGTATATTCTCGTGAATAGTTACTTCCATCTACTGTTAGCTTCTCATTTGAACAATGGGCCTTTGGTTTGTCAATTAAAGTGGCTGACTACCAATATGCAAACCTCCCTTAGTATTTGTTGTTTGTGTTATCGTTAAGGCGCGTATACATACAGCGAACGAATTTGGCCGAACAAATTCGTTCGGTTGATGTGGACGTCACGATAAACAAGACCGAATGCATTTGTTCGCTTTCGCTCGACAGATGGTACGTCAAAGGAAATTTGGGAAGAATTCGTTTGATCTGTGCTCTAGTGAGTAAGGCTTGGCAGCAGCATTCGGTTATTTTATATTTTAGCAGAGTTTCGTTTAATATTATTAGGTTAGTGCGTTATTATTAAACTAAATAATTTGAAATTAGTGATGGAGTGGAGTAAGTCCCTACTACTTACACACCAATTTGATTTAATAACCATTCAAAAAAATCAGTGAGGGAGAGTGGTGGAATTGTGCGCACTTAAGCGAAAATCGGTATAGCACTGATAGCATTGTAGATAATTTAAATGTAAATACCGTAATGGGGGTGCTATTTAGTCTACTCTCAGCACATAAATCAATTTTGGGAAAAAATAAAATATTTAAAGTACAATACTGCTGAAAGTACAAAAATGCTCTTGCGCACCATTCCCCGCCGTTGCGTGTAATGATGCGCAAGTGTTGGGGAATCGTGCGCATTAAAACTATTAAGTATTAGCTAAAACCAACATTAACTTTAAAAACATTTGTCGAAGTTGTGAAACATAACATAACATTTATAATTTTTCGGTGTATCTGAGCCAGTACATTCGGCATGATTCCAAGTTGAGCAAAGGACACATCTGTACCATAATTCTCGTTGTTTGCCAAATTCACCGCAAATACCACAAACTTCGGTTAGTTTCCCTGTCTGATTCAAAGGTGGCGGTACGAAGCTCAGCCCAACATCATCTTCAATATCATCCAGCTCATTGTCATCACAAATATCCGACACATCATCTTCTGATGAATCAGATGATTCGGGCGTTGGCGGTCTCTTTTGTTTGCTTTTGAATTTCTTTGAAGATGACGGAATTGATAATTCACCGTCCAAACATTTACGAATAACTCCTTTACTATTCTTATCTTTCAGTTTTTCTTTGGTTTTGATTGCTTCTTCTCGTTGTCTTTTTTCTCTTCAGCTTCTTCTAATTTTGTTTTGATGGGAGTGCTCGTAAGAATTTCCGATTTCTGTTTTTTCTTAGATTTTCTTTTCGTTGTCTGGTTAACTTTTGTTTTTGGTATTGGAGTTATAGGAAAGAAAGAATTATCATAAGACGTAGATGGCTGAGGGCTCGGAGCTCTCTGATGTTGTAAATCTGGGTGATTATCTAGAAGAGTTGCTACACCATCTTGACTGGATGAAGTTTCAAGTTCAGGTGTTGCTTCTACTGTAAGTTTTCCTACATGGTGGCTAGGTACAAAATCAGCATCGGTAAATTTGTCGGGATCCAATGGAGATATTCCAGACGTTCGAAACCCTGAAACTGCTTTTTTCATTGTAGCCACTTTCGTGAAGGCTTTGTTTAAAAATTCTGCTACGTCGTATTCAGTTATTTTTTGATGACCGGTACTTGACAAGTAAAGATCATATTTCCTAAATAGTGCATTTTTCAGAGGGCTAAAAAATATCAGATCCAGAGGCTGAAAGAGAAATTATAAGCTGCAATTGAAATGTGGCTGGAGTGGTTATCCAGGACCAGAAGGACAGGATCAGTAACAGTAGGCTTAGCATACCTATGAAAATGACCAAGCCATCAAAGAAAAAGTCCGGAATTGATCCAACCGTTCTTAGAACATTTGTAAAACGCCCCAATTGGTCCATTTTTTTCGAGATTTTTTGGGCATCCTTTTCCTAGGATATATTATCATGGGAGGGATGTAGTTCCTAGCCGCATTCATACAAAATACAGCTGTTATTGTTCTTTCTTTTTCGCTAGAAATTGCAGCTCCTACTTTTTTAGATCCCTTACGACCATTAACTTTAGAGCATTTGTTCTGCACCGTGGTTATGCCTGTCTCACCCATGTTGTAAACACTCTTGGGTTCACTCTTAAACCTTTCCATGATAGTATGAAGGTTTGAAAAAACTAATTTGGTTGAGTCCTTATTAAAAGATGCAATTCTATTCAAACTGGTTCCTTTAGGCTGCCGTAGCTTTATATCAGGTAATCTCCTTAAAAATCCATACAGCCAGTCCTTCCCAGCTAATTCCTTTTCCTTGTCGAATTTATGGGCAATGTCTTGTTGCTCAGCATATCTAAAAGCTAGTCGTCTAAGCCACCTGGGTGTTAGGCCATAAAATAGCTTTGCTAGCGTTAAAACGTACTCTCTTAATTCAGATTCTATTTCACCTGAAAACACAGGCTTGCAACCCAAACAAGGAGGCTTCGGCTTATTTTCTTACAATTTTTTTCTAAGTGTCGATTCAGGAATATTGAAGGCCCTTCCTGCATCTCTTATTTTTCTGCCATTATTTCTTATCGCAAATAATGCGTTTTATAAATCTTCTTCCTTATATGAAAGAATTGTGGTTTTCCTTGTATAATTTCTCGGCATCTGAAAAAAATATATTTAAAATTAGATAACGTATGGGGTAATGGTGCGCATCAGCGCGCATCATTACCCCTTTAGCATTAAATGACAATATGTAATACAGTTAGCAAACTACATAACCTAACAATGTAAAACAAGCATCAGTAGATGCAAAAGATCATACTTTTCCATACAATAAATATATCTTATCGATTAAGAAAAAAAAGTGGACTCAAATTACAGAAACTGCTGGATTTCAAATAAACAGATCTCGTTCCGTACAAACGTAAACAACTGATGTGAGTAATGGCATCAGTGATGCACAATAGAAAGGAGAGAGCGCAGCACTAGTCGGTGGCGCTTAAAAGCCCGCGAATTATGAAATAGTTTGATGCGCACGATTACCCGACGCGCACGTTTCCCCCCTCTCCTAGAGTTCATTCTGAAAAAAATCTGAAAAACTCCATAGCCCATTTCAGCTGTTAGATCACTAATTAAGTCTGCTCCTCTGTACCGACGTCTACTTTTGAACAAGGAAGTCACCCACGCACGCTGTCTTGCAATAATTTCATCCTGCTGCGACGCCATTTTTTTAGCTTTAATATTTAAAACAAAATATACCCGCGAAAATAAACGAATTAATCTGAACGCTATTTTTCGTTCGTATGTGGACACAATGCCAATTTTTTAGCAAGCAGCGAACAAGTTAGGGCGAATGCATTCGAGCGAATTACTTCACCTTCCTTCGCTGTATGAATATGGGTCTGTTCCAACAACGATCACAAACCAGTCATTGACACCAGGATTATGCGCAGTACATAATTTGGCGGTCCCAATATGCTACTGCGCAGAATCCTGGTTTCAGTGACTGGTTTCTGATCGTTGTTGGAACAAACCTTATGTTATCTCATCCATGCCTCTGTCTTCAGACTAGATGACAGTAAAATTACGAGCACAAGAAGATTTGCTCTTTTCTACCACCCTATATGGATCTTTTTATTACCACATATACTGTTTGAAAATCGGTCACCTACTTCTCTTCAAGTGTAGGTTTCTATACAAAAAAATTTGCCAAATCGTTTAGACTATACTTTTAACCGAATAATAATCAATCCCTACTGTATATGAGACGTATCAAATGAACACATGCGCTCTTAATATAACCTTTTCTTATTTGGCTTGTTTCCAGGAAACACACATCGCCGACTTATACATTTTTTTTTCTTCTGAAAACTTCTGCATATAGCACTGGTCGTTTTTAATAAAGCGTCCAAGCAACAAAGCACGTCTTGGTAAATATTAAATTTAGCGATTTCATAAGAATTTTTATTGTGGACATGGGCACGTGGCCTGGTTTGCCAGGAATTCAATATGGGTAATGTTGCTGAGAGGACAGCCAGGAGATTTGATCTGGTTTCGCTAAATGGGTCATTTTTTAAGGTCAACGTTAAATATACCCGACGCTATATTATCTAGTTTATTTTCCTTTGAGATGATTATGATGTTAAAAATTTAATAAGGGTTGAAAAGGAATTTAACGTAATATATTACTACCAAAGAGCGTAAATTAACATCACTGCAATAAAATCATTATTGATATTATGTTTATTAAATTCCTGAAATGAGGGATATAAAATTTTAATAGAAGTATCTGTAGAAAGTTGCATATAGAAATAAAGAGTGAATAACCTTGAGTTGTAATACTTTAACAAATAAGTTAAAATTTAATGAATTTTAAAAATATAGCGTATGTTAAATATGAAAAGCAATTCTTCTTTAATTTTAACATGTCTAATTATAATTTATTTGAAAATGCAGGATTGTTCAAATCAAAAAAAATAAATATTGATACCTTCTTATATACCTTCTTATCTGAATTTTCACTAGATTTTATTATGACCACTTCGAAAAAACTCGAATACAATACATTATAAAATGTAAATGAGCAAACCCTAAGGGATTAACCAATAATTCTATACCTCAGTGACGGGGAACACGAAATTACTTTAATATAAAAAATAGTAAACTGTCAATATTAAGTACCCACATTTATTTTTATAAAAATAGTATACTAAATATTAGGTTAGGATATTTCCTTAAAATTTGATAATAAATATACACACAACCAAATTTATTTGATATATTAAAAAAAATTCTTTGCAAAAAAATATTTTCTCAGAAAACACTCATATTTCGTTTTTAGAAATTGGGGTAATTCCATATAAATTTGTTTGTTGGTATTTCGGGTACTAGCGTCATATAAAACTATCATAATTAATATAAATATAGAGTTACATACCTAAATAAATAAGTCGTTTTCTCCCGATAAGGAGTCGTCATCATCATCAGTTTCCTCACTTCCCACAGAAATAATAATAATAATAATAATATTAACATATCAAGTTTCTAGATTTTTTCTTCCTCTGCTATGACATGTCTTATAGCGTTTAGCCAATTGTCCGGTGAAATTTTGAATATGGAGTCACATGAACATCTTGAAGTTTAAATGTTGTATTGTTTTTCGCGACATATCCCTTTATTTGAGCCCAGATTAGTTCAATGTGGTTAATTCCACAGTGATAAGGCGGTATCCGCAACACTTTAACTCCATGTTCTTTTGCTATTTTATCTACACTATACTTACATTTTTGTGAATGTTGTTTACATAACTGCAATAGCTCTTTTTTGAGTAATCGCTTTTCTGCCTCTATTTGGTTATTAGTCAATCGAAGAGTTCTTGCTTTTGCGGTTCCTTTAATCTTGAATAGTAACTGGCATTGGGGACTATTCTGTAACAATTCCTTTATATTTAACGGCCTTTAAAAATATCGACGGCCTTTAAAAACATTTTCGTATTCGTTAATTTACTTCTGTCATTATTTAAACAGATTTCTTTAAGATAGTCCTCTAATGTATTTTAAAGATCCGTTTAAATAATGACAGAAGTAAAGAAGAAAATATTTTTAAAGGCCGTTAAATATAAAGGAATTGTTACAGAATAGACCCCATTGTCTATCAGTGTTGCCAGTGTTGCCTCGGATATATCCTTTTCAGGAAAGATAGTAAGATTATTGCCAATTAAAAATGTCCAGGGATTAAACTACTTAAATCATTTGAATCATATTATGACAATGGTTGAAAGAGTCTTGAATTTAAGATTGCTTCTATTTGGGTTAAAACTGCTCATAATCGAAACTGAAATTAGTGTCAGGACAATACAGAAAGATTTGTCATTGAAATTTCGTTGGACATTTTTGGAAGTGTTACTGAAAATTGATCTAAATTTGGATCCCACTTTGTTTTGCATATTTTCAATCTTAACAACAAGCCTTTCTTGAACTTAATTTTTGTACAACATTTATGTAGACAGAAATTTGCTGAATTTAGTAACCTTTATAACTGGTTATATTTCTACTAACCTTTCTTTTGAATTGCTACCGCATAAAATGTCATCAATTTAACATTATGTCTTTTTGTAACAATGTAACATTATAAAAGGATTACATCTAATCTAAGCGCTATTGGAAATATTTCTGTATTCCTTAATGCTAGCTCATTTAGAACGAGAATGGCTAAATAAACAGCACTATTCGTGCCGTAGGTTACTGTTTGAAGTTTCAAACATTTTATAGAATCTAGATATTTTTACGCCATAAAATATTTTGCAATAATGTTTGGGATGGATTAGTTTGAATCATTCTGTACACTTTTGTATACAAAAATAAGAACAAATGTTAAACTTTGGAAACAATAGACAATATCAAATAATGTTGGTTGAACAAGAAAAACTTTCAACATGTTCAGAAGTAGAATAAGTTTGTTATATATTAGCTGAAGCACAGACTAGAAAACAAAAAAGTATGCCATTGCGTTCAACTGCATGGATATATTTAATACTCATTCTACCCAGTAAGAACACTGAAAAAAAAATTAACAAATGACAGTTCATACTATTATTTTTTTAATTTTATGAGTATAAGTGACAATTCTGTCAAACTAATTGAAAATGAGTTATTCTTGTGTAGAATAATAGCATTTCTATTTTTATTTCGTCTATATTTACAAATAAATTATAATTTTTAATTAAACCATATGAAACTAATTTAATTACGAATTTTAAAACTAAAATATCTCGATGGAGGTGAGACCTAGGTTTTGGGTGTCATGCCAGAGGCCCGCGTTCAAATCTGGACTGGAGACTAATTAAATCAAATCTAAAAGTCACAAATTATTTAAAAGTTACTTATTTTGCTTTAATAACCTAATATAATTTTTAGAATTTATAGATTTACGTTAGTTGGTCGTAGAAAAAATATATTGTACAACTCGAGTGGATTGTTCATACCCACTCTTGTTGCCTAAACTACTATAATTTTGTTTACCTACACATTGACCTTTCTTGAATTTTAGAAACATTCTATGAATTTAAGAAAGTAAGACTGAATAATAAATAATAAGTTTATGTTGTTAGTCGTTGTCTTAATTAATTAATTAAGTGAATAGCGACTTTATGTTGATATTAATTACATAATGAAACTAATAAAAGCAAAATTAATGAGCGAAGTCTATTAGTAAGGAATTTATTCGCTTGTAAACGTAGTCAACTTAGATATTATACATATTAAAACTTTGTTAATTTTCACTTTCTAACAGTTATTTTATGTAATAATGTACATATTATTTACTATTTTCAGATATTTTTTAATGTGTTTATTGTATATTGGTACCTACTTTTTGTTTATTGTGGACCTTGGACTGCACCTGTTTTTTAAACTCATTTTTTCTCGTAAGCCCAATGTAATATTTCTGCCAAAAGGTCTGCACCAATAACAATAGATATTCGTTTCCATTTTCGGAAAAAAAAAATTTACAGTTTTAGAACAGTTCGGTCGTAGTTTATTTATTTAACCAAAGAGCAACCATATCAGAGAACAAACTTTTCATCTGCTTTTTTATTTCCATAAGAGTGGTTTACTAAAAAGAAGAAAATCAAAACCTTATTCAAAAACTTGAATAGTATTTTTCGAGATACGTACTTAAATAATTAGAATAGGATAAAATTATAATTAATTACTAGTAAGTAGTAATTTCTATTTTTACCTTAATAGTACCTATAATTTATAGATTTTAATAAAATTATGCACGGAGTATTGAAAACTACTCTTTGAATCAAAAAGATGTCAATTATATCTCTTACTCTAACTACATGATTCGAAATAAACGTCTTAGTAGGAGCCTTAAGTATTGGAATAATTAATTTTATTAAGAAAGAAAAACGAAAATAATTGGAAGAATTATATGCTTTATTTAGACAATTGGTTGTAGCACAAACCATTCCAATTTTATTTCTCCTACGGTTTTGAGTTTAAAATGTACCGAAAATGTTATATATTACATGAACTAAACTAACGACCTGTACTTAGAATAATTATAAACTATAAACTAAACTATAAAATATGCACATATTAATAACTTTGTAATGAAACACAAGAGCTCAAAATCTGACATCTCGTGGTATGTTACATCAATCGTACACCTATATAAAGTACTGCTCCTTTGCAATTTCTCTATTACTTCCGCTCCTGTCCACTCCTTGCCGTGTCTCTATATTTCCCACTTTAGGGATAACTGAATAGTCAAAAGCTCTAAGATGCTTAGAGGAGAAATTCATGAGATTCCGAAAGTTCGCCTTGCCGAAGACCGTAGAGGCTAGGAGACCTTTAATAGGGAAATGCTTACTCGTGTTATAGTAGTGTGCAACACACATAGATGGCGTTACTTTACACAAAGTACGCAAGTTGGTATTCAACATTTTCAACAGCCATTACTCCATTTTGTGCGATATTAATTGTAATTGTTTTATTTGTTTACTGTTTTGAAAAGAGTTTTGATGGCTTTAAATATATAAAATTATGTTGCGAATTCGTCCTTGTTCTGTTCCTGATTATTAGAATAAAGTTAGTAGCAGGTAAGGAATACATTTACAACTTTATTTCTTTACAAGTAAATACTTCTGTTCGTATTTTATTCCTAAATACATTGCCAAATTTTAAGAGCATATATTAACACTAAAAAATCTGATGTGTCCAACACATGACTTTCCTATCTAGTTATTATAGGCTTTTTCCGGTTATTTTGTACAACCTATTGCAGCACCTCTATAAATATTTAGAGGATAAACTAAATATATACATTTTCCCATACATTTACCTCGAAACATTTTTCTATAGATATTCATTGAAAACGAAAATACTGAAAAATTTAAATTTAGCACTCTTTTTTCCATTCCAATTTTTCCATTACGGTCCATTTTAGAAAATTCATATATAAACAAAAATTATAGAGATCGATATCGCAAACAACTTTTAGTTCAACAATTTTCATAAAAATCGAATATCTAATATCTAATAATATTAGAAGTAACTTTTATTTGAACAATTTTTTTCTCCAAACATTAATAACAGATATATTCCATAAAATATAAAAACGGCCTCCCATAAAGTACCCCCCCAGATGTTCCGACTTTGTCGAAAATCTAATCATTTCACGTCAGGCTGAAATAAAACTTAAGTTTAAAATTTAATGTTTTTTTTTTATCCGTTTTTGAGTTTTCTTCAAATTTCGAAATTTACACATTTTCTCAAATATCTCGAATACGGTCCATTTTAGAGAAATTATGTATACAACAAAAATTATAGAGAATTATATTACAAACAACTTTTATTTGAACAATTTTTATTAAAAAATATTTTTTTTATTTTGTCAAATTTCTCGAATACGGACCATTTTAGGAAAATTTTGTATAAAACAAAAATTATAGATAATGATATAAGAAGTAACTTTTACTCGAAGAATTTTCTTCTCCAAACATAAATAACAGATATATTACATAAAATATAAAAATGACCACATATAAAGTACCCCCCAGATGTTCCGACTCTGCCCAAAAACTAATCATTTCATTGGACGATGGAATAAAGCTTAAGTATAAAATTTGGTGTTTTTCTGTGTATCGGTTCATGAGTTATGGTGGATACAGACACACACACAGACACACACACACTGATAGACCATGGCGAAAATAGTCAAAACGGATTCAGGGGACCTCAAAACGTAAAAATTCGTCGAAAACTCGAGGTCGAAAAAAATCATGATTCCTATACTTTCCTTATATCTGTATACAGATAGGAAAGTAAAATTAAGTAAAATTAAGAGTCTTTCTAACCTAACTTTTATCATTTTCTGTACAATTTTGTCAAGAGTTTTAGTTAGTAACTAGATAGATAAAATATGTGAATATTAAGAATATTCAAATACATAGTGTTATTGATATTTTTTTTAGAATTATACAATATGCAATGGATACTTTTTAGTAGATACCTATATGTATATAATTTTTTTTTGAATACTTATGTATAATGGAGCCATTAAACCATTTTTAACTATTGCTAGTTTCAGTTTGTACATATAAATATATTTTTAGATATCATATTCCTACCAATAAAGTTGTTAGACATCTGGCTCCAACGAATTGGAAATCCAAATTATTAAAAAACTGAAGATTTGAAAATAAAATATTTCACCGTGTGTGCTAAGACTGCATCCAGGCAAATGAAAGTTTATTGTCTAACGCTTTGACATCATTAAAATTAAAAAGTATGTATAAGAAATATAATTACTTACTGTTTTTATATCAATTTATTGACTTTAGAAAGAACTGATACTGCAAAGTTGAGTTCTTTTTGTACAGAAAGATACAACAATAAAAACACCTGAAAGAATGACTTTAATAGGGATCCAGATCCAACTTGCTACAGGAAATTTCGTACAACTTCTAGTGGATACAGCCACTGGCG
This sequence comes from Psylliodes chrysocephalus, assembly GCA_927349885.1. Taxonomy (NCBI): domain Eukaryota; kingdom Metazoa; phylum Arthropoda; class Insecta; order Coleoptera; family Chrysomelidae; genus Psylliodes; species Psylliodes chrysocephalus. The sequence continues at coordinate 33,209,913 of OV651819.1, read as the reverse complement.
AACTTTCTATTTTTATTTTCATATTTCTTATCATTGTGTACTCTCATTTTTTGTTCCTTAAATCCAAAATTATAATTTTTCGTTTTCTTTTTAACTTAAAATATTTCAAATTTTTATGTATCACAGAACCTAACCCAATGGATTATATCCATCTATGTAGAGTGAAGAATAAAATGTTTGAATTATTTTAAGTGAAAAAGAACAAAAAATTATAATTTTGAAAAACTTACTGGTTTATTAGAAAGGCAGAGTTTGAAAAACCGGCGCTCATTGACCCCTATCTATATAATAAATCATGAACAAATTGTCAATTATTAGTTATCTTCTTTTTTTTTAACTTAACTATGTGCAACAGCTACGGATGGCGCTAAAAGATGAGTAACATTTTTCACTGTTGAGTGTCCCATCTTTTCAAGGGTATGGGTCTATGGACTTCTGGTTTGACCGCCGTTTTCCAGACTCCGTTTTATTCATAAACGCCCTCATTTGTCCGATTGAGTTTTTATTTTATTTTGTCCATTAATTTCCTTTACGATTTTTTTTTTAGTTTGTTCAGGGTTAGATCCAATAACTTGGTAAGGGCTTGAAAATACAATTATTTGGCTTCACCGAATATCAACCGAAACGCTTGTAAATACTGAACAATATATTATGTGTCAAATTGAAACCTGGTGTTTCATTCACTTGTCGTAATTCTCTTCTCAGGTACTACATAACTACTATAATATCGCTGACTCTCTGGAATTTTTGTTCTTCATTGCGGCTACCTGCAGCCCTTCTTGAAACTTGTTCCAATAGGTAAAGTGGAGCAAACCACTCTAAAACAAACTGGCGCCCGAGCATACCCAGTTCGAACGTCACAAGTGAGAAAATTTCTAACCATTTCAGAAAATCTCTCACAATACCATTAATTTTTTGCAACATAAATGTTTAATTTACATGTTTTTCGCCATGAGAGAGTAATATAATTGTATTGATTTCCAATAATTGTAATTATGTGACATGCCTATTTCGGTATGTGAGATAAAAACACTTTATTTCATCAACTTACACCCTATTGCTACAAGTTTCATTTAAATTTATTAAAAAATAACGAGGTTATTCATTCCTCAAGTTAGAGAATTACTGCATTTGTTTAGAATTATTATGTATTGTATATAAATTATACCTATTTAAAATTACGCTATTTTAAAAATTATATCGCACTAGAGCGACAAGTTGTCCTAAATGTCAGTTTTTAGAAAACGTCAATATTGTGGTGATATTTCAAAGGGTAAAAACCTATTTAGATAGTGGTCATAGAAAAATGTATTTTTACAATCCTGTATTATCTAATTTCAGTAGATAATTACCTCGTGATTTAAACACAAATTTTTAAAAGTTGAAAGTTGAATCTTCAAAATTGTTCTGAGAGAACATTCAAATATTTTTACGAATCTAGTGAATATAATTTTATCTAGATATAAAACTGTGTAAACCATGAATTGAGACCGTGCGTCTATAAATCTAGTTTCTTCCATTTTTCCTCTCCATCGCTTCGATTACAACACTGTTCGTCAATGTTTACATATGATAATAACAATAATCTTGTTGACATGGTCAGTAAGTGTGAAAAAGCAAATAGTGGATGTCTAACAAAGATATTAGAGAGCTGTTAAATTCAAATAAACCGAATGAAAAGTTTCATCTGGTCTTAGTAGGACGAGGACGTTTGTGTTTTCAGCAAAACTCGGCGGTTAAAAATGAAATAAATTTAACAAATTAGTTTACGCTAGAAATTTAAAATTGGAATGTGTTTATAATATTGATACTCTAAATAAATTTTCACGACAGGGACTCTGCTTCTTGAATGCCCTTAATTATATTTTTGATAAGAAGAATTAAAATTAAAATTATCTTTTGTTGTGCACTACTTTTTCAACATTACATTGTACAAATGAGGATCTGCAAAAATGTGGTGGCAGGGGAGATTTAGAATGCCAACTTTTAAAAAATTGTATGTAAAGGACCCCGCAGGTTTCTTATGGAAATTGGGTTTCGGTGGATTTTTTTAAATTTTTGATATGATGTAGTCCATGTCATTACAAATGTTACCATTGCGCCAACCCCTAAAAATGAACAATTTGTCTGCTTGGGGGCGTTAAAATCACCCATTTTTTAAAATAGACCATTTATTTTGAAAGCCTGGAAAAATATATTGGCATGTTTTATTTTAGGTTATGCTATATAGTATTGTACTTTTTATTTTAAAAAAATCTAACCGCCCCCCACTACCCCCCAACCTCCCCCTACCCCAGTTTTCAAAATATTATCTTGGGTCCTTTTAAATGCATTGCCAAATGTTTTAATAAGTTTAAATTAAGGTAACTGCGCTTTTAAAAATTATCCCCCCAACTGGGGGGGGGGGGGAAGGCTATAACAAAAAATATCGGTGGATTTGGCTGAATTTTTAGTATGATGTAGTCTATGTTGTTTTGAATAGAAATTAATTGGGTCACAAACTCCAAAAATGAACAGTTTTGCTGCTAGGAGGCTCTAAAATCACCGTTGCCTCAAAATAGGCCACCTATTTTGAAAGTGGGAAAATGTATTTACATATTTTATTTTAGGTTATGCTATATAGTATTGTGCTTTTTATTTTAAAAATATCTAACCGCCCCGCACTACCCCCGATCTCCCCCTACCCCAATTCTCAAAGGATCTTAGGTGCTGTTACAATCATAAGGAAAAAAAGAAAAGTGGATTTTTTTATCATTAGCTGATGGGGTCACATACAAAAAAAACCTTGGCTCAGAATACACCATTTACTGTTAAAGTCGAGAAAAAATATTTCGCAAATTCAATTTTCTTAAGTCATTTTAAATTCATTGCTAAATGCTTCATAAACTTAAATCAAGGTTTTAATGGTAATAAAAAAATAACCCCTTTTACCCCCAACCCCTATTTTAAGGAACCCAAAAAATCATTTCAATGTTAGTTTTAAATAAATATATAAACAATTTTAATAATAATGACAATAACCCTATTCCCTTCACCACCCCCCTTCCGGCGGATGATCAACCTTTAGAAGCTACTGAAAGCTTGTGCGAATTAGGGAAAAGGCGATTATTATTCTTTTTGCCGTAGCGCTTCCGGGCGACTTACTGATTATTGATAGCGTCATTCGAACTAGTTGGCATTGAGTAAGGGAAAACCCGGAAAACTCTTACCAAAATCGACTGCCACTGAGCATAGTGTCTGAAAGGTCACACCAACAACAGAGGTGTCAACATTTTAAAGTAAAAAAAACTAGTAACAAAACTTTAAATGTCAATAATGTGAAGAGATGGTGCTTGATTCATATTAATTTGTGCAGGTCTGTTGGCGGCATCCATAACTACATCCAATAATGTCGTCCATGCGTATTTGACTTTGGTTCATGGCATGCAAAGCCCAAAAACCATAGTACACTTGCCACATGTGCACAAGTGCCCAAAGTTCTTGCCCCCGTTTTTCACGTACAGTAATAACCCAATATTGGCTCATCCTCTATATTAGGGTTAAAAGCAATCCAAAGCTGGTTTTTGGAGAGCCTGGTATATCGTGAAAAAATGCGCATTCTAATAAACCCATGTTCATTAAAATGCTCATCTACATGAATAGTTTCACCATCGTCTCTCTGAAACTTGTCCTGGATGTAGGATGCAGCCAGTCCAGCTTGATGGATACCTAAAATAAATTGTGCGAATTATTAAAAAAAACATCAAAAATAAAACTCTAGAATAGTATTATTGTTACCTATTGTCAAACGTTTCAAATATTCCAAAGTAAGACGAGGAAAATATGGCAGATGATTATGATTTAATTGGACCCATATGGCATTTCTCCTTATAAGTCCTTCAAATTCGACCCTTGCTTGAACTACATTTGCTTCTTGTGCTTGGATGTTAATGTGTTCAGCCAATTGTTCATTGGCATCTTCCATCGCAATAGGGCCATGGTATCTATAAAATATGTTTTTATCTAACAAATTAATTACCACCTATCCTATGTTATTTTGGTCCAATTATTTGGATTTAATAATACCCCAATAGAAATAAAAATCAAAACACCTACCTATTAATTATTGCTCCGGCTATCCGAAAAAAATCGCATAGGTGTACAGCATGTTGTAAAGGAATAGTGTCAGCCAATAACTTGAACATGGATTTTATATGTCCATTTCGAGCTTCCACTATCCACCTGGTTTTGGTTGTCAACCGGGATGCATTAGCTTCTTCAGTAGTAAATTGGCGCTGACCATGTCTTAAAAGTGGAGGCATTATACATAAGAAACCATTTTCTTCCATAAAAGGAATCGCATCACGATATCCTCGATCTAATATAAAAATATCACCCCGATTAAACCAACGCTGCATGCCTGCGTGGTCTCTTTCGTATTCATTCCGTAGTAATTGCGTTATTACGGCTGTCTGAAAAGTAAGGTCCTTGTATATCCAAAATAAAACCATCTGGAGCTACCATTAACACTGGTTTTAATATATGTCTTCCTTTGTGTGTACTATACGATTGTCTTAAAACTCTAAAGTTACTGCACTTCGGAATATACGCATAAGTAGAATCAGCATATACAATTGCTTTGAAGTCATTGCGCTCAGGGTTATATAGTCTATTTGCAAAATGTGTCACATGATTTTGTATATACTGTTCTCTTGTTATTGAATTAAAACCAAGATTATCATTGACAAACCTTTGCATTAAAGATCTCCTTACTAAAGATATGATTGCACTGGTATTCTGTCTTGTGGAATAATGAAAAATAACCCGCAAAAACTCATCAGATAGACCATGATGCATCTTGCACAAAAAAGAAAGTAAATATTTTTTGCTTATATATCTTAATATATTTCCTTCAGGCACGGGATCACAAAATGTATACAATTCCCTAAATTGTTCTTTTGTCACAGAAAAAGTTTTTTGGAACTCTTCATCACTGCAACAGTCTTCATTACTATACATGTTTTTAGAAAACGTGTTTACAGTTTTTCGCATTTGCTTGATGTACCTTTATTTATGGAAAGCCTGAATTGAGATATTTATTATTTGCAATAAATATCAATAGAAGTATATTTTTTTTTTAAATAATTTGACATTTAAGAGCCATTCTCATATCACAGTTGACATCTTGATACTTGACAGGCACAGCCAAGCATTGTTTTGATTTTTGCCAAATCAAATAGCCGGTTAATTATTCTATGGGGTTGCGACAGAGAACCAGTAAATTTGATGAAGGTGTTTTTGTGGCTAGGGGCGAAATAGTAGTATGCTTAATAGCACCACCATAAAAAGTCATTTTTAAGAAACTACTTTTTATATTTGTGTATAAATAACGCAATAAAATTATATGAAACTTTATTCTCCTTTTTTGACAGAACCTTTTCTTTCATTCATAAAAAGACAACTAACTTAACAACAACGATAAAACAAAAACAAACATAGGTTGTGGGTTTGGTTCCATGCTCTATGTCATGTGTGACAACTCGCACTCTTTGAACGCGTTAAATAATTAATAGTCCAGTCATATTCTTTCAAAAACATACACAACATTTCTTCCCTCTTTTAAAAATTAAAGCGTATGTGATTAATTGGCCGAGAATCTGGATGGTGGGAATCTCGTCCGGTTTGATCTGCGAGGATTATGTGGCGCAGGTATCCTTTGCTGTTTTGGAACAATTGGTGTCGCTGGTACAACTGACCTTTGTTGTCTCGGAGTAAGTGGAGCAGCTGGTGCCCCAGGAGATGCTGCAGAGGAGGCTGTTATAACCGGACTATTTGAAGGTGCTGTAAGCTCATAGAAGCGTACTCGTCTTGGTAGTTGCGTAGTCTCTAGTTGTTTTGAGTTAGCTTCAGGATCACTTGGCGGTTTTTGATCTGGGAAACATCTAATTTGGTCGATGTGTCTTTTCGCCATTTTATTGTCTCCATACTGAATCTCGTAATGGATATCTCCTAGGCGGGTAATGACAGTACCTGGAATCCATTTGTCCAACCTTGGGTTGCCAGACAAGAAATAAATGGATTGTCCTGGCTGAAATATTCTAAATGTAGAATCCATTTCGACACGTTGTTTCTGCATAACTTTGGTGTGCATGTCTTCTGGTCGGACCAAGTCCAAGCGGGTGCGCAGGTTGCGTCCTAGGAAAAGTTGTGCCGGGGATTGGCCTGTGGTGGCGTGTGGGGCTTTGCGATACTGACGGAGAAACTCGTTCAGATTTGTTTGTAAGGTACTCTCTGTTGTTTCCATAGCTCGAAGGGCATCCTTTACCGTTTGTACATATCGCTCGGCTTGTCCATTCGTTGATGGGTGGTACGGAGCAGTCAGTTTGTGGAACTTTACGCCCGATCTTTGGAGGAAAGTTTTGAGTTCATCTGATGTGAATTGTGTTCCATTATCGGATACAATGGTAACTGGTACTCCGTACATGGCAAAGATGTCGTCTAAGATATTGACAGTTGCGATTGCCGTCGTCACCTTAGTAGGCTTCACTTCCAGCCACTTGCTGTAGGCGTCTACGATGATCAGAAGCATTTTTCCGGCTACTGGGCCCGCATAATCAACATGAATCCTTTCCCATGGTGCCTTGGGATACTCCCAGTGGTGTTCTCTAAATTTGGGTGGTGCATTTGCATATCTAGCACATTCAATGCAAGACTTGGCGGCACGTTCGATGTCTGCATCGATACCTGGCCAAAAAACAAACGAGCGAGCCAGCCCTTTCATTTTGACGATGCCGATGTGGGCAGCATGCAGATCCTGGATGATAGCGTCCCGTAGTATTGGCGGTATAACAACTCGGTGCTCAAATAATAAGCAATTTGCCGCGAGCGTATACTTAGCTTCTGGAGCTTTAAATCCATGACGAACAAGGTCCTGTCCCGATTCCAATAGTTTGGTGATGTTACCAAGATGTTGATCTCTCCGGGTCTCCCGTGCGATGGTCTCTGCTCGGACTGGTAACTGTGTAGTTTGATGTACGACAAATTGGTCAAACTCGTCATAGTTCTCTGCTTCCTCCCTCCTACGTGACGAGTTGTAGTAGATGGTACTAACTGTTACCATTGCATGCACCCGAAAACAATAGTCGGCGTTCGCATTTGCTTTTGACGTTTTGAAAGTCACGTCAAAGTTGAAATTTGCCAAATAGTCCGCGTAGTTGGCCATTCGACTAATGCAGAGCACCGGGAGTGACTTTTCCGGGTGTAGGATCTGTGTCAGCGGTTTATGGTCTGTGATCAGCGTGAAATGGCGAGCATAGAGGTAGTTGAAGAACGGAAGTGACGGATCGTACTGCATCAGGACTTGTGGCGAGATCAAAATCTTCTTGATGTCCAGGTAGGCCTCTGTACTAGCTGAAGTCCATGCAAAGGGGTCCTTGAGGAGCATATCTCGAAGAGGACGTTCCCTTGTTGACAGGTCGGGGATGAAAGAGCTGTAATATGTTGCCTTGCCAAGAAAAAGTTGCAGTTCCTCCGGTGTCGATGGCTTCAGAGCATCTCGTACCGCTTGAATGTGTCCATCCGATTTATGTATCCCATTTACGTCGACCTTGTGGCCCAAGGCTTCTAGGACTGTTTTTGCGAAAGAGCATTTTGAACGGTTGAGTCTTAATCCATGTATCCTAAAACGCTCCAGAGTTGACGTTAGTGCCTGCAGCAGGTTATCAAATCGATCCGCGTAGACGATGATGTCATCAAAGAAATTGACGACATTGGGTAGATCCTGGAGAACTGTGTCCATGCGTCGCTGCCAAATAGCGGGGATATTTGCTGCTCCATACACCGCGCGTGTTGGTCTAACGAGTCCATGGGTGGGAGTATTTAGCGTTAACGCGTGACTAAATTCTTCATCAACTTCTAGGTGCGTATAAGCGTCGACGATGTCCAGGTGGCAGAATAGGGTTGCGCCTCTCAACTTGTTGAAGAGATGCTCCACTTTTGGGATCGGATGTTCGTCAATTATGATTCTTGGGTTCAGTGTTGGCTTGTAGTTGCCGGTGATTCTTAATTTACCGTTTTTCTTGGCAACAATGTGGGTAGTTGAGGCCCATTCCGAGTAGTCGACTCGATTGTAAAATCCTGAGGCAATTTTAGCATCGATTTCTTTGGCGTATGCATCTCGTAAGGCGAGCGGTACTTCCCGCGCTCGGGAGAAGACTGGCATAGCTCCTGGTTTTAACTTCATTTTCGCTGGAGGACCTGTCAATTTGCCAGGGGTTTCTCCAAATAAATCATCATATTTGGTTAGTAAATGGTCCAGCTGTTTCTCTTGGTCGACGGTGAGGGCTTTCGGAACTTCTGTGGTGGATATTTGGTGCACTGGGGTTGGCTTGGTGAACAGGCCCTCAAAATCTATTTCGTGCACAAATTCTGCGATCCATTCTCGGCCCAGAAGCGTGTCGAATTCTTCATTCACTACATAGAGATTGAGCGCCTTCGTGGTTGCTCCAATGGTGACGTTGACACAGACACGACCGATACAATTGATCCGGTGGCCCGTGTAGCTGGCAAAGTTTCGGTCTGTCTTCTGTAAATTAAAAACATGATCAATTTTGTCAAGATTATGTTTGCTTATAATTGAGCAAGGAGCGCCTGTATCAAGTTCCATTTTGACTGTACTGTCCTCTATCTGGACTGTCAGTATCTGTCGTCCTGGTGATGGTACTGAGCCGATGATTTCAAGTTTACTTAACCGTTGTACTAAGTCGATTTCATCGTTGATCTCTCCGGAAGCAAGTTCTTCCTCGGTGAGCTGGTTCGTATTTTTAGTTTTTCTGGACTTACATACCCTGGCGATATGTCCTTTCTTTCCGCATTTGTTACATTTGCTGTTCAAGAATCTACATTGACTACGAGGGTGTGTCTCACCACATCCTGCACATGTGTACTGGTTATCCTGGGTTCTGTCATTGTGCTGAAATTGGTTGTCAGCTGCTTCCTGTTGTCCGTATACTTTCTTTCGCCCTTGTTGATTCCAGTTCTTACGCGATAGCGGTTTCTCGTATCCAATTTTGTTTGTAAGCTCGGTCTTCGCTTGTGTGGTATTTACCTCATCTGCTGTATTGCGCATGACTTCCAGCGCATGTGCAATTTCGTACGCGTCTGTGAATGATGTCGGTTTCTTCGAAATTATTTCGTCACAAATTTCTCGAGATTCCAGACCCAATAGTAGTTGTTCTATCAACATCCGGTCGAGAAATGTATCATATTCGCAATACACGGCGGCCTGCCTTAACCTCAACGAGAAGTTGGCAATAGTTTCCCCTTTATTTTGTCTGATCTGTCGAAACTTTATACTTTCGGCGAATTTATTTCGAGTTGAATCGAAGTGGCGTATCAGTTTCGATCTTATTTCATTGTAAGTAAGTGTTTCTGGATCAACAGGACTCACCAAAAACTTCAGTGCGTCATTAAGCTCGGGCCCCATATAGACACGTGCGTAACTTGCGTGTTTGTCTTCTGGAATTTTGCTCAGCTCAAGTGCCCAGGAGAAGCGCATGAAATAGTCGCTGATCATGGTTCCATCGGTGGAACGATACGATCCCATGGCGAACGGAGGCGGGCGCGGCAATGCTGCTGTGACAGCGGCTTCTGTGGTAACATTAGTCGTGGAGGCTTGGATTGCGTTAGCTATCATGCTGGAGAAAGTCTGAAGTAGTTCAGGAGTAACTGTCGGAGTGGCTGGCATCGTTGGTGATTACTAAGTTGGTGCAGGAACACTATATACTCTCGATCCCACTTCTGACACCACTTTTATATTTGTGTATAAATAACGCAATAAAATTATATGAAACTTTATTCTCCTTTTTTGACAGAACCTTTTCTTTCATTCATAAAAAGACAACTAACTTAACAACAACGATAAAACAAAAACAAACATAGGTTGTGGGTTTGGTTCCATGCTCTATGTCATGTGTGACAACTCGCACTCTTTGAACGCGTTAAATAATTAATAGTCCAGTCATATTCTTTCAAAAACATACACAACACTACTTATATATTTTTCATAAATTGGCAGGCTTGGCGACTAATTTCGAATGAAAATAGCCTCCAAAATGGCTATATGGTTGCAAGTATGAAGGTCGCAACCCGCCTTAGAAATTTCACCTTTACTATCAACAGCTGTTGTTGACAGGTTGTTAGAGAATGTTTGCAATTTATGGAATGTGAAGAATGTTAGGAATTTTGACGTTAGAAATAATTGAAATTCCTAAAATAATCACATAAGGAATGCATAGGCGGATTTTAAGAAAATTGTTATTAAAGTAGTTAGGATGAACCAAAAATTCTGAAAGGGTTCTAAGTTAGAAGTAATTATTCAAGAAAATCAAAACCGCAAGTCAATCAGAGCTTTCGTTCTAGAGTTATCGAGCTGGCATACATACATACAGACGACCAGACGAAAAAATTTTTTTTGGATTTTCGGATTTAGAATGATCAGAAACATGAAAAAAAGTTTTAAAAAATGGGGGACCCGTATTTAGGCTCCACCCTTTAGTTATAATTTTTATACCTACTAAACTACCGTTGCCCCGCAGCTCTTTCAGTTTGTAATGTAAATTTTCCTCTTAAATGGTACCCACTCACTCTTCGGATTTGTGAAATTATTTTTCAACAGGTTTCATGCGTCAATTCGTGCCATTAGATTCTGCAGAGCTACAGATTTCGCAAGAAAATAGATTTAAATTGTGCCCCACTCCTCACAAAATCTTAAAAAAGATGGGGGAAATTTATATGACGTAGTTTTCGAAAGAGTTGTTCCGAATAGAATTTCTGGTAGAGATTTATTCTGAATTTTACTAAAAATGTCTATCTCTAGCCTGTCTAAATATTATAATACCCTCGTATATGATATAATGCCCTCGTCTGTTGAATGACTGTAGGATTTTATCCAAAAAATATTTGTTTAGGCTTCTTCAAGATTACTTATATTTACCGTTTGTTTTGGATACATTTCCATTCTGATATTGGATAGGAAGTTACAATATCTATAAAAGGTGTTAAATGAAGGGCATTTCTATGAATTCAAGAGCTTTTAAGTATCGCTTACATAAATCTAAACGATAGAGATTTCTTGGGCTTAAAATATTGATTCCATTGTCTAGTTTAAATGGTTTTATATGAGGCAAATATTAAAACCAATTCATTTCATAAATGAATAGAGATAGACTGGATGAATTAGTTTGGGACAGCCTGTATACCTGCTAGTCGAAGGGATTATAAAAATGTAAAAATATACAGGGTGTTCTATTTGGAATAAAGAAGTTTGGCGTCATTTTCTGTATAACCGAAAGGCTGACTATCCAAAATATTTTAGATTGATAGAGGCTACCAAAAATTCCTCTTACTAAATTTTAACGCGAATATATCTATTCGTTTATGAGGTATAACCTAGATGAATTAGTCTGAGACACGCTGTATAGTTACTTTATGTATATCATCACTGATTTATCTACATCCTATGTGTAGTAAGTAAAACGTTAAGTTTGAAAAATATATCTATTGAATAACAAAGATTTATAAAAAAGGACTGAAAAGAAAAACACTTTCAATATTAACGAATTGACAAAGGAACCATGTAAAGCCATATCAGTGATGTCACTTATTAGGCACACCTCTTCAAAACTATTAATTTGTGTTAATGGTGATCTCATATTTTTTACCACACCATAGAAAATATTGATTTCCATAATAATATTCATAAGCCGCTTTCACTTCATTTATATCATCTTTCTAAAATAATATTCAGAATTATTTATTCTGTGATGTAAAAGTTAAAAAAAATGTTTAACACTACTAGGCAGAGTGTTTAAATTTCAGCTTTGTCAAATCAATATAGTTGAAGAAAAGAAAGAAGAAGTAGAATAAGAAAAAGGAGAAGAAGAAGAAGAAGGATAAAAAAAGGAGAAGAAGGAAAGAAAAAGTAAAATAAGAAAGTACTGCAGATAATAAATTTTAGGCGAATGGAAGAAAAATTCGAGAGACGCTTATCGAGACAGGCCCACAAGGCTAAACTCGTAGCGTAACAAAAACGAGAAATGATTTAACTTGGAACAAAAGACCGAAAGCCGATAGTAGTATTAGGACGTTGAATTTTTTGGTTTGTGAAGCATTGGCATTAATTAGGTTAAACCATGTGATGATTTTCACAAGCTTTGATTTTTAAAAACATTCTATATCGCCTTTTGATTAGGGTTTACAAACTTGTTCGAGCAATTTATCCAATAATAATTGGCCCCTTTACCTCTTAAGCCTGCTCATGTAAAATATTTGGGCTCGTTACTTCGCCTGTTTATATAATATTAATAAAGGACAGAAGGATGAGTATTGCAACTATATTAAAAGAAATAAATTGGCGTTCAGTTCAGAATTATGTTCAGTACATGACTGATATTTATTTATAAAATAAAAATGACATAGTACCATTGCATCAGATCTATTAGAAAAAATTCAATATAATTCGAAATATCACAACTAAAATACAAGAAGCCAATCTGACTTTCATGTATGGCAAGCCATCACTAAAAGTTCCCAAAATACAATTTTTATGAAAGGTTTAAAAAATTTAATAGACTGCCTACAGAAATTAAAAAAAAACAATAAATGTATTCAAAAGTAACCTCAAACAATACTTGATAAATAAACAAAACGGATATACTTTCTTGTGATAATACTCTTTAAACCTGCCCTTTTTAAGTATTTCTCTTAATTTATTGTTATTTTACCTCTCGTTTTACCCGCATTTATTATAAATTATTTCTATTTTGAGATCATGTACTTTATTTTAAAAAATTACTTGATGTTATAATAATACTACTTACTATGTTTAAATTATTAATAGTTTTGCGACGATAGGTTATAGCAACTTATAGCCACAAAACTATTTTTGTGTTAAAGTAGATCCATAGACAGCAATGTAATTTACAACGGCCTTCTTTCAACATACAAATAAATGACAACTTTATAATTAAAATAAAAAACACAACAAAATACCTCGGTACCAAGGAAAGAAGAAATTTTATTTATTGAGGAAATTTATGACTAGAAGTTTACTAATTATTATTTACAATTCGCTGGTTGAATATGTAATCCAGAATCGTATAATAAAAATTTTCTACAAAAAAACCAGCATCATATCCTACCTTTGTAAAAGAACATTTTATTATCTATCTTGCTGTACCTTTATGGAAAGCCTGAATTGAAATATACTACAAATTATTTGCAATAAATATCCAAAGAAGTATACATTTTTAAATAATTTGACATCTAAGGGCCATTGACACATCACAGTTGACATCTTGATACTTGACAGGCACAGCCAAGCATTATTCTGATTTTTGCCAAATGAAATGGCTGGTTAATTATTCTATGGGGTTGCGACAGAGAGCCAATAAATTTGATGGTGTTTTTGTGGCTAGGGGCGAAATAGTAGTACGCTTAAGTTAGCACCACCATAAAAAAGTAATTTTTAAGCAATTGCTTATATATTTTTCATAAATTGGCAGGCTTGGCTACTAATTTCGAATAAAAATAGCCTCCAAAATGGCTATGAGTGCAAGTATAAAGGTCGCAACCCGCCTTAGAAATTTCACCTTTACTATCAACAGCTGTTGTTTGACAGGTAGTTAGAGAATGTTTGCAATTTATGGAATTTTAAGAATGTTAGAAATCTTACAAATAATTGAAATTCCTAAAATTGTAACATCAGAAATGCATATGCGGATTTTAAGAAAATTGATTATAAAGTAGTTAGGATGAACCGAAAATTCTGAAAATCAATAGGGTTCTAAGTTAAAAGTAATTATTCAAGAAAATCAAAACCGCAAGTCAATCAGAACATTTTTTTTGCATGATCGGAAACATGAAAAAAAGTTTTAAAAAATGGGGTAAGAAAATTTTTTCGTCTGCACGAATGCAATACTGAGGCACCATAGGAAGGCCATCAGTAATTTGCAGTCATAGAACACTAAACAAGCAAGTAGTAATAAATAGTATGTATATTTGTTGCACTTTTTGAATTATTTGTGAATTAAATATACAGTTTTTTTACTAGCTATACTATTATTATTATTATTATGTAATTCCAAAAAATATTTGTGGAACACTCTGTTGCGGGTCAATAATCTGGAAAGTACAATGTACAAAAGAAAACGAATCAAACACAAATAAACTAGAAAAAACTCTTATTCGTTTATTTTATGGAGTTAAAAACCTTCGAATAACCGACCAGAGCTTACTTTGTAGAAATTTTTGTATTTGCCGTTGCCAATTAACCTACTTTGGTTGTAGGCGAGTTTATTAGCATTACGTAATTTTATCAACAAAACTAAAAGTGATGAATTGAAAAAAGATAATGTTTATAGTAAACTGTTTTAATTATTAGGCATAAATAATAAAATAATGGTACAGTAATATTCGATAAAAGTTGAAATGCTAGGCTAGGTTTCTATGTTATATAATATTGCAGATGAATTAAATGTTTCTATTAATATTTTATATTCTACAGAAAGTGTAATATTTTGTAGGTACGTTCTAAACACTGATGGTACCTTTCTGGTGATTTAATATAAACGATTAAATTTTTGAAAAATAAAAATGGATAAGCAATAGTATAGTTAGCAAGGATTGAAAAATGTTTATATGTTACCAGTAAATGCCACTTAATACCCAACTTCATTTTTATCCCTATAATTCTCCACCAAATGCTAGACACCTCGTTTAAATCGAAAAAAGTTCAAAACATTCAAGTCAATATTTCATGATCGAAATGTATTTCAAAGGTTACTCCAGTTATTGAAAACAACTGCTTCTATCCAACCCACAGCTAAAAAAGCAACAAATATTTCTTCCATCAGTTAGCAAATTTATGGAAGAATTGATCAACATTAAGATCATCAAATATCGCGAATTGTCCAAATTAAACTACATAATTATATGAGAGACAATATAGACTGCGTTAACGTAAATCAACATCCGAGCTTTTTGTCTATCACAGAAACAATTTAATTTAGCTCCACGATCAATCTCGTATTATAGCCTTTGAAATTAGCAAAGATGTCGATCAGGACTTGGGGTTTCGCTTTGTTAAACGAGATATTTTCATATGGACTACCACAAAAATGTAACAAAAGGCTTGTTTATCTTCCCCGTCAAACTGTTCATCAATATCTCTCATTATTGATGGCAAGTCGTATTTGTTTTACAAAATCAAAGCAGCATTATCTACCGTAAAGGTCAGCTTTGAAAACTATTCCTTCACATATCAACTATCTAAGCCTAGCAGAGGATAGCACAAATATCTTCCAAATACTAAATATCCAAAAGGAGATCTTAACTTCTTGGTCTCTTCAAATATGAATTTACCGTGAAGTTGCAATTTCATCATGTATTATATTAGTAAAATGTTCGTGCAGGTTTTGAAACAAAGGTTGTGAAACAAAGGTTTTGAAACATAGGTTTTGAAACAAAGGTTTTGAAGCAAAGGTTTTGAAACAAAGGTTTTGAAACAAAGGTTTTGAAACAAAGGTTTTGAAACAAAGGTTTTGAAACAAAGGTTTTGAAACAAAGGTTTTGAAACAAAGGTTTTGAAACAAAGGTTTTGAAACAAAGGTTTTGAAACACAGGGTTTGAAACAAAGGGTTTGAAGCAAAGGTTTTAAAACAAAGGTTTTGAAACAAAGGTTTTGAAACAAAGGTTTTGAAACAAAGGTTTTGAAACAAAGGTTTTGAAACAAAGGTTTTGAAACAAAGGTTTTGAAACAAAGGTTTTGAAACAAAGGTTTTAAAACAATGGTTTTTAAACAAAGATATTGAGACAAACGTATTAAAAGAAGCAAAGATTTTGAAACAAAGGTTTTTAAACAAAGGTTTTGAAACAAAGGTTTTGAAACAAAGGTTTTGAAACAAAGGTTTTGAAACAAAGGTTTTGAAACAAAGGTTTTGAAACAAAGGTTTTGAAACAAAGGTTTTGAAACAAAGGTTTTGAAACAAAGGTTTTGAAACAAAGGTTTTGAAACAAAGGTTTTGAAACCAAGGTTTTGAAACCAAGGTTTTAAAGCAAAGGGTTTGAAGCAGAAGTTTTGAAACAAAGGTTTTGAAACAAAGATTTTGAAACAAAGATTTTGAAACAAAGGTTTTGAAATAAAGGTTTTGAAACAAAGGTTTTGAAATTAAGGTTTTGAAACAAAGATTTTATAGCAAAGATTTTGAAACAATGGTTTTGAAACAAAGGGTTTAAAGCAAAGGTTTTGAAAGAAAGGTTTTGAAATTAAGGTTTTGAAACAAAGATTTTGAAACAAAGGTTTTGAAACAAAGGTATTGAAACAACGGTTTAAAACAAAGGTTTTGAAACAAATGTTTTGAAACAAAGGCTCTGAAACAAAGGTTTTGAAACAGAGGTTTTGAAACAAAGGTTTTGAAACAAAGGTTTTGAAACAAAGGTTTTGAAACAAAGGTTTTGAAACAAAGGTTTTGAAACAAAGGTTTAGAAGCAAAGGTTTTGAGACAGATGTTAGAATGGTCAATTTTTATTTTCATCAACGAAATTTATGACACAAAATTCTGCCTTTCCTTTAAACCCCTCCACGTAACATCTATCCCTCATTTTTTTTTAAATAGTAAGAGGGTTCGTATCGCACTGTATTTTGATACATCTTTAAATTTTAGAGGTTGGTGGAATAGTCCTTTTCTTATTCCCACCTATATAAACATTAAGTCTACATATACCTTTGGATGATGATGATGATGATGATATCCATCGTCGTTGTCGAAAACTCTATTCTGCCCTTGCTTCAACATAAATTTTACCTCGCAAGAGCGATAATGTAAAATTAGCTGTGCTCGTAAATTAGTAAGTCAGTATCATACGCAATGTACTCATAAACTTGAATGAATGATAAAATATAAAAACAGCAATAAAATTATTATAGTACTCATATTGTAAGATAAACTAACCTTCGTATGTTAATGTTATTCTAAGAACAATGGTAATTTTTATTCTTTATTCATTTACCGTATAAAAATGTTATCTCTCGTCTCATTAAACAAAAAAAAATCTAAAAATAATTATGAATACCTTAGATGAGGAGATGAGTTAGCTTAATAATTGTGGTCAATAAATAAAATTTTACTTTCATTTATTCTATGTGACTCACTGTATATTATTTATAATGCAACCGCAAATTGTTACAGGAAGAAGATGATAAAAAAATGATTCTTTTTTTTATGTTTTCGGTTAAAATTTGGATTATTCATTAACCAAGATTATTTTTTGTTCCGTAAATCTAATCTTGCATACAGTTTTTTAGAACTGAACGAATGAATCAGTTGATTTCATGAAAAAATTTACAGTAGCCGGGCTTTTTGTTTGATAGTTTGCCAAAAGTAACAGAAGTGACATTTATGAAATAGTAAACAATCATTGAGAATTAATTCCAATGCGCCTTACTACAATGTTTAAATTCTATTTGAAGTTTTGTTGATTTTCTTTAATTTGGTTTTGAAAAAAATTATTTTAAATATGTCCTTCAAAAAAGAAGTTAAAATAAAACAGGTTAATGAATTTTTCCTACGACCACTTAGTAGTATGGGAAGTGCCCTATAATATCTCGCGCGTGTAGAAAAGATGCTCCATATTAATAGTAAAATCGATTTAATGACTAAATTGTTGACATTGATTGTTATATCTAGGTCCTAACAATATTAAAATAATTTTTTCTTTTATTTTCTGGTTAATACACATATTTGATTATATAATTCACTTGCCATAAGCCTTTATGGCTCAGATCGTTAAGACGCGGGACGCGGGTTCTATTTCCGATTAAAACCAACTTTTTTTTTTGAAAAATATGATAATTAAAAAAATACTATTGTTTTTGATTTTTTTTTTAATTTCAACATCCTTAAATCCCCCATATTTATTCAGATTTTTTTATAATAAAAAGGCTTCTTCTCCTTTAAGAGCTTCATTTTTACTAAAAATTTCATGTTGATATCGCTTTTCGTTTTTAATTTAGGATTTTTTTTTAATTTCAACCCTCTTAACCCCCTATTTTTAATCAGATTTGTTAAAAATTAATATGCTGAGTCCCCTTATAAAGCTTGATTTTTGCTTAAAATTTTCAAGTTGATATAATTTTTCGTTGTTGACTTATCGTGCAGACAAAAAACGTGACATCGGACAGACGGACAAAGTAAACCTATAATACTCTTCACAGAATACTATATGAAGAGTAGAAAAAAAATGTATAAGGTAAAATAACCAGTTTAAAAGGTCAACAATAATATTAAACTTCTTTTATCAAAGGATACTTAAAGTTTGAAATAGTAGCACATAATTGAACATTTACAGAAATCTGTGAACTAAAATAATGAGATACACATAGTAAAATGTTATCACACTTAATTCTCCATATGACCCTTTCTAAGTGTATTTCACAGCACATTTCAAAGTAATCTTGCTCTCGCTACTGTTCTACCCTCATTGCTGACTTTTGTATGTCCATGTTTACTAAAAAATAATATGTTTTATTAAATAACAGAATAATAGTAATTTTGTCTAAATAGCTAAATCGGCTTCATCTGTATTTTCAAATTATTGTTTAATTGTAGATAGTATATTAATGTTTTGATATGTACTTATATGATTGATTACCCAGAGCATGTAGATATGTGGAATGTGACTTTTTAAGTGCCTAATCAAAATCAAAATTTATGTTTGATACTTATTGCTCTTTTCGAGACATACTTTATTACCAACTGTAAACTAATTTACCAACAGCTTTATTTTTATTCAATACTTGCAGTGATCAAAATTACCAATACATCTAATATTTTTGAAAATACTAAATTATACAAACAAGGCAATAAAAAATAAAAGATTTTAGGTTTGTATGCAACACACAATCTAAGCTAGAGGGTAACACGAGTGATAATCACAGGCAAACATAACGTTATATAAACTATTTAAATTTACATACCATTTTTTACCATTACGAGTATACCTATTAAATTTAACTGATTGATCCATTTTTCATTTCAAACTTTTAAAGAAAAAACCATTTGTCTCTTTATCTTCATCAAACGTTTATTGTACATTTCTATTTCCATAATGATGTCAAGTAGTTATATTATTAGAATAATCAAAATTTTCCTTTTAGCGGGGTTTGTAGTAAATAAAAAATTTACAAATTTTTTGCTTACTTCTTACTTTATAGTATTTACAATTGAGACAAAATATACCATTTTGAAGTAGTCTTTGGATGGTCTTAGACACTGAAACATAATATAAAACAAATTAGATTCGTAAAACTTTATTATAGTTAAATAAAACAACTTTAAAAATACTTTTATTTACCTTGCCTTAAAGAAATTTTTCGGGAACAATCATTGGATTGACACACATACTGTCAATTTATTAATGTCACAGTTCCTAATTAAACACATTTTTGTAAATGTGCACAAATAAAATAATCTTAGTTTTAATTTAATGCGTTTCATAGTAGAGGAATGATGGACCCATCTTAACCCCCTATTTTTATCAGATTTGTTAAAAATTAATATGCTTAGTCCCCTTATAGAGCTTGATTTTAATTTAAAGCGTTTCATAGTAGAGGAATGACGGAAGACGGAATGACAGTTTGTTTGATTTGGTACAGTGTTGCCAGAATATGTTTTTGTTATGTACCAGATTTGTCTAAAAAATGTACCAGATTCCTTAAATGTACCAGATTTTTTGAATTCTATTTGCAGTGACATCTAATTTATTGAAGAGGAAAAAAAGAGGGTCTTTATTGATAACGAACCCAAACAAAGAATACAGTATATTGTAATAGAAAAAAAGAAGAGCATAAATTAACAATGAGCATGTTGGAGTAAAGTTATTGTAATGTAATACAAATAACATTGTTTAAAATAAAATGTTTACTTACCGAAAGTTATAGAGACTTGATATATTAAAGGGAAAATCAAAGAACACTCAGTATGTGTTACTGGTAGTTAAAAAAAACATTTAAAAATTGTATTTGAATTTAAAATGAATTGGAAATTTATAATTAAAAAGTATTATATTTGTAACAAATAAAATAAATCTAATAAATCAGAAAAAAAAGAAAAAATGACAAAGATGGAAAAAAATTAATTTCTGAAATATATGTAGTGCTAAACGATTGAAAATAAAAATTATGACCGATTAAACCAAGGAAATTTTTATTTTTAAAATAGAAGCCACAGTTTATGTGTTAAGTTAAATAAAACAAACAGGGAATAAAATAAAGTGACGAATATCTACCAAAAACATAACTGATGGAAAATAAGCTTAATAAATGACAATTTGTGGCAAGCAACAAAAAAGAAATAGATGGAATCTTAATTAAACTAGACCACTTAAAAGATAAAGGTAAATGATATTCAATTGTTTGCTTAGAAAAGTCATATCACAAGTCACTGTCCAAAACTGAATTTTGAATTTGAGAACAAAAACCAGCTCCAATATTGCCGTTACAAGGATATTTGCCATAAAGATTTGTTGTTAATATTTGTTGATCATTCACAAAATGATCTTTATTAAAAAAAAGGTTATTTAAAATAAAGTATTTCTTTTTTCTAAGAAATTTATTTTGATTTATGTAACAAATTAAAAAAAAAACTACGAAATTTTGTAACAATAGCTACATGCATTCGCCAAATCATCTCACTCGTGTTAGGCTCACAGACACAGAATACATAGGTATGCTGTGCCACAGACGCGATCAGCCAGAAGGCAATGATGTACCAAAAAATATAGATTAGCACGTATGAAAATAAAAATATTAAAATTAAATTTATATTTTTATGTTATTTATGTGTATAATTTTAAAATAATGTGTTTTTATGAAATTTAACTGGGTGTTCACTGCACAAATGAACCAATAGAGAAACCGCCCCGCTTACAGTCAAGCAATCCATTAGTTACTCTTTCCTCTATTTATTTTGTACTATTTTATTAACGGTTCATAAAAAAAATGGTCAGTAGGTAAGTAGATATCATCTTTAATAAACAAAAACCAATTGTGAATCAAAATATTGTTGAATTAGTTAGTTTCATAGAAAGTTGTTTTTAACTTGAATGCAGGAAACTTAATCAAAGAAACAATTGAAACACCTAAATAATTCTACCAATACTGAATAAAAATTAGTAAATCATTAATAATGTTTGTAAACAATGTTTCGGTTATTTATATCTCTTTCAGTAATGGAAACTATTGCTATTTCCCATATATTAAAACATTTTAAAACACAAGACAAAAACAACCGTAAACTTTGCAAATTTATTTAGGGTTTGCGATAATGAATATTTTGACTCTAAAAAGAACCAAAACCGCGAATATCTTGAACAGTTGTTCGAGAGACTATAATAATAGCGAAGTATTTTATTGAGGTAAAACCTCAGTTGCCAAGAACATCCTTATACTCTCGACTCTGATGTATTTCGATACTGGTAAAGTTGAAATGCTTGCACTAGAGTAGAGACTTGCCGTTATTATGAACGCTGTTATTTTGTAACGTTTAGTTTAAGTATTAGTTTATTTTCTATTTAATTAATTAATGGTGATTCATAGAATAGAGATGAATTGAATAATTATTTTATTATAATTAGTAGTTGTGTAAAAATAATTACCAGTTGCAACTGTTTTAACAATAAAAAAAAGACTTGACATAAACATCATAATATTTTTTTATAATGTCTTCTATTTTATATGTTATATTGGTTAAATATATTTATAATTTTGAATTTCTATTCAAAAAAAGGTAGATGGGAGAAAATTGTATCCTTTATATAAAAAAATACTATCAATTGAAGTTATCTGACCTAGATCATCTTGTATCGAAAATATTTTTGTTATTTGTCCGATTTAAATGTAAAATATTTACTGTACTAAAGTAGATTTTGGTTAAATAATTTAATACACAGGGTGTCTCAGAATATGTGGGTAATCTTCCGGATTCAGAAGATAGAACACATAAAAATAACTTGAAAAATTGTTTTTTTTTTTTAATAATTTTGTACTTTGTGAAATTTGATATTTATTTATTATGATGGATACTAGATATGACTTCTTTAAATAAAGGCTAAATATTTGATTAGTTTTTAGCTTATTTTAATACAATAAAATTAATTTATTGGTTAGTAAATTTTTAATAGAATTTGCGTTTAGTGAATTAATCAATTTACTGAATCAATTAATGACTTAGAAACCAGAATGCTAGGGGGTAGTTCTTATTGAAAAATAATATGAGTATGAGAAGGATGGGAGCTAGATAGAGTTCATATTCCAAATTTTTTCACAATGCATGTAATAATTACAAATATTTCGAGATATGAACATGGGTGTCATTTGGGGGGGGGGGCAAGTGGGGCGGTTGGCCCCCTGGCTGTTACGAATTTACAAGGCGTAATGGCTGTAGGTCACGAAACTAAATTAAGTACTAAAATTTAGCCCTAAATTGAGTTATTAATTTAGTACTAAATTTAGAACTAAAAATATTTTTTTCCTTTTGCAACGATACCAATTTTTAGTATAATACGAGCAAGAGATTAGATTAGATTTAATTAGGACTGTGGGCCATGTGGCCTCCCCCACCTCGACAGTTTCAGATCTATTGTGGATATTCTTGAATCGTTGTTTAGATTACCTTGTCTAATTCGGTCTTTTGTAGTAGACTCCATAGACTGGGAAGTAGGTCTCTGGTATAGCTAGTTGCCCTTGATTTTCTTCTCCAAGTGTAAGGAATCTCAGTCTTGCAAGACCTTCGCAGTAGCACAATACGTGTACTGCCGTTTCCTCCTCTTCCTGACAGAATCGGCACAAGGTCTCTTCTGTCAGACCGATGTTATACATATGTTTGTTAAGCAAAAGATAGTGTGACTTTAAAGCCAGCCGGCAACATACAAAAGCAACCAAGGAGACTGATACATCACCTTTAAATTAGTAAAGGAGCATTCAAGAGATTGAGTATACTTATTTTATTTTTACTTCCCTCTATAAAAGGGAAGTATTCTAATCGTAAAAATTTAGATTTTCACGTTTTCGGGTCCCTTGATTATAAAAAACATGTTTTCCCCATTCTGTCGGTCGGTCCACCGTCTGTTGTCTGCTGTCTGTCTGTTGGCGCGGTAGCTCAAAAACGGCTTACGAGAAAAACTTGGTATGCAGGTAAAGCTTTCTCTTGGCTCAAAACCGGTTATACTTCCCTGTCAGATATATACAGGGTGTGCAATTAAAAAAAACATTTATTTTTAAAAGTCAGCAAATTTCGACTAAAATTGGTTTCTGATAAAATTGATATCTGATCAAAAATAACAGATCGTAAATTACTTTTTAAAAATTCAAAATGGTTTCCCTGTTTTTATAATTTATACAGGGTGTTTTTTAATGGTATGCTAATATTTTAGGGTACAATTCCTCAGGTCATTTTATAAAGAAAAGTTTATATGAACATATGTCCGCAACGGCTTCAATTTTTTGCTACAGGGAGTTGAAAATTTGTTTTTTTAAAGAGATATTTTTTTTAATACCTCTGAAAATAGTTTAGATATAATTTTCAATTTTTGCATGTGTTTTAAATAAACAATAAATTATTATTTTACAATGTTGTTCAACATCCATTAACTCTTTAATATTCAGCAAGGATTAGGTTTCTGCCTTTGATTATTGTATGTGGATGAAATGCAATCTTGATAGGAAATCAATTTTAATCATTAATTTCTATGGGTTGTTTCGAACTAAAAATGAAGAAAATATAAATTACAATCGCAAATTTACCCAATTATTTTTGTTAATACGTTTTGATACTTGATATAATGGTAATGTTTTTATTTTCACATTATTTAACCTATTCTTCAATGACAACTTATTAGGCGTAGGCAATATATCATACATTTTTTTAGCTGAAGTAATAAAAATATATAATAATTAATTTTTTCACTTGTTTTACAAATCTGTATACTTTCATTAAAATCAACATATATATTTTTTAATTAGGAATTCTTTTAAAAATTGTATTGTCAGTATACGCAAATATCGTCCGTTAGTTCATAAATTAGTTGGCGCTACTGTCACTGTCATTCATTATTCGAAAATAGGCTGACTGCGTTTTGCATGATGAGCCTACATTTAAAAATAATCGCAAAAAACTAAAACGAAATCATGTTTTCTGTTATCGATTATTTTAGGTAGAGGAAATATTTTTCTTCTATATCACACCTGCTGTTTTTTAAAAATATGTGTTTTAAGTTTCTTGTTTTTTTTAGTTTTGTCTAAATTTTTTCAAAATTTTGCTCCTCCCTATAGAATTGTGTAACGACGCCCATGGATATGAAGAAGTCAATTAAGTCGGTTTTTCAGTACATAATACTTCGATAATAAAGTTTTTCTCTTTTACTAGTACTTACTTCATCGTTGTCTGATGTCCAAGAACTAATGAAATCTACGCGAAGTCTTAAATTCCGGTCAAGACCGGAATTATTCGGTCAGATGGTAGCAACCTTATATCTTTGAGCGTAAATATTTTAAAAACCACTTACTATCAAAATGGGACAAGAGGACAATATTTACTTAGAAAATAAAAAAGTTCCTTATGCCGATTACGCCGCGCCGGTGGTTTAGAATGTAGAGGAGGAGACTAAGTATTTTACCCTACCTTAGACATCTGGTAATAGCATACAATAATTTCTAATTGCTTAATATGCTTACACTTTTGTCCAATTATAATAAAAAAGTATTAGTTATCGTAACAGGGGGCAAAACTCATTTTTAAATAAAACCCTATATCTCTGTTAGGAGGAATTACCCCGGATATCTTAACTGTATATTTTAACTGTAATGATTTTAAATATTTGTTACTGATGACGAAAAATGGTCTCGAAATTTTTAAAATCAATAATTAACATTGACATTGAAGCCATGTCATAAACTTTTAGAGCATATATAGTGTAACGTTTATTTATTTTAAACAACAGTTTATTTATTAATAATTTATTTAAACACCTATTTATTTGATAACACTACTATTTTAATTTATATATATATATATATATATATATATATATATATATATATATATATATATATATATTTCGAATGTCTTTGAATCGTTCACTATTTATGTTCACCACTGTCTATCTACTAATTACTATTTATCTTCAATGTCTATATAATAACTAACACAGCGTTCACCTCCACCAATATTTATATACAAATTGGTGGTCTAGAATGCTCATCCACCAAAATATCTGGAATGTTGTAGAATGTTCTTAGCCAAAACTAGAAACATTATCACGTTTTATCTGGAAAAGTCTCGAAAGCACCTCCGCCATAGTCGTCACATATGTTTGGTCTTAAGGGGTTTAGTTATGTATGATAATCGGACAAGTTGAGCCTCACAGGCCAAATAAGACAGAGGGACTTGGAGGGTTAGAGCATGACTGAATAATAAAATGGCTCACATTACAATAGTAATGCGTGTTTTGTTTTACATATTCCGCTAACTTTAGCAGTGCTCCTCGTGCACTATTTTTTCTGCAAATCGTGTTAAAACGTTAAAAAGTAGCGATGAGAAACCGTAATAAAACGTACATCAGAACACACATTAAAACTTTCTTCGGCACACCCGTTTTAAAATAAGATTATGAATACCTTTTCGAAAAGTATTATTTTCGTACATTAGATTTATTTCTTTTTTTTAGACAGCACCAGGTAAAATCGAAGTAAGACTATTGTAAAGAGAAAAATATTTTTCAAAAAAAATACATTCCGCAATGAATGTGTACCTCGCTGTGTACCTTTAGAACTACTTGCATTCTTAACTGTAATAATGCTTCTTTCCATACACAACAATACATAATTCGGTACCTGTTGACCATTATTCTCGAAAACAGATGACCAATACTTCCTAACAATTTTTGGAGCAAGATATGAGACATACAGTCTCTTATTATTTCAACCATTCATTCTTAGATCATTGCTTTGCCGCACTTATTGTCACACTTGAGGTAGGAAAATCCAGAATTCAAAGAAATTACCCCAACTCCGAGAGTAAAGTCCCCGGCAGTTACTAAATAAATACCGGCGCCCATCTCTAGCCGCTCAAAGAGGGGCAGGTTCGGTTTGCGTTTGGAACAAACTCGCGCTCGAGATTCCGGTTTTCAGTCATAAACAGTGTGCCTCAAGATCATCTGATAGAGCTCCGGATTACGATTGATACACTCGCGAGCGTAAAGTACGGTGAAAAGTTTCATTTTTGGATTTTTTCAAAAGTGGATTTTTTGTTTTAGATTGGATTAACAGTGCTTGTGGATTTTTTTAAAATCATTTTTGATTTGGTGATTCGAAATTTTGTAAAAATGGAAGTGAGGAAAATTCTGGTTGTTTTGTGCCTTTGTGTTGTTTTTGGAAGTGCAATAGGAAAAAGAAGTATGTTTTATTTTTTTTTTATTTAATCAAATGTATTTTTTGAACACTTATGAAGTTTATCGAATTTATTATTTATAAATTTTCAAAAGAATTAAAAACTATTGATTTACTTATTTGTAGAATTTGCGGAAAAAATATTTTTGGCTAAGAAAATGTAATATAATTAAAATTGGGCGGTTTCTATAAATAAGAACATAACAAATAATTAATTAATAAATTTTTCTCTTCTAAATGTTCTGGGTGTTGAATTTTTAAAAATTATTAGCTAGACATTACGCAGTAAAAAGAAGAAAATTAATAAAAATCAAGAAAAGTTTCCAAGATATTTGTAGTAATTGATATAGTTACCAATAAAAGTGTCAAAAATTGATTTTAAATATTTCTAGACTATTTTCGATCATCAGTAAATAATATTTAAAAATAAAGTATTACTCTTTAAAGATATATTTTTGAAAATCATCTTTTTACACCCTTATGACACAATTAATTTTTTTTAATAAAAATTTGCCATTTTTTCAATGGTGGGTGCCAGTGGGTGAGTAAAACAACATCAGTTGTTGTATTAAAACATATTGTTAGGGCAAGGAAAATTATTACAAATGAATTGCTGTACAATTTGACAATGAATATAATAGGATAACTTTTTGTGTGACTTGGCAAAAACAATGTTAGACGTAAAAGTAACATCTATAATCTTTGATTTGAGGCATTTTGTGATATATTTTTGTTTTAACAAATTGTGCCTGTAGATATTATTAATTTGCAGAAAATATGGAATCAAGATTTTTTGTCTAAAATGGTCATACATACAAGTACATAATATGCTTGGTTTTTCACCTACAATAGGGGAAAGACTAAGTTTCTCCCTCTACATTCTACGCCATTGTCATAATGACATATTTTTTGATACCTCATTATTTTTTAAGTAAATATTGTCCTCTTCAGGTTGTATAATTCTTTGGTATTATGAACTAATTCAATTAGTTGTTCATCTATATTCCTTTTAACACAAGAATGGGAAAAACAAATGTCATCTAATCGTTGCTCGTACACACTGCCGTAAAGGTTCACTTACGGTTTTCATTTAAAATATTCGCAAAGAGAAAGACCGCGGTCAAAAATCATGAGCGTACCGTGAGCGCAACGCCAAATATGAATATATCCATTTAAAAAGCGTATCACAATATTGCATCGCGCCTTGAGTGAAGCGTGGACGGAGCGAGAACGGAGCGTTACCTGAACTATAGTAAGAATCGGCCTTTGACCGGACTCCGCCCGGATTTCACGAGAGACCGGATTTTCTTCGACATAAGGCGACGATGCAGTACCAGTAAAAGAGAAAACTCTCTATTTCGAAGTAGTATGTACATTAAAAGAAACAACGGGTCACTAAAAAGAACATAATTTTGATCCATTGATACTGCGTGCGAGATCTTTTTCAAAATATTAATATCCAAATTAAAACAAGAATCTGTATACTACATATATGTTTGGGTAAAACCTTTAACCTTTAAACTGCTATAAATGTTTAAATTAATGATATTAAAACAAAATTTGAAGATATTATTCCTTGTCTTACATTTAAATAATAATTATACATTAAAATCGCATTCAAAAAAGTGCAGAACTCTTGCCTCAGATTTTCGATATCGAACAAGTTCAAGGAAGCGAAATATAGATATGAAAACTCGATGTATCTTACATTCAATTAATATGTTCCATCAGGTTATACTTTATAAATCCGCTTCTTGTCTACAAGGGTAAACTCGTAGCGTAACAAAAACTAGAAATGATTTAACTTGGACCGAAAGCCCGAAAGCCGATAGTAGTATTAGGACGTTGAATTTTTTGGCTTGTGAAGCATTGGCATTAATTAGGTTAAACCATGTGATGATTTTCATAAGCCTTGATTTTTAAAACCATTCTATATCTCCTTTTGATTAGAGTTTACAAACTTGTTTGAGCAATTTATCCAATAATAATTGACCCCTTTACCTCTTAAGCCTGCTCATGTAAAATATTTGGGCTCCTTACTTCGCCTATTTATATAATATTAAAAAAGGACAGAAGGATGAGTATTGCAACTATGTTAAAAGAAATAAATTGGCTTTCAATTCAGAATTATGTTCAGTACATGACTGATATTTATTTATAAAATAAAAATAGCATAGTACCATCGCATCAGATCTATTAGAATTTTTTTTATATAATTCGCAATATCACAACTATAATCAAGACTTTCATGTACGCCAAGCCATCACTAAAATTTCCCAAAATACAATTTTTATTAAAGGTTTAAAAAATTTAATAGACTGCCTACAGAAAATACAAAAAACAACAATAAATTTATTCAAAAGTAACCTCAAACAATACTTGATAAATAAACAGTACGGATATACTTTCTTGTGATAATACTCTTTAAACCTGCCCTTTTTAAGTATTTCCCCTAATTTATTGTTATTTTACCCCTCGTTATATTAATACTACTTACTATATTTAAATTATTAATAGTTTTGCGATGATAGGTTATAGCAACTTATAGCCACAAAACTATTTTTGTGTTAAATTGGATGTAATTTACAAATGCCTTCTTTCAACATACTTATAAATGACAACTTTATAATTAAAATAAAAAATATAACAAAATACCTCGGTACCAAGGTAAGAAGATTCATTTTTAAATTGTATTTATTGAGGAAATTTATGACTAGAAGTTTACTAATTATTATTTACAATTCGCTGGTTGAATATGTAATCCAAAATCGTATAATAAAAATTTTCTACAAAAAACCAGCATTATATCCTACCTCTTTTTTATATAATAAAAAAGTGCTTTATATAAGAACATTATATTATCTGTCTTGCTGTACCTTTATTTATGGAAAGCCTAAATTGAGATACACTACAAATTATTTGCAATAAATATCAAAAGAAGTGTACATTTTTAAATAATTTGACATTTAAGAGCCATTCACACATCACAGTTGATATCTTGATACTTGACAGGTACAGCCAAGCATTTTTTTTTTTTGGCAAATAAAATGGCAGGTTTATTATTCTATGGGGTTTGCGACAGAGCCAGTAAATTTGATGAAGGTGTTTCTGTGGCTAGGGGCGAAATAGTAGTACGCTTAAGTTAGCACCACCATAAAAAGTCATTTTTAAGAAATTGCTTATATATTTTTCATAAATTGGCAGACTAATTTCGAATAAAAATAGTCTCCAAAATGTCTATGGTTGCAAGTATGAAGGTCGCAACCCGCCTTAGAAATTTCACCTTTACTATCAACAGCTGTTGTTTGACAGGTCGTTAGAGAATGTTTGCAATTTATGAAATTTTAAGAATGTTAGTAATGTTGACGTTAGAAATAATTGGAATTCCTAAAATTGTCACATAAGAAATGCATATGCGTATTTTAATAAAATTGATATTAAAGTAGTTAGGATGAACCGAAAATTCTGAAAATCAATAGGGTTCTAAGTTAGAAGAACTTTCGTTCTAGAGTTATCGTGCCGGCATACATACACACAGACGACCAGACGAATTTTTTTTTGCATTTACGGACTCAGTATGATCGGAAACATGAAAAAAAAAAATTAAAAAATGGGGGTAAGAAAATTTTTTCCTCTGCACGAATGCAATACAGATGCCTCATAGGAAGGGTCTCAGTAATTTCACAAAAACCGGACTAACAGTAAAGGCTAAAAGGGAATTAGACATTTTCCAAGTGTTGGGCTTGCTCTTAAATTATTTTGAATGTTAAAAAATTTACTCAATGCTAACAACGCATTTTAAGAAGTGCTTTCTGAAAAGCAGTCGAATATTTTCTTTAATTACTGTAATGATTCAAAACCTGTACATACTTTTTTTGTACATAATGTGAACGTCGGAGGAGGTTTTTCATTAATAACGTTACAATGGACCAAAAAAAGAAATGTTACATTAATAAATAATTTGAATTTTATATAAAATAATTTTATTTGGTACACCAAAAACCAGACATTTTTTTTATAGAATCAGGATATTTCACAGGTCTCAATTGCGATTTCATTTTTAACCACTGCTTACCCTAATGTCACATGAGTTTCTGCATAAAAAATGTTGGTATCATAACAGTGGGAAAAATTATTTTCAAATAAATAAATCTTTGTTAGGAGGAATACTTTATACTTTATGTCAGTTTATGTAAGTAGTTTAGGTTAAATCGTTATATTTTGGGTCAAGGATACTCCAGTATCAATAATCTGGACAATTATTTCTGGAACACACTGTACCTATATAAACACTAATTAATGAAATATACTAAACATAGAAAGTAAATTTAAAATTGAAAATATAAATGTATTTTACAATATTACTGACAAAAAAATAAAGCGAGAAAAAAAACCTGACAAAAAATAAAAAACTTCATATTAATGTTTAGGTTGGCACCTTCACTCTGAGCGATATAATTTGAAAGATACAGAGAAAACAGATTTACTTGATTATAAACAATTCTTTATATTTCAACAAGTATTAGAAATTAAAAATTAAAAAAAAAAAACTACTTCAAAAACGTGCAGATGCAGGCACCACATCTTAACCAAATTTATATGGGACCACCCCTGAGGTATCCCCTTACTAACAAAAAAGAATCATATAAATCGGACAAGGTGGTAAAGCATTATCGCTAAACATACATAAAAAATGAAGAGTTTGAGGATTTTCTCATGGACCCAATTATTATATTTTGACCAAATGTATATGGTACTACCCCTGAAATACCCCCTTTCTAATAAAAAAAGAATTATTGAAATCGGACACCGTGTTGAAGAATTATCGCTGAACATACATAAAAAAAAATATCGCGACAAATTGAGAACCTCCTCCTTTTATGAAGTCGGTTAAAAATATTAAAGAAGAATATTCAATCGTCATGAAATACATCCATAAAAAATATCGAAAAATACCAACAGAAAAAACAGATTTATCTTTGTTTTCATTTATTGATACTTACCTATCCAAAATTAGAGTAGTATTAAATCCTCGATTAAATCCTAAAAAAGTAGAATCTTATTTCGTAAACAGGGCAGCATTAACAGCAAAAAAACACAAAATCTCTTCTTCAAATGACAGTAATCTGACATTAAATCTTGATAAGTAGGTACCTACTAAGGATTATATTTTAAAGAAGGTTTAATAAAAACTGATAGAAAGGTACCGCGAAATTCTTTAAAACTCTACCTCTTCCAACCATAGCATATTACACAAGAAATTTTATAATTAATTAAACAGAGTTGCGCGAAAGTCCGGAATAAAATTATTGTTTTCAACCAGTACCTTAAAAAAAAAACTGAAACACGTGAATTGATTTTACATTGGGCGTATTTATTGCCAATAAAATTAATTTTTTTTCTTCAACCCTACCCAACTTTTTTTGTTTAATGCAAAGGTATGTCGTATGAGTGAAAGAAAAAAAAGAGTATGATGAGATTCCATTTTTCACGAGCTTTTCAATGTCCCTACCACGACATACCTTTGCATTTGAAAAAAAAAAGTTGGAAATAAATAATTTTATTGACAACAAATACAGTCTGTTCGCTATACTTACGCGGGTTTCGGATTAACAAAATTATGCAAATTAGTCAGTGACAACCAGTTCCAATAAGCCTTTTCCCAAGAAATTAGGTAAAATTGCCCTAATGGTTAGATTTAAATTAAAATAACATTAGGGTAGGTACTAAATTTGTTACAAATATTGCAGTTGAATTGATTCTTTGCAAGTGTTAACATTGTATGTATATTGTAAATTAAGTGGAAATTATAAAAATGCCTAGACGTGTGTTAGATATAGATAGTCTAATTTGTAGTGTACATAAGTATTTTACGGATGAAAAAGAAAATGACGGTCCTTTAAAATCGGTAATGTCTGTACAACAACGCGTATGCGATGCTCTAGGAATTAGTGAAACCAAATTAAGAGGAGTATTACAAAATCACAATAGTGAACTGCCGAAAGAAGATCACAGCAAAACTCGCCCATCATTGAAAACGAAAGATATTCCAGAAGGAAAGAAATTTGAAATTCGTGATACCATTTATCGAATGAGGGCCAACAAGCAACATGTGACCTTAAATATAATTCTCTCGGAATTAATAGATAGAAAATTTGACGACATTGGCAGAACAAGTCTATGGCAAGTGATACATAACTTGAGTTTCAAATTTCAAAAGGAGGATAACAGAAAGGCCCTTTGTGAAAGAAGTTCTGTCGTGCACAAGAGAATTAACTTTCTAAGAAAATATTCTAAATTTAAAGAAGAAGGGGCGAATTTTATATATTTAGATGAAATATGGATATTTTCTAGGGGTGCAACCAAGAGAATATGGCAAGATGATAACGTAAAGTCCATCAAACATACCGATGGAGAAGGGAAGCGGCACATAATTTTACATGCAGGAGGGAAATCAGGTTTTATAGAAGGTGCTGATTTAATATTTTCATCTAAATCAAAATCCAGTGACTATCACGATAATATGAACACAGAAGTGTTTGTAAAATGGTTGCATGAAAAACTTCTCCCAGGTTTAAGTGAGCCCAGCGTAATTATTTTAGACAATGCACCTTACCATTTTGAAGTATTAAACAAAAGTCCTACGAATTCTTGGACTGTTCATAAAATTAAAGAATGATTGACAAAGGAACATATACCATTTCCTCAATATATATTAAAATCAGAATTATTACGCTTGGCAAATATACACGCAAAACCAAAAACCTTTGTTGTGGATCAGATTATTGAAAGTTACGGTCATCAAGTTTTACGTCTGCCACCGTATCATTGCCAGTTTAATCCCATCGAATATATATATAATGAATAGCAAAACAATATTATGACAACCATATTGGGCCTAATGGTTATAGGTGACGACGCAGTTCGGGAAACTGGGTGAAAAGCACTTTCAATTGCAACTCCAGAAGTGTGGCGGAACTGTATATACAAGTGCGAGAAACTAATAGAAGATTGGTGGACTTGTGAAAATAAAATAAACGAAATAAGTCCAATCATAATAACAATTAATTGTGATGACAGTGATGATGATGACGATTATGATATTTTGGATGATAATGACTGATTTTCATTTTTGTTGGCAAGTTCATTTTTTTTTATTTTTCATTTGAAATTCTCTACATAGAACAAATTTTTTATGTTAGAAAATATTTTATTTGAGCTAAATAACCCCCTTATTATACATAGACCATATTTTCTGTGTGAAGTGTAATATAAAATTATTATTATTAGGTTTATAATAGTCACATTAGATTCCATTAATGAAGAAGTTTAATTCTGCTCTCAATTATACAAAAGATTCTCCATTAATATTTAATTAGAAAATTGTACATTATTTTTCATTTCATTTATTAACCAGTTGATATTTCCCCAAAGAACAGGTTAAACTTTCGGGTACTTACTTGGAAATACTCATAAAAATTTTAATCTGAAACCCGCGTAAGTATAGCGAACAGACTGTACGTCCAATGTAAAATCAATTCACGTGTTTAGCGTTTTTTTTAAGTTACTGGTTGAACTGATAATAATTTTATTCCGGACTTTCGCACAACTCTGTATATAGATAAAGTATCAGGAATTAGTTTTCTTTATCTGTGCTGATGCTTGCATATTTAGGTAAAGAAATACATTTTATTCTTTACAGCAGTAAAAATACATTTATGTTTGAACAAGAACAATCTTATAAAACCTTCTATTTACATTATTATATTATAAAACAATTGTCGTTAACTATGAATAATCCATCTACCGTGAAGGTAATTCGATATAAATTATTTTCTAAGACTAAACTGCAAAAAACTTAATTACATTATTCAAACCTACACAACTGGTTTAGATTGTACCACTTGTGAAAAACCAGCTGGTATGCTATGGAGTTTTTTATTACTATTTTATTAATATACATAATTATAGTGTTATTAAATAATGAATAAGAACGTTAAGTGGCCTAATTATAACTGTGTTTTGTAACAAAATTTATGAACATCCTGCAAACCATGAAATGCAGAAATTTTCGAGCATATCTCACTACAATAATTGAATATGAACTAGGAAAAGTCAAATTTAACGTAAAGTGTAAACTTGTAATTATACAGTACGCACGGAATAAATTCAATAAAATGTTTATTGGTCCATTCAAAAAATGACGTCCGTGAAGTTATCAGTACCACTTAGGAATTTTTGATTTTTGAATATTGGAGAATTTGTCACTTTTTTGTCGTGGAAAAATAAAATTTATTGCTCATCTCATTTTCAAAATAACCCCTGGTAGTGCTTCACGGTAGAGTTACCACTACCAATTACAATAAAATGAGCAATTTTTTTTTATGTGGATAATTTGTCGCTTTTTAGTCGTATATTTGTCGTGGAAAACCAAATTTGTAGCTCTTTCCCTTTTTGAAATAAACCCCTTTTAATGCTAATTTTGTTGGAAAGTTAGCACTACCAATCACAAAAATGAGCAAAAATTATATTTATTTTTTATATGGATACTTCGACGCATTTTGTCGTAAATTTGTCGTGGAAAAAAAATTGTCGCTGATCCCCTTTTTGAAATAAATTCCAGTTAATGCTAATTTTGATTGAAAATGAGCATAGATTATATTTTTTTATATGAATAATTTGTCGCTTTTCTTGTAAAAAAAAAATGTGTCACTCATTTTCAGTGCCCGGTTGTTTCTATGAATCAACCTCCATTTATCAGACAACTTAATTTTAATGCTCCTGTTTCAAACTACTCCTAAATTTCTACTGTCTTAAATAACATAGAAAAATTTGTTCAATTCTATATAAAAAAATAACTTTTCATACTACATAATATTTATTGTATTGTTATGACACTTCCTCGTAAGATTATGCAAGTTTTCTTTTCTTTTACCAACACATGTATTTGGTCTGAGGATGGCCATAATGGCCGAAACTATTCGCTTTACTTCCTAAAAATGTATCAACAATTTTGTTAATTCGTTTAAAAATTGTATTTTTAGAGTTTGTTTCTTTCTCTTCTCGGCAAATTACTAGCCTACTACGATTTACAATAAACAGCAAAATTAAAGAAGTCGTATTAGAGATTTAACGATTTTTTTTTAATTTTTAGTTAAAAAAAATACTTGTGGCACTCGGGGACTGCCGCAATAAAGCTATTGAATAGCATTTTTTATCAACTTATGCAATTATAATTATTTATTTATTTATTTTATTTATGCAGTATTTTTTTTCTTTGATATTAGTTCAAGTTTTTCTTTGATATTAATTCAAGTTACACTTTTTGAGCGTGATGACCGATACGAAAACTATTTTTTTTCTTTTATTGAATAAATGAGAAGTTAATATTGTTTAAAATATTTTTATTATCTTACAATACATGTAGGTTATTCAGGAATTTTTATCATTGAAACTATAGGTTTATGGTAACTGAAGTAAGAAACATAAGTTTGAGACTTGATATCCTCTAAATATCTGGAAAATACCGCGTCAATGGTGGTCCCATATTTTTCGATTTTTGATTTTTCGGTTTTTCGATTTTTCGGTTTTTTGATTTTTCGATTTTTCGATTTTTCGATTTTTCGATTTTTCGATTTTTCGATTTTTAGATTTTTAGATTTTTAGATTTTTAGATTTTTAGATTTTTAGATTTTTAGATTTTTAGATTTTTAGATTTTTAGATTTTTAGATTTTTAGATTTTTAGATTTTTAGATTTTTAGATTTTTAGATTTTTCGATTTTTCGGTTTTTCGATTTTTCGATTTTCTTTTATTAAATAAATGAGAAGTTAATATTGTTTAACGCCGCACCGCTCTGCCGGTCGGAGTGGGGGGTGTTAGGTTTTTTTTCGTTACGGTCGTTACGGAATTTCTTGATTCGGTCGCCGCACTCAAAGCCCGCGATAAAAGCTATGCAATAGCTTAAAAATCCCTAATAAGTTTACCTCGAAGGGAAATTAAAGTACCGTAAAAATCTCGGTAAAAATATAATCAGGTGAAAGAATTTTTTTAAATGACACATTTTTTAATAACTTTTATTTTTTATTGAATACAGATTTCGTTACGATATAGAATTTTGTTTTTATTTTAAAATTCGTGTCAAATAATCCATATAAAAGAAATTAGTTTTCAGGGGTTATAAATTGCTTCTCTTATCTAAATGATCGGCAACGGTACAATTATATTACTTTATTTTCAAAGGAATCACCGACTCAAATTTTTCGTAGGTAAAGTTTTCATTATTTTTAAAAGTCTCTAAATATAAATTGTCACGTTTGTAAGATCTAAGGGATAGTCCTGTCCTTTTTCTCCCTTAATTTTCACCTGGCCTCGTGGGGTACGTACATACCCCACGCTTTTTCTCGTCGATTTTCGATATTTAAATCTTCGAAATCAAAACTCGTAACGACATCTATCGGTAGTCAAGGGATATACTTTTATACCTGGGCCAGTGGGATAGCGCTCTCAAAATAAATACCTTTTTATTTAAGACCGATGAAAAGAATTATTATTATTTTATAGTGATGTAATAGAAGAAGACACAGCTAAAACTTCAGCCCTTTTTATGGAAAAACAAAAAAGTTATAATTTTTTTTTTCCGGATTTTTTATGAACGCTGATCTTTATTTTTTCAACTCGGACTATTCTACAGTTTAAAGTGGTATCTAAAGAGGATCTCTAATTTTTTTGAGACAAAATAATTAATATTTCAATTTTTACAAAGATTTTTATCACTGGGGTTCGTACGTAGGTATGTTACTCAAGATAAGCATGCCAAGTGAAGGTTAAATTGATGATCAAAAAATGGCAAAACAATAAAAAAACTTGGCTATTTTATATTTATAGGTGATCCTCAAGTAACCATGCACGGGGTAGGTATATTAGAAAAGTGACCAGCTACAAATTTCTTTTTTTTTAACACAAATTTATGACGAAAAAGCGACATATCAAATATTCAAAACTTCAAACGTATAACGTGGTAACTTTACGGAAATCAAATATTATTTTACTAACTGGCAACTGAATCTTTAATAGGTACTAATTATTTGTAGATAAAATTATCCCTTGCTTGTTCCACGAGCACTACTAGAGGTTATTTTAGCATTGGGTATATTTCAAAAAGGAGATGTGCCACAATTTTTTTTCTCGACAAATTTACGAAAAAAAAACGAAAAATTATTCGTATAAAAAAAATATAATTTTTGCTCTTTTTCATGATTGGTAATGCTAACTTTACCGTGAAGTTGGCACTACCAGGAGTTATTTTGAAAAGAGGATGAGCGAAAAATTTTCTTTTTCCACGACAAATTGACGAAAAAAAAACGGGAAAAACGCCAATATTCAAAAATCGAAAATTCCAAAGTGGTAGTGCTAACTTAAGGGACGTAAAAATGAATGCTCGCCGCTCAGTCAGCTCGATTTTGTTTTTAAATGCGACATATTTTGGTATACGAATATTTTTATGACGTCATAGCTTTTCGAGTGATGACTACATCGCTAGTTTTTTAAGTTGTCCCACCATTTTTTGATAGTACCATTTAAAAATGTAATTTTGGAAATAAAAAGTTAAGAATTGTAATGTTTTTTTTATATTTTTTGTATCATATTGAACATTCTGGTTCATAACATAATATAAAATATAAACATAATAATAAGATAATACAAGATGTGTCCAACACCTGACTTTCCTGTCTAGTTATTATGGCTTTTTTCGGTTATTTGTACAACCTATTATTATCACCCCTGTAAATGTTTAGATGATGAACTAAATACATACATTTTCACACACGTCTTACTCGAAACAATTTTTTCATATTTTCATTGCCAACAAAAATACGGAAAAATTTAAATTTGTACACTTTTCCTCAATTTTAGGGAAATCATGTATAAAACAAAAATGAAAGAGATGAAAACGACACCCTATAAAGTACCCTCTCTAGAGTCTAGATGCTTTGACTATGCCCAAAATTTAATCAGGTATCCGTAAGATGGATTAAAGTTTAAGTATAAAAAAAATTCAGCTATACTCAACCTGCGGCCCTCCAACCTTTTTTTGCGGCCCGAGTCACTATTATTGGTCGCAGCGCTAAATAACACGCTAATTTTTAAATAAACGTTTAGAATTTTGTGGAGTTACTGCAAAAACAAGATAGTTCCACTTTTGAAAGTTTTGAGTTAAGTAGGTACACTTTCTACAAGTGGGAAGGAAGTATATATTCATGATAAACAATAAAAACTAACTCCATATTAATACATTAACAATATGCACAAACAAGATGGAACGTTAATACCAAAACATAATCATAACGTTGTGTTCAATTGCTAAGTGTATCTACCAAAACCAGATAATAGGCATATAATAACTTATTTTTGCTAAATATATTTAGTCCGATTCCTAATAAGTGTTTCTGCCAAAACAAGATAAAAGCCAGAACCGAGGGGAAACCACTAAGGTCAAAACTTTTCTGTATTTCGAAAATCACATAAAAACTTTTTATGTGATTTCGCTGATTTCACTGAAAATTCACCTTAATTTTATCTTTTTCTCGGCCATGATTTTCGATGATGATTTTGGAATTTTCAAGAAAATTTGTGGTGATTTCGTTGACTTCGTGTGAAAACGTACCAGTATTTCGGAAGTGGTTTAACGCTACTTATTTTTGTTGAATGTGTTTGAAATACTGCAACATTATGCCCACGCTATTTGTTTTGTAATGACCAGAGCCGTCTCTGGCCTTTCTCGATTGTTCTGAAATCCATGAGATGATTACGTTACCCTTTCTTTCCGCGAAACAGCTAACCTTCAACAACCACTAGATAATGACACGTGATTTCAGAATCTCCGTGGTGAACGAGTAATTGGTCAAGATGTAACAGGTGATTGGTCAAGCTGTAACGAGCGAATCTTTATGTAAAAATTCGTAAATAAAAGTAGATATTGGTGGTAACAGGCGAATTTGAATTTTAACCATACTTTCTAATAGACAACTTGTATCGAAAGATTCAGCTATCCTAAGTACATTCCACCAGAAAAATAGATTTAATTTATCAATGGGCGAGGGTGGCATTCGTCTTTATATGCCAAACTCGCACAGTATTTATTCAGAGGGATACATTAAAGGATGAAACAAAGTTTTGAAAATACTGCAAGAAGAAGGATTTACTAAAATTTTGCAAAATTAAAGTTATATCTGATGAATTTCACTATCATTATCACAATCTACCTGTATCTAATAATGTTAAAGACCCCGTACCTGAATCTTTGATTGAAGATAGTGACACATACATTGAATTATTATTTGTATGTAGAACTAAAATAAGTTAAGTGACGTTTTTTTTCTTTTTTTCTACCAATTATTGATAGATTCTTAGTTTATACTTTGTGAACAATGTTTTCAATACTTTCTTCATTAAAGTTAATAAACAGTTTGAAGCTTTTACTGATTTTTTATCGAAACTCTAAAAATGTGAGTTATCTTGTTTTTGCCGTAACCCAACGGGATATATTTTTGTTTTGCGTTTTATTTATTAGAGGTCCCCACTAACTAATTTTAGATAGATGGCCTAAAAAAAGGTCATCATCCAAAAATATTGCGGACCGTGTAACATAGCACACATACAACTGTGGCCCGAAGGAAAAAAGGTTGAGTATGGCTGATTTAGATAATATTGTTATGTAACAGACAACAAAATTTACTCTTTTAAATGGTGGTGCTATTTAAAAAAGTAGTGATTGCGTCATATTTCGAAAACTGATGATATACAAAAATATACGTATACCAAAATACGAGCATCTAAATAAAACATGGCCTATCCGTGCTCACTGTATATTTATATTTAATCATCAACATTATCTACTTGGTTAACATCATTAATCATAAAAACTTGAAATATATTATTTAATTGTATCTAATTACACCGATTGCACTTGTTTTTATTAGCAATGCTTAATATAAGAAAGTATTTTTAATTCAAGATTTATAGTTAACTAGGTGATTGTTCAATTTTTCCATTTATAACATTTTTGTTGTCCTTATTTTGAAATAACAAAACAAGTGTTTCTTTATTTTTAAAGGAGTGCAAAATTTGTAAGATATTAAGTACCTATCTATACCTGGGTATGCATTTAACTTGTTCGATTTTAATATATTGAACCGTATTTCTCTTTATTTTTCACATATTATTATTTATTAGGTTCCTTTGTACTCTCGGTGAATATTGATTTGAATTTTACCTAACCTGTAGGTACATATAGAATTTTTTAACGAGATTTTTATAATTCACCAAATACAAATCACTTTATAGTATTCCTTTTTTGTTTCCTATTTTATTTGATTGATATTAATTTTCCGATTTTAAATTTACCAGCTTTTTTCCTTTTAATGTTATCGTCAAATAAATTAAACTTCCTCTGTTGTAAATGTAGATAAATTTCTTGCAAAAACCCATAAAGCTAACGTGGTTAAGGGTTGTACAGTTTTTGATTAAAATACCTATTAATTTCTCATTTCTTGCTTGGATGTACATTGTAACTAGTAACCGCAACAATTTTGTAACTTTATTGTAGTTGTTTGTTCTTTCAAATCGATATCAACTTAATTAAAACATATAGGTAGAAAGTTGTAGACTTGTCTTAACATTTCTTTGTAAATTGGATTATGAAAAAGTAAGTAAAACATTATTTCATTTTGGAGTATTTTACTAAAACATGTTTTATTTCGAAATCTAATCTGCCAGAATAGATTTATTAAGAACAGAATATGTTAGGGCATGACCAGAATGACTTTCATGCAGAGTTTAGCAAAAATAGGAAAAGAAAAATGTAAAACAGATGATTCTAGGATCCTAACAGGTTAAAAATCTAAAAATAATCGCAAAAAATAATATATCAAAATAAAAGCTCCAAGTTATGCGTCAAATACTTTATCCAGGGCCAAAAACAAAATCAACTGGTTTATTATTATATAAATAAAAGTTCTTGCATACTTCTAGTGGTCAGCAAGTTAAAGTAAAGTTTAATGTGCCACAAGACTCTATTCGTCAATTTACTGTCATCGAAACAATGCAATAATTTGTTGTTTCGTCGTAAAAATACATTAAAACAGGCGTATTGCAGTTACAAATTAAATAATACTTTTTGCCCACATCACTACCTAAACGTATATATTTTTATGTGTTTTTTATAGTGCATGCTACCGTAAAATAATAATGGTTTTGTAGCAGAGATCCGCTCGATATGCAAAGCAGAGGTGTGTAACATAAATTAGATAATTGCTTTAATAATGAGCAATTTATAAGACCTGCATTAACTGTTTACGACGTAGCTCGCCAAAATCTCTAATCAGAATTTTATATATTTTATTTAGGTACTCAGCCTTGTTAGTTTTTACAACTCGAACTGGCCTCTATTCTCGCGTTAACCTTATGACTGTAATTCAGAACAAATAGTTCCTGTCATTTATTGACATTCTTTCATTTATTCTTCCATGTTCTTCCTACAACTACTTTTCACTCCTTCCGCTAAAATTAGTATAGAAAATATAATTTCAACATTGTAGACAGTGACCAACGACGAACAACAACTAGACTAATTTTGTTTATAAAAATCGAATCGCAAACATTCACGGTGTCATCCACGTAGTTGTCAAATTATTATGAGAGAGTATGGAGAGTATTGTTGCAAGCATTGTTTATGGTTATGT
This sequence comes from Psylliodes chrysocephalus, assembly GCA_927349885.1. Taxonomy (NCBI): domain Eukaryota; kingdom Metazoa; phylum Arthropoda; class Insecta; order Coleoptera; family Chrysomelidae; genus Psylliodes; species Psylliodes chrysocephalus. The sequence goes on along the minus strand of OV651819.1, from coordinate 33,167,692 downwards.
AATAATTCGCTATTGACTAAACATAAAGCTCTAAAGCGCACTAAAGGGTTTGAAAATTATATTAGGGAAGTATATGTGCACTCTTAATGCTAGTTATTATTATTATTGTAGGGGAACTGGGGGATAGTTGATCACAGTTTTACTTTTTCTTGAAAATCCATGGAAATATAACCAAGAAGATAGAAAAAAGTAAATACATAATTGTACTAACATTTATTTACATGAGTTGATAGAGATACTGTCGTTTATAAACCATTAAGAAACATTGGTTATTTTTTATTTATTTTTGCAAAAATATCAACTATCCTTCCCATGGAACATCATGCCGTCATTATGACGTGATTTTTTGGTGTGCGTTACGTCATTTGATGACGTGAAAATAACGTTATGGTAACGTGAGAATGTCACAGCGAAATGACGTCATGCCATATCGTCATTTTTACGAATCGATATTACGTTAAAGTAACGTGTATATCCGGTGTCCTAGACTAGGCAAATTGACGTCATTATCACGAATCTACCTAACGTCAAAGTGACGTCTATATTGGGTGTCCCAAGGTTGGTTGGAATTATTAAAAATATTAAGCAGATGAAAGTTATTTATTTAATCCAAAAAACACATGAAAAATATATTATAAAAAATAAATTACACTGGTAAATAAAAAAAGTCATGAGCAAGAAACCAAAAGGAATAAAATGACCAAAGAATATTAGAGGAACTGACACAACATATCTAAAATTGTAGATTTGATTTTAATTGGGGGTGGGCGAGCATGCTTTACGATTTCATCATCTTCAGTATCATCGAATGACAGCTTTCTAGTTGGCACCTGTTTTCTTTTAGTAGGTACTTTATCAGCCTTGCAATGTAGATCTGAGGTAACTTCGACTTTTTTTAATTTGGTACATCACTTATCATTACCATCTAAAATAAAAGAACTAATAAAATACAGACCACTGAAACTTCTTAAAAATAGAAAGTAAATTGTGTATCTAATTGTAAAAACTACCTTCTCAGAGGTATACATATAGTCCGAGTTTATAATAAAAGTTAATAAAAAAAAAAGATCATATATTCTGTGAGATGATAAAAGGTATCTTAATCAAGTAACCCCCTACAAATCTTTTATTTTTAAAAAAATTCCCTAAAAGAACTCATAATCAAAAAATAAAAGTATAACATTACTCACCAATCTTATATTATAGTATATTTCTTTTTATATTTCTTTATAAAGGCGACCAAAAGACTTGTTTTTTACGCATCATCAGCCATTTTCTGCTCACCTCACAACCGCCAGACCATCATCATCCGGTTTTTGAAACACAACAATGCAATACATCTGTAAAATACCAAATTTGGTTTAATATACTTTATTATTTTGTCACATTCTATTTTTTACCTTTTTCTAAAACATCTTATCAAATAAAGTACAATTTAAAAATGCACCACGTTCACAAGGTCACAACTGTCACATACGAGAATCATGAAGATGGAGGAAACAGGAAGCAACGTAATTATGACGAATTCTAAGTGACGTCTATTCTATATCATCAATGCGACGTCAAATACGCGTTACTGATTAGGATATTATATTTCGGATAAATTATTACAAAAAAATTACGTCATAATGACGAGTCTGTATTGACGTCAAATTAACGTTGCAAAAACGACGTCAAAGTAACGTCATTAATTGGGCTAGTGGCGTTTCTGACGAGTAAACCCAAAAAATCACGTCATAATGACGGCACCTTGTTGCTTGGGTTACTAGGTGAGATACATGATCAGGACTCATTTAAATAAGCACAAAAAATAAATAGAACAGAAATTAAATGTTTATTCTAACAAAACACAGATAAAAAAATTATTTACTTATAATAAATGCATCAGTACAATTATTCTTCCTCCCAGACACATTAGCGGCTCCAGCGGATCCTTCAGGTGCACCAGTCAGCATAAATGCCTTATAATTGACTCTAGGAAATACCATAAATGGCGGAATACTATTACCAGATGAATTTATTGTACAGCACACGGTAATTAGTTGTCCTCTTTCGGCTGATGTCATTTGGCCAACTTGCCTTTGGACTTTGGGATCCGTAATTTTATTGGGCTTTTGTACCGTGGTACAGCCTGTTTCATCCACATTCCATATATTATCTTCATTTAATTTCTCTATCCAAAATTACTTTTAAATTGTTAAAAAAATTACCAACATTTCTTTTGTTGAAGCTAGTGGCTCTACTAAGACTAGTAGCTTCTGAAGTTCTTAGAGAAAGTATTGTTGCTGTGCATAAACCCCTGAATCCAATCTATGCCAGCAATTTTATTGTCATCCCATTGTTTTGGCTTTGGAATATCATTTCGAACTGTTATTTCGTATGTCAATTCCCTGATTTTTCTCAATGTGGGGCCATGGTTGATTTTTGCACATGATTTCAAATAATCTGCAAATTCATCTCCTCTCTCTTGTGAAAATATTAACCGTTTTTTATGATCTGATGTTATTTTTGAATCTGGATTCATATCATACTTCTGCATGTACCTTTCAAGAGTCATTCTGTCTATCCCATATTTTCTAGCCACTTCTTTTATTGGACTTTCTTTTCTTAATGCTTCCTGGACAGCTCTTTTTATAGTTTTCTCATTTATCTTTATTCTAGGTGATTAACCTTCCATTCTTTTATAAAACCTTGGCATCTGGGAACAAAACACCTTATAAACAAACTCAAAAGTTGTAAATTTGCGTTTTTTGCCAAAAAAAAAGTGCAATGGGATATTTGATCATTTGAACAAGTATCCCTCTTTAAGGAGTGATCAAGTAACCCTTTAAGGACCACAGCAAACGAAAATGAAATTTAACTTACTTTAAATATAAACAGCAACAGCAATATAATGATTAATTACTCAAACAAACATCACTGAGATTGCAGATATTTACTTTGCAATAAAACAAACACAGCACACTAAATTATTTGACTAAACAACCAACTGTAAATCACCGAATGTCAGTTGGGCTCTCTGTGAAGAGAATGCAGGGTTGCCAGACTGCTTACCTTTTCCTGTAAATTTGTGATTTTGGGAAAATTTGTACAGTTTTTATTAAACAAAAATATGATCATGTATCCCTGATAATCAACTATCCCCCCGTTCTCCTAATGTATATTATAGTTGTATAGTGTTTTTCAGGAAAGTAGGTATGCAATTAATACTGGTTTATTCATAAAACGCATTCTCGCTCCTTAGATAAACATACTGGCACAAACCATCCCCACTCAAATTAGCAGCTATCTCCTTCTTTCTAATGCGGTAGCCGATGTGACAGCTGTCTGCGTAATAATAAACACAATTGGAATGATTGCAATAAAAAAGGCTTAATTATAAATAAACGGACTAGTCTAGTAGTTTTTTGTCATTGACAGTGACTAATATATTAAACTTTAAAATCTCCGTGCTATAGATAACTCTGTAAGATGTTTTTTCACTACAGAGAAAATAATTCTTATTTGTGACGCCTGTGGTTTAGAAAATACTCGCGGGCTAGTTTTATTATTTAGCAGCTCTAGATGGAGATATGGTAAATCCGGGACTCAAGTTTACATATGGCTATTTGCTTCGTGCGTGCCAGCAGCGCCAAGTCATTTTTGTACTAATGGGCTATTTTTGCTTATACTGACAATACAATGTTTAATAGAATTCGTAATTAAAAGGTATATATGTAATAATAATAATAATAATAATAATCTCCCTAATTCACCCCCTTACGAGTGAATTTTAACCCCAAAAGCTGAGCTTGTTTGGGGAAAGGGACGGTTATTATTTTTTGCCGTGGCGCTCCGGGGCGACTTAAAGATGATTGATGGTGCCATTTGACTTACAGGTGAGGAAAACCCCACCCACCATCATGTTAGTTTTAATAAAAGAATATGGATTTTTAAAACAAGTAAAACATTATTATTATATATTTTTATCGCTTAAACTAAAAGAGAAATAACTATATTCAATAAAAATCAATAATAAAATAAAGACAGACAACATTATTTACGGGAAAATGTATGAGAAGTTGCCTGAGTCTAATAAGTTGTCTTTGAAGAATTAACATATTCTGTCAAAATAAAAAAATACCTTTAAATAATGGCATGAAGTTAAAATGTATAAACAGAAGGACTGTTATTTATATTTTCATTTTTGTTCGAAAGAAAACATATAATAAACTGGTTTCCATCAGTACGTCACAAAATTGCATTCCAGACACATACAATAATCAAAGGCAGAAACCTAGTTCTTGCTGAACATTTAAGATTAAAGGAATGTTGGAGAAGAACATCGTAAAATGATATTTATTGTTTATTTAGAACTTTTCAAGTTTCTGATGTCCACTATTTTTAGTATTACTGTTATTATTACAAAAATAAAGGTAATTTGTCTTCTTATTGTACACATATCCATTTATTTCTTTGATTTAATTTAAACTTTGCTTCTGATTTTTTTTATTTTTTTTATAGTATTTTTATAATTTTTAACACAGCAACTCCAGTTGCTTACTGTATTGTTTTTACCTACTTTTTTTTAAAAAAAAGTAAAATGTATACGTTTATTTGATATTCCAAAATTACAAAATATTGCCCTAAGATGCTCGAATTATCCGCAACTAGCGCTAGTATCTCTTTTGCTTCCCCTACCATGACTTCGCACTGAGCGTAGAGGTATTAATAATGGACTTTTACTGTTGTTTTTACGATTAAGATTTTTATTTTATATTTACGGGTAAGCAATTTCAGCGTCAACATCAAAAATTCGTCTTTTCGAGGCGATTACAAGTTGCTTCTCGTCGACTGTAACTGACTCTTGTCCCACTTAGTATATCCGCGAAAAACCCACCCACCGAAGTAACGGAGAAATTTAAGGAAAAGTGCAAACTTTTTGAATGAATGATCTGTTCAATATAATTTGATAATTTTACAAGAAAGTCATGTGTTAAAACCATTAGATATTTTCACTAGATATCCCATTAGATGAATTAGTTTAACTTTGAAATATATATCTTGTGAAATTTTATATTTGATAACTTTAATTGAACCATTTTGTAATGTTTTTATTTATTTATTTATTTATTTATTTATTTATTTATCCAGTTGTAACTCTTGGTTAAAAAAAAAACATTGGATATTCTGCAAGATTCTGTAGATGAGATACTTTTTGGCAGTTCTGCAACACTGCAGCTCTACTGCACTTATGCACCAGCCGCCACTCATTGAATTAAAGTTTGCGAGAAATATATTTTTTTATTATTGTCATAATAAAATATTTTAATTATATTATGATTTATGAATAAAAATTGAGATTTTATTAAGATTATGATTAATATTATAAATACTCTTACCTCTATTAACTTGAAGCTTACATAATAATTTATTATTAACATTATTGTTATTATTTATTTTTGTTCCATTTTCCGAAGGTTATTTTAAGCAATATAAAATTGATGTTTAAAAATAACTTTCAATTCTTTAATGGTCGCTTAGCCACTTTACATAAAAACTGGAATCGTTAAAAGATATTTTTAATAGCAGATTATAAAAAGCATCTTCAACGCTAAAAATAACTGGATTTAAATAAAAATAACTTTAACTTTATTCTAAAGAAACAAATAAAACTTTATCGTCAACCAGTAGAAGAGAATACAAATAGTATATTATACATTCATAGTAACTTTTAATCTAAATTATCATTATTTTTTAATTTAAATTATTCGCAGTCAGAAAGAATTGATGTCTAAAAATTTGGACACTAACAAGGCCGTAAATAGTGAATTTATTATTGTCTGAACTGTCAAAACAAGAAATAAATGAAAGACATAAAACTGTAATTTATTGTATACACGCCATACACGGATCTACAGAACGTTACAATAGTTAAATATGCCTGTAAATATTTATGAGAATTTCATATCATTATTCTATATCCCAAAATGTAAATGCGATTAATATGAAAGCCTATGAAGATTTTCTAGATTGGGGGAAAAATAAAAATATAATTTTTGTTCTATACAAAATTTTTCTAAAATGGTCCCTATTCGAGAAATTTGACAAAATGTAAAAAAAAATTAATTTTCTATAAAAATTGTTCAAATAAAAGTTGTTTATAATATAATTTTCTATAATTTTTATCCTATACATAATTTTGCTAAAATGGATCATATTCGAGATATTTAAGAAAATGTGTAATTTCGAATTTTGAAGAAAACTCAAAAACGGATAAAGGAAAAAACATAAAACTTTATACTTAAGTTCTATTTCAACCTGAGGTAAAATGATTAGATTTTGGACAAAGTCGGAACATCTGAGGAGTACTCTTATGGGAGGCCGTTTTTATATTTTATGGAATATATCTGTTATCTATTTACGTTTGGAAAAGAAAATTCTTTAAATAAAAGTTACTTATAATATTATTGTCTATAATTTTGGTTCTATACAAAATTTTCGTAAAATGATCCGTATTCGAGAAATTTGACAAAATTTAAAAAAATATATTTTTTTATAAAAATTGTTTAAATAAAAGTTGTTTCTAATATAATTCTCTATAATTTTTATTCTGTACATAATTTCTCTAATTCGAGATATTTGAGAAAATGTGTAAATTACGAATTTTGAAGAAAATTCAAAAACGGATAAGGAAAATACATTAAATTTTAAATTTAGCTTTTTTTTCGGCCTCAGGTGAAATGTTTAGATTTTGGACAAAGTCGGAACATCTGGGGGGTACTTTATAGGAGGTTGTTTTTATATTTTATGGAATATATCTGTTATTTCTGTTTGGAGAAGAAAATTGTTTAAATGAAAGTTACTTCTAATATTATTATCTATAATTTTTGCCTTATGCCAAATTTTCCTGAAATGGTCAGTATTCGAGAAATTTGACATAATGTGCAAAATTCTGATTTTTAAAAAAATTGTTAAACTAAAAGTTGTTTGCGATATCGAGCTCTATAATTTTTGTTTTTTAAATGATTTTTCTAAAATGGACCGTAATGTAAAAATTGGAGGAAAAGTGCTAAATTTCAATTTTTTAGTATTTTCGTTTTTAATGAATATAGAAAAATGTTTCGAAGTAGATGTATGTGAAAAAAGTATATATTTAGTTTATTCTCTGCACATTTAATTTATAGAAGTGCTGCAATAGGTTGTACAAAATAACCGGAAAAGGCCTATAATAACTAGATAGGAAAGTCATGTGTTGGACACGTCAGATTTTTGTTCTACTTATCACGGCACAACAAAAGCTTGCATGGAAAATTTTTATCAAGTGACAGTGATATTTATTCATTAGTTTAAATGTGTTAAGTGTCATGTATTTCCTTTAGTTTTTTTTTTTTTTTTTTTTCGTTGCAAAAAATAATATAAATAATAGATACATATATTATCATGCCAAAGTTTTTTATTTTTTCGTTCCATTTAAGTATATTATGCTATTCATGTACCTATTGTACGATTTTTTTGTTGAAAAATTGGTTAATATACCTACCATTTTTTTACTCTCTACCGATCTCTCAAAAAAAAAACAGTTGGCAACACCACCCAAAACCCGCCAAAAGATGAAGTTACGGTTAACAAGGTCATTGATCAAACTCCAGATAGAAGGCGTAACTTAACAAATCGCATCTCTAAAGTTTACTTAAAAGCTTTGAAAAATAATTTAAACACTAATTCCTTTTTTATCGGTCTCACAATTCACCTAAGCAGTTCGGCAGGAGTTAAAAGAATACTGTAGTGAATTACCTATACATATTTTCTAAGACAAAGATATTTTTAGAGAAATCTTACCTATTTTTACTACCTGTTACATTTCTGGAATTAATAAGATACAATTTAAGTTTATCATAAAAGTTATTCGCGCGAACTTTTATTATAGACACGCGTCTATCATTCATTTCACCTTAATAATACCTACTTCTTTACAGTCGCAAGTAGTAAATTCTTCTGAGATATCATCTCATCCTCTCTCTATGCCTTTTGCCTTTTCAGGCCGTGTTATTGCTGCAAGAATTTCTCCGGCTTTGCGTATCTTTATTGCCCCGGCTTAATCGTAAAATGTAGCGACATTTCGTGAAAATATTATTCATGATGGGGAAAACAAAACACCAAAAAGAGCTCTTAAGGATAAACTCTTATGAAGATAAAACGTTTTATTCTATGATATAATACTAGGTATTGCAAACAACTATAAAACAAGGATAATACTTTTATCATTTGTAAAATGACTAGAATTATAAGTGGTTTTAGTTTCTGTTGAAAATGTATATTCTGAGCAGAGGTCAATATGTATAGGTATACAGTATGTCCCTCTAAGTTGGAATCATATGGAAAACGTTTTTAATATTAATTTTAGGAAATAAAGTTATTCTTCATTAAAAGTTCTACATGATCCAAAACTTACAATACAGTCATCAGATATCAAATTTTTCAAGCCGTATACGAGGTTTGACAAAAAATATGAATTTTGCTCAAGAGTAAAGTATGTACCTACGTTTATTTTTGACAAAATCGAAAATTTTCATTAAGAAAATTGCTAAATTCTTCACAAAGATCAAGAAAAGGAAATCGTGTCATGTGCTAACGTAATTTATAACGTTTTCAGATATTTACAATCAATGTGTAGAAAAGTTTATAAAAAATAAGAAAATCTCTTTTTTTCAGATAAATCGGTGTAATTGCATATTTGAATGTAATTTTCAATTCTAATCAACTTTTCTTAATGAAAAGTTTCGATTTTGTCAAAAATAAACGTACTTTACTCTTGAGCAAAATTCATATTTTTTGACAAACCTCGTATACCACTGAAAAAATTTAATATTTGATGACTGTATTCTAGGTTTTAGATAATGCAGTTTTTTATGAAGAATAACCTTTTTTCCTAAAAATAATAATAAAAAAGTTTTCCATATGATTCCAACTTAGGGGATATACTGTATATTTTTTTAATTGTAAGTGTAAGTGATGGTCAGCCAAATTGAAAGATTGAAAACTATAAAAATCTCTTCCAAAATACGGTGATATATTATTATATTGACATGTGTAAAATGTTGAATACCCCAAGGCACAGTACTTGGCCTAATTTATTATCATTGAATAATCTGGGTCAGTTACTTGGCATTACCGATGACATCATTGTTTCCTATTAAACAGATTCATGGAAAGACTTAAGGGTACTAATTGCGGATGACTTAAAGATCCTTTTTAATTGGTTTGATCACATGCTTCTTACTATAAATTATAGTAAATCATAATGTTTATCTCTAACAAAATACGAAAGCAATATCTCCAACTTTTATATCAAACACATTGCAATTAGATGAGAAAAAATTTCATATTTGGTATTACTAGTACAATAAATTGATTGTCATCTAAGGAGGAATCATCACATAAATAAGGCAGTTAATACATTCAGAAAATGCATTTTTTTTAAATAAATCCTAAATGTTTGAAAAACTCGAAAACCGTAAGACTTTGTACTACAGTATGTTTGTCTTAATTAGGTCTAAATGACCTCCCCTATCACCTCTTCAATACTTTGCATCGACCTGTAGATATCAATTTTTGTACATTTTTCAAATAAACATTTTTTATTATTATATTATTACTTATTACATTTAAAATTTCAGCTCAAAATAAAATTTTAGAATAGTACAAATATGGGCCTAAAATCTTTATAACCGACTTCATAAAAGGAGGAGGATCTCAATTCGTCGAAATATTTTTTTAAGTATGTTCAACAATAATTCTTTACCACGTTGTCCGATTCTTTTTTTGCTAGATCTGATGATCTATGAGAAAATCAAAATTCTTAATTTTTTAGGGTATATGCACGATTTTTTAAAATTACTTTTATTATTTGGTATAAATATTAAACATCCCTTTAAATTTAATTTATCAGTCCTGTTTAATACCAAATTGATAAAAGTATTTGAATCATATATATGCGAGTAGTGTATTTGAATATTACAGCCAAAAATTTTGGAACCGGGCCCACTTTACTACATGAATAATCTCTATTGCCGAATCCTAGTCAGCATTCGAATTGTCCATTAAAAATAAATCTTTTTAATTTTAAAACATCTCCCAAAATATGGTGGTACAAAAATAAAATCGCTGTATTGCAAATGGCAAATAAAAATTTCACAGATACCTAATTAAATTATTTTTTATTACTGAAATCTTCTCAAATCAATATAGAAGTTAGAGGAGATACTTGGTAATTTTTTTTATTAAAAACCTTTCAAATGAATTGACATATGACCGAGATGACACGAACACCATTTTTTTTTAAATATAAAAAACAATTTTTCCTACGACCACTTAGAAAAGTGATAATCGCACTATTTAGTTTTATATCTAAGAATTTACTTTCCGCCCGTGTGTGAATATGAATCTACTTTCCGCCTCAGCTGTCAAATATGTCAGAATCATCATTTCTAATTTGACCTATGAAATGTCCATATTAATGGTAAAATCGATTTGATAATTAAATTATTAACATTGATTTTTTATACTTAGATCCTATATAGATATGTGAAAAGGGATATAATTCAAAAACTATTCAAAATGAGTTATTTGTATGCATCAAAAAGTAGTCGGCAACTATGGGAAACATAATATAGCCCCTACAATCTGTTAAGCGTTCTTCTATTTATTTTGTACTATTTTGATAACGGTTCAGACAAAAATTGTAAGTAGGTATTATCTTTAATAATAAAAATTCTTGTTCACATTTGTTGTATTACAAAAAAAAAACTAACGAAAAATATTATTATATCCTAATACTTTTTGTAACTATTATTATTTTACCTTTATCCATCATATGAAAGTGTTTTTAATTAGAATCACAATAAAACATAGAAAAAAGAAACCAGCCACATCTTGATTGAAATAATTTTGTGGTCTTAAGAAAAATAATTTACATCACTTGAGTAAAAATGATTTTTCACACTCGTAATCTAATATGCTATAACTGGTCCATCTAAATTCATGATACTAGGACGAAGAGATAAGCTCACGCGCATGTTATCTTCTCTCTCTCTCTCTCTCTCTCTCCCTCAGCTGACGTCAACGCGTGACAAATTTTTGTCATGTTGTTTGAAGTTAATAGCTAAATGTATGCATTTTAGTTCGTTTTTCTCAGTTTATTGTATTTTAATTTCGTATGAATATGTAATTTTAATTGTTCTGTTCATTTGTGATTGAGTTTTGGTTTTTTATTACGTTAAGAAATAATAGTTGCTGTGCACTGGCTGGTTGTGTCACTAAAAATAAAACAGCAAAAACTATTTGCCTGACTTCCAATACTTTATTTTTCCAACTGCTAAGGAGACTCAAAATTTAAAGGTGGAAAAATGCTATCAAAAATATAATTGAAAAATTAAAAATGCCAGAATATGTTCGATGTATTTAGATTAAGATTTTGCATTAAAGAAAAAATATTGGAACTGCCGAAGAATGAGTGAAAATTGAAAGATAATGCTGTACCTTTACTTAGGGTGAGATTACAGAACGTCTGCAACTTTGCATATTTGCAAATGTGATGGCAACTTTGCAAATCTGCAAATATGACGGACAAGTATCAAGTTTTCGTATTCCAAAAAATATCTGCAAATTCGCAATATTTATTGTGGTTTATTACCCCCAACAACACTAAACCCAAATCTATTACTTTGTTTAAAAACTGGTTAATCTGACACCACGAACTGTATTCAATCAAAAGGAAAGGAACAGAAGGCTTCATGGTTATTAAAAAAAAAGTAAAGTAAAAATTAACAATCTGCAAGTTTGTAGGATGATTTGCAGACGCAAAAAGTCAAAACACGTTTCTGTAATACCATGTTTCTCTTTTGCAACTGCAACTGATATTTGCATATGCAAGTACGATTTGCAGAGCTTCTGTAATCTCGCCCTTAATCTGCCAAGATCTCCAAAGGCATATAATCACTGAAAATTGAAAAAAGAAACTTCCTTAAAAAGTTTAATAATTTAGCAAAAAATGTGAATTTACCAGTTGAGGCTAAAAGTCTCTTTTTTAGAAAAGAAACCACATCCAAAATGCTAATACATATACATACGAAAAACCTTTACTAATATGTTTAAAAAACAAATCTTAAAACTATTTTCCAAAATCAATTACAAAAATTATTATAACCATAATTTATTTAGCTATTTTGTACTGTTCAAATAAAACTATTATAAAGGCCTAAATTAATTTATTACAATAGTGATTATAAATTATTGTTTGTTTATATCTTTAATTTTATAATGCAAATAAATTAAAACCTACATTTATTTATTTTATTAAATAAATGAATTATATTGTGTACATTGACTTGTTTTTATTTTACCTATTCAAGTAATAAAATAAAAAAGAGTCATAGCGAATATTTCAGCAATTTTCAAACAAAATACAATGAAAAACTATTCGCTCCGTGCGAAGTCATGGAAAGGGAAGCAAAAACGATATTAGCGCTAGCTGCGGATAATTCGTGCATTTTAGGGCGATATTTTGTAATTTTGGCATATCAAATACACGTATACATTTTACTTTTTTTCAAAAGAGTAGGTAAAAACAATACAATAAGCAACCTAAGTTGCTGTGTTAAAAATTGTACAAATACTAGCAAGAAAAACAGTGAAACTTATATAAAAAATTCCAGTAGCAAAGTAGAAATTAAATCAAAGAAATTAATGGATAGGTGTACAATAAGAAGAAAAATTACCTTTATTTTTCTAATAATAACAGTAATGCTGGAAATAGTAGACATGAGAAACTTGAAAGGTTTTAAGTAAACAATAAATTATCATTTCACGATGTTCTTTAATATCCCTTTATTCTTAAATGTTCATTTAGCAAGGACTAGATTTCAAGATTTCTGCCTTTGATTATTATATGTGGCTGGAATGCAATTTTGTGACTTACTGATGGGAAACCAGTTTTAATCATTCATTCTGTTTTCTTTCGAACAAAAATGAAAATATAAATAACGATCCTTTTTTAAAAAATTTTAACTTTACGCTATTATTAAATGGTATTTTTTTATTTTGACAGAACAGGCTAATTCTTCAATGACAATTTATTAGACTTAGGCAACTTCTCATACATTTTCCAGTAAATACTGTGGCCTGCCCATATTTTATTATTGATTTTTATTGATTATACATAATTTTCTTTAATTTAAGCGATAAAAATATATTATATTAATAAATTAATGTTTTACTTATTTTACAATTCCATATACTTTTATTAAAACTAACATATATACTTTTTAATTACGAATTCTATTAAAAATTGTATTTGTCAGTATACGCAGAAATAGTCCATTAGTACCAAAACGAATTGGCGCTGCTGTCGCGCGCGTATCTCCGTATATTACCAACATTTTTGTCACGCGATGACGTCATGCGCTGCTCGATTTAAAATTCGTACCCCAAGTGAGCTTATCTGTTCGTCCTAGTATTTTAGGGACGTTGCGATACCAGTAAAGTATCGATACCGGTATCAAAAAGAGTATAGGAACCAAAGTATCGATACCGGTATCGAGTGGGTATCGGAATCAAAGTGTCGATACCGATTTTGGAAGAGTATATAGAACAACAAAAAAAAGGTCATAGGGTAGGCCGACATACTATACCATAAAGTGATCCTTTAATACACTTTTTGTATGTATTGTAATGTCATATCGAAACAAAAGTAGTATCGATAGGGGTAAAGTATCGAAAGCAAAGTATTGGGTACTAAAGTATCGATACCAGTATCATATCAGTAGTTATCGCAACATCCCTACCTAGTATCATGATCTGAATTCACAAGTGAATTTCTCGTTCAAGAAAACAGACAGTTTTCTTTAAATTACATAACTCATCAGTATCTACATGTTCTCTTATGTTGTCTTATTGTGAAACGTTTTAGAAACTAGATCATACAATTTTATTTTATTTGTTTTATCTATTTGTTTTAATGTCAACGATATTAATTCAGCTATTAAACAACTAACAAACAATGATTCCATTGTATTGTGATTTTTTTTTATCTGAATAGAAAATATTTGTGTTGCCCTCAAAATGGACCAGTCCTGATCTAATTACGACATAAGAAGTCCATTAAAGAGGACGGTTATAATTTAGTCTGGTGGCTGAATAATAATTTAAGCATTAGATATTTTACCTACGGTGAATAGGTAAAACAAATTTAAATGCATTCGATTTATTTTTACTATTTTTTTATGTGATCAATACTGATTCTTAAAATGATAAATTTATCCATATCTACATCTTAAAATTTGAAGTTTCCATTTTGGAAAACCATATCATGGAAACTACTACTTAATAAAGTGTAATCTTTATAAAATATTTCTAAAATAATTACGAATGCGGATGTAACATTTTTCACAATTGATATACATTATTTTTACTACAACCACACAATAATATTATCAAAAAAATTCTGGCTGTGGAAATTCATTCAAAGTGTGGCTGGTTCTGGTTTTGGTTTTTATTTCTTATATTCCATTTTTATCTGAACCGTTATCAAAATGGTACAATACAAAAAGTTAGTAACTGTAAGATTGATGGATAGCCTAAATGTGTAATATTATGATAAAAAAAAGAATTTAAAACAAATAAATAACAATAGTACGTATTTGCTTTTCCAGTTATAATTCAGAAGTAATAACTAAAATATGTTAAATATGATTTAAAACACGTTATTCTGCTTTATATTACTGAAAATAGTTATTTATGAAACCAGTTACGAAATGCATTATTTTATGTAACGAGTGAATATTTTCGGGACGAGCAGAGCGACATGAACGAGCTACATAAAACGGCATTTCGTAACGTATTACATACTGTATTTTTTTCTTATTTTGACTAAATTATTTATAAAGTTGTATTTTAGTAAGAAATTACTGACTTCCGGGCAACCAATATTACTACTTTCTTGCATTGTCATGCATGTTAATTATTTATTCTCAATGACTTGTAGTGTCTATATGGCTTATTAAAGTAATTTAGTTTTCAAAAAAAGTGGGTTATTTTGTCGTGAATTGGGTTTTAATTATTTTGTGCTGATTTAGAATGGAAAATAAGGACAAACACAACCTTACTACTAGGTTGTAAGTTTAACTAAATTCTATCTGCCCTTTTTTGATATAAACTCAATAATAATGTATATTAAGGATTTTAAAATCAAAAAAGGTATATTTTTATTTGTTTTCTTTTTCAAACTGATGATAATGAATTTTTTGAAACCAATTTCATAATGTTCAACATTATGCAACTGGTTGCTTAAAGTAGATCATTTTGACACTTGCTGCGATTGCAAAAACTGTTATTTTATATCTCAAAATTAGAAAAAAGTGTTTAAATATTAAAAATAAAATTTTAGGGCAAAATTAAAACAACTAAGTTAATATGGAAAATATTAAATAAAAAACAGTAGTTGAATTAATCGTTTCAAGAATTAAGACGCACAATAAAACCAAAATAATTTATATTCATTAAATTATGGTCAAAATAACTATTTAAAGCACAAATAAGGCGAAAAATTCAAAACCACGAAAAATTAAAAAAAAATTGGTTAAATATAACTTGAAGTAAATCTGTTATACATTAGTGAAAAACGAACGTACTTACTAGAAATACTATTTTAGAGCAAAACTAGAACAATTATTGTTAATACGAACAAGAAGTAAAAGAAAATTGTTAAAGTTATCTATCAATTTCAAGTTTTAAGACGCTAGCAAAAAATAGATAAAATACTTAACTAAAGAACAACTAGAAAATATCTAAAATTGTAAAAAATTAAAAAATATAAATAAAATTGCTTGTTGTTGTAACAATCAAAATTATATATTTATGTTGGTACTGCAACGTTCTTAGATCCTTTTTAGTCTTAACATTTGGTGACACTATAAGTTTGACAGTTTGTCATTAGTATCGCTTCGTTGATCGTTAGATGTTCGCTGTTCATAATTAGTATTGTAATTTCAAATAATTAATCATTATGATCTTTACTTTTTCACTCAGTGTTTTATTACTTTACTACCACCCGCTTTCTCCTCATTGCTTTAATCTGGAATTGAACCCTTGTGGCGAAATCCAAAGTTAAACACTTAACTACCTGCGCAATGAATTCGTTATGTTAAACAAATTATATAATTAAATATGTGTATTAACCACAAAAAATATATTATGTATATATTTTTATGTATTTATTTTTTAAATGATTGTAATAACTGTTAAAAATTAATAATAAATCGATTTTACTATTATAGTTATTACATAAATCAAAATAGAAATTATGTATTTGATATATTTGACCTAGACGGAAAGTAGATTCTTACTAACCCACACATGTGAAATATGGCATTTCCCATAAAACTAAACATTGCTATGTGTTACTTTCTATACGGTCTTAGGAAAAGTATTACAAATAAGTTTATACCGAGCGTATTCCCGTATTGTTTGATTTTTACAAAATATTTTAAATTAATTGAGATAAATATTGTCCAGATTTCTTTACAAATTATTGCCCACAACGTCATTACCACGACATGCAAGAACAGAACTTTTTAAGTGCCTCAGAAGTTTCGTAAATCGGGTTAGCTTAACTTTTCCCATTCGTAGTCTTAGAAGAAATAAATAGCAAAAGAAGTCCTGTAAGGCGAATATACTCTCCACTAAATAACATGTTTAAACTTTACATACAATACTGTCTTTTGGTTAAATGCGTGACTTCCTCATCAATGGTGACTAATGATTTTATAACCTTCTTGTATACCTCGAGAAACGTATTCTTCTTAAATCTATCTTTACAAACAAATCTCAAATACACACATGCCGAAGTGCCCTAAGTTCTAAATTAGGCAACAGATTTTACACTACTGTACTTAAACTATACTCACCGCGCCGAAGAGATGCAGTGATCACGTGCACTCCACTTCGCAAAATAAGTGTCCTAGTGTCTGAAGATGGTCAAAAATAGATGAGGAGCCAACGACTAGGCGAGTGTTCATCTCCCATAATGATCTACGAAAACCTACTCCTGACCTATAATCTGGTTAAGGAGGTTTCATTATTAGGCATTTTTTGTAATTATATTTGGTTTACGCGTTGTAAATTTAGGAAAAATAATGTACACAAATTATTGGAGAGCCTTGTCTAGATCCTTCAGCTATTTTAAAGCTTGTATCTTGTTATCTATACATTTTTTAAATAAATATATACACTTTAAAAACAAGTCCATATTTTACCATTATTATAATGTATCTACTAAAACAATATTTTCATTATTATTACGTATTTAGTATAATATCTATAATATTGTATACAAAGCGTTTAAGGCTACAATTTAAGCGCAGTTGAGGTCGTATTCCAGCTACAATGTTATTGGTTATTACATGAAAACGTGATATTATTCAACCAATCTACAAAATATCGTAATCGGAAGGTTGAATGTGCATTTTTTGACCCATTAACTTTTGTTTCCAATTAAGCATGAGATGAAAGATCGAATTTGAGTAATCACATTTTGAATATGCAGTAACCTTCTAGAATTTTTTAAATGATTAAATAATCAGTATTTTGACTATATTTATAATGCTTTTATTTTGTTATTTATTTATATATAATTGGTGTTATAAGGTTATATAAACGATTGCACAATTTCGATCATATTCTAAAATGAGTTAAATGCTATTATTCAATAATTTGTTATCGTGTGTTGTTAAAGTTTATACGGAGCCACCGAAAAATTAACAAAAATTTTAAGATATAGAACACGTTTTTGCTTATTTTTCTTACTAAATTTGCCTATTTTCCTTCTTACCCAAGCTAGGAACTAAAAAATTTACTTCAATGTACTTTAAAACAGTAAACATACAACCATTATATTCCGTCTTATGAAAACTCCTTTACGATAGACGATACCATAAACATGGGCGCCGCCACACGAGGGCAAGGGAGGGCGTCGCTCCCTCTGGATTTGTGAATTTATATTTATTTCGTCATGGCTTTCGACTATACCCAGCTAGCACATAAACTTCCCATCTACGTTAATAAGCTGCAATTCCAGGCTCTTTAATTTTTACAAGTATAGTTAAGTCCATCCGTGGACACACTATATTGTTGTTTATGAAACATAATTACGTAATGCTGAGAAGTTGAAATTGAGGTTATAGTAAAATCTGAATGAGACAAGAAAATTTCAAATAAAACAAAATATAAAATTATATAATTTTATTATTAAAATGTTATTGAAATCGAGTACCAATAACACAAAAATAGATGTAGGTATTAATAAGATAGGTATATCACAAAGTAAAGCAATTATTTGCATAATAAGTAGCATATTAAAAGATTGTAAACTGAGTTACAGCCTTCTTGTTTTCATATTTTTTTAATATAGCAATAAAAATATGTGTAATTCTTATTGTAATATGGTTGTATCTTACTTGCTGCCTTATTCTGTGAAGCGTTATGTTAATTGTCAAAGTTGTATCTCAATCAAACAACTTATTAATGATTTATATAATTTAAACATTCATTATCTCATAAGTAACATCCATGGACTGTGTTCTTATTATTATATTTGTTAACTATTAGAGTATTATACACTTTCTTTAATGGGGGTGTCGATATACTCGAGATCATCATCTGTGGTTGGTCCCAAATTTTTTCTTGGTTATTCTTGAACTGCTTATATTTTCAGGTACATCAAGACTCTTTATAAGGGAATAAACTGCTTAAATCTGAAATGTTTTGTTCCAACTATGTACCTAATTATAGAAACACTTTTTTTAAAATTTCAGGTATTATATATTTTTCTTCAATCAATTCTTTGGTACTTTTGCTTCTAAAATACCTCTTTACAGTATCTGTGTATATGAGAAAGGTTTGAACGAACCTGAAACGGCGTTTGGCCCGAATTAGCACATTAAACTGCCGTCTAGGAATCTCGACAGTCAATGTCGTGATGGTCTGGAGGTAGGGCATTTGTATACAGAACAAAGATGTCTGGGTATGAATCTCAGCATCGACAGCCTTTTTTTCAAATTTCCGAGTATGTGTTTTCACCTTTGGGGTTCGAAAATGGTCTTAATAATTCGTAAGGGGATTTTGTTTCCAAATTTTCAAATTATTTCAACCATTTATTTTCGGATTTCGATTTACGATTTTTCGATATTTAATTACAATTTTCAAGATTTAAATACTAAATATAAACAATTTTTTGTGCACCTTATCCTTATATTACCTACTAGAAAATAAAAAAAGAAACACAAGAGAGAAATTTGTATTATTACCATAACGAACTTTAGTAAATTTGTAGGGGATTATAACCCCCACTGCAAATTATACACATAACTAGAAAAGATATCAGATCACAGGACGATATACTTTTATTAACCACCCCACTCTCCGAATCATACAAGTTTAAGAGTTAGCTAGGATTAATATTATAATTGTCGCCACTTACATCCCTGGATAGACAAGTACTGTGGCAAAGGAATAAAATATTAATTTTACACAAGGCATTCCAATTTGAAACAACAGACAATGATTTTAGAAAATATTTATCTATTTTATTGAGAACAATTCAATAATTTATAAAAAGAAAACGTGACAATTTTTTAGGTTATATTATTGTTATTAATTATTATCGTGTAAACAAATGGCTACGCTGTCAACACGCAATGTTATGTTTACATTACTTCTCGTGGATACATTTTAAAGCAAATTACATTATTACGTGGTGTTATCATAACAGGTAGTTTAAATAGGTAAGTAACAAATAGAAGTTTTGCGAGGTTTTGATTTTGCATATACGTTGTATAGTAATGGTATTACGTTCCCCTTTACAACATCTTCGAAAGGCTTAGCAACAAAATGTGCAAGCTGGGTAACCTGTGGCGTTTTGACCCTGCCTATAAATTCTACATTCCACTGCTATTAATTTTGATTTCTTGTGGCACACAATTTAAAGTTCTGATACTCTAAATAGTAAAATTAGATCCAATCAAAATACCCTTCCACACTAATTAATTTTACTGTAATTATCTGAATGTTGTATTTTTCATATTGAAATGGATAATTATGAAACAGTATTGAAACAAAACAAAACGTAAAGTCTAATTATAACTTCCTATATCAAGTGGAATGGAACAATCACGATTTTATCATTACAACGTTTACCTGAAGGTCTTTCTTTACTTTATGAATTGAAATTAACAAAATTAGTGGTAAAAAATTAACATTATTACATGGGTAAATGGAATGTTTTATCAAATAATAGGAATTGATCTGTTTGTCTATTGTTTAAACAAATATACTGAATTTGAACAATGATTAACATACTCGAATAATCTGTTGACATCACAGAAATTGACACCTATTACGTTTCACAAGTTACTTAATGAAATTAATGAATATAGTTGTTTTTCTTCCAGTAAAAAATCCATGTTGATTTTGAAATAAAAAGTTGAGAATAATAAGATTATTAAAATGACCTTTATTAAAACAGAATTAATGATACTATATAAATAAGTCCTATTGCATGACGTTGTCTAAGCTTTAGGATTTATTAAGTGCAAAAATGAACCTTTGTCCCCGTACTATTGAACATCATACCACCAAATAATTTAGTTCTTCGTTTCGTTGTTCCAAATCACTTTATATTCTTTTTGTATCTTTATGTCTTTTCTCTATCTTAATTTATGGTTACCTAGAGATACAAAAGGGTTACTGTTAATGACTTTATTTTAGTTGAACAAATTTATTCAGACCTCACAAAGAGAAAGTACAATAAGGAATACAAATTGTTTTATTAGAAATGTATAAAGGATCGGGACCATTATGACTGACAGTTACGATTGTTTTTTTAAGTTTTTATGGAACTAACATGAAGGGGTTCCAATAAATGTGAATCTTTTAATTACAGTTTATATATATAGTAAGTACTGGCGTGTCGGTATATTTCATCTTGGTTTGTTGGTTTGGTTTTTTTTATTAGCACTGTTTATTTCGTCTCAGACATGCTATGGTACAAATCACTCTTGGAAAATAAATAATAAATACGAAAATGTACAGTATAGTGCAAGCAAATCATGGTTTTTAGAAGAAATAATAATTTATAGAAATTTCAAAATATGGTTGCGGAGTCCTAAAGACATACAAATACATATCTAAAGAGTTCTTACCTGTCCCTCCTCTTTTATACGTATCAAGCTAGCAGAGCACCTTTGGATTTTTCACATTCTGCATCAGAACTTTGTTGTACATACCAATCTTCTGAAAAACCCACCTATTGGCCCACCGACCCAAATAAGATTCCAGACCTTCTGGATTTCTTTATTCTGAGGAAAATTTCACCAAACTATACGGAAGTAGAAGAAAATTTTGTTATGGATTCAGATCATTCTGCAGTAATCCTTACTCTAAGTGATAATGTTATTCAAAAAGAAGCCAAACCGCCCCTTGCAAATCGGAAAACTAATTAAGAAGGTTTTCAAGAGGACTTAACAAATACTATTCAACTGACCATAACACTAAAAACGAAAAATTAGCTAGATGAAGAACTGGAAAGGTTTATAGTTGAAATCCAGCAAGCTGCATGGAGGAACACACCAAAAGTAAGAAAATTAACAGCTGGAAAAAACTATCCTGTCGAGATAAGAGAACTGGTGGCAGAAAAAAGAAAACTAAGAAATTAATGGCAGATGACAAGATCACCAGAAGATAAAAATATATTAAATAGGCATAGGCGCCGGAATTCAAAAATTGCTTTGGGTGCCCGGCCTCTATTCGGGAAATGGGGACAATCCCCCACTCCACCCTCCACACCTCAGTTAAATGCACCACCGGTTTTTTAAAAGCACTTTAAAAGCTATTTGAAAGCGTTAACTTTATGAAAATATTCTTAAAAAAAAATATTATCACATATCCAATTGCTGGAGTTTGAGGATTGAAGCAGCAGACGGAGTATCAACAATCGGTAGGCTGGAGGCTTGAAGGCTCCCACCTAAATCGGGATATCTGGCAACCCTATATGCTCGGTGCAGCCACCACTGGTATTCAGTGGTGGCTGCAGTGCTAGAGTACCAATGAAATAAGTAGAATGAATATAAAACATTTATTAACTAATTTAGGAGATTTTTGATAATTTATTAAAATACATATAATGGAGTATTGTATATATACAGGGTGGCCATGCTAATTTTGTCGCACCCGGTTCCTTTACGAAAAAACGCTCGGATATTTATACGCTTAATATTTATAGAAAGTTAATAGTCATTCTTTTTTGACGTCATAGGGTTTTATACACCAATAATAATAAAAAGTCCAGGTTCAATGCATTGTCTATGACAAGTGACGGCGACTTTTTTATCACAAAAAATACAGCTCAGAACGATATTTTATCGAGGCATCCTGTCGCTATACCAACTTGGGCCATGACAGCTTCTTCATTTCACTTATTGGCATTTTTTGTCCACGTTGTGCTATGGGTGCTCCGCACCCAGTTTCAAACTGCTGTGGGTGCTTGCGCACCCAAAGCCCCGGGGATTCGGCGCCTATGTAAATAGGGCTACCCAAAGACTAAGAAGAGAAATCCTAAATCACAAAGAAGAATCCTTCAACAGATACCTAGTAGGGCTAACAGATGATAAAGAAACTGATTATTCACTCTGGAAGGCAACTAAAAAGATGAAAAATTCGTGTAAACACTGTCCTCCAATCAGAATAGCAGATAACAAATGGGCAAGAGACAATCAACAAAAAGCTGATATTTTCACTGACCATCTACAAAAGACGTTCCAATTAGATGAAAATCAAGACACTCCTAATGAGACCATCCATAATATGGAACAACTTGAAATTAAGCTAGTTACTCCCAATGAAGTTATGAAAAAAATTCAGACAAACATCAACTGACAGAAAGTCCCAGGATATGACCTTATTACTGGAGAAATATTAAAGAAACTATCACGAAAGGCTATTGTTAAATTGACATACCTCGTAAATGCAGCATTTCGCCTTAAATATATACCTGGAAAATTGCTGAAGTTATCCTAATTCCTAAGGCAGGAAAACCTCTGAATCATATAGACCTATATCATTGTTACCGATAATATCTAAGTTATTTGAAAAAATACTACTAACACGACTAAAACCAATAATTGAAGACAAAAATCTGATCCTTTCGCACCAATTTGGTTTTAGAAACAAACACTCGACAATTGATCAAGTACACAGGATAGCCGATATCATCGAAAAAGCTTACGAAGAAAAATATATATGCTCAGCTATATTTCTTGACGTAGCCCAAGCATTTGACAAGGTTTGGCACGCTGGCCTAATACAGAAACTTGAAAAAATGCTACCTAGACAAGTACCGTAGGGTACGAGGTGTAAAGGAGATAAGTGTTTTATTTTTATTTATTCTAGTATAGTGGCTACCTAGCAGTGACCGCCTGGAATTATTTTTACCTCCACTGAGTTTACCTTGAGTACACTCTGGTGTACTCCAGGGTCGCAGAGCAAACTACGATACCAAAACTGGCGCCTAAGCAACCCCTATTTCGGAATCACCATCATAACGCCACACAGACTCGCTGATTCACTGTAGGTGAACCAGAAGCCTGTCACAATATTATCTACAACTATCAATAAATAAAAAATAAGTTAATTGTTAGATATAAAAAAATATTCCTATATTCATATAATATTAACACTCCACTAAACCCCCAGTAGGCGGCGATAACCAATTAATTACTTTGCCAAATGATGACGTACCTATGTTCTTCTAATTGTAATCGGACCCTAGAATTATCTAATACCAAACAGAATAAAAATGGACTCAAGACCGAACCTTCTCACGAATGTTAACTAAAAACTTGATGTACCTACTGTCGATAAGAAACCGTAACATCTTAATTTAATTTAAATAACCTCAATAAAATCCATAAAGGTAACATTCGGAATAAAAAAAAACATTACAAATTCGTGGGTTCACCTTACTTGTAATAAGAAATCTTGTAGAATATCTAACGCATCGTGTTTGTGCGTTCACGTGTTGAAGCCAACAAGTTTCATTTAAATTATTATTTAGTAGATAAACATCTACATTCACGTGAGCATTAGAGGCTTGTTGAGAAAATTATAGTGTTTGTTAATTTGATGACGGGAATTTAATTACTTTTCAAAAATATTCGTCATGCATCTATATTATAAAGAATATACCTACCTGCAAGTTAATGTTTACGTCCAGTGGATTATAATACACATTCTCTGAGTTGAATGAAGTTCATGCAGTAGAAAAATTTTTATTTGACACTAAAAGTTATTTTTGCTATGTTTTATTATACTTAGTTTGCAGAGTAGCTCCAATTACACACTAAGAAAATATGAAAGAATGTGCAATATTGACAAGTTTTAGTTGTATTACATTTTAAGTAAACCTAAAACTACTACTAACATTAATCTAACAAATAGTCGAGTCAAAGATATCCATATTTTACTAAACCCTGTTATAATTTTTATCCCAAATTTTTACATATTTATTTTTTAATAAATATTTTAACCTGTCCATTTGTGTAATAGAATGATTGGAATATTACGTAAAAAAGGGGCTGATTGTAACAGTCGAAAAAAATAAGATAAACGTGTCTCAAACGCGCTTACCTTCTGTGCTGCATCATATGGTTCGTCGGATGAAGTAGGTGGTAGTATTAGTCCAGTAGCCAAGACCGGGCCCGGTTACACAATTTATATAACAACGTTTATTATACAGGATTTATAATAGCGGATTTAACGGCACATACACACCACAAAGCGTTCGTCGCGGCAATTTCTGTAGTACTCTCCGTCCAACGGCGTTTCACTTGTCTTACAGTCAGACGAAGCGCATGTGTGGGCCAAAGTTTTAAGTAAGCGATTTGAGACAAAGCGCGAATATTTAAATAATAAAATAGGAATTAATTCATTCTGGAACATTTCGATTACATTTCGAGCAAACCTATTACTACTCACATTAATCTAACAAATATTCTTTCAATAAAGGTAATTTAAAAAATCGTGCAGATGCCATCAAAAATTGATTTTGCTGATTTTCTTATAGATCCCATCATCAGATCTTGACCAAATGCATGTGAAACTACCTCCGAGGTACCCTCTTTCTAACAAAAAAGAATGTTAGAAATTGGTAAAGAATTATCGCTGAACATACATAAAAAAATATTATGATGAATTGAAAACCGCCTCCTATTTTTTAAGTCTGTTAAAAATATTGATATATTAACAATCCCTGTTATAGTATGGTGCTATTTGTAACAAAAGCGCTCTAGAAATGAATTCTGTAGGGAGCTAACTGTCACAAGCTGAATTGTTAATGAATTGAAAACTAATATTTTGGAGATTCTAAAACCGGAGTTAATTCAAAATTAGACCTTGCAGAAGGGCACTATTTTCAAAAAACGAGATATTGTTGCCATTGCATAAAGCGTAACTTTTACTACAATATTACCGCAAAATCCAAAAAGTCCCTTTACCAGTTACGTAAATGTATTATATTAAACATTTAAAAAACCTTTGGGGCTTACGACTCAAAAAAACTAAAAATGCGATTTTCTCGGTTTTATCCTTTTTATGTCTACAATATGAAATTAGCTAAGCAAGCTTTCTAAACACCAAAAGTTACTCTTTATAAAAGTTTCTAAAATATGTTTAGATCATAACAAAAATCAACCAAATTTTTCTGTCTTATGATAATCAACTTATGGCAATTATTACACAAAGCTATTGACTATGGGAAAAGTGGCCATTGCACAAATTTAGGCTGGCACAAAAATTGTTACATTAATTCCAGTAAAAAAAAATATTAAATATTTAGAAAAAAGTAAGTAGACAAGCAGAATATGATCATACGGCGTGCCATCACCTTTTGTAGTGGACAAAATTCTTCGAATAGAAACGTTTGACATAAATAGGTGCGTCATTTGTCAAAAACGCCTTGCTCAAAAAAGAGAGTCGCAGGTAATAACAAAAAACATTGAAAACAAAATTAAACATATTGCCACTTTTTCCTCTGATGTCCTACAAAGTATAGGAACAAATGATCTAATAGCAATAAAAGCTAAATATCACCCAGATTGTCGGGTAATCGATTTGAGAAAGAAGAAATGTCAAATTCAAATTTAAAATGAATCCTTAAAAAGGAACGTTGTTAACGACAAACCATTTCAGCATATATTACAATATGTAAAAGCTGGAACGGAAAAAGGAAAGTGCTTTTCCACAACATCTATATTTAGCAAATATAAGGCCCTTGGCGGGTTAGACTCAAAGCGAACTATAATTAATCATCTAGAAAGGACTCTAGCTGGACAAATTGGCATTGTAAGGTCCAAAAAGGCAAACGTACCTTCAGTTGTTTTACCTCCTATTGATCAATCTGAAACCGTTCACGCATATATAGAAGAAGCTTCGTCATCAGATTATACACCTATGTTTACAGTTACTTCCGAGTTAGCTCAGGTCATAAAAAATTGCACCGATATCAATTCTCAGTTAGATAAAATTCCAAACATAGATAACTACTCCGATTTATAGATAAGTTCGTATCGAAAGTTGATACCGGAAGCTCTTTTATGGATAATTAGTTTATTTATTGATACAGACAAAGAAGATACAGCTGTTGTTAATAAATGCCAAGATATTATATATAAACGGTTTAATGGTAAAAAAATGACACCGAAACATATAGGACTAGATATTATTGATACATCAGGAGACTCGTTCCAAAAAGCTGATTGAAACTCTTTACACTTGTTGTCATACCATTTTATACAAAGACGTTTTAAGATTAAGAAACAACATAGCTCAAGAAGAAATAACAAGGTTCTTAGACAATCAAAATTGTTATATTTCTCGATAGCTTTTACCAGATAAGTTAACACAATTTGCTGCAGATAAA
Source organism: Psylliodes chrysocephalus (assembly GCA_927349885.1). Classification (NCBI taxonomy): domain Eukaryota; kingdom Metazoa; phylum Arthropoda; class Insecta; order Coleoptera; family Chrysomelidae; genus Psylliodes; species Psylliodes chrysocephalus. Next base: position 33,140,688 of record OV651819.1, on the reverse strand, counting down.
TCTCCGACTTTCCATGGTACACAAATAGTAGCTTTTCAAACAGAAACAATAGCAACAGAAACATATAAATAGAGTTACACTCACTCACTTGGGTCCCGGGACATAACGGGGTACAAGGTAACGAGATTGCAGATAGTCTTGCAAATAAAGGGGCTCAAACACCCTTTGTAGGACCTGAGCCGTTCTGCGGTATTAGCAGTAACATAATATTAGGAGAGATTAAAAAAGAATTGGGCCGTAGAAGAACCGATAATTGGAACAATCTCTTGGGGCTGAGACAGGCCAAGATACTTCTGGATGAATATAACCAGAAAATATCGGAAGCCTGCATCTGCCTGAGCAAGAACAGGCTACGTATTGTAACAGGGATCCTTACCGGGCATGCCGACTAAAAGGACACCTAAGTAAACTAAGAGTAGTAGAGGATAGTGAGTGCAGATTTTGTGAAGAGGAGGACGAAACCTCCATTCAAATCCTAACTGAATGTCCCAGACAGCACAACTCAATCCATTGGATGTCCATCGGAAGTCCATTCATGGACATATCGGCTGTCCAAAGGACGTCCAGCATTTTACCAAAGGACATCCAATGGACATCCACTGGACTATACAAATGTCCCACTCATGGACATCCATTTGGACTCCATGAAAGGTCCATATATGGACTCTTTTTGTATTGCTTTTGGACAATTTATGGACATCTGACGGACATCACCACCTATAGGTATTAATATAAAATAAAATAATTGCGAACTATGGACTTATTTTTATTGTCATAAATAATATCAAGCATATATTAGTTTTATACGCACTCCTTTCTATTGACCTTCTCTGTCATTTTCTTAAGGCTATTTCGCTTACTTTTTAAGCTGCACCATTGTCACTCTCAGCAGCAGCTAAAAAAGACATTACATTTTATACAAATATTGAGTCTTATATCAATCGTCTAATACACGCCTGATCAGGCAAAAGTGATAGTTAAAAATGTAAAACTTTTAGATAAAATGTTATTAACTAATATGAAAACATGCATTCACTAATGTACTTTAACTCTATACTTACATATAAACAAAAAACTGCTCATTATTTCTTAAATTACCATTTTACTTTCATACCATCATATTATGCGAATTCTTTTGTGAGAATATTAGAAATTATGGAAACAAAACATCTTTTTATAAGTTCGTCATGTCCGTGTCCCTGGTTTTGGTAACTGCTGAATCTAAAATTGCAATAAAAATATATATTTGTCAACATTAAAGAGAAATAACTTATGAAACCACTTTCAATGCATTAATTCTTAAACGTTACAAAACGATTCTATTTTAATAAAAGTAAAACTTACAGCTTCTTTAAAAATATTTGTATCTTCTAAATAGCCCCTTCTGCTAATGTCTCATGCCATACAAATAGAAACTTGAATTTTTTTCTTCTCCTTTGAAAGTTTTCTCACCTCTTGGTTACAATAATAATTGTGTTGACATCATCTCGAATTTGCAGCATATAAGTTAGCTTTTAGTAAAGCCATTTTCTTAAATAGGTAGGTAAATCATTTGACAAAAGTTCTAAAAGAAAGGTATTCTTTGAATGTAAATCGAAAACATAAAGTTTAAAATATAATTGATAGGTTATATTAGTTTAAAACAAACGATTTGCTTTTTAATTTTTAGATTTTTAAATGATTTAATTAATAAATATACTTACTTTCTTACCAGATGTGCTACATATAGGCTGTGTTTTCTTCTTATCAATCTTAACCTCATTCTTCTTTTCTTCTTCGAGTCTGGCCTGAGTGGCCTTTTACTTTTCTATCTTGTCAACAGAGGTGAGATAAGAGAAAAATTATTTGATTTATTTTAATTAAAACCTAGTAGTAAATAATTAAATTATACAAGAAGAATTATAATAATTTATTTTAAGTTAGTCATTTTTATAGTGTCCATCATGGACATTATGGACATTTTTTGGACATCCATTGGACTTCTGAATGGGTATATCCATTGGATAACGGAAAACGGATGTCCAATGAATATCCATATGAAGTTCATGGACATCCAGGACATTATTTGGACAAAATATGGATGTCCAATGGACGTCGTGTGCTATCTGGGGTGTAGCACTCCAGAATCCAAGGGCACTATATCTAGGAGGATATCAAAGAGAAGAGGGAGATTTACCTAACTTGAAGCCACTTCAAATCCTACACTTCCTTGAGAAAATAGGATTGGAAGGGTCGCTATAGGCATTGAGACATTTCCTTAGTGCAGTGGCGACAGAAGGGGGCACAATAGATCTTTTAGGTCGCAGTGTATTAACACCCCATTCTCAACATAACATAACATAACAGAAACATATATAAAGATTAATATTCTTCTTTATCACATCAAGTTAAACATTCCTGAGAATTTTCACGAATTACTAAAGTTACCATATAATTAAGTTGAGAACTCTTTCAGTTAGATATTTTATCGTTTAAATTTTACTTGTGGCACATTAATTGTTTTCAATATTAATAATATTAAATTTACTTAAGAATCCTATTTTAAAAGTCATATATTATATTGTACAGGATGTCCCAATTTGTATGAAAAAAAAAAAAAAAACTGAGACAGATTATATATTTTAACCAAAAAGGTTAATATTAGCAATAATCTGATCTCGATCAGTAGCAAAGTTACAGGTGGTTCAAAATTTACAGAAATAATACATTTCTCGTTTTTTGAAAATAGTGCCCTTCTATAAGGTCTAATTTTCGATTACCTCCAATTTTGGAATCTCTGAAATATAAGTTTTCAATAAATTAACAATTTAGCTTGTGACACTTAGCCACCCACAGAAAGCATAATTTCGTTTGACTAGCACTACACTATTATAATTTTTACATAGTCTTTTTATGCCAATTTTTTACACATTCATTTTTAATAAATATTTTAACTTTGCTTTCTGCCGGGATTCTTTCCAAACAATATTTAGTTGGCTGCTTCCTCCAATTTTCACTTCAATGAATTCGTTTTTATTAGTTCACTCCAGAGTTTTGGAGCATAAAATGGTTTTCAGGCCCTTCTTTTGAGATGCTCTGATGACCTGTCACCCACAAATATTTTATTTATAGCTATTTCTTTCTCAAAATACTCATTCTAAAAAAGGATATTGGATTAATTTTATGACTACAGTAGATATTAATTATTTTAATGTTGTTTTCTAATTTTGAAACCGTAATGAAAGGCTTTGAAGCATTTTTTGATCCAAATATAACCACAATTCCGTTTTATTATTCATCTTTTCTAAGATACATGAACTATGTGTGAAACACTCCCCAAACTTTCGTAAGTTACCAAAATAGAGCTTTCAAATAACTTATAGTCTGCTACACAAACACATAAGCAACTATTAATAGCTTTTAAAAACCTCGGTGAATGAAATTTTTTTTGGCACGCCCCACATCTAACAAACGGCTAAATATTCATAAATCATTACCGTCGGACTCATTAAATTATGCCTTATCTTCAATTCCGACTTTCAAAAATAACCATGAAAACTGTTTCCTTTAACTTTAGTTGGGACTCGTTTAATTTGTAATTTAAAAATGAATAAAACATGCTACGTAGGTTTCGGGGACAGGCAGCACAAATTTGATTTACGTCAACCCTTTGGCCCGAAATTCTAAATTTAAGTTGGGTGAAATTAAAATTGGATTAAGGTTAGCGTACAGAATGTCCCTAAAAGGTTTTTTTAATTAGGCCACTTTACAAATCAAAATAAATGGGATATACCAAAATATGATAGTAGTAGGGGAGACAGTGAAAATTTTTGGTACATATTTGCGCAATGCACATTTACAAATTTTTTGTTCATTCTTGTCTTGTAGAAGATGGAAATGAATCAGCGGTGGAGCCCTCCATGATTATTTCTTAAAAAATAGTACAAAATAATTAGCTGAAAGATTTACTGATTGCCTAACTTCAGGGGTTATATTATAATAAGTAAAGTGTATTTAAAATAAATATACATCAGTAGTCGTATCTTTTATTCTAAATTAGAATAACCAGGAATTGAACTCGAGTCATAAAATTTAAAGTATTTCCATGTTCTACAAGGTAAGAATGAACAAAAAATTTGTAATTTTGCCTTACTTAAATAACACACCCTTGCTGTCACACTACTCCGTTTGAAGCGTGGCCGCACTGCAACCTGCAACTTATTGTGTCACCATTTGAAATTTCTACAGCTTTCCCATTCACTCATTCATTCACCGCCTATCATCCCACGTCTTAGGTGGTTAAATGTTAAAGGTGGCCCTTAGTGCACACTATTCTAGAGGCTAGCCTATCCAGAAAAAATTATTTCAAATAGCAATAAAAAATAAACAAAAATAAACTAATGCCATGTCTTTAATTTTAGAATCAGAATTTTTTTACCGCGCTCGAAATTAATGTATAACATTCGCAAAGATTAATTAAACAATATTGACTTACCATGCATGTATAACATTTCCGGTAGAAATCGATACGCTATGCAATATTTCCATAGTTTATTTGATGACTGAAGCCATCTATAATAACTATTGTTGATTTTTAACTATAAAACTCTCAACGTTTGTATTTATTGATAGTGATAAATACACCTATCACAACAACTCAAAATGTCAATGACCGATAAAATGGATACTACCAGAAAAAGTCTGATATTGAATCAAAACAGGACTGATCGAAAGTTGAGATTTTTTTGTTAATTTACTGTTTTTTCTTAACTAACTTAACTCATAATTTTATTGAAAAGTTTGTGCAGCAAGAGTGGATATGATGGCCATATCACACGAAGACAAAGTTCGACTGAGTTCGATACGGAAAAAAGGTGAAAGTAAAACAGGATGTTGTATTTCATTCACCATATTGGAAGTGGCTTTAGTTTTAGCCTCTTCAGCCGCACTGGAGTGATTAAGGATCTGTGTTCTGAGGGGTTGGATTGGAACGAATAGATTTAGGTATCTGAGAAGATATTACTGACTCAGCATTTACCTATTGCTATGAGAAAAATTCTAAAAAACTCATAGCAGCTCTGGTGGCAGTGGGGTTCGAACCCACTATCTTCCAAATTCGAAGCAGATTCATTGTCGTAGAACCTAGATAATACAGAACAATTTATACTAACCAATCCTAGAGGTTGTTACTGTTTCTGGATAAATATTCATTAATTAAATAATCTGTGACCTGAATTTTAAAAGTAGTTACAGAAATTACAGATTTAATTTTCTCTGAAACTGCGTTATAATGATCTACCTACACCTTTAAAAAATAGTTAATTTTGTATTGCACTATAAAAGTTATTTACGTTTCGCTTTGGAAAACTGTGCTAATTAAGCTTGTCTTTTAGGTACATTGGCTAACCTATGATTGATTTTATGGATAAAAATTAATGCATTCCGAATAATAATGAACTTTTGGTTGGCATCCATCTCAACATTTCAAGCCTTAGATTAATGGAAGTATATTTTAAATACGATAATATTATTCGTATTATTCGTCAAATTCTCTGTGATAAGCTAAATGGGCTTGTACATGACATTTATAAAGGAAATTTAACTCAAATGCAATAGTTTTGATGACATTGTCGGCGTGATCTATGAATTTCATCGGTTTGTCAATCACTAACCCTAAGTATTTGGATTTTTTAATAATGGTATAGGTCTTGTTTCATTCATTTACATTTTTGTAGTTTATCTGTAGTTTCTTTGTTGTTATGTCCTACTGCATCGTTAGCATAAGACGCTATCGTCACATGTTCGGTTTGTGGTATATTACAAGGTCGCAACAGATTCTAGAACACTCCCATGTGGTATACCTGCGTTAATATTTTTTATTACTATATAAAATTATTTTCTTTCTGTTTGACTTGGAATATTCAATCAGTAATGTAACGCTTTAAAATCTCAGTATATTGTTTGTTTGGTAACAGATTCTCCAATTTTTTAATTAGTCGTTGATTCCACATTCATTCGAATGCCTGGGCTACATCCAAAAATATTGCGTTTCCTCGTAGGCTTTTTGATTATGGTATTGTGGTAAATTTGGTTATTTGTTTTGAATGCCTGTTTCTGATTGATGCCTAGGAATTAGTTTTTCTTTATAATAATAGGTAAAAAATATTTTGTTACCCTTCTACATCTCCATAGATCCAAAACTTTCTTTTTTAATGCTTTAATTATTTAAACAAGTATTACCAAAATTGTACCTGATGTTCAAGGTGCCTCTCTTCAAATACGTAAGTAATTGTTATACTATGTATCACGTGATTCGAGTAACGAAGACAAGCACCGCTAATCGAAATTAAGTCTTCCTTCCCGCTAATCATTATCATTAAATCATCGCCTAATCAGCATCTGTCACTGATATCCTGTATTTCCAACGCAATAAATCTCAACAACAACACATTCAAACTTCCATTCGAAATCAATCAATAGCGTTTCAATGATAACATCGGTTTCTGGTTAAACCATTGCTACATCAATTTAATAGAATTCGTTATTACAGATGAAGAATCGATTGAATTATAAATGGTATACATGTCGTTTGCATCGATGAATATACAAGGTGTAACGAAACGGTGAGTCATAAAATATACCAGATATTCTGAAGGTAATAATCACATACTTTGATTTTGTTTTACTATACGGAGAATGGTCGCACTGCGCAGCTTTCTAAGTGCCTTTTAAAAGGAGATAGAAAACTCCGCCATTTTGAACCCTTATTACGTGTTGCCTACATCTTGGCGCAATATTTTTAATAGGTGCGTTTTAATCATCCGCTTCTGCTTCGGAATTGTCGGATTTCTTGTTTTAATCTGACAGGTTAAAACGACTAAACCGACAATTCCGGAAGCAGAAGCGGATGATTAAAACGCACCTGATATTTTGCTTGCTGCTGTCAGTGTCAGTGAATATCACATACTTTGATTTTCTTTTACTATACGGAGAATGGTCGCGCTGCGCAGCTTTCTGAGTGCCTTTTAAAAGGAGATAGAAAACACCGCCATTTTGAACCCTTATTACGTGTTGCCTACATCTTGGCGCAATATTGTTAATAGGTGCGTTTTAATCATCCGCTTCTGCTTCGGAATTGTCGGTTTTCTTGTTTTAATCTGACAGGTTAGAACGACTGAACCGACAATTCCGGAAGCAGAAGCGATGATTAAAATGCACCTGATATTTTGCTTGCTGCTGTCAGTGTCAGTGAATGAAGTTGGCATTCGTTTGTCCACGATTTGTCCATGTTGGTCCAACCAAAAGTTTCGTTTGTCTATACAGCAAAACCGAGAAATTAAAAAAAAATAATAATAATGCGCGTGATTTTTAGGGACAACCTTAATATATTCCATTCGAATTAAATACGTAAATCGTTTATTCACTCATTATTTTCGTTTGTTTATGCCTTATTTTTTATCCGTCCAAAAAAAATTAGTTATTAACAAAATGAAGCACCCAAAATATAACATTTATTGACCTTAGTACTTGTAATTTCAATTTCTCCAAACTAAGTACTAAAATCGTTTTCGTTTGTATAGGCTTTATTTTCGTTTGTACACCCAACAGAAATTAGTTATTAACAAAGAACACAAAATAAAAACAATTGTTAATATAAGTATTTCTAATTGCAATTTATTAAAACTAACTACTGCAATCTTTGTCCACACAATATTTTCGTTTGTACGGGCCTTATTTTCTTTTATCCTAGTCTTAATGTCGTTTGTCCACCCAAGAGATGGACTTTTATTATTTTGTCCGAATTTTTAAAGAAATGTCCGGTATGTCAGGTAATTGTATTTGTGAACATATATTCGATTTTATAATTTATTAAATTACTATGTACTGTTTATATTAAAAAATAACACGTTATCCAGTTAAACATGTAATTTTTTTATTGATCTTCAAACATGGTAAAACTGAGTTATCCACTAAAGGGATAGCATGTTTGTTCTGCAATTAAATTTAATGAACACGTAGTCGAGTTTTTGCCTTATCAAACTCTAGTTAACATCCCGTTATCGATCATTTCAAAATGCAATTTCCCTTATCCCCGATTAAACTCATCGAAACTCACTGTAATTATGCTAATACGTATGTCATCAATAAAGGACTGAAAAAGTACACATTTGGTAAACACTAACGTTTCATTGAAATGAGAAAAGCACAGATATCTTTAAAACCTGGTATTTTCACCTTTAGGTAGATAAGCTTTAATCTACAGATAACTATCCTACAGATAAATTAACTAGAACTCGTGATGTAACTATAACACTTTCAATTAGAATTGTCTGATAGATAACTACCTGAGAGACGTACTTATAGACAATATTTAAGGTAAATGTGGCTACTATTACATCAAAATAAGAAATACGATTATTATGAAGACTAACCATGCAAGCATCGTAATATGTCAGTAAGAGAAAGAGAACCTGACGTTTTTGTGACAAGTCCGGAACATCACCTTCTATTTTACCTTAAGTCAAACTCAAATCAATTCATTTCATTTTGTTTATGCAAGGAAAATGTAATGTATTTTATTCCGTTTCATGTTTTGAGTTATTTAGTTTAGTTATTGGATAGATTATATTGTTTTATTAACTTTCTGTTGTGTGTGAATTCGTGTTTTTTTAATATTATTATCGGTTTTATTGAAAATATTGCAAACACCGACAGAGAGTAAAAACATATAATTTATTTTCTTTTAAGTATTTGACAATAACCACTATTTACGTAAATAAACAAATCAAAAACACAATATTCTGATGCCTAGGTAGGATTCCCCACTCGACCATTCACTGTTGGGTTCTAATTAACAGTGCTGTTCCTAATGTGGCGCTGGGAAACAGTAACAAAGCCTACACCACATACTTTAATTACTATACGATGCAAGATAGAGGTCCGACACGCCCAACATAGGGCGCGGCCATTTTGATTCCTATGCCACAGTGTATAGCTAAAGAATCAGATCGCTCTCTCTGCGTCGGCACTTTTGATCTCAATGTTCCAGTTTATACACTGCGCAGCTCGGATAATACAATATATGACAACCGCCTATAATAAAACAGCAGTCTTCTGCGTATCCTGAATTTGAATCCTTGGAGTGGATGTTATTTTGGAACTTTCAACTGGTCCGAGTGAGCTAACTGATTCTTTAGCAATAAACTGTGACTCCAAAAATAATATTCACTGACACTGACAGCAGCAAGCAAAATATCAGGTGCGTTTTAATCATCCGCTTCTGCTTCCGGAATTGTCGGTTTAGTCGTTTTAACCTGTCAGATTAAAACAAGAAAACCGACAATTCCGAAGCAGAAGTGGATGATTAAAACGCACCTATTAAAAATATTGCGCCAACACGTAATAAGGGATCAAAATGGCGGCTTTTAAAAGGCACTCAGAAAGCTGCGGAATGCGACCATTCACCGTATAGTAAAAGAAAATCAAAGTATGTGTCCTACACCGAACACGAGGCTAATGGCCTTAGCAGTCGATATGCCCATGACATCAAATTAAAAAAAAAACAATATGCAGTACACAAACATCAACTATCAAATACAAATATCGACGATTTTGTTAGGTTATGGCTATGAAGACTAGTCTTCATAAGTAGTGTTCGGATTAGCCAGGGGCTGGAACAGGACAGGAGCGGAGTTTTTTAGGGTGCTTTCAAATGACATTTAAGCGTGTTGAACTGTCACTAATCGGACTAAACCGAACGCTAAAAGGGTCGTTTGGAGTTAAAAGAGTTAAAGGAGTGAATGGAACTTGTCTGTCCAAACTTACCTATAGTAATGGCTTGAATTCGCCTCTTATTCCTATAGCTTGCACATATTTTTGATTTTGAACTGTCATATAAATCACTAGGCACTGATAATAACTCGGTCTATATTATCTTGAGGATAAGAGGATGTTAACTGGTAGATTTGGATATCTGAAGATGAAAGCACAGTATTTCTGTTATTTTCCAGATACAATTTATTCTTCAGTATTATCGAGATAGAATAAAGTAGAGACGACATAAACACTAGTTTGCGATATGATAGATGGACGCACTTCGAGTGACGGAAAAGTGTAATGAAAATGGCGACTTGAGTCGTACTTTACTTTATCTATAAGCCAGAGAGCTATAAGTAGAGCTAGGAGAGTACAGTATTAAAGTACTCACTTCACAATGAGTAGCTCTACAAAATACTCAAAAGTACCTGAGTATGAGTACTATAAATAATACTCAAAGCAAATAAGTACTTTTGGAAATTTTAGAGAGTAATGAAAAAATCAAGTAACGAGTATGAGTATTTTAAATGATTCTGTTTAGTGACTCAAGTTTAGAAAGAGTTATAGTAATTAGTAATAGTAATTCAGTAAGTAACAAACAGAAACAAGAGTATCGCTAATCTATCAATTAGCACATTTACCATTAACGTGTGTGCCCAACTTTTCCATTTTAATGTTAAATTAAAGAAATAAAGATATTAGGTAGGGGTAGAGAATACTGAAAAGAATAGTTATCTATTTTAAAACATATATAATATACCAGAGTATATTGTCATGACATACATTCTGATGTTTTTAGTCCTGCAGTGGGATTCTCATCTCTCAATTCGGCACGTGTTGAGAAGCATCTATCTTCATTCGACAGATTGCAATTCGTATGCAATGTCTTTCTCTATTCAACACGTAACGTGTTGAGTTCGCACATAAGAATCCCTCGATACGTTAATCGGAATTGTCTTCTAATGTATTTTATTTGTTGCACTAGTGTCACACTCGACATTGTATTTGAACTGTCATACTTGTCAAAAATATATGCTACACTCAAGTATGTGTCAAATATTTCAAGCTACACTGAACAAATCAAATGTGTTTAGTATAGAAAACTTACACCTAGTGCAACAAATAAAATTCACTATTAGGATTTTAAAGGCGATGGTAGGGGATTTTGAAAATTATTGGAATTGTCAAACAGTTTTAAAGAAAATTGTCAAAGGGATTTAGAATTGTTCGTTGGGAAATTTAGAAAAAAGTCAGTAAGAAAATATTATATTGAAATTAAAATAGATAGATTTTAAACCTGAAGATTTTATATCTTAGTGATGAATGAATAAAAAAGAATAAAAAAAGAATAAAAAAGAATAAAAAAGAATAAAAAAGAATAAAAAAGAATAAAAAAGAATAAAAAAGAATAAAAAAGAATAAAAAAGAATAAAAAAGAATAAAAAAGAATAAAAAAGAATAAAAAAGAATAAAAAAGAATAAAAAAGAATAAAAAAGAATAAAAAAGAATAAAAAAGAAAGTTTTTTTTTAAATTGAAATTAAGTGAGAGTCCACTAGCAATTAGGAGAACTTTGCAGTAGAGTTTAGTGGAGGAGAAAAAGGAGAAAGTAGGGGAAACAGCAGGTATATAAAGTCAAGAATTAGAGCAGAAAAAAGAACCGGGAGCAAGAAGAAAGAAGCGAAGCGAAAGATTTATTTATTGTTTTGTTAATTCAAAATTTATCCATTATTATTATTTTTAGTTATTTTGTTTAAAATTTTTGTAGAAAGACAAAGGAGCTACAACCCTAAAAGCTCTAGGACATTGAAATGGTTTAACCCATGAGGGGTGGAGTCAATATAATATATATGCTCGCGTCGATACTCGTAATACTCGTTACTCGTCAACTGTATGAATCAGAAGTACGGAATACTCTAAAATGTAAAATACTCCAAATTTTTCGAAAATGAGTCCCTTCAGGATAAAAGTAATTACGAGAGCCAATTACTGAGTACTGTGAGTACTGTGAGTACACGTGTTCAATTTACTCTAGTACTGCCCAGCTCTGGCAATAAGTACCTGCTAATACTGGGATATCTAGTCAAATAATGTAATAAATTTGAAAGATATGACTGGAAGAAATAGACTACTGCATTAGGGAAGCAAATAAATTTGAGTATAAAAGTGAAGGAACAGAAAAGGCGAAGAAGAAGAAAAAGACGAAGTAGAAGAAGAAGAAGAAGAAGAAGAAGAAGAAGAAGAAGAAGAAGAAGAAGACAAAGAAGATAACGATGAAGAAGATGAAATAAACGTTCTTTAAAAAAAATATTTCGACTATGGGCTTTGATTTGCATTTATCTAAAATTCATAAACCATATTTTGGTGTCAACGAGTCGCTACTGTTGCATGTTCTCACAACAACCAGTATGTAATCAGTGTAGTGTAAGGCCATTATTTGGTAATTAATTCGATTATAAACATGCGATATGCGGAATACCGAAAGGAGGATTTTCAAACGAATTGATTGATTTTAAATAGAGTCTGATCGAGCGGAAATCACCGCCAGATGTGTCGAGGAAATAACTCGATTATATTTCAAAAAGATTCATTGTAGGGATGTAATTATTATTTATACGGGGAGAATCTGTTTATGTGGTTGCAATGTTAATTAAGCTGATTAATACTGTTAAAGCTAAACGAATTCGTATACTAAAAAATTGCGATATTAGATATTCTTCTTTTTTTTAATTGTACGATTGTGGTAATTTTAATAAAAAGTCGTAAAATCTTTCCATATAGAACTTAATTTTTGTATAAACTATTGACCCATTATTCATAAGAATAAAAATAAACTTAAATGCAATTCGAAAATGTGGGGAAAATAATCCTTAATAATTTCCGCAATGACAATCGATCGTACCAATACCAACATTAAGTAACCAGCAAAATTACCAGATGACGTGCTGTACTGAATTTTTCGAAATATATTTTTTTTTAATGAAAAGATAGGATTTGTTTTAAAATTTGTTTTTCCCTTAATTATTATGGCATAATACAAGTCTCCATATATTATACAATTGAAAATACGTTATCTTAAACTAACCTATTGTTATTATTTGTCAATGTCTAAATAAACGACTCCATTTTTTTATCTGACAAGCATCCACCATTTCAACTAATAACCACGACCTCAAAATCCGACACCTCATCGAGATCTTTCCTATTATAAACAAATAAAAATAAATTACTATAATTTAACAAAATACAACGAGTCACGTTTTAAACATAATTGGTTTCAATAAATTAATTTTTCATAGACCATTCGAGTTCTGTTGAAAGATTTTTTCTCAATAAAACATAAAGAACAGAACACTTTAAAGAATACAAATAAATAAAAAAGTTTTTATGGGAACATAAACCCAAATTCCAATTGGGAGAGGAAACGATTCGTTATTTTGGAGTAAAATGTTAACAAAATTTAGTACATAGTGAATTTATAGGCGTTTTGTTTTATAAATAGAAGTGTGTGTGAATGCAGCACGCCTTCACGTGTGAATTATTTTTAGGATTATTTGTGTTTTTCGTTAGAATAAACTTCTAGTAAAAGTAGTGTTTATTTTTTGTCAATGGATAATCTTTTGTGTAACCAGATTTTGTTTTTATCATTCTGTTTTAAAATATCTGTTGTAGATATATTTTAGAAATAATTCAAAATCAAGATTATTTAATGAGATAATAGGAAAAATATTATAAAATGTTTCTAAAATATAACTTCTTCTCTTTGCCTAGTTATCACGGATACGATTCGTATGCTGTCTTTATCGGTCATGGCCTATTTTAGAAACATTTTTTGCGAAATACTCTATAGATAGGTACCTATAAAAACTTACTGTCACCTATCAACATCTCTTATTAAAATATATTTCATTACACCTATAATATTTTTAAAGAGAAGTGTAAACTATTAATAACATGATTAACACTAAAGTTGTTCCATTGTAGATTTTTTCATGTCTATTTTTATCAAAGAAAGTTGTTAAACCTACTACATCATTATGCAAATATATTATAGGTTTATATACAATTTGATATCCCACTCAGAAAGCTTCCTACATAAACTTTAAGTAGTCAACATCGCTTGAACTGAAATGTGTCATAAAACGATAAAATTTACATAGCATCTAGTTCCTTTTGTGGTATTGTACCCTTTTTTGTGATGCTGTATTGACTGCTTAGATTAAAGAGATCGAAGATGTAACATTGCACACTGCGCATGTTCTCTATTTTAACACCAAGTAACCCACCAATTGAAAATCATTGTTTGCACGACGCCACCCGAATTGCTCCGATTTTTCCATTCAACGCTCACTTCCGCCGGAGTTCAATCACCATTGACAGCTGTTTTTTGATTTATTTGTTGGTGTTTTAGCAATTTAAAGTGTTCTAGTTATTCAATTTTAAGTTCAAAATGCCACGAGGTATCTTGAAAAATTGTATATACTTATAATCCAAATACCAATGTTATGAAAGATAAAAAATATATTCGTTTTCAGCGGTAAATATTTATTAACGTTTTGACATAAAGCGCCGTGATCCTTTGGGCTGAATACATCAGACCCGCATTAAGGAGTTTTAATAAATATTAAGCATCAAATACATATTTCAGAAAACAGATTTCATATTACTTACATAAATTTACAAAAGGGTAAAATTTTAAACATTTAATTTAAATAGGAAGTAAATAGGCATTGTTGCTAACGAAATTTTGTTTTTAAAAAGTAGTTTTATAAGAATATTTACTAAAGGTGGTTTTTGGCCCTTTTTAGTAGATAAATAAGAAGTAAATAAGCATAGTTGCTAGCTAAATTTTATTTTTATAAGGTATTTTTGTAAGAATATTAGATGAAATACAGGATGACCAACTTAAAAAATTTCAAAGTTCATCTTATTTGCGGTCAAATCGAAAGTAACATTTGAATCTTAAGTCTTAAAACAAAGTAAAACGCACAATATGATCTAGTATAAACAAAAAAAATACTAAAGTTACGGGATTTTTAATAAAATGTTACATTATGAACCCCTAAATAACTCGAACTAAATTTTCGTTTACTAAAAAATCCAAATTCTAGCAATATTTATTATTTATTATACAATCGAATGCGGTTTCAAAGGTAACGGATAGGGGTTACAAAAATAATCGATTTATCGATTCTGATATTTTTTATGAAAATCAATTTATCCGTTATTTTTAATAAATTATTTTAAAAAATTTAATTTTAATTTAATTAATTTAATAAATTATAATTAGTTTTTTTTAAGATAATGTAATAATCGATTTTAAAGGAAATACAAAAAGAAAGTAGATTTATTCAAAATAATCGATTGATTGAAAATAATCGAATTTTTGGAAAAATCGATTTATTGTTTAATCGGCTTCTTAATTAATTGGTTATTTTCGATTAAGCGACTCTTTTGGAATAACAGATTATTTTCGGTATTTCAAAGATAATCGAATTATCGATTTTAAAGAAATGCAATAAAAATAAATTATTGTTAATAATCGATTATTTAAAATAATTGCTAATTCGGTTTTTTGAAAATCGATTTATGAGTTAATCGACCTTTTATTTAATCGATTATTTTTAATTAATCGATTATTTTCGATTTTTCAAAGATTATCGAATAATCTGTTTCAATGGACGAAAAAAATGGATTATTTGAAAATAATCGATTATTTAAAATAAACGATAATTATTTTATTATTTTTTGTAAACACTGATTTATCGGTTAATTAATTAGCTTTTTAATTAATCGATTATTTTTGATTTTTTAAAAATAATCAAGTAGTCGATTTTAAAGGAAATACGACAAAAAAATAGATTGTTTGAAAATAATCGATAGATCAAAAATAATCGATTATTTTCAATGATCGATAATTTATTTCGATAATCACCCACCCCTAGCGACCAAATGACTTTTAATAGGTTTAAATTTTAAACTGTTATCTGGTTTCAGAAATATGCTTTTGTAGAGTTTTATGTGACTCATCCTCTATATTAATTGATATTCCTAAAGAAAAAAGCCGAGGTTACAATACAAAACAGCATTTTCTCATTTTGACATAATTTTTAATATTATGTAATAGCCGTAGAAAAAAATATAATGTTCAACTAACAAGGTTTGATTTGCAGTATTCGCCTGCGCACATGCTTTTTTTATAATACTCGTAGACAATGAGTACCATTTCTTGCTCTATTAACAATATTCTATTTCAACATTTTACTGTAGTCTCTTGCTGAAAAGTCTGTAGTAAATAAACGCTAACGAAATATTCTATAAGAGGACCTTCTCTTTACATAAAATGTCGTGGCATCTGTGTGATATTAAAAAATCACGTTAATTTTATTTCATAATACAACATTCCATTAAACGTATATTTTAAATAAATCTAATAGTTCATTATGATGCTTATAAACAAGTCCGGTCCCTGTCACAGAGTTCGGGTCTCTGCCCAGTTCCCCCACTCGTTAAGCTTTCTTTAAAAATTGGCAACATTAGAGCAGGTTAAACACCGGTTTTATGTTATATCGCTGGTCTCTTTTATCTAAGATTGACTGTCAAATTTGAAACAATGCTTGAAAAATTGGTATGAAGTATGAATGTTTGTTAAATTAGAAAAATAAGTGAGTACAGTAGAATTAAAACTCCTAAGATAGAGTGAAAAATAACTAGAACAGTTATAAATAAGCAAATAAGAAAGAACAGAAAGAGAACGCGACACCTCAATTCCCAAGGATACCTGATAATTTAGTTAAAAAAGTAATAAAGATGTGAAAAAGGGGAAAAGGGATATACTCACAAAAATATGACTGGAGATAATAAAAGAAGTAGGGAGAAACAGATGGAAAATAATGAGGAAAATAAAGAGGGTGGCACTGGACCTGAAAAAAATTAAAGATTAAATTAAAAGAAAAAATAACATATAATCCTTCGTTGTAATAGGTTTTTTTAATAATTTCAATATAAAGAGAAAAAGTGAGGCATCAAAGATGCGCAAGACTCTGCTTGATTACAGAGGTTCAAATTGTTTACCACAAGAATTTGTCAAAAAACCAACTTTATTAATTAAAAAAAAAAAGTTATTCGATACCCGTTTTCTAGCTAGAATATCTACTTAAATATTCTAATAACTGAATGAATGTTTATTGTTGTATAAGCAGGTTTCTCAAACGCATCAATCATCTAGTTAATGAGAAAGAAATGTCATATTTCTGAACGAGAAAGTTATGAGCAATTAATCATAGCGATAACTATTAATTTATTAATTTTGAACCTGTAAAACTTGGATTTAATAGTTTGATAATATATTCATTGCTTTATGTAAAGTGTGGGTGATAGTAAACCTCGTATATGTTTAACCCAAATTGTTTTTGTGTACAATCATGTTATACGTGTACCACTAATAGTACCTACTGCGTATTAATCGTATTATAATAATAATCTAGTATGGATTTGGGTGTCAAACTTTTCCATTGAAGTCTGCATTGTAGTGCTCTTTCGGATTTTTGTTCTGATTCTCTTCCATCTCTAAACCACCTTTTGGATGAATGTCTAGTTCTTCTTTAATTATTGACACGTTACAATTTTCTCTTTATAACATTTTCATACGTATGCCTATGTCATTTTATTCTCCAAATGAAGCAAATTAATACTGCAAATTTGGCAAACTTAGACTATTTCGATATTATATAGGTAGTTTATAAAATTTTTCTGTCTTTCTCATATCCTATCTTCACCCATTTATTTCATTCTTTTATGTTTCTGGCTAGTGTATTCATCTCTATCATAGTTTTCCTCTTATCAATCCCAATCTCTTCAATTTGGTTAATCAATTTCCTCCTGGGTCATCCTTGTTGTCTTTTCCTTGATTTTCCTATTTCCATTCCTTTTATCGCCCTTGTATCTAGTCTTACTAAGTGACCAGTTTAATTGTTTTTTTATATTTGTCATTATTGGTTCCTGTTTAGTTTATTATTTTTTATATCTTCATTCCTTACTTTGTCCATTTAGTTTTCCCAACGTTTTTTCTTAAATTTATCATTTTAATTGCATTTATTTTTGTTTCATGGTTTTTGTAGTACCCAGTTTTCGCCAGTATAAGTTTTGTATCTGCAACGTCTAGAGGATGGGTTAACCCACGTCACTTAGGCCTCACTACGCCCTCTGCATCCTCCTAAGTAGATAGGCACCTCCTAGCTCGTGAGCTGACAACGTCACCAACAGGTGCTTCTCTTATATCGGCCGGTGTTAGCCAATTCTCGCAGAACACAAATCTTCTAATAAATGAGAACGTCGGGCAATCGTAGAGGATATGCTCGATGGTTTCATCTTCTTGTTTGCACCCCCTGCAGAGTGTGGTTTTTGACAGTCCCATGACATGGAGATGCCTCCGTACTTGGCAACTATCAGTCAGAATGCCTGTGATTAGTCGCATATTCTGCTTAGTCATAGTCAAGTATTTGTTTGCTGTAGTGGTATCAGAATAACTTATAGGCTCCCTTGCAAGTCTGCAGTTTCTTGTTTCATCCCAGGTTTCATTGAGTTTCAGAAGTGAATATTCTTTAATTAGGTTTATCACTACCGATGTTGTCAAAACAATAGAAGGGCCAGGCCCAAAAGGTATTTGGTTGGCTGCCTTCTTGGCTAGTGAGAATCAGCAAGACGGTTACCCTTCGATGTGGCGTGACCTTCGATCTATCTTAAGGTGACCACATTGTTGATGGATACTTCGGCCAAAGCTTGGTGACATTCTAGTACTAACCCTGAGTTAATTCGTGGTCTGTCCGGGGTGAGTAGTGCTTGTCTGCTATCTGTATAGGTGAGCATGTTCCTTCCAGTGATATTGTTTTAGAACCGTCCTTGTAGTATTGAATCGTACCTGCCACTTCCGGCTTTTCTATTTGTTCTGTTATAACTAACTATATATGGCTTATGGAAGATAGCATAACTTATTGTTCATACTGTAATGTTTATTTTCATTTTGGTATCTTGTATCAATATCTTTATGTTCTAGTATTGTTTTGTTTAGGAAGAAGCATAGTCTGGTTGATTTATTTGCTCTTTTTATAAATTCCGCATCTTCCTCTGCTAATATACTTCCTACTTATTCATAGGCTGTTACTCTTTCTAGTGTTATGTCTTTATTGTTTCTTTCATCTTCTTGTATTTCGTTTACAATCATTGCTTTAGTTTTATCCATATTTACTTGTATTCTCATATTTCTTAGTTTCTACATTTTGTTTTTTGATTTTGCTATTTGTACACGTCATCTGCAAATAGCAAAGTGCCTAATCGAACCGAAGTTTTCTACTTGTTCTTTTGTCATCTTGACTATTTTCTTCATTAGTATTATGAGCGGCAGTAAGCTTAATTTATTCCTTTTTATAATGTTTTAAAACAAAAAATGTATTAATTAAATAGACATATTTTTCAAAACGAATACTTTACTGACTCAAGAGGTATTCTTTTAAAGGCGAACATTAAACATGTCTCAGCTCTTTTAACTATATATAGGCTCATATTTCTTGTTTCAATTCTAAAATCCTTAACGACATTATGATAAATGGTATTTGATTTATAAACCATATGCGTTCCACATCTCTCTTCCAAACGGTTTTTTTTTTTTTCGGATTCCCATTCGAAACACTACTAAAATGACAAATCATCCTATTCAATGACGACGAACTTTAGGCAGACAATAAATAATTTTTTATGCGGCTCATCTCGTCGGAACACAAAAGATCTATTTGTAGGTCAGAATAAACCCCCACTGGTGGGTTAACGAAAATACACGTAACCCTTAATAACTAGGTAAGAGCAGTGGTGGCGCAAATGTATCTATTTTGTAATTAGAATAAAATAGTAAAAAATTACTTAATATTCGTCTATTGGTACATATTTATTGTTTTGTTCAATAGCAATATGATAAAAAAAATTTTATCATGTCAATTCAGGAGTACCTAAAGGCAGATACAAAAACAGAAGTCATCTCCCAATATATTATTATGAAAATACGAGCATATTATCAGCGCACCAAAATCCTGCATCACAACGGTTATAGATGAATCTCAAAGTAATACAAGTTTGATTGGACATGTCCAAAGGAAACAGTTAGGACTTAAATATACAAGTTTCATTGGCTAGTATCTATCGCTAGAAAACAAAAAGCCTATCCACAGTTATGCTATTTAGCTGTGTAGATCCGCAGCAAAGTCAAATTAGCAACTACTTCAAATCCTAATTGACTGATATATTTGAAATAAGAGCCTAAAAAAGGCTAATCATTGGAATGTTTACACATAGTATAAGTACTGTGAACCAGGAATTAAGAGTTTAACAGTTTTTAATAGACTCCATAGCCTGAGTAGAAGCTCTCTTTTGTAGTTATTTGATCTTGGATTTTATTTTCCAATTCTGAAGAATCTCAGTCTTGATAGATCTTTTGCAGTGCTACGTTTTCTGCAATTGTGTTCTCTTCCTGACATAAATGATACACATTTTCGTCTGTCAAGTTAAATATCTTGTTAATGGCCTTTTCATGAACTCTCTGGCCTATAACTCTCTGCCCTATAACTCTCTTTCTTGATATGTTATTATAATATTCCTAAAACTTTTGAATCATCTTCCAACGTCTTAAACTTCCTTAAGAAGATAGTATTAGATAGGTCATTATGGTCCTATTCCCTTGCTACCTTAATGACAGAAGGGGACAGAATAAATCGAAGTTTATTTGACACGCCTTGACAGTATGCAACATAGAGATAATACAAGCTTCAAGTGTACTTTCTAGGACCTAAATCGTCTGTCGAAGAATAGAACAATGGTTTTTCCATTAAACTGTTGACTGAATTTTTTGCAACATGGTACTGTCTTATATTTATCTAACCTCAGTAAAATTGTTGTCTTTGGATTTGCATTATTCCTGATCCTTTGTTGGGTTTGAAGATGCCTTAAAGCACAATATCTGCGGGACGCGTGACGCAATGTGGTTTAAAAAAAGAGGAACATTCGTAACACGTTCATAATATGTTAAATAAATTTGAGAGACTTCCTCTGAAAAAACCTTGAATATTTTAAATTAGGTAGGACATATTTACATAAGAAGCTCCTATTTCATTTCCGCCTTTTACTCTAACCCTTTTTATCTGGGTCGGCTTATCCGCGGGGCAAAAATTTAATCCTCCGCTTCTGAATCGTAGCGCCATATCTCATGCTTAAAATGACGGAGTGGTATTTGGTTGCCCTTTTGCATGGTATTTTGAAATTCGAAGGCAGGTAGATATCTATTTTTTTAATTTCATCCCTGACCTTCCCCGTCGATTTCGCCCGTTATTACGACCGCAAGAGGCAGGACCGGCGCAGGTAAAATCACTAAGCATGACAGCTCAGCAAGACAATAACGCAACAGAATAGTAATGAGGGAAAAAAATACTTAAAAAATTAATGTTGAATTGTATCTATGAAGACTAATTGTATCGTAGAATAATAATTAGATAGTTTGTCAGTGTATGTCATCCATGTAAGTCAAATTTCTTGAAGTTTATAGCAACTTTATCTTGTAACATGAAGAGGTTTTCAATTTTCAATAAATTTATTTTCACTTTGGGGAATTTTATTTGGGGATTTTCAAAGAGTTTGAACTTTGCACCCTTCATAATTTCAAGATGAAACTTCCTAAACAATTAGAATTAAGAAAGATGATCCCAAATATAACGAAAGGAACAAGAAGCAGACAATTTCATTGTAAAATGCACTGATTTTGGAGACAGCAGATGAATTAGACATATTATAATAGTCACCAGTCTAGGAGATATATCAACTTCCGTTGTGCTTCACGGGTCTAACTTAGGACCATTATTGTTTTCTCTTTTCATTAATGATTTGGCCAATTGTCTTGAATCAGAAAAAATAATTTATGCAGACGATCTTAAATATATTTGCTGATGTCTAGTCAGGATGACTGTATTTTCATGGTGTGCAGCTAATGACTTATTGTAAGCAAAAAATTATATGTAGAATTCCCTTATCTCCTGAATGGCGGGTGTTTTGTCACGCAATTTGTCTGTCAAAGATCTAGGGGTTTTCTTTGATTCGAAACTAAGGAATTGCAAAGGCTTAAATGATAGTATTGCTTTGAAAACATTATATTTTGTTTACTCTGATCTAAACTCGAACATTTTGAATCCACATTTCTAGGAATTACATAAATATGAAATGTACTTTTTCAAAGTTATCCACAGAGAGGAATTGATTATCAGTTATTATTAGATAGCTTTAAGTTTGGAAAACAAGAATTTAGCAGATTTCTTGCCTCTTTATTATACCTTTATAAATTGTTACATAATTATTTAGTACAGTCTGTTCGCTATACTTACGCGGGTTTCGGATTAACAAAATTATGCAAATTAGTCATTGACAACCAGTTCCAATAACCCAATTCCAAAGAAATTAGGTAAAATTGCCCTAATGGTCAGATTTAAATAAAAATAACATTAGGGTAGGTACTAAATTTGTTACAAATATTGCAGTTGAATTGATTCTTTGCAAGTGTTGACATTGTATGAATATCGCAAATTTAGTGGAAATTTTAAAAATGCCTATACGTGTGTTAGATGTAGATAGTCTAATTTGTAGTGTACATAAGTATTTTATGGATGAAAAAGAAAATGGTGGTCCTTTAAAATCGGTAATGTCTGTACAACAACGCGTATGCGATGCTCTAGGAATTGGTGAAACCAAATTAAGAGGAGTATTACAAAATCACAATAGTGAACTGCCGAAAGAAGATCACCGCAAAACTCGCCCATCATTGAAAACGAAAGATATTCCAGATGGAAAGAAATTTGAAATTCGTGATACCATTTATCGAATAAGGGCCAACAAGGAACATGTGACCTTAAATACAATTCTCTCGGAATTAATAGATAGAAAATTTGACGACATTGGCAGAACAAGTCTATGGCAAGTGATACATAACTTGGGTTTCAAATTTCAAAAGGAGGATAACAGAAAGGCCCTTTGTGAAAGAAGTTCTGTCGTACACAAGAGAATTGACTTTCTAAGAAAATATTCTAAATTTAAAGAAGAAGGGGCGAATTTTATATATTTAGACGAAACATGGATATTTTCTAGGGGTGCAACCAAGAGAATATGGCAAGATGGATAACGTAAAGTCCATCAAACATACCGATGGAGAAAAGAAGCGACACATAATTTTACATGCAGAAGGGAAATCGGGTTTTATAGAAGGTGCTGATTTAATATTTTCATCTAAATCAAAATCCAGTGACTATCACGATAATATGAACACAGAAATGTTTGTAAAACGGTTGCATGAAAAGCTTCTCCCAGGTTTAAGTAAGCCCAGCGTAATTATTTTAGACAATGCGCACCTTACCATTCTGAAGTATTAAACAAAAATCCAACCAATTCTTGGACTGTTGATAAAATTAAAGAATGGTTGACAAAGGAACATATACCATTTTCTCAATATATATTAAAATCAGAATTAATACGCTTGGCAAATATACACGCAGAACCAAAAACCTTTGTTGTGGATCAGATTATTGAAAGTTACGGTCATCAAGTTTTACGTCTGCCACCGTATCATTGCCAGTTTAATCCCATCGAATATATATGAGGAATAGCAAAACAATAATATGACAACCATATTGGGCCTAATGGTTATAGTGACAACGCAGTTCTGGAAACTTGGCGAGAAGCACTTTCAATTGCAACTCCAGAAGTGTGGCGGAACTGTATATCCAAGTGCGTAAAACTAATAGAAAATTCGTGAAAATAAAATAAACAAAATAAGTCCAATCATAATAACAATTAATGGTGATGACAGTGATGATGATGACGACTATGATATTTTGGATGATAATGACTGATTTTCATTTTTGTTGGCAAGTTCAATTTTTTTATTTTTCATTTGAAATTCTCTACATGGAACAAATTTTTATGTTAGAAAATATTTTATTTGAGCTAAATAACCCTCTTATTATACATAGACCATATTTTATGTGTAAAGTGTAATATAAAATTATTATTAGGTTTATAATAGCCACATTAGACTCCATTAATGAAGAAGTTTAATTCTGCTCTCAATTATACAAAAGATTCTCCATTATTATTTAATTAAAAAGTTGTACATTATTTTTCATTTCATTTAACCAGTTGATATTTCCCCAAAGAACAGGTTAAACTCTCGGGTACTTACCTGGAAATACGCATAAAATTTTTAATCCGAAACCCGCGTAAGTATAGCGAACAGACTGTACTGTAACTTAATTTATTTATACTAAATATTTCGACGGGTCTTGATAGATGATTAGCTTCGACTAATAGGTACGGGAAAGGGCGTCTCCTGCGGATTTATATTATCGAATATTCTTGGTAACGGGAAATGTGGAGGCCGTAAATGACCCAAATAAGGCAGAGAAGGACTTAAGGAATTAGAGTAGGCCCTGACTGGTCAAAAACTACTCGTTTGACAGTATTTACGTAATCTAGTTAAATTTTATGTACCATAATTTAATAATAGGCAACATTTTACTTTTTGTTTTAACACAAATATTCTTATCGAATCGCCAGTAAATAGGATGTGCTTTATGTGATCTTTTATAGAAGTTTTGATGAAATTAAGCTTATAGCACGATATTTATAAGTTATATAGCTAAATAACCAAGCAATTTCAACATTGCTGTATCCATCTCAGTTAAAAATTAATTAAACAAATTTCATTAATATATAAAAAAAATAGTCAGCCTGAGTAGGTAGGTAACAAAACTGAAATAAAAATTGTTATCTCTTGCTCGCTAATTGTGTAACGTACATTCGAGTTAACTACAATCTTAGAATTATGTTGATTCTGAATTTGAATTGCAGATTTTACCAATTCGTGTTGGTTAAAGGCGCTAAAATGAATATTCCGTTAACCTTTTTTTTTATTAAAACCAACCTTGACAAAGGCACTACCGAACTAGCACAGATAAGGACAATTGTAAAAAAAATATAAATCACTAGCTATTTCAGGTTTATATTTATATGTACATGATATACCATATAACTGAATATATAATATATGTGGATAATGGAAATACGATTTGTGACACCTCCATACAGATCCTAACGCAATTAAATTACGAAACAAATTTATTATTAGGCCTCGTCAGGCAAAAGTAGACTAGTCAGAACGACGACATCTGCCTTATACAAGACCTACAAGTTAAATCACCAAAATTAAATCACTTTATGAACTTGTTTAAACTAAAATTTATCATAAATATCAACTTTGGGTATAACATATAACGAAATACTCTATTTGATAATTTTTCTTAATATATCTGAATAGTTTCCAAAAAATATTGAATAAAAGTAGCGCCATCTACAAGCAAAATCATTATTTCATGACACATGGTTTTGAGAATTTCTTGTTGCACTTTATTTTTCTTTTTAAAGTTCCTTAATTTTTAAACTTGGTGCCAAATTCGACTAATTTTGCTGGATGTCTTCAATACAATCTTGCCAGATTTAAGATCTGTTGAAATACTTTGGTAGTGC
This sequence comes from Psylliodes chrysocephalus, assembly GCA_927349885.1. Classification (NCBI taxonomy): domain Eukaryota; kingdom Metazoa; phylum Arthropoda; class Insecta; order Coleoptera; family Chrysomelidae; genus Psylliodes; species Psylliodes chrysocephalus. The sequence goes on along the minus strand of OV651819.1, from coordinate 33,115,288 downwards.
TTTAGTTGGTTCATTTGTTGGTTGTGTTGTTGAAGTAATTATTACATTTTTCATATTAATTTACCAATTCATTTTGTTGAGTTGTGACTTTTTAATATCAAAAGTCTCAAAAAATGTTTTACAGATTTGTGTTTTAATCTAATATTTATATATAAAAATTAAATGGGCACTTTTATTTCTCTCTTTATTACATTTGCAAATATAAAGTTGTTTCACTACGTTGATTATCTGGAAAAACCGCTTGATTTTTGTTGGTCTGACGTCATCGACAACATCTACTACATATTTTAAATTTAAATAATTAGCTTTATTTTAACCAATAATATTTAAAATGCGAAAGATAAGTTATCGTATAGCAGTAATACAGAAAAAAGTCTATTACCTATTCATAGGATAGTAATGACTAAAAACTATTGTGAAAATATATTTCTATCAAAATAAAAACACCCTTATATTTTAACGTACTCATTGAATCGTCAGTCACACATTCGCCCATACACTTGTGAATTGGTAAATATACGACTATTTTTCTTTCAATTTTCGGCAATGACTATTCCTCTAACACTTCCTTTCAAAAACCATTTGAATAAGCAATTAGTAAGCCCCTTTGGCTTTCATAGCAGACGGTTCTATAAATAACATACAAATATAGGGGTGGGCCTTTTGGTTTTTCAGCTGCCCCTGAGGTTATCGTTGAATAATCAGGACCGTACCGCTGTTCCTTTTTTTTAAGGAATAAAAAATTCGTATACACACACAATCAACTAAATATATAATCAAAAAATATCCTGTATCATTTTTAATTTGGCGAACTATAGAATTCTGTATTCATCCTTTCCCATAAACTCTATGTAACTGAATCAAAAACTTTAAATTTTACTTATTAGTTTCGGATTTAATTATAGATTTTGGTTTCTATACTCAAACTTTTTGAAACAATAACGTTTATTTTTGTTACAGCGAGAACCAAACCGGAAAATCTAGAAGACACATACGGAGCCTTAGTAGATGAAGACGTCCAAAACGACGATTACGACTACGGCACTGGGGATCCGGATAGTGCTCCAGACGAGGAGAATAATAATGTGGTGGCCGCTGAAGAGCATGTGGAATTCATCACGCCGCCGAGAGTATTTGTGGCAAACATTGGGGACACGTTAAAATTGCCTTGTGAAGTGTCTAATACTGGTAAGTGTGGAAGACCTTCTTCGTAATTAAACTTAATATATAGGATTTAGGTATTTGTATCTAGAAAATCTCTATACCGACCCTATATACAGGTCGTCGTAGAAATAAGCACCTAGACTTTAATCCATTCAGTGGATTTGTCTCATCAATTGCAATACCAAGAAATATTAAAATTGTTGGAAAATGATGATTGGTCCGATATCGATGTCTGCTTTTTTTTGTTTTTTTTTTGTTAGAGTATTGTTACTAGTCATTACTGACTAACCTACAATTTTAATCTAAAAATCTTATTACTTATCTAAGAAGGCCCCATTGGGTTGTCTTAATTGTTTCTATAGGAAAGCATCACAAGTTGGCGTGACGATTTATTACACTGTTTTACACTAGCACTAATATTAACATTCACTGCACTAGCTCAAATGGCTTCTTCCTTTTGAGCCTTCTGTTGAGTGTAGAGTTGTCCAGTAATTGCAGCGCTTCTTCGTTGACGTGTGAGTGGAGTCGACCCTCATGTTTCTCAGCAAACCTCTTTATTTCTTCTTCGATTGTTGGCATCTTCAGGTCTCTATGAAGATAATCGTTTCGGTAGAACCAAGGTGCATCAACAATGCATCTTAGGACTTTATTTTGGAAAACTTGTATCATGTTGATATTACTCTTGCTGGCACAGCCCCATAGCTGTATGCCATAAATCCAGATTGGTTTTAGGATTTGTTTATAAATCAGCAGTTTGTTGTGCACTGACAATTTGGATTTTCTTCCTAAGAGCCAATACATTTTTTAAATTTAAGTTCAAGTTCTTTACGCTTTTTTTAATGTGCTCTTTCCATTTCAGTCTTACATCTAGGTTCATCCCTAGGTATTTGACCGAATCGTGATGCGGAATAACGTAATTGTTTATTCTCATTTATTTTTGTTCATTTGGTCGAAGAGTAAAATCAACATGCACTGAGTTAGTTTGATTTATTTTTATTTTTCACTTTTTTGTCCATCGATTGATTCTGTTGCAGGTTTTCTGACGTTTTTCTGAGGTCTCTGTATTAGTTTCGCCAACTGCCAATATTGCAGTGTCATCCGCAAATGTTGCTATTTTAACAGATTGTTGTTGAGGGATATCACTGGTGTATAATAAGTAAAGAACCGGTCCTAGCACACTGCCTTGTGGGACACCTGCTTTAATTTCTTTCATTTCGGAGTATGCCTCGTTTTGCTTTACTCTAAACATTCTTCCCGTTAGATATGATTGTAGGATGTCGACATATTGTCTAGGGAGCATTTTTTCAAGTTTCTGTATTAGGCCAGCGTGCCAAACCTTGTCAAATGCTTGGCTACGTCAAGAAATATAGCTGAGCATATATATTTTTATTCGTCGGGATCAGATTTTTATTTTCAATTATTGGTTTTAGTCGTTTTAGTAGTAGTTTTTCAAATAACTTAGATATTATCGGTAACAATGATATAGGTCTATATGATGACACTTCATTCAGAGGTTTTCCTGGCTTAGAAATTAGGATAACTTCAGCAATTTTCCACGCTTCAGGTATATATTTAAGGCGAAGTGCTGCATTTATGAAGTATGTTAATTTAACAATAGCTTTCCGTGGTAGTTTCTTTATTATTTCTCCAGTAATAAGGTCATATCCTGGGGCTTTCTGTGAGTTGATGTTTGTCTGAATTTCTTTCGTAACTTCATTGGGAGTAACTAGCTTAATTTCAAGTTGTTCCATATTATGGATGGTCTCATTAGGAGTGTCTTGATTTTCATCAAATTGGAACGTCTTTTGTAGGTGGTCAGCAAAAATATCAGCTTTTTGTTGATCGTCTCTTGCCTATTTGTTATCTGCTATTCTGATAGGCGAACAGTTTTTCATCTTTTTAGTTGCCTTCCAGAGTGAATAATCAGTTTCTTTATCATCTGTTAGCCCTACTAGGTATCTGTTGAAGGATTCTTCTTTGTGATTTAGGATTTCTCTTCTCAGTCTTTGGGTAGCCCTATAATAATGTCTGCTGATGATAAAAAATGGGCAGATTATAAAAGTGGCGATTTTGTAGACTTTATGAATGTGGATAACACAGAGACTGATGCTGATGCTGACAGTTGCAAAAAAAAAAACGAAAGATAAACTGAAACTTATGAAGATGTAGCAATAGAAGTAATTGATGAGGAAAAAATAAGTAACGAAAAACAAATTGAAGCTTGCTAAAAAGGCAGAAACCGTTGTCAAGCATTTTATTCTCGTCATAATTGTATCTTACTTTCTTACTTGTAGTGTTTTATCATACTCAATAAATATATTTTTCCAAATAGTAAATATAATTTTTAAATGAAGATCATGGAGTGGATTTGTTCCTACACAAGGACCTATAAAATAAATCGATAATATTTTTCTTTTGCCAAATTTTGTTAATTTGGTATATGCTAAGTACACAATTTTAATACCATTTTTTGCTGTACTTTTTTATAAGTTCCATTGGAAGGGTTAACCGCGTATGTAACTTATCAGAAGCAACCACTGCTGTCATATAATATTATTTTTTCTCAGATTTCTTTTTTAAACAGATCCTACAAAGTGCTTTGTACTTTTGCAGAATTAGTCATGCAAAAAGTTTTTTGCAGTATTAGTAGGTGAAAAGAAAGAAAAATAAGAAACATTTAATAATTGGATTTTAATAGATGGAAGAATTACGGATGATCTTAAAGATATTTTGAAAACAATGACTTCATTCTTAAAATGCTCTAGCTTCCGTGGAAACCGTTTTGGTGTCAGGTAAATCCATTTAAAAAACCAGTTTTAAATTTCACATTAACATTGTGCAGAAACAACGGCCAGAGAAAGCTTTTGAAGAAAAATACAGGGCAAAACAAAGAGAGATACAATTGAAAACAAGATCTTTAGATGATAACTAAAAAGCAAAATAAAATAGTATGATAGCTACGATACATAGGACATGTATGCCCCACGAAAGAAACACAACTTAAAACCTATCAATTAACCATTGCTAATATAAACAAATTCATAAAGAAGGAATACCAGAGGAAGGTTAAGAAAAACGTAAAATGAGAGAATATGACAAATGTAGAAAAAGGGCGTAATAGGGTAAGACCAAAAAAGAACTAACAGAAGTTAGAAACAAATGAAAAAACATGCAATATAACAAACTAACCCAACTTCACCCGCCTTTAACGGTAAAGAGACTATAATAGGAAAAAGATAAAGACATTTTGTTTAATTGAGAATGCACAGTTTCTAAAAGGGCAGTATCCAAGACCAGAATATCTTGTCCAGCTGTGAACATATGAGATATATAAGAAAAAATTTATCCTAGTGAATTCCGAGATTCCTGAAACGCTTTTAGTTAAATATGTCAAAGGAAATCTTGAGGTTGTTTTGAGGATAATTCCTCCTTTTTGAATCGGTTCGTTACTAAGAATAAAACGTGGGCCCATCACTATGACCCAGAAACTAAAGAGCAATCCAAAGATTGAAAGCATTCTGTTTCTCCATGACCAAAATCGGTTGACAAGGTTTTGACATCACTTTACTGGGCAAAGAAATACATTATTTGGAAGAGGGTAAAATTATTAGCATGTACTGAGCTGCCAGCCGCCAGAAAATTATGAAAAGCTTGCCAAAGGTGTTCTCTTTTTGCCTTTGCTGACAAGTTGATTGCGATGCAAAAAATGTATGAGGTTGGTTCTGAATTGGTTTACCATCCACAATATTCTATAGATTTAGCATCATCTGATTATTATTTGTTCCTATAACTTAAGAAATATTTAAAAAGTAAAAGTTTTTCGACAAGTGATAAAGTCATATGTGCCGTTGAGGAGGGGTTTGCAGACGAAACCAAAGAATTTGTACAATAACTTTGTCTACAATTATGTTGTGCTAAATGTGTTAAGTTTTAAGGATATTATATAGAATAAATTAAATTTTATTTTTACATATTGTGGCGTATCAATTTCCTAAGAGTATTTTTTAATTTTTTTCAGACATTGTTATGATCTGGCAAAAAGAAGACAATCTTCTTTTCCAAGGAGGTGTTCCGGTGGAAAAAGTAGAAAATATCGAAGAAATCGATAATAGTACTTTAAAAGTAAAAATACTATCTAATGCAGATTATGGCAACTACGCTTGTATCCTTATGACCACAAATGACGTCAAAAGCAGACCAAAGATCGTCCACCGCATTGTGGCACCGGCTCCACCAGTTATCCTGGGTATTTGGACAAACAAAAACAACGAAACTGTGGTAAGTAACTACCTTTTTTCTACGATTTTGTCTTGAATATTGGTTATAGTTTTAAGAATCTAGGTTTTTTTCAAAATATCTCCATCTTGCATCGGCATTGGGTTATGATTTCTCATTCGGTCAGGACATCCATAATTATTATTGTAAATAATACTTTGCCAAATTAAACTTTCAAAGTTCGTTAATTGAAAATTAGTCATCGATTAAAAAAACAAAATGTGAAATTTTGTTGTGTCATCTAATTAATTCAATACAATTTAAATATTGATTTTATTGTTATAATCAGCATCCAACACACATCCTTAATTGTCTCTATAAATAAGAGAATAAAATCTATTTATGTATCATATCCAAAAATAGTGTATAACTACGTAGGAAGGATACTAAAAAATATCAAAGTCCATGAGCCTACATTTCCTCAGCGCATTTCATGTAGAATTGTATACAATATTATTACATCTAAGCGCCTACAAAATTTAGTATAACGTTGACTAAATATATTGTTACGCAGCACCCTGCAGTAGCCTGCGGCTATTATAGGAAACGTACAGATAGAAAAAGAAGTGGAATGTTACTCATCGCCCCACAGTGTGCTGCGGTTGTCATAAGTAAAAGTACAAGTAAAAGAAGATAGAACAGTCCAGAAATGTCTGGAAATGTCATTACCCGTCAAGAATATTCTAGACGACAGTTTGAGAAAGGTCAAGCAAGCTATATATGATGCGTTTGATTTGATCATCGGAGATCTCCGAGCGCTGCATAAATGTTTGAATTGACACTCCGAGCGATCTCAAAAGTGTTTGTTTCACTTTGGAGCGAGCACATAGAGCTAGCTCGACGTTCTCAGAGCAGAAGGATCGAGAAGACGGAGAAATTTGTCTTTGTCCACATACTTTGATTTTCTCTTACTATACGGAGAATGGTCGCACTGCGCAGCTTTCTGCGTGCCTTTTAAAAGGAGATAGAAAACTCCGCCATTTTGATGCCTTATTACGTGTTGCCTACATACTGTCTAAATACCAGGATGTATAGACTACCAGTTTAACATTTAGGAAATATATGTGTTGCCTAACCTAGTAGTAAAGGCACAGTTTATTGCTAAAGAATCAGTTAGCTCACTCGGACCAGTTGGATATTCCAAAATAACATCCACTCCAGGGATACAAATTTAGGATGCGCAGAAGACTGCTGTTTGAATATAGGCGGTTGTCATATATTGTATTATCCGAGTTGCGCAGTGTATAAACTGGAACATTGAGATCCAAAGTGCCGATGCAGAGTGAGCGAACTGATTCTTTAGCTATAAACTGTGGTAAAGGCATCAAAATGGCCGCGCCCTATGTTGGGCGTGTCGGACCTCTCTCTTTCACCGTATAGTAATCAAAGTATGTGGGTTTTTCTAATTTGGTAACATTATTACAGTTCATCAAATTTCTAGAGGCTTTCGACGGCTAGACAGAGAAAGCACTACTGACAGGCATCCCGACGGATTTACGCAATGAAAGTACACTCTGCGCATCAAGTATTTCACTATTTCATTCTGACGTAAATGTCAGATGTAAATTTCGCTAAAACATTTCTTTTATTTTCGTTTGTGTTTTTTGCTCATTACAGTTTAATAGAACCTAAGTATGGAGTTTAATAGCAAATTAAGAAGCCGCGTGATTAACAGTCAATCTCGCGAAATAATAGCCAATGTTATAGAGTTTATGAGAAGAGAAGGAAACTTTAATACCATTTAAAAATGTAAATGATCGTGTTGCTGCAGCCACAGGAGTATCTAAAAACACTGTCGTCCGCATTTCTGGAGAGAAAAAAAGAATCGATAACCGTGAGATATCGGAATTTTCATCACCAAGAAAAACCATTAAAAAACCAAAAACAGTTAATGATATAGATGAAGCTGCACAAGAATCAAATTTTATTTTTTTATTATTAGATAGCTATTTTTGTTTCTGAGTTGTGTTCATTTACAGGCTCAATTTTTTTCCGTTTCTCCTTTTTGATTTTATATGGGGTTTCAAGTTGTTTTTGACTTATTTCGACGTAAATCACAACAACACACTTTTTTAATAAAGCAAACAAGTGTTAAGAGGTATATGTACGTGTAAACTACAATTACAAAAAATTGATATGAAACCCATGAAACCACCAACAAAAATGTAAACCTAGCTTCCGTACTAGAACATGGTGTCATTCGTCGAGATAATTTATCGTTTTGTTTAATAGATCAAGAAATGTAAATATTCCCCTGTTATTTTTTATAAAATTATAAGAGAAATAAATTTTTTTCTAAATAGTATAGTTTATTTTGTAGAAAAACAAAATTTCGAAAATTTTAGTAATGTTTCAGAAACAACCATTATTAATAATAGGTACCATTTTCCTTAATAAGGTAGAAATAAAATATAAACTATTTCCACGATTTACAAAGACCTACAAAAAAATTATAGGTATTTTCCGCTATCCTATAAAATTTATATTTTCTGACTCAATTTCAAAAGGTTGAAGGAATTCCAAAACACCTTTTATGGCATAATAATTATTTTCAATTCTACATACTATCTTTAGCTGCTTTTAAAAACGTTCTAAGAAAGTCCAATCAGACCGATTTAATCCCTAAACTATTCCACACTTTTAAAATTTAATTACCCAAAAAATTAAAAACTATTTAAAATAACTTGTTTAGCAGACTGTACAATAGCTATCTTAGTCACACGTAGCGCGTTCTCTGTCTGGGCGTCGAACACCTCTAGAAATTTGATGAACTGTACCTCAGCAGTTTTCCATAGTATTGGAATTCTATTATAATTACAATTATATTGGTCAGTTTTATTATACCTTCTCGTGGTAGTTTCTTTAGATCGAACCCGAGAGCTTTTTTACATTAAAATTTTATTTCCCTTTGTATTTCTTTAGGACTAGTTAATAATATTTTCCTATATCATTCACTTTCTTTTGGTTACCCATTTCAATTTCTTCAATTTCTCAGGGGTTTGGTGGTAGATGCGTTCTAAATAGTTAGAAAAAGCTTCGACTTTTTGTTTGCAACTTCTTGCCCACATCCTTAGATCCCACATCCCATTTTCTGTTCGTATTGGCGGTATGTGTTGGATTGGTTTACTTTTTTGACAGCTTTCCATAATAAGTAATCAGTAATTTTGACATATGTGAGCTATCTCAGGTATTTGTTGGTTGACTCATGTTTGATCCCTTCGTGGCTGTTGTGTAATTTGTTTTTGTTCTCTTCAGTTATATATTTATGAAATTTGCAGCAATATTTCTGGAAACAAAAATGCCCAGGTGAGATATTTTGATTATATTTCTTAGCCAATATGTAGGTCTTCTCGTGGATTGCCACCTAAATTTCTAATCTTTAATAACGAGGTGCAGGTTTTCCTTTGTTTGTAGTAAGTCTTGAGCCCCAGCAGACATTTTTTTGGTTAAAATAATTTCAAATAAATTAAGAACACTGCTCCAATTGATAAAAATAAAATGTTCACAGGTCATAACCTCCAAAAAATATTAACTAATATTGTACACAGTGAAATGTGTCAAATTTTCAAGAAAATTTTAGATTTACAAAAAACTGAAAGGCATAAAGCGGATAAGTATATGTAAATATGATGAAAAAATAAAATATTCCAATAAGAAACTGGACTATGAAGAAATACATTATTTATTTTAATAAAAATGTTAAAAAACAGTACACATGCCTTTCCTCTTTGAGCTTTCATCCATTATTCTGCCGCTACCTAGCTCAAAAAAATGATCAATCAATTTAAATCAATTTTATAACTTCAACAATACAAGACGTGCATTAAATGTTTCAGATATAACGAGAATTTATATTGATCGACTTAACACAGAATTCTAGGGAATAATAAAGAGTAATTTAAAAAAAATGGGTAGGTAACAACTAGTAATTAACCAGTTGCCTTAAACAACACACCTGAATGTTCATTAATGTTATAAAAATACATTGTTGATGCCTGTAACATAGGTGTATATTAACATATTGCATATTAATTACCTAATTATTCAAATTTTCCCGATTTTTGAATTTATGTTTGGAATGCTTTAGCGATAAGGCCGAAAATTTTAGGGAGTTGCCGTTTTTTTAGCTATCCGAAGAATGTGAAAGAAAATACGTTCAATGTATTACAAAATTGTTGAATAACCGTTGTTAGATAAAATTTTGGTAATATTACTTTGATTCCATTTTGAATTGTGAATTTTGTTTTGTGAAAGATATATTTTGTTCAAAGGTCAAATTACAGTTAAATTTAAAAATAAATTTTGATGGTTTTTTGCAGGAAAACATTAACAATATATAATTTAAATCGTAGAGGGTATTCAACTCTTCGAAGATGATGTAAGAATAGTCACAGGCTAAACCTCGCCCAAGCTAATTATACAAAAATATTACCTACTTTTTATTCGGTCGAGCATTGTTCAACTAAAAATCTACACGTTTCGAGGACAAATCCCATTCCAAATTTGCTTTAAGTTGCGTTTTTGGTTATGAGGTGTTCGCCATACCATTTTCTAGTGGTTTTAGCTGCATCTTGCTGAAAAATGTAATTTTCTACAAAATTTAACTTCACGATACTTGGTAGCATTCATTCTTCAGCATTCACAAATAAGTTATTTATGACTGCTTGTCTCAAAGAGCTTTTATTAATTTATAGTCACTTTATTTTCATTGGTCCCTATTTTATTTATTTCTCAAATATACTCAAAATACGATAAAATTTTAAAAAATGTACATTTAACACATACTTTAAGTTTCAGTATTATCTAGTGGAAATATCTAACTTCTTAGCCCTCATTAAACTTTAATGTTGTTTCTAGGGTTGTTCGTTACACGGATCGTAAGACTAATGATAACTTGGCTAAACTATTTATTTATACAGAGAGAATAAAACAAATACAGCAAAGATGAAAAATCGTGATTCTGTGTGAGAAACAAAAACAAAAAAGAAACGGAACGAAATGGAAATTAATGTGAACGTAAACTATGCTTGCATAGTTTAGCGGACCTTGACATATAAATACTGTTTATTTATATTAGTTGTATCATACACGAATATCTTTCACTCGTTTAATTACCAGTAAGTTACGAAATTTCACTATACCTGAGTCAATAGATTTAAATTGGCTACATTTGCCAAAGGCCTGCACACACGAGTGGATAGGTAAAGTGAACCAAAAACGCTACCTGACTTGAATAATATTGTGGCTATAGAAAATTGATTATTACAATCAAAAATTATTACGTAATATGGGTTTTCCATTAAATGGACAAGACAAGAACAAAACACAAACTCGTGTCGAAAAAAACAAAAATTCAACTTTTCGCAAACTTTTCGAAGACTGGCTTGTTTTGGGACAGTTGGAGTTTTGTTTCTCGAGTCCCGATGGCGGGATTTTGATTTCATTTAATAAATTAAATATTAATTCTAATGCATAGATTGGATTCCCCACTCAATCATCCACTGTTAGGTTCTAAATAACAGTGCGGTTCCTAAAGTGGCGTTGGGAAGCACTAACAAAGCCTGCACAAAAGACGATGTTAATAAGTATTTAATACCGATGACACAAAATTAAGAAAAAAGTAGGTTCAAGGGCTAGAGACTGAGTAGCCTGTATATAATTTTTTTTTAGTTACTATTTGCCACGATGAATAAAAGTTAGGCGTTAGGTGTTTCAACTTCGCCGAATCCCATATAAAAACAAAAAAGATATGGCACTAAAATGTACGTAGTTCTAAAAAAATCCACCAGAGGTCGTTAGTAAATGATGTACCTCTTTGATCATTAGTAGATAGACGGAGCATAAGATGTTTTACGTTTCAACATCAACTTGTATCCAACTTCATCTGGCAATTAGATGACTGGTCAATTGTTTGACTGGTTAATATTATACTCATGGTTCAGGGAGCATGACAATCATTATATGTGTTTCAATTTCGTTCGAGTCACATACAAAACAAATATATTTAAAATGAGAGGCTCCATGACAAAACAATGCAGGCTAAAATGGCGCCGGACAAAATAGCGCAGACAAAATAGCTCAAGGAGAAGATAGCGCAAGATCAAAATAGCTCAAGGACAAAATAACGCAAGATCAAAATAGCGCAGTATAAAATAGTGCAAAGACAAAATAGTGCAAAAACAAAATAGCGCGTAACGAACAAGGCATTTTGTTTTAATTATTGTAATTTATTGAAATAAGGCGTAACAAATTATGTTTCGATGACGCCTATGCAGTAGGCAATACAATGTTTGAAGTGTAGTTCTGTCTCTCTCACATTTTAGGATCGGATCCATTATAGCTCGAAATAATTTCGCGCTGGACAAATTTGCTGCAGTTTCTTACAGAGCCGACTTCCTGTCTTGGTTCTTCGGCGAGAATCTTGTGAAGTCTGAAATCTAATACGTTCTGACAGAACTTTCTCCTCGATTCCCGTTTGTCCCAGCAGCCTAAATATTTAGCTCTATTAAAGAGATGTCAAACTTCTTTTCTTTCATTAGTCCAGATTTCTGCTCCACCATGGAGTTCCTCTTAAGTCACTTCTCTCCTTTAGTGGTCAGTCATAAAGGCATTTTGAATTTGATCATTCGCCACTTAAATCTCTGCGCTATTCTTAGTAACATTGCCCAGCCCCTACTGGACTTTTTGCATCCACTCCATTCTGTGCTTTTTGGTCAAGGAATTGGTGAGTAGGTACCCGATACGTTCTCGTATCAAATCTGATGTGTCTGTGATCACAGCATGTGGGTTCGATCTCAGGTTCGATAGATACCCTACAGTTAACAATATTGGTATTGGTACTCACAAATTGCGTACTGATTTTTATGACTAGAAATTCGTCACGAAAGGTGGTTCCGAACCTACCTTTTTAACAATAAGCCCTTCACCGATTATATAATATATAGTTCACATTGATGTCGGTACTTCCACAGTCCCTACGGGAATATTAGCGTCGCACCCAATAACGAGCTGTTTGTTATTCCTCTTGCAACTAGTTCTCGCATTTATTGCTGGAGGAGGTAGGAGGTGGTTGATCTTGACCTGCGTCTCCTGGGAAGTAAGCAAAGCAGCTTTATTGTTGTTTCCTGCCGGGATCGAGTCCTGGACTACAATCACTTCAGAGGTGCAGTGGCCTGTTGATATAAAGAATTGTTTAGGAATGGTAATAAATAAGAATTTATCGTTGGAATGTGTTTATTAATTATGTATAACGTTGCAGATGTTTTTTTATTAATACCTATCCTGTAAATATATCTTCAAAATGTCAAATTACTTTTTCAATGTCCATTTGAACAACGATTCCAAGTTTGTAGAAAGAATGCACACTATTTTTTATTTCATTATTCGCTACTTTGAACTTTTGATAGGAATATAATTAGATCAAAAACTAAAATTCCAAAAAAAAAACATATTTTTTATTGTTCCTTCTTTTTTAACATTATTGTTAAAAAAAATTGGATGTAGACGTATTTTTCACACGATAAAAACTAAAATAAACTAAATATTTCTGACAGTTCATCTTCATTATTTATTTTAAATTTAATTTTTTAACGACCTCTGGTGCATTTTTTAGTACAAATTAGTACCATATTTTTAAGAGAGTTGAAACACCTATAATAATTGTCATCCATCGTGACCACAACCTCAACAATATGTAAACCATGTACCTTGTGATTTAATAGTACTAGAATATACGAGAATAGTACCCGTGTGACCCGCCACTAACCTAACGACAAGATTTTTTTGTTGCTCTTACAAGAACCAAGAAGTACCGCTCGACGTTGGTCTAGATTCATTGCGCAATGGTCATAGTAACACGAGTACGCGGCCGTTTCGTTTCCATCGAAGTAAAGAACGAAACAAAGTCAAAAAGGTCTTAATTAGCCGCTAGAAAGCAGGCCGCTTTTCCGATTCAATCGACATACGTCGAATTACGATAATTTTATCGTTAGTTAAAGCCTCTTTGGTAGAAACGCGCGCTTTCGACTAGCCTTAATTGACAATTTAGATAAAAAAAAGTTGATAGAGATTAGACGGCGGCTCAGTTTATGGTCAGCATGTTAAGAATTGATGCGAATTAAAACTCAATGAGCAATCGTTTTTTATATATTTATAATTTATTTCGATTAAGCGTGAAATTAGCCAACTGCATTATAATTTTATTTTTGTTATCATCTATCAGTGCAAAAAATCAATTTGGTTTCAAGAAAAATGTTTCAACTGAAGATGCGATACTATTATTAACCGAGAAAATACATTTAGCTATGGATGTTATATTATATTCGAAATGGGATATTAATACACTGCGACCCAAAAGATCCATTGTGTCTCCTTCTGTCGCTAATGCAGCAAGGAAATGTCTCGATGCCTATAAACGACCCTTCCAATCCTACTGTCTCAAGGAAGTGTAGGATTTGGAGTTGATATACTCCTAGGTATGGTGCCCTTGGATTCTGGAATACTACACGTTCAGTCAGAATGTGAATGGACGTTTCGTCCTCCTCGTCACAGAATCTGCACTCACTATCGTCTAACAGTTTACTGAGGAGTCCTTTGAGTCGGCAATACCCAGTAAGAATCCCTGTTGTTACAATACGTAGCCTGTTCTTGCTCAGGCAGATACAGATTTCTGATCTTTTCTTTATATTTACCCAGAAGTATGTTATCATGTCTTAGCCCCAAGAGATTGTTCCAATTATCGGTTCTTCTACTGACCAATTCTTTAAAATCTCTCCTGCTGATACTGCAGAACGGCTCAGGTCCCACAAAGGGTGTATGAGCCCCTTTTCTTGCGAGACTATCTGCAATCTCGTTACCCTTTACCACGTTTTGTCCCGGGTAGCTTTGGATTCTAGTAAGGCTTGATTGGGTGTTTTCCTTAATCTTTCAAAGGCTTTTGACACTGTAAATCATTCATTACTCATACAAACTTTGAAACATTGGTATTAATGGTAGTTGTTTAGATCTATTTAGTAGTTACTTAAATAATAGGACGCAATCTGTGCAGAAATGTGTTTAGGATCGTCTTACCATATTGTGTTTCACAGTGTAGCGTTCTAGAATCTATCCTTTTTAATATTTATATATCTTTGCAATCTATTGGTCATATCATTTGCTTTGCAGATGACACTGTTATTTTATATACAGCTCAAAACTGGACCTAGACTTTTTACTGAAACAAATAAACTGCTCACAGAATAATTTCATCTTCATTTGTAGGAGACTATCTCGGAAACGCCTCAGCCGATTTTTAAAAACATTTTAAGATTTCATTATTTTTTGTATTACCAGCTTGATGTGACCGTTAGTAAAAAGACACTATTCAGTGTTTTACAGAGTGTGAAAGACTACAATGTAAAAATGTACATTTTTAACTGTCTGCGCCTGTTGTAATAGTAATTCCAAAACTCAGATAGTGACAGGTTTAAGTGCCCCATTTCCGCATACAAGTCTCGAAGAGGGTTGAAAAGTACATGGATTTGAGTAGAATGATAGGAAATTTACAAGTGGCTCCTGGGGATGACATATGAAAAATTCGATTTTTCTTAAGAATAATTAAAGTTATTTTTTGGCCATATTTTCACGCAATCCGTGTTCACTAAATGATTAAATAATACAACTAGGCTTCGAAAAACCAAAGGCTTTAATGTTGCAAGTGGCTAAATGGTTGAAATAAGGGCGTTATCTTCTAAGGAAAAATCGAGATTTAATCGATTTTTCGAGATAAGTCCATCGAATGTTTGAAAATTAACATCGTCACTAGCCTGTAAAAATATTGACTTGAATGACCCGAATAGAAAAGGGCATTTTGAGGTAGGAAAATATTTCTGTTAAGGAAAATCGAATTTTCCATGGATTATCCACAAGAGCCACTCGTAAATTACTTTATATTTTAGTCAACATCGATGTACTTTTCAACCCTCTTCGAGGCTTGTGTGCGAAAATGGGGCACCTAAATCGGTCACTATCTGACGGTCTATTTCATCGTATTCACATTTAGAAGTTTTGGTCGATATCCCGTGACCTATTTGACAGTTTTGTATTTTGTTTAGGAAAAAAAGTTACAGGGTATTTTCAAACAGTTATTTAAATATATTAATTATATTTCGACAAGAAATGCAGTTAACCACAATTATTGTCACAATATGTATTGATTACTAATAATATAACTAATAAAACTTTTTTTTAATATACCTAAATTGTTGATTTTTGTAACATATTTATATGTTCTGATAACACATGTTCTATGACATAGTGTCATATATCTCCAACACTTAGGTATGATATTACGCAGATTAATACTGCGTCAGAGTGATGTATTGTGGTGTGAAGGGTGCCTTTTTACAAATTTAAGGTATCAGCTGATCGAAAATAGCGCGCGAAATAAAATTTTAATCTTCTCATGGCCAATCAGACATTTTCCACACCACAATACGTCATGGGAAAACTCACCTCTGTAATTTTTTGTATCATGCCTCCAACATGCCTCTATGAAATAATAAGACTAACATGAAAGTTAAAAACATTATGTGCACATGGTGTTGTTTAACTCTTAAGTTTATTGAACAGAGTGTTATATTTTTTTGGGTAACTTTTATTGTGACGTCACTAATACCATGGTATAGTAACCCCTGAAAAGGTATCGATGAGTTAATTTTAAATATATAACCTATTTCGACATATTTCAGTTTACCTCCAAGGTACTAATATCGGTAAATATTTAATTTAGTCTTCATGATATAGGTACATACCTAACATAGACATAACTATTTAGTTTCTTAAATTAATTTAGGCAGGTGCAATATTTATTTTTTATATCGTGTTATACTATCATTTGAGTAAAATCCTCACCGCTACATCAGTCTGACATTGTTTTTCAGTACCTCTAGCATTTATAGATATTTAAAGTTCATCCGTAGCGAAACGTGCTTTCGTTTGGTCAAGTGCCTTTTGATAGTTGGAGCCTGATGGTAAATAATTTTCAACTTATGACCTTGAAGATGAACCCTTGTCTGTCACTTGAAGTAAATACTGACACCTGTCATCCAAAACTATCCAGTTGCTGACATTTTTCAACAACTTTTTTAATTCGATCTTTGGTAAAATAAAATGTTTTCTGCATTTCATCCTACCCGTGGCTTTCGTGCTTGATTCTTCAACTGGATCTCCAGCTTGAATAACTAAGTCTCATTCTACTTTATATTAGTTCATCTTTGAACATCTCTGCTTCTACAAATTTCTCTCATAAATCTTGTTTTGATGCCTTTTCTAGAAATAGGCCTTGTTAAACACTTTCATCTATAATAAAAATACATTAGTTTTAGCTTCTAAATTTCTTAACAAGGCTGGCAATTCTTCATTCTTGATTACTTTATTTGCTAGTGCTCTAGGTCTAATACCTCACATGTTTTTGTGACATTTTACGTTGAATCTTTAAATTATCCATCTCGAACTGTTGTTATCACGGTCGCCATACACGTAAAGAGTTGATTATGAAGACTAGAGAGATCATAGAGTTGATATATAGATAATTTATCTTTGCTCTCAATGTAAAATGACTTCTGGAAAATATTTATTTTTCTTAACCGGGTACCGGATATTTCCAACCCATATCGAGTAATTCCAACAAAAACTCAATTGTTGGCCTTGATGTGCCTTATCATATAGTCCAATAACATACATCTGCGGAAAATCTCTCTATGGTACATATTTAAGTCAATATTTTTATTAATGCAAACAATTCGTGTTACTTAATCTTTGGCAATTGCAAAGAAATTTTCAATTTAGGTGAAAATACGTTTAAATAAATCCATATTTTTATTATTGGAATTAACAGATCTCTCTTTCCAGTACAAATCAGGCGAAACTCTGTCGCTGACCTGCGTAGCAACAGGATATCCAAAACCGACCATATCATGGCACAAAGGAAGCGAAAGATTAGCCATTACAGGAGAGACTCTAACAATTACAAATGTAACTGCAGATAATGATGGAAGGTATAGGTGCTTAGCCGATAATCAAGTTCATAAACCTAGCCATCATCATATTTATATCCAAGTAGAGCGTAAGTATTATTTTTGTTTAATAAAAATATATTAAAAGTAAAATTTTGTAGAAAGTATCAATTATTTAAAAGAGAATTCAACCAGATCCACTTTTCACTTCTTGGAAAATCTTGTTCAAAATTATCTTAGTCCTTTTTGACGTTTTGCTTTTCTGAATTTTCCCATAAATGGCTCCTTATGTTCAAAATTGTACATCTTAATATCATCGTTTCAGAGTTCAAAGTTTCCATGCGTTGTATTCTCTAAAATTATATATTACTCATTCGTTGTCTTGGTCTTCAGACATTTTGGGAACAAGATTATCCTCTCTACTTTACATGTTTTTGAATCATCTTAAAGGAGTGAGCACTGTATAAAAACTAGTAACAAGTTTCCAGTTATTTTAGTTACTAGTAATCGTAATTGAATCTTCTAGCTTATTTTTGTCTCATTTGTAGCTTCAATGGCTTAGCCAGCTGCTTGAGGAATTATTATTGATAATTTGTCTGATTATGCCAATGGTTTTAGCTTGCACTATCTGTTCATGCAGGTTAACCTCATCTACTATTTTTTCCGAGGCATATGTTTCACTATTAGAAATACATCTTCCCTACTATATCTAATAAATATTTCTCTTTCTAGATTTACCCAAATTATCAGTAAAAGAGTACATAGTGACATCAGACAAAGAAAAAGATGCGGAACTAATTTGCACCGTTGATGCCTTCCCACAGCCCCAAATCGTATGGAAAAAAGGAGATGAAATCATCGTCAACCAGGGCAAAAGCAAAATAACTCTTAACAAGAAACTCGAAAAGCCAGAATTCGAAAGCATACTTCTCATCACCGACTTGTCAGACGAAGATTTCACCACGTACACTTGCTTGGCAAGAAACAGTTTGGGCAAGAGTGAAAAACAGATCAATTTAGTCAAAGTTCCCGTTGTACGAGAGTTTATTAAACCAGATAAGGCTAACAGAGATGTTGTGTTGACTTGGAAAGTTGAATCGTCATCACCAGTTACCGCTCACGAAATTCAGTACAGGAAAAAAGGAGTAAGTATTCGTCAAATGGTTTATTCAATAATAACTAGAATGAAGATATACAGTGTCGACCAATAACTATACGTTTTGCATAAGTGCATGTGAAACTACAGAGTTAAGATTAGACGAGCAGGAAACTAATAATAGCGGCCAACGTTACAACGCATTATATTTCCTTTCTGTTCCAGAAAGTTATTGTTAATAGCGATCGGTTTCTAAGTGTTATTTCATCATCAAAATTGTATAATTATTATGGATTCAATTATTTTTGCTACAACCTCAAGATAGTTTACGAATAACATATCTAACAAGGATCGTCTAACCAAATGTAGGACTGCTTTAAAATGATAGTACAGTCTACGTACGTCCCATCTGCTACTCGGGTGCTGACGCCCACAATATATTTTGTATGGGTAGTTGTTTGTTTCCGGGCTGTTATGCCGTGGTCTTTCTTGGTTATTACTACCAAACGTTTCAGCTGCACGTATTAGGCGGTTTTATTTTGGCACTTTTTAATTATGTGTGCCAGATTCTTGGTAATGTTGTTTTACTTCCTTTCTATTAAAGTTATTTTCATAATAGTGTATTTCTATAGCCTCTGGTCGAATAACCAGATGTTGCTAGTAGGTCGGAGTTTTCGAAAGGGATCTTCTGTTCTTCGTGGAATATGCGTGTTCAACGACTGCAGACTTTTCGGTTTGTCCTAAACGACAACTTCTTTTGTGTTTTGTCAGTCGTGTACCAATGCTTCTCTTTGTCCTATACTTTTCCACAAGTGCATGGGATTCTTTAGACTCCTGCTGATGTGAGGGGGTCTCTACGGTCTTGTGCTGTTTTAAGATAGTCTTCTATTTTCTTTGTTGGCTTGTAGTCAGTGCCGATTTAACCCTATTCGCAGGTGTTTCATTTCTTCGTCGATGTGTCTTGGTCTTATATTTTTTTTGGTTTAAACAAATTTTAAATTGGTCCGAATTTTTTTTTTTTCTGAAATATATCGGATATCTAAAATATTTGTAAATTTGAGGTTTTTATTTATAAAAAAAATAAATATCAAAATAAATATTGTGTGAAATAATAAGATTATCAGGCATATTTTCAGTATAGGCATTACCGCTTGTAAGATAAAGAAACTGTGTAAGTTGTGTGTTCAACATATTTAATTTTTTTAGTACTTTGTTATTATTTGCAATTAAAATGATTAAAAACATTTAATGGATTAACATGATACATATTTTTTCATTTTATATTAAAAATTCACGAATGAAGGAAAATGCAGTGTTTCTACGTTGATATCAATATTATGAGATGGTTGAAAATGTTTGGTAAAATAAAACTAATTTTCTCATTCACCACACACCACACTATCAACAGGTTCCATATTTAACTTTTCATTTTATGAAAATATTTCTACTAAATTCCATTAAAATCATTATAAATCATTATAAATCATTATAAATAAATCATTATAAATCATTATAAATCATTATAAATCATTATAAATCATTATAAATCATTATAAATCATTATAAATCATTATAAATCATTATAAATCATTATAAATCATTATAAATCATTATAAATTATTATAAATCATTATAAATCATTATAAATCATTATAAATCATTATAAATCATTATAAATCATTATAAATCATTATAAATCATTATAAATCATTATAAATCATTATAAATCATTATAAATCATTATAAATCATTATAAATCATTATAAATCATTATAAATCATTATAAATCATTATAAATCATTATAAATCATTATAAATCATTATAAATCATTATAAATCATTATAAATCATTATAAATCATTATAAATCATTATAAATCATTATAAATCATTATAAATCATTATAAATCATTATAAATCATTATAAATCATTATAAATCATTATAAATCATTATAAATCATTATAAATCATTATAAATCATTATAAATCATTATAAATCATTATAAATCATTATAAATCATTATAAATCATTATAAATCATTATAAATCATTATAAATCATTATAAATCATTATAAATCATTATAAATCATTATAAATCATTATAAATCATTATAAATCATTATAAATCATTATAAATCATTATAAATCATTATAAATCATTATAAATCATTATAAATCATTATAAATCATTATAAATCATTATAAATCATTATAAATCATTATAAATCATTATAAATCATTATAAATCATTATAAATCAATTGTTATAAATTGTTAAAAATCGTTATAAATCATTATAAATCGTTATAAATCGTTATAGATCGTTATAAATCGTTATAAATCGTTATAAATCGTTATAAATCGTTATAAATCGTTATAAATCGTTATAAATCGTTATAAATCGTTATAAATCGTTATAAATCGTTATAAATCGTTATAAATCGTTATAAATCGTTATAAATCGTTATAAATCATTATAAATCATTATAAATCATTATAAATCATTATAAATCATTATAAATCATTATAAATCATTATAAATCATTATAAATCATTATAAATCATTATAAATCATTATAAATCATTATAAATCATTATAAATCATTATAAATCATTATAAATCATTATAAATCATTATAAATCATTATAAATCATTATAAATCATTATAAATCATTATAAATCATTATAAATCATTATAAATCATTATAAATCATTATAAATCATTATAAATCATTATAAATCATTATAAATCATTATAAATCATTATAAATCATTATAAATCATTATAAATCATTATAAATCATTATAAATCATTATAAATCATTATAAATCATTATAAATCATTATAAATCATTATAAATCATTATAAATCATTATAAATCATTATAAATCATTATAAATCATTATAAATCATTATAAATCATTATAAATCATTATAAATCATTATAAATCATTATAAATCATTATAAATCATTATAAATCATTATAAATCATTATAAATCATTATAAATCATTATAAATCATTATAAATCATTATAAATCATTATAAATCATTATAAATCATTATAAATCATTATAAATCATTATAAATCATTATAAATCATTATAAATCATTATAAATCATTATAAATCATTATAAATCATTATAAATCATTATAAATCATTATAAATCATTATAAATCATTATAAATCATTATAAATCATTATAAATCATTATAAATCATTTTAAATCATTATAAATCATTATAAATCATTATAAATCATTATAAATCATTATAAATCATTATAAATCATTATAAATCATTATAAATCATTATAAATCATTATAAATCATTATAAATCATTATAAATCATTATAAATCATTATAAATCATTATAAATCATTATAAATCATTATAAATCATTATAAATCATTATAAATCATTATAAATCATTATAAATCATTATAAATCATTATAAATCATTATAAATCATTATAAATCATTATAAATCATTATAAATCATTATAAATCATTATAAATCATTATAAATCATTATAAATCATTATAAATCATTATAAATCATTATAAATCATTATAAATCATTATAAATCATTATAAATCATTATAAATCATTATAAATCATTATAAATCATTATAAATCATTATAAATCATTATAAATCATTATAAATCATTATAAATCATTATAAATCATTATAAATCATTATAAATCATTATAAATCAATTGTTATAAATTGTTAAAAATCGTTATAAATCATTATAAATCGTTATAAATCGTTATAAATCGTTATAAATCGTTATAAATCGTTATAAATCGTTATATATCGTTATAAATCATTATAAATCGTTATAAATCGTTATAAATTGTTATAAATCGTTATTTTTATATAAAATAAAACAACCTGCATTTGGCATTGGCAAGAACGTAGGTACTCTAGTGTAATTACGATTGGTTTAAAAGCACTATTAAAAAAGATTTTGAACATGCGCATAGAAATTGAGCCCCGCTTCTTGCCTTATTAAATTTGAATTTTTTAGGAAACTGCGTGGATAGTAGCTAAACCCGAAGTAACAGTCTCGGATTCCAACATCTTTACAGTAAGATACACATTAAAAGATCTTGATGCTGGGGCTTACGAAACCAGGGTTCGAACACAGAGCCAACACGGCTGGTCAGAATATTCGGACATAATGCCTTTCGAAGGTGGTAAGTAAAAGATTTTTTGTTAAATTGTAGTTTAACGCTTCTGCTTCTGAATGATCATACGCTCTAATTTTTGATTTTTTGCTTTCTGCACAGTTTTGGCTAAACATGGCTCTTCGACTCACAAAAACCACCACAAAAAACACCATAAAGACCAAAAAGAAAAAGAACTTAAAGGTATATACAACTTACACTTTTTTTTTTAGTAATACATAGACCAGCTGTTTTTAAATATTTCTAGAACGGCTATGAGGATTATAATTAAATTTGATCAATTAGCTAATTAATATTCAAATATAATTTACTTTCCTGAGCAATAATGAGTAACTAAAAGTTTCCGCAGAGCCATCCAGGCATGATATCTATTCTCGGTGCTATACTTCATTATGTTAGCGTTTCCCAAACGAGATTCGCAAGTTTTATAAAGCATTTCTCGAAAAAAGATTGTAATGGCGGAATTTTAAATCATGAACATCACAACAGACAACATCAAAACAACGTGCCAGGCTGGCGATGCGAGTACATTCTCGTACGATCCGGCAACTTGTACTTCTACTTGGGTGAATCGAGCGGGCCAAGACTTTTCATAAATGCGTTGAACCGTGCGGCGCCAGAGTGTTTTCAAAAAATAAATAAGTTAATAGCTAATACACCGTGTAAATAAATTACAACAAAGATAAACCTCTAGTATATCTGGAATGACATTTGATTTCGGATACTTCTATAACTTTACTAGTAAAAGAGAAGGTCATTGACTTATTCTGTGACCATTCCCTAAAATCTCTATTTAAAGATCACTCTTTAATTTTGACATTTGGCTCAGGGTAAGCTGGTTTTGTGGAAAAATCCATTCAAATTTGATTACCCTTTTGTATAACATATCTATGTGAGAAAGGATTTTCAACATACACTTATCTGCAAGATAATTAGAGAAAAATCTTTAATGCAGAACTTGACATAAGACCTAAACTTTCAGACATCTAACCAAATTTTGAATTTCTTTATTCCATCCAACATGCTCACACATATCAAATTAAGCATACCTATGTTCAAGTTCTATACCTATATTATTGTATTTCTGTTGTATTCGTTTTTTTTTTTTGAGGTTAAGCTATCACTTTGCTTTTACTAGTGAATAACAACCCAATTTTACTGTTACTAGTATTACTATTACTAGGCCAATTAATTTCGGTTTTTAGAAAGGATAAAAAGTTTGGAAACCGTGGCACTATCTAATAAAATAAGAACAGATTGTTGTTTCGCTAATTATATACAAGCCGGTTCGCCAAGACCAGTTCAGATCTGACTCTTGTTTCGCTCACTTCTAGCCATGTAATTTCTCCTTCTTTATTACGTAGAATGAATGTAAATTTCTTTTGTTTCACTACTAGCCGGAAATATTCAAAACTCATGTAAGGATTAAACTTCAGTCCTTTGTAGTTACATCTCCTGTTATCTCTGATAGTCACCCACCCATCCAAGTACTAACTTACAGATATAGATACACAATAGTGAACCTGTTGCTCTACTTCGAAGTTATTCAAAGTATAATATTAAAGCAAAACGACAAATTATACATTTTATTTCAATAGTAGATCGATAGTAAATACTTAATATTGTACCTGAAATATTTAAAAACAGCACATTTAAATTTATTTTAGTTCATTATTTCTTTGTTTATGTTATTATTGGTTTAAGGGTTTGTTTACCTATCTATTTATCTAAAAATGTTAATCTACAACTAAAGATCAAAATTAAATTTAAATTTGTAAATAAAATGTTGAGTAAGTAAACGATAAATCCCATAAATGGCTCACAATTTAATCAAATAATCATCTAGCAAATTTTACATGCTTTTGCAAAAAATTAAATTTGGCTCTCAAAAAAGTTAAGAATAATGCTTGTTTTACTCACTGTAAGAACTGTATATATTTTAAAATTACAGTATTCGATATTAAATTAATTGCAAGTTTTGGAAATGTCAAGATATGATTCCCAATCCCATCTCCATTGTGAAAACAAACCGAACCAAACAAAAATTGGAAAAGCTGGAAACAAACAGAAAAAGTGTCCGGGGGTATCGAACTTACAAACGAATGATGGATCTTAGCATTTATTCTAGTACCTACAATATTAACACGACAGAGAAAGAAAATGGACAAAATCAACGAATAGCAAATAAAGGCTGGAAAATATCACCAGATAACATTAAAAACTGTTCAGAAGAAGTGGACGAGAGGACTGACCAAATAGATGCAAAAGATCTGAGCAATAATCCAAACGGCGTGTCATAAAAACCTACTAAGGAAAAATCTATACCAAATAGAAAACCCGTCTACTGGTGGAACAATGAGGTTGCAGATAAGCGGAAAAAATGTATTCAAGCTTAAAGGGCATTATCAAGGGCCAATAAAAGAAACAGTGTACTTCAAATAAGGCAATGTAAGGAATCGTACAAACAAAGTAGATCACTCCAAAAAACGGCAATATTAGAGGCAAAGAAGACAGCATGGCAAAAGGTAATCGATGAAGTAGACAATGATATCTGGGGTAAGGGTTATCAAATTGTCAGCATAAAACTAAAATCTTTCTCGCCTATAAGTCTATCAGAAGACCAGAAACTAATAATAGCTAAGGAACTATTTCCGACCTATCCAACCGTGGAATGGGAAAAGTTACGAGTGGACAAAAATGAGATACTCTTATTCACAATAGCGGAACTAATAGAGGCGAAAGAGAGAATCAAAGAACAAAAGGCACCGGGTCCTGACTGGATACCACCCGAATTAGTTAAAGTTGTGGGAGACCATGCCCAAAAATGTCTCGTTATTCTCAATAACATCCTCGTGGAAGACATATTTCCTAAAGAATGGAAACTGGCAAGGTTAACACTAATTGAGAAAAACAAGTCTGGACAACAAGAAAAGACATATAGACCAATATGCCTACTAAATGTTTAGGGGAAGTTTCTAGAAGAACTCATTTTGCCAAGAGACTCAAAAAAGAGATAGAAAGAACCGGAGACCTATCCGACGAACAATATGGCTTTCGCGAATGCCGAACAACCACCGATGCCCTGGAAAGAGTACAAAAAATCACTGATGAAGCAAATGAGAGAGTAGAAAGGAAAAGATGCATTTTAATAACGCTAGATGTCCAGAATGCCCCCTGGGAAGGAATTGTCGATGACCTCAGGCGTAGAGGAATCGTTGGATATCTATACAACCTGATAGCAACTTACTTACAAGATAGAAGCCTAATGGTAGGAGAAAACTGCAAAATAGATGTAACGTGTGGAGTCCCACAAGGATCTGTTTTAGGACCCATCTTTTGGAACACGTATTTTGATGATATCCTAAAATTACCTGTCTCACGCGGAGTCACCCTAGTTGGCTATGCAGACGACTTAGGAATAGTTGTAGTTGCGAAGAACGAAGATGAGTTGAAAGACAAGGCCCGCCAAGCAATAGAAACAATTGTAGATAGACTGAAAGAAAAGAAACTATATATTGCACCTCAAAAGACGGAGGTAGTTATACTGGCAGGTGGTAGAATAATAAAATCTATTAAAATCAAAGTACAAGACGCAGTGATTGAAAGCCAAGAGAGTGTCAAATACCTTGTCGTCCACCTGGACAAAAACTTGAGAATGGGGCAACAAATAAGAAACACGGCCGAGACGGCCAGCAAAGCTTTAAGAAATATAAGCAGACTAATGCCAAATGTAGGTGGACCACGAGAGGATAGTAGGAGGATCCTATGTACAGTTGTACAGTCCGTGATGCTATATGGAGCTAGCATATGCGAAAGTGCCATCAAGAAAGAAATATATCGAAAAATGCTGCTAAATGTCCAGAGAAAGGCCGCGATTAGAATCGCTAGCGCCTACAGAACAGCGTCCACTGAGGCACTTCTCGTCATGGCAAGGACCCCGCCAATACACCTGTTAGTGGAAGAAAGGAAACTAATATAGAACGAGGTTATAAAGAAAGAAGCAAGAGATCGGATTATAGTACAATGGCAGGAAGAATGGGAGTTCGAAACTGATAAGGCAAAATGGACAAAACAGCTAATTAAACGCATCGAACCATGGGCAAACAGGAAATGGGGACAAGTAAACTTCTTTATTACACAGATCCTAACTGGACATGGCAATTTCCAGGCGTACTTAAAACGGTTTAAAATCGTGGACACCGACGAATGTACATATTGCGGCCTAGAAGATACAGCTGAACACACATTCTTTGAATATATTAGATGGGTAGAGATTAGAACAAACACGGAAAGGACTACAGGGAAACTTACACCAGACACCCTAATTGACAAAATGCTAGCCAGAGAACATTACTGGAAAAATATTAACAAGCTGGCCATGATGATTGTATCTGCCAAGAGAAAGGAAGCAGTGAGGATACAAGGTTAAAATACAGACAACAACAAACAACGTCCGACCTACCTTGTAGTAATACCAGCCGGCAGATCCGAGGAGGTCCACTATCGACGAATGGGGTTGTTTTAGTGGGTATACCGGCCTTGTACCCTTCAGCAGGGAGTCCCACACTACCAGATACGGCAGGACTACATGCCTGGTGTCCGTAATGGATTCCCACCCTACCAGAAAAAAAAAGTACCTACAAGCTGGGCTTCTATACGATGTTGCGAGGGTGGCTATAAAGAAAATTGAGTGAGCTGGGGGGGGGGGGGGGAAGGAGAATGTGGGTGTGTTGGCGAGAGTCGGAATCTGATGACTTAAATTTACAAATTGGACTACTGTCGTAGCTTTGTATCTCAGAGGTCCAATTCATAGAGGCTCCAGATTTAATTTATTATTTCTTTTATTAATTTCTCAGCATTTTCACTTTTCTTCGGTTTGTTTTCACTTTGGAAATTGGGAATATTTTCACATTTCCAAAAATTTCATTTTTCAGTTTTCGGATCTTAGCCGTTTTTTTTCACCTTTCATTCTCTATAAATTAATTATTGTACTTAAAAGTTTTTATAGGTATTTTATTGCAAAATGAGATTGGGTTTCTTTTTAATTAACGGTGTTCAGATTTTACTGTTTTTTTTCTAACGTAGATTTTGGGTTTCAAGTATTTTATATTTTCATTTCCACCATAATTGTTCATTTTGTTCTAATTTTCTTTTTAATTATTATTTAACTACTAACATTTTCATTCATTTTTCCACATTTTTTGCACAGAAAAACACGTACAAGAAGTGACACCTGTTCCAGAACAACAAGAAATTATACAGAAAGAAGCACCCGTAGGAGGTATTTTTTATTTACTTTTTTTTTGTTTATTTTCTGATGTCTTTAAAGCTTTGTCTACTCTGGCGTTTTTGTTATGTTCCGTCTATAAAGGCTGTCCCCATTAAACCTTTCATATTTGTATCTTCAATATTAAATGGACACGCCCATTGAGTCATAATCATATTAATATAAAAACGTTGATGTGAGACAAGCTTTAGTCAATTTTTATTTTAAAAAAGATTTCACGACTTTGAAAAATTAAAATTTAATTCAAAATCTATATAAAAAATTATTTTTACTTGGCAGATTTAAGAAAAAGTGTCTTAACCTAGGCACCGGTTTTGTTTTTAATTTTTGTTGGTCTCTACAAAGGTTTAAAAAAAAACAGTATACTGTCAATAATATTTTAAACGAAAACGCTGTTGCCACTTCTCTTTTAAAGTAATATATAATTTTAGCAGTCGAAGATGAAGCTTTGTATTCAACTTGTACTTACATATTTGAACTTTATTAGGTACTCGTTACAAAAACAACTATTATTATTATTATTCTCTCTATTTTTTTATATCACACATTATTATTTCATTTTACAGGTGCATGAAATAAAAAAATTCTAAGTTCTTCAAAATTCACTTCGCCAACTTCACTCTATTCGTTTTTATTTATTCATGCATGTTTTTTCAAAATTAAAAACTGGGGCACAATTATTAGATTAGTCATGTACACTATTAACACATAAAATTGTAGTTACGGTTAAGGTGTTTATAAAATAACCAAGGACGATTTTAATCTGAAAAATAATCTTATTCTATTAAAAAAAAGTGATTTGGGATAATTTTAAAAATCAGAATTACAAAAATTATTCAGATAAAATATATTGTATACACGGTGTCCAGAAGAGATAGAAAAAAAGTTCTTGGGATGTCGTGACTTTTTTTTGTTAGAGTAATGATTCTCCAATCAAATCTTCAATAGCTTTCTTTATTTTCAAGATACAGGGCGATTATTGAAAACTGTTGAAAACTACAAGCTTCCATAACTTCTTTATTAGGAAAAATTTAAAAACTTTATAGGAACTTTTGATAGATATATTATGGAAGATTTCAGTGGCGTACAAAAGCTCGTTTTTTATATGGGACACCCTGTATGTTTTGATATTTTTCGTTTCCATTTTTAATTCACTTTATTATGAGAATACTAATCCATGACAGTTTTATTTACCAAAAATAAAATCAATATCTTAAAAATTAAGAATAATAAACTTAGAAACAACAATAAACAGGGGGTGGGTGGCTTAGAAGTTAGAGTCTAGACTTTCGAATCCAAGGGTCCCAGGTTCGAATCCCGCCGGAGACGGTATTTTTATTTAATTTTATTAATTAACAATGAATTCTAATACATAAGCAGGATTCCCCACTCGACCATTCACTGTTGGGGTCTAATTAACAATGCTGCTCCTAAAGTGGCTCTGGGAAACAATAACAAAACCAAAATGTGAAAATTATAAGAAATGTTTAAAATGCCTTCCATTTTATTGTAATAGTAATTGACACATATTTTTACCGATCTTACAAAACTGAGTATATATATTGGTTTTATTCTAAAAGCTTAATGAATAATTATTCCTTACCAGGGACGGTTCGTGGCCTAGTCTACGGGGAGGTTACTTTTGAAAGATACTTAAGATGAATAAAATATTAGATAATATAAGAATATTATTCTATTGAAATACAAAAAGGAGAAATTAAAAGTTTTAAATTATATTCAAAGAATGCTGTCTGTTAAATAACTATTGATAAGGGAATGTTAAACTTAAATGAAACTAAGGTATTTTTAAATGGTGACTTAAAATACAGAGTGGAAAATTAAAAAAAATTAAAAAATGATATATTTGAGTTTATCTGGCAAATGGACTTAGCATCCGTACCAAGGGAAACATAAATTTAATCACACATATATATTTGAGTTTTGACTCACCCTGTATAGATTTGTTTTGAATTGAAAATGTAGTTTATGGGCATAAAATGTTGACTAATGTCTAAAACCATTTAGAGCAAAAAAAATTATTTTCAATCGCTTCTCTGTCCATGCAACATCATGCCGTCATTATGACGTGATTTTTGGTGTGCGTTACGTCATTTGATGACGTGAAAATAACGTTATGGTAACGTGAGAATGTCACAGCGAAATGACGTCATTCCATATCGTCATTGTGACGAATCGATATCACGTTAAAGTAATGTGTATATCGGGTGTCCTAGGATAGGCAAAATGACGTCAATATCACGAATCTACTTAACGTCAAAGTGACGTCTATATTGGGTGTCCCAAGGATGGATGGAATTATTAAAGATACTAAACAGATGAAAGTTAAAATGACAAAACAATATTAGAGGAAGTGACACTACATACCTAAAATTGTAGATTTAATTTTAATTGGGGGTGGGCGAGCATGCTTTACGATTTCATCATCTTCAGTACCATCGAATGATAGCTTTCTAGTTGGCACCTGTTTCCTTTTAATAGGTACTTTATCAGCCTCGGAATGTAGATCTGAGGTAACTTCGACTTTTTTTAATTTGGTACATCACTTATCATTATCATCTAAAATAAATGAACTATTAAAATACAGACCACTGAAAATTTTTAAAGATAGAAAGTAAATTGTGTATTTAGTTGTAAAATCTAAGGGGATTACTTTACCGGAGATTTAGGTAGTAGCCACAAAAACTACCTTCTCAGAGGTATACATATAGTCTGAGTTTATAATAAAAACTTAATAAAAAAAAAGATCACATATCCTGTGAGATGATAAAAGGTATCTAAATCAAGTGACCCCCTACAAATCTTTCATTTTTAAATAAGCTATTAAAAAATACCCTGAAAGGACCCATAATCAAAAAATAAAAGTATAACATTACTCACCGGTCTTATATTATATTTCTTTATATATTTCTTTATAAAGGCGGCCTCACAACCGCCAGACCGTCATCGTCCGGTTTTTCAAACTCAACAATGCAATACATCTGTAAAATATCAAATTTGGTTTAATATACTTCATTTTTTTGTCGCATTCTATTAAAACATCTTATCAAATAGTACAATTTAAAAATTCACCTCGTTCACGAAGTTACGACTCATGGAGATGGAGGAAACCAAACAACAATGACAATTGACACTATGACATTGCCAGAATATTTT
The DNA here is from genome assembly GCA_927349885.1 of Psylliodes chrysocephalus. Lineage (NCBI taxonomy): Eukaryota > Metazoa > Arthropoda > Insecta > Coleoptera > Chrysomelidae > Psylliodes > Psylliodes chrysocephalus. The sequence goes on along the minus strand of OV651819.1, from coordinate 33,084,100 downwards.
TTAGTTTAGTACTAGATTGGTATAAATAATTGTACCAGATTTCATAAAAATGTACTAAGATCGGTTTCCTCTCTGGTTGCCTAAGGAATATTATCAATTGTTTAGGATTTATTAGGTCTTTACGGTACTTTTACTGGTTTAACTTATATTAATTATACTGGATGATAGCGGGCAATGTACTGTATTTCGTTTCTAGCGTACCTGTTACCTTTAGGATGTAGCAAATCCAGTACAATACTAGCAAAACTCATTGCCATTTGAGACTCGAGGACATCGGAATTGGGTTAGCCATACGTTAAAAAGAGACAGGCAACAAAATCGTGAATGATTAATGCTAGAAAACGGAACGGTACTAATTATCCATATCAAAAGATAAGGTACCGTAATTTTACCAAAAAAAAATTACAAATTGCAGCTCGAACAAACCTAATATATACGTGTTTTCAGTTGAAGCAGATTTCCAATTAGGTTCTTTACAATTCAACACTTAAGTATTAAAATATACGAAAAAATAACGTAATATATGACGAATTCTAAGTGACGTTTATTCTATGTCATCAATGAGACGTTAAATACACATTACTGCTTAGGATATTGTATTTCGGATAAATAAATACTAAAAAATTACGTCATAATGACGAGTCTGTATTAATATCTAATTAACGTTGCAAAAACGACGTCAAAGTAACGGCATTAATTGGGATAATGACGTTTCTGACGAGTAAATCCCAAAAAATCACGTCATAATGACGGCACTTTGCTGCTTGTAGTATACAGGTCATTAAAATCAATACGATTTTCATATAAAACTGGTTATAGCTCGAGAAATATCTTGTATAATCTCATACTTATTGTTATTATTAAAATGGGAAAAGCCTTTTCTGATATACATATGCTGTATAAAAAGATTTAAAAAAAAATCAAATACTTTTAGCACTACAGACCGAGGCGTTACCGGTAGCCCACCCTGTATATTGTATCGGGCCAAACAAATTATAAAATGGAAACGAAAAAGGTAATAAAATACAGGGTGCCCTATTTGGTAATAATTTTATTTACAAAAAATGGAAACAGTAATTTGTACCAACAATAAGCTATTTTTTACTTTGTTTTCAAGTTACTGATTTTATTTTAAGTAAATAAAACTATCACAGATTAGTACACTCATAATAAAATGTTAAAATGCGTTAGTTTAATTTTTTAAATGTCTTTAATGTGATAAAAACGATTAATATTTTATTTGCCCTGAAGCTCCAACCACTGAAAATAAATATGTAAGATCAGATAAAAGGGAATTAAAAATGGAAACGAAAACCATCAAAATATACAAGGTGTCCTTTTAAAAAAGTTTAATATTTGCTTAGTGAGGTTCCGCAAGAAAATGTATGCTCCACTGAACTCTTCCATAATATATCTATCAAAAGTTTCTATAAAGTTTTTTAATTTTAATTATAGAACCTTGTAGTTTTCGACAGTTTTCAATAATCGCTCTATACCTCGCAAATTAAGCTATTAAAGATTTGATTGGACAGTTGTTACTTTAACGGGAAAAAAATCATGACATCTTAACAACTATTTTGTATCTCTTCTAATTTTCGGATACCCTGCAAAACATATCAATTTGGGATACCCTGTACATATTTACACGATTTGCTTATTGTATATATTATATATAAAATTTGGTTAAAGAAAATAAAAGAATAATAGGGCACTAACTTATCACAAAATTTCATAAAATGTAATAATTTGATCTTGAAAAATGTTGGAAAATATATTTTTAAGATTACAAAGTTTTTTTCTATAATATACTGTTTTATATTAACAATTTTGAATTTTTTAGCTTCCCAAACAAGCAGCAGTTCGTCGATGACATCCTCATTGGTCATTTTGAGTATAGCCTTGATCTTCCTTTTCTCTAACAGGCAGTGAACGGGCCAACCTTAAACAATGTACAACTGAAAAATTCTTCCATGCACTGGTAGCTTAAAATACAAGATAAAAACCAAAGTATTCGACTATATTTTAGATAATAAGTAAATTATGAACTTTTTTTATTTTCAATCCGAGCTCTTCAGCTTTCTTTTTTATTAATTTCCAAACCGTCTGACTTCCCCTTGTATATAATTCCTTCATTTTGTGTTCATTTATTGGTTAATTTGTTATCTCATCATGGAAATCTGGGTTGCTAAAAATTGCCAGCAGGCGCAGGCGTTAAGGAAAGTGCTGCAGTTTTTAGTTGAAAGTTATTCTGTGATTTAGCTGTTACATGAAAAAATTAATATTATAGATTTTATAAAGTCAATAAACTATTTTAACGATTCACAAAGTTTCGTATATTTTGGTAAATTGTTTATGAAAACAAAATTATCACTAGTACCAAGACAGATCCCTGAGGTACTATTTTATTTTTGTTTTTAGTACATTTTCCAATTGATGACAATGTAGTTTTCTGACTTTATAAAACTAAAAAGTTTATTAAATATATTGTGAATATTGGCTGATTTTTTGATTCTTTATTATATTGGAGGGACAATCTTATAATACGCCATATTTAAATGAGTTTTTTTAATAGAATCAAGGAATTGGCACTGATAATTTAATTTTTAAAAAGATACATGTTTTTCTTTTAGAACTTCGTTCCATTACCGATCTTGTCCTATATTTGAAACATATTAAGTTGTTAATTACATAACTAAAAAAAAACTGGTTACGAACCTAGTTCTTAAGGAAAAAAATAATACTAATAAGTATAAGTTACCTGTTACTATCATATAACTCGATAATTTAGGTCTGGTCAGTATTTTTAATTTTTTTTTGTTGAAAATTTTTTTAGATTCCATCTAGTTTGGATTTTCGTCAATCATTTGTGAAATACTGAAACAGCGTCCAAACTTGATATTTTTGACACATTTTTTGTATACTTTGTTTAATACCAATTGAATATTTTAAGAAAAACCTTATCATCCGATTTGCTTTCAATCGCTCGATATGCATAGGCGTACCGAATTTTTCTCCGTTATAAAATATTTTATATTCAAAACATATTTCGTTTTCATATTGAATTTTCCAAAAAAAAAATAATGAAAAATTGGTTTAAATAATAACGAGGCATAATTTAATTTGAACTAAAATGTCAAAAGGTCAAGTTATCCAAGCAAACATTTATTTATTTTTTTATTTTGGTAAATAATATAAAATCAAATAAATAACAAATATACACCAAAAAATTTGTAGCAGTACCATTGGTAAAAATTTTTAAAAAGGTATATAAAAAAAATTAAACAGTCTTTATTTGCACTGAACAATTTTGTTTTTAATCTTGTTTTTCTTTTTGCCGGTTGTGAGTGGCTCTCTGCGGCTTTTTCTAGTTGTTAAAGTTGATGTGCTCGAATTTGAAGATCCGGCTCAAAGGAATACCGAAATGAGCTGATACACGTTATGGATATTTTAGAGAACGATAAAAATTTTAAATCGAATCCTTCGATTAAGCAAGCCAGTGCATATAAACTAAGATTACAGAACAGAGACTTCAAATTTTCATAAAATCATTCCACATGGAGAAATATTTTTTAAGCAATTACAGGCGATTAATAACGACCTTCAAGGGGGTAAACAAGATCTACAAAACTTTGAAAATGCAATGAAAAAAATTCGTGATGAAAGGGACACAATAATTATTGATTAACTAAAGTGGGAGCTTTTAGAAAACGAAGATGTATCTGTTCCTTAGAAAAAGCGACGTTATCCTCGTTTTGATCTATCTAGTTCAACAAATGAAAAATTTGAAGCCTTGGAAGTTTGAGATCACATTATACAACAGATTAGCATCTGACATCTGATAGTTACCGCATTATTAATGAAATAATATTTTATCGAACCAATACAGTTTTCTTTGCAAATTGCTCTCTAAAAACAGACCTGCAAATACTTTATGCAAGAGAAAAATTGCAAACCATTTCTGAAGCCGTTCCTCTTATATCCTTATCATTATAATGAAAGTAGAAAGACTAAGTGCATTGGGAATGTTATGAGTTGAAAAAGTGTTTATCAACGCTAGTACAGAACAATAACTAGATTTCGAATATCGTTCAATGTAAAATCTTCTTCATTTTACTTATAGTTTTAGAGAATATATTGTTTTTATTAAAAATAGTATGTGTAGATAATGTAATACATTTTCATTTTATATGTGGGATATTTTGCTTTTTTTACACTGGATATGTATGCGTTCAATATCCTCTAAGAGAGACTACACAAAGATTATTTATGAGACGAGGCCGAAATATAATGATTTTTTCTGTGTTTGAAATGCTTCCAGATCTTTCACTTGTCTTTTTTAACTTAACATCTTCAACTTGCAGAAGTGACTGTAAAGGCGATACACTCCAACCACTTGGGTAACATATTAATCACATGTTTCTTGTTTTAAAATGTTTTATCACTAGATCGCACTAATTTTTATAGAGAACTCAACCAAAAATATCAATTATGGACGAGCTAAAATGAGTTTCAAAATTTCTATTTTTTTAATTTTAGGTATAACTGTACATATTAATTTAATTTTAGTTCGTGTGATGTGACGTATTTATATTTTATTACGTAATACTTATATAGCTGCATACTACCAAAATGCCTAACAACCAAGTTCCCTACCATATTTTTTTTTAATAAATTTGTTTTGTAAAACCTCACAAACCTCACAAAAAAACGTATCAATTTTTTATTAATTTTTTGCTATAACTATAAATAAGTATTATAAATGAGTACTTATTAGTTTGGAAATGATTCAAGGGAACTGTTCAAATGCCTTACAAAACGACCGTTTAGGACAAGAAACAAAAAATCAACTTTTTATAAGCGGATATCTTTAAAAAACAAATTGTTGCTTATTGTATGAAAGGTACAATTTTTAAAGTATTTTCACCTGAAGTATTAGGTAATTTTTATAGAAAATTATTGGTTTGCTAGATACTATTATACTAGAAATAATGACGATGGTCTGATGAAATCGCATATCGCTATTTGGAAAAATTTACAGTAGGAATTCGGGTGGAAATTCTTTGTATAATTATACTTATCCATTGTATATGAATGTATAGAGAAATACAAAAAAATATTTAAATACAGATGTTTGTTTTATTTGCCTTTTTTGTCTCAATAACTGTATAATTTTTTGTAATTTTCTTTTAGTATAAAATATACAAATGCAGCCTAATTTTCGGTATATAAAATTATGACATATTTCTAACTGATAAATATTATATGAATATTTTCCCCATTAATTGTATCATCTTGTCTAGTTGGTAAAGCTATCACTCTTCCCCAATTCTAATGTAATGGACGAGTTTTTTTAATTCTAAGGCATCCAAACGAATATTTGGGTTATTCGTTGACCATTTCTGATGACGCTGAAATTCTACCAAATAGTTCTTAGACCAATCAGTCCAAATATATTAGTATATTGTCTGAAATGTCTACGTTATTTAATTCTGGTAGTGAAGTGCATCATCATTTGCATCAGAACGTGCAGATTGCAACGGCCAAGACACAAGACGAGCATTTTGGATAACTCTTTGAGGGCTAAAGGATGCAAGTAGGTAAATCGTAAAATTATAGAATAGTGATGCAAGGACTCTTCACTCACAAGACAAGAAGACAGTGCTTGATGTCGAACGTACTTATAACTATGTAATGTCATACTTCATGTCAATTGTCAATGATCATTCTCGATGTTAGCATCGCCCAAAATGTAATATTATTTTTATAATAAAAGTAGCTGTAATAAATACAAGGCATCCTTAATAAATCCTCTCTAAAAATACTTATAATAGTATTAAAACATGGCGCAGTAGCCTGCAGATTAAATATTGAGGGAAGAAAAGTAAGATAGGGAAAATCCATAAATATAACCTAAATTAAGAGGTTAGAACACGTGAAATGGAAAACATCGGGGCAGGAGCAGTCAAATTACCTCCCGACTTTCACCTACAGAGTCAAAATGCAGCTAGCGAGGATGTTCTGGAAATAATCATTCGACGACTACTTGATAGCGACTGGAAGGCATGAATCGACTGATAAAGTAAAAATATCCATGCTAAGGAACCTGATGGGAACAGAGGCAGCCAAAATAATTTTGATTTTCAATGTACCCGCTGCACAAAAGGATAACTATGAACAATTGATAAAAGTAATAGATAAGTATGTAAATCCAAGAAACAACGAGTGTTACGAACGGTACAACTTTCTAAAAAGAAATCAAAAAGAAGGCAAAAACTTCCAAAGTTTCCTCGGAGTATCGAAAATTAGTCAGAACATGCAATTACAATGTCGCTGACCCAGATTAAAGCGCAGAAGATAAAGCAATAATAGATAAAATAGTAATGGCATGGCTAAAAAAGCAGTTAGCATTGGGAAACAAATATTAAGAAAATAATTTGAGGAGAATAATGACTTTAGAAAAACCATATTAGAATATAATAACACACCAATAGTAAACCTAAATGTATCACCAGCACAAATATTGCAAAGCAGGCGACTACGAACCTTAATACCAATAACCTCTAAAAAACTAAAGCCCAAAATCAAAAAAGAAATATTTGAAAAACTATGCAAAAACAAAGAAACCCAAAAAAAATATGATAAAAGCACGCGTAGGATAAAATCGAGTTTAAAAAGGGAGAGGAAGTCGTTACGAAAACTAATGTAATGTCATACTTCATGTCAATTGTAAACGATTATTCTCGATGTCAACATCGCCCAAAATCAAATTATTTTTATAATAAAAGTATCTGTAATAAATACAAAGCATTCTTAATAAATATCCTCTAAAAATACTTATAATAGTATTAAAACAGACAGAAATGCTCCATTTTATAGGAAAAAGGATGAAACTAAAACATCTAGAGCACATAATTACAAAACTTTACAACAGACCTAGGTCTCACCTTTGACAATGAAACCTAGATCCAAAAAGCAGAGTCAAAAAAGCATACATTGCTTATGAAGAATGCCGCAGTACCATGGCGCGCATCTGGATTCTCTCCCCCAGAATCGTCACATGGACTTACACGGCCGTTATAAGACCTATGCTAACATACGGTGCAGTTGTCTGGGTATCGAAAATCCAACAATTGATAACTATCTGCAAACTAGAATAAATTCAAAGAACAGCATGTCTCAACACAATAGGAGCCATAAAAACCACACCATCTAGAGCCATGGAAGTCTTCCTTAATCTCACTTTCCTTGACATAGCTTTGATGACAATGACACGACACCGCACGGTTAAAACAGAAAACCCGATGTAGGAAACTCGATACGCTTCCACTACTTTAAGTAAACATGGACTCCATATCACCGAGATATATCTTGCAAAAGTCATAATTTATAACAGAACACAAAAGAGCCGGGAGTGACAGGTACGATTAATATCTACACCGACTGTTCCAAAACAATAAGGCACAGGATGTGGAGTATATCCTTAAAACTAAACATAAAATGGGCTTTGCTTAACAATGCCAGTGTAGTGCAAACCGAGCTCACGAGGATAATCATAGCAGCAAAAGAAGTTACCAGAGACAATATCGCTGAAAGACACATGCTAATCTATGCACATCAGTAAAGCACTGCTTACCCTGAACAGATTACGAATTTACTCAGGGTTAGTACTAGAATGTCACGAAGCTTTAACCGAAGTATCCATCAACAATGTGGTCACCTTAAGATGAATCAAAGGTCACTCCACATCGAAAGGTATCTGTATTGCTGATTTACTAGTCAAGAAGGTGCCAACTAAATACGTTTTGGATCTGGCCGTTCCATTGGACTGACAACATCGGTAGTGACAGACCTAATTAAAAAACATTCCCTTGTGAAATTCAAGGAAATTCGATGAAACAAGAGGCTGTAGAGTTGCCAGAAAGCTTTTAAGTTATCTCGACAACACTACAGCAAACAAATACTTGACTATGAAGAATATACGCCTGTCTACAGGCATTTTGACTAGTTATTGTCAAGCATGCAAAGTATCTCCATAACATTTAGCTGTCAGAATATGCACTCTGCAGGGGATGCGAACAAGCAGATGAGACCATCGATCATATCATCTACAATTACCAGACGCTCTCATGCATTAGAGGATTTGTATTCTGCTAGTGACACCGTCCGATATAAGAGAAGCTCCTCTCGGCGACGAGTTAAGAAGGCCCTGTGATCTCCAGGACATTCGCTAAAGATCAATTAGGGATCGTACTGATCCAGGAACCGTGGGTCTATGGAAATCAGGTAAGAGGACTTGTATGTAAGGATGCAAGGGTAATTTATCACACTAGTGATGAAGTACCCAGAACATGCATAATGGTAAGAAGTAATATTAAATATTCTTATCTTTCAGAATTCATAACGCGTGATCTCGTTCCAATTCGAGCATACCTGGAATTAGGGATGAGGCGGCAAGACATAGTAATAGCTTCTAGTTACTTCGCCGGAGATGGGCATGTACCACCTCCGGAAGTATCGAAGCTAATGGAGTACTGCCAGAGAAGACATCTGCCATTACTTCTTGGATGCGACACCAACGCGCACAGTACCGTGTGGGGAAGCAACGACACCAATCAAAGAGGTGAGCAACTTTTAGAATATATTTTTAATAAGAACCTTATTGTGCAAAATATTGGGAATACTCCAACATTTGTAACAAGGGCAAGAAGTGAGGTATTAGATATCACATTAAGCTCACCGAGTATTAAAACTCTAGTTACAAACTGGAGAGTATCGAGTGAAGCGTCTCCATCTGATCACAAGATAATTGTGTTTACGTTAGAGAGCGATATTCCTCAGTTAATCCTCAGGAGGAATCCTTGAAAAACAAACTAGAACCCAAGCACCCACTTGTTCTAGAAAGCGATCTCGAAGAACTAAATGGGGCAATACTTGAGGCATATGAATCAAGCTGCCCCATGCAAAGAAATAGAACTAGTAGGAATGCTCCTTGGTGGAACCGTCATCTGTCAAACTTACGATCCGAAGTGCGGCAGCTCTATAATAGGGCCAAGCACAGCGGAGATTGGCAGAGCTACACCGAGGCGCTTACTACCTACAACAAAGAAATCAGGAAAGCTAAACGTAACAGCTTTAGAAAATTCTGCGAGGATATTAACTATACACCTGCGGCAGCGAGACTGCACAGTGCCCTGGCAAAAGGGAGAGTTGATACAGTTATGGCACTAAAGAAACCAAATGGAAGCGTCACGGAGAGTGAGGAGGAAAGAGTTCGCCTCTTACTCGAAACTCACTTTCCTGAAAGCACACCTTTTCGAATAAGGGTCACAACTAAGGTAAGCAGGTCCCCAAGAGAGGCCGCTAAATCCTTCTGACCACTCAGCCTCACATCCTTTGTATTAAAATCAATGGAGAAGGCTGTTGATAATTATATCAGAACGGAAGTCCTGGAGAGGGTGCCACTCCACCACAGCCAACACGCGTAGCGAGCAGGAAGATCTACAGAAACTGCCCTAGTACAGTTGACTGATGTAATCCAGGATGCACTGACAAACAAAGAAACGGTCGTGTGTGTCTTCCTAGACATAGAAGGAGCTTTTGACAACACGCCACACGAATCTGTAAAAAGAGCACTTGCATACAGAGAAGTAGATAACATCACATCCAGATGGATGGCTCAGCTGTTTTCTACGAGAACTGCAGAGACACATATAGGGCAGGACACCATCTCCATCTGCACAACCAGAGAATGTCCACAAGGAGGAGTTCTATCCCCACTTATGTGGAGGCTAACCGTAGACGAACTTCTATGCACACTGACTGACCTCGGCATAACCTTGACAGGGTATACCTTGTCAAGGTTATGCCGACGACATAGTCATATTTGCTAGTGGCAAGTTTAGTCATATCCTGTGTGATATAGTCCAACGAGGACTTAGAACATATCAAAATATGGTGCAGTGAAGTGAGACTTTGTATAAACCCTACAAAAACAACACTAGTAGCCTTTTCAAGGAAAAGAAAACTTAATCTCAAAACCGTTAAATTAGACGGGATAGATATAGAATGGAAAAATGAAGTCAAATATCTAGGCCTAACCCTGGACAATAAACTTCTTTGGAACACACATGAGAAGGAAGTAGGCCACAAAAGCCCTAATGGTATGCAGAAACATTGCAGGTAAACGATTGGGATGTAACCCGAACATACTGCGATGGATGTATACTGCAATAGTGGGACCAATCATCACTTACGGGGCTATAGCCTGGAGTAACTGAACTAGTTTAGCTACTACGAGAGTTAATATCTCAAAAGTACAAAGACTAGACTGTGTTTGCATTACTGGTGCAATGAGAACCTGTCCTACAGCCGCAATGGAGGCGATCTTAAACCTCACCCCTCTACATTTGATGATAAAGAATGTGGCAAAAAGGACAGGATATAGAATGATCAGGAACAGAGTAATCAGACGAAAGTCTACGTGCTTCAGGACTAAAGATACCTGAAACATTCCCCAGGATGAAATGCTAAAGAAGTACAGTTTTGTGAAAAACTTCAAAACCACATAACTGGGCTGCAAGAAAGAAAGGCGCCAAGAATCCATCGCGCTTGCAACCGAAAGACGTGCTATTCAGTGGTATACGGACGGTTCCAAAACCATAGAAGGAACTGGAATAGGAGTATATGGGCCGAGAACCAAGCACTCCCAAAGCTTGGGAAAATACCCAACCATATTCCAGGCGTAAATTCACGCCATCGAGAAATGTATCCAGTTTAACATAGAGAGAAACTATCATAGACAAGTGACTATCATAATGTCCGATAGTCAAGCAGCCATTAAAGCGCTGAGCTCTTACGTAATTAGCTCAAAAATGGCCTGGAGATGCCTAGAACAATTAAATGAGCTAGGCGAGAAAAATAGAGTTGCTCTCACTTGGGTCCCGGGACATAACGGGGTACAGGGTAACGAGATTGCAGATAGTCTTGCAAGGAAAGGGGCTCAAACACCCTTTGTAGGACCTGAGCCGTTCTGCGGTATCAGCAGTAACATAATATTAGGAAAGATTAAAAATGAATTGGGCACTAGAAGAACCGATAATTGGAACAATCTCTTGGGGCTGAGACAGGCCAAGATACTTCTGGATGAATATAACCAGAAAAGATCGGAAGCCTGCATCTGCCTGAGTAAGAACAGGCTACGTATTGAAACAGGGATCCTTACCGGGCATTGCCGACTAAAAGGACACCTAAGTAAACTGAGAGTAGTAGAGCATAGTGAGTGCAGATTTTGTGAGAAGGAGGACGAAACCTCCATTCACATCCTAACTGAATGTGTAGCACTCCAGAATCCAAGGGCACTATATCTAGGAGGATATCAAATAGAAGAGGGAGATTTACCTAACTTGAAGCCACTTCAAATCCTACACTTCCTTGAGAAAATAGGATTTAAAGGGTCGTTATAGGCATTGAAACATTTCCTTAGTGCATTGGCGACAGTAGGGGGCACAATAGATCTTTTAGGTCGCAGTGTATTAACACCCCATTCCCAACATAACATAACATCAATAAACAAATAGCGTGAGTTTTAATTGTGAGTTATTATAACTCACGCTAGGTTCCAACGATAATTCGGTATGTTAATAGTGTGCGCAGTGAATACTTGGAAATTTTAAAGCCGATAAATACGTTCTATTGGCGTAAAATGTTAGAAAGATTTTTTAACAACTGGAAAGGAATGACTATTTAAATTTTAAAATTATTAAATTGCCAGCGCCTCTCAGTAGGCGGAAAAGATACGCTCGTATCGGGGACAACACTAATGATTTGTAATTGCTGTAGTGGGAGGTGTTTGTGTGAATGCGTCTTGTTTGTTTTCATTTACGCCGTGACTAGTAGTAGTATTTTATAAACCTTAGAAGCAAATTTCACATACATGAACAAATAATAATAATAATGCCATGACAACAAGAAGACGAAGCAACGACTTCTCGTAGAGTGGCGGCTTTGCCGCCACCAGAAAATTTCAATCCATACCTCGCTACGCCGACTGGCATAAACACCAACGGCTTGTACACAGCTCACCTACTCTATCAAAAGGAGACCGATGTACAAATAAAACGCGTACGACATGCGCACCACAAATCATTAGTGTTGTTCCCGATACGCGAGTGACACAAGTACTTGTGGTTTTACATCTGGCATTCGTACTCGAACGCCAGAAAAGTTATTTTAATTTTTAATATTAAATTGTCACAAAATAATCAGGAAGTAATCCTAAAGTTCGGAGACTAGTTACTCTTTCTCATGGGAACAACTTCGAACATTCATATTTCCGTAATTCGTTTGTACCCGAATGAAATACCTACATATGCAGAAATATTTCAAACCTCACAAAAATTCAAAGTAATTCGCGTGTCCAAACTATGTCTTATTAATATTTCACACCTATTTACATTCCTTCTAGCTTTCTAAAAAGTACTTTATCTTCTAATCGAATTCCATTATTATATATCCTACTCGTAAAAAGACATAGTTTAAATTTCAAATATACAGCCGTTGCAAATTTCAAACTATTCCAAAGAGCTTTAGCCATTTACGTAATTGCTTTGCCTATGGGCGGAGCTAGGAATTAAAGACATAAATATAAGCGTTTCCCGCAAAAATAGGCAGTAGATCTTTAACTTTTCTCGTGGATAGTGCTCTCGCGAATATAGTAAAAATTAGATTTCTGTGTCGGTTCAGCAAAAAGGATTACTTCAAGTTTTGAATAAGCACCACGACTGCCTGAGCCGATCGACATAAGGGTATACTAAGGAAAGAAAGGATTCTAGCAAAGTGGTTGAGAAATAAGCCGGTGTTCGCGAATTCTCCACACTGCTTCCTTGCGATCCTCCTTCTTAGAGCTCCTCCTTGAGATTATTACACTGGGTGAGTCCGTTCTGATTACGTGGGAGACGAGGGGTACATTGTTTCCCATTTAAAAGTGATAGGGCTGTCTTCATTTAAGTTCCCTCCATTTTCACTCCCGCTTGCCGGCATTTTTAGGCGCGGAACCTGTAACGGATTTTCGTCTCTTCGCAGGTCGGAGTGACAGGTGTCAAGGGTCGCAGCCATATAGGTATTTCTTTATAGTGTCATTGTCAATAATATTTTTGGTTGGTAAGTACCTCCGGCTTTGTTTGTTTACTTTTTGAGCTTTTAACTTTTCTTCTGGCGAACGACCTTGACCTTCTTTGTTTGTTTTATTTTACAGCCATTCGGAGACACCTTGGTTATAGTAACGGAGCTCATTTCTTTTTATTTATATTTATAAATGTTATATCCTAGTGATTGTCGGTTACTTGCTAATCGACATCCACCTTCCCCTGTCTAACCCACTTGACTGAGGAAGGCTTTTATTATTATTTTTTTAAATAAATTCATTAGTTTAGAATATTTAACGTCATTCAGTTAACTAACTTAATATAGTATTTTAAATCACTTCAATTCAATTTAACTTATTACAAAAATGCACCACAAAAATTCAAATAATTTCACTGGTGACCTCAGAAGGACATTCCCTTCAGGGCACGGTACACGGGGAGAGTTCTATGGCTTTTCCCCGGTTACTACCGCCCCAGAGCAAAATGCCACCTTGTGGAGACAGCCGAACTCGGCTATAAATTTAAATGTTCATGATTTTCATAACTTTCAAATTAATGACACTACCCGACGGTTTGCTAAATCCCCGCCGTCTGGGCCCGAACCTACCCTCAGACTACACAATTCAAGACTCAAATCACTATCTACCCCCATTGAGCCTACATACGGCAAATGTAGGTCAGGGGAAAGTTTCCCTGGTAAAGTGCTTCACAGTGTTGGTGATTTCGAGAAGTTCCCTACGCTCTCCGAATTGTCCACCAGTACGGCCATATCTCTCTCACGACCCCTTCTTAACGAAAGAGCGGGGTCAGGGCAAAACGACCTTCGCCCGAGCGATACCCGACGACGCTGTCCCTATGAAAAAGTTTCCTCCCTATATGGATACTTATTTTCGAGAAAACTTTAAAGGTATATTAAATTAAACATTAAAAACATAAGTTCCGTTAAGAAACTCGATTTGAACTTGTAGAATATCATAACTCAAATTTTCTTTCCAGATAAAAAACATACATTTCTAATCCCTTTTAAAAACAACTAAAAGAAGGTAAATTTATTTATATTGTATATGTGATACAAAAGATGTACCTTCAATTCCGAAACATTTATTAAAATATTAAATAACTCAAAATCAATACCACAAAACGATACAAAAATATAGCAACACAATGTTGATATTATACGGTTAGAGACATAAAATTTATTTACACATGATTCTTTTTAGTAAATATCGATTATTATTTTTGTAACTCAACACGCATATGCCTTCAAAACAATCATTATTGAAATTAAAAAAGGCACTCCCAGTATATTCCCACCTAAACAATTTCGTTCCATATAGAATTTTTACCTCTAACTGGATGTGTCTGTGTTCAGTCAATAACGTGTTAAATTAATAAATTGGACATTTTTATAAACTGGTAAGTCTTAATCGGCTTATCAAATTATAAATATATGTTTATTAAAAAAAAAAACAAATAGGTAAAAATTATTAATCGACGTTTTATAGAAATGTTTGAAAAATTCAAAAAATATAGATTAATCAAACTATTGATGTTCCATAAAATTTTAAAATGTCAAAATTTGTATTTAAATTCAAATAAAAATAGATCATCTTATATTTTCTAAGAACTATCAGTGCGCTCAACCTTTTTGCGCTCTTACCTGAAATCGGCCAGGGGTAGTATTCTCTAATGTCGAATACCTCGATTCGCATGCGAGATTAGTGAAATGTCGAATAGCAACTAGGTGATTTTAAAAAAGTGTATTCTCGAAAACAGTATACGACAAATGTCAGGTGAATTCAACACGAGTGGTCTAAAGTGCTCGAATTTAAATTCGTATGCGACATTGTGGACTGTAAATATGAATGTGGCAGATTTTGATAAAATTAACATTTGCTGGCTGTTGAAAATCAAAACATTATTAAAGAGTGACAGCATAGAAGGAAGAAGTGTGTTTATAAAAATCCCTTTTGAATAAATGATGTGTTATTTATCAAGCATTTTCGACTTTATAAGGAAGTGTTTCGTGTTTCTCAAACTTTTTTGGCGACGGACCCTTTTTGAAAAGCGAAATATTTGACAAAGCCCTAAACACATTTCTAAAAAAAAAGTCCTTAAGTCAGGTCCCTCCCTTTTGTGTCGGTAGTACTGCTTCTTGTTTTTTTTAATTATAACTATTTTCTTCGCGGAGCCCCCACAAAGGCTTTGTGGAGCCCCGGGGCTCCACGGAGCACACTTTGAGTAACGCTGTCTAAGGAATCAACGCGGCTCTTGATAGATATTGTAACTAGCATGTTATAACGCCCCCAAGTAGAGTATCAGCAGGATGTTTTCGTGACATATTTTTAATATTTCGTTTTCTGATTTGCATTGCAATATTGCAGCTTAAAAAAATTCTGCAATTTGCTTCAAAATTGTCTAAAAAACTTCTTAGCATAGAGGGGTTTAAATAAACAGAACACCCTGTAATGTTGATAGTTGACATAATTTCCTACGTTGCCACATACAATCCTTCGCATTATTTCTCGCTTGTGATTTTAGATTCACTTATTTTCGAGAATACGATTTTTAACAACCATGCTAATTTGGTATGCGACATTTGCCGTGTGTGACAATTTTCATGCGAGAATTCTACCCCAGTTTGCGCTCTGCGATTTTCGTAATAAATTATACCTGTCTTATTTTATTTGTTCGACCGATTTGCGCTCTCTTGCAATATAATTTTAAATTAATACTATAACGTTTTACAATTAATAAGAAGAGGAAAATTTCTTTCAAAAAGATTATACTATATGAAATAGTAGTTTGTGAAACAAGAGTGGATGAACAATTCACTCAAGAAGTACAATATATTTTTTCTACGACCCACTAACGAAAATTTACAAATTTAAAAAATTATTTTAGGTTATTAAGAAAAAATAACTAATTTTAAAATAATTTATGACTTTTACTAATTTATAAAATAAAATAAACATTTAAAGATTTAATTTAATTAGTCCTCATCCCTAATTTGAATCCGGGACTCTCGCGTGGAAGACAGAAGTCGTGTCTCACGTCCACCGTCATATTTAGGATTTTAGTTTTAATACTTATAATTAAATTAGTTTCATATAATAGTATTATTAAAATTAACGAAATAAAAGTATTTATCGATTCTACAATAAAATAACTCATTTTAATATATATTTAATATCAATAACTAAAAATATGCTGACAATTAGTTTGACGGAATTGTCAATTAATTAAAGTTAAAAAAAATAGTAGTAGTCGGGTGACCAAAATATGAACTGTGATTGGTGGATTTCATTTTTTGTAGTGATCCTCACTACCTAGAATGGATATGAAATAATTATATTCATTTAGTTGAACGATTCGGTCATGTATTAGGATAGATGCGCCTTACTCGTGGAAGTAGTGGGTTTAATGATTACTATACTCTGTTTTTAACCCTTTGTTGACCATCAGAAGAAAAAAAAGTTTTAGCAAGCTATTAAAGGGTTTTCCTTGTAAATTTGGAGTAAAATAGGCTATGTGATTTTTTTCAAAATTTTTCAAAATGTATTTTTTGTGTTTTGGTAGGTGGTACATTTGGGTACCGTCAGGAAGTTAGGTACTATTTATAATTGTCAAAAAGAAAATTATATAGTGAAAACTAAATATTTATTTCATGAAACTGAATAAAACAATTTTTTTTTTTTTTCATTACTACATAAGAAAACATTGCAAGTTTTACATTTGGAGTGTGGTCTGGACTGAATTTTTTGCTTAGCACATACTTCACACCTTCCCCTTGATTCAACATATATTGGCCAATGGACACCCCTGTTGGTAACACGGATATCAGCTGAAACGGAAAAGTTGGTCTTCCTTCTTTTAGTGAGTGTTAATGATGGATCTGATAAAGGTCGTTTTCTCCCGACTGATTGGAAGACTTTTTGTGTCATCAAACCTGAAGCAACAGAACGGCGAAATTCTAATAAAGGAATTCTTTCATGATTGGAGCAGTGGATCACAAAAGCATTTACAAAACATATATCTAACATTCCCCAGAACAATTTATGCCACCACTTCTTTGACCTTCGATTCAATCCATATGCACTTCTAAGTTGATCAGCGTGATCAACTCCGCCCATAAATGTATTATAATCTTTTACAGCAGTTGGACAAGGTATTTCTAGTGAAGTACCGTCCTTCTGTTTTCGTTTTACGGTGGTTGTTTCGCTACCATGATAGTTTGAAATTAAAGTCACTGTTTTATTGTCCTGCCACTTGAAAAACCCAATGTCCGATGAAGTAAATCGATAATCATAGTCCCCTCTTTTCATCTTCTTGTCTATGATTAAATTTTTTGGAAGACCCCTTCTATCATTTCTAATTGTACCGCACGCAAGTGTTTTTTCAGCTTTTAATTTTTCCACTAATTGGACAGAAGAAAAATAATTATCAAAAAACACCATCCTGTTTTTACCAACATAGTTTTTGGTAAGTTTCAAAACAACTTTTTCTCCTAATGGCACTTCCGATTTTTTCATTTCATCTCCTGTTTTTCCTGTATATACATCAAATTGTAAAATATAACCCTTCTGGTCTGCTATTGTCCATAGCCCATCCTCTCTTGATGGGCTTTTTTGGATTATATTGTTTGATAGAACTTCTGCCTTTGAAGGCAATCATTGATTCATCAACAATCAATGCTCTTGTTCCTTTGTAGTAAGAGTTGAATACTGAATTGAGTGTTTCAATCATTGGTTTTAGTTTGTACAATTTATTTCGCTGAACAGCATAGAGATTACTTTGAAATATAATGTTGTCAATAAGAGGCTCAATAAATTTTAAAAAATAATCTGTTGCCGTCTGGCATTCTGCAAAATGATCAAAGACCGGTCCTGTATCATCATTATATTCAGGTACTTGTGTTTCTACTTCTCTTTTCTTCCATTTTCTGTTAATCTCTTCTTGAGTCTCTTTCTTTTTTTAGATGTTCTTGCTTTTTTACTATCGCTGTTTTTCATTTCAGTATTATCTTCTATCCCCTCTTCATTTTCAATAATTTCGTCTTGGTTTTCTGCATTTATATTTTTCGCAACTCCTGTCTCCATTCTCATTATTATTTCAGCTTCGTCGTTTTCAACCATAAGCGAACCATTATTCTCGATATAATCGTCCTCTTCATCTGTTTGAAAGTTATTATCTAAATCAATATTACAGTACTGTTCGATTTCAACTAATGCTCTATCCGCCTCTATTAAAAGTTCCGTGTCTGTCAAATATTTATTTCCGTAATTACGAGCCATTTTTGTCTGAAAACAAAAAAAAATAACTTACCATTGCATAAAATCCGTAAACAGTCAAATAATATTTTACCATTTTATGCTGTAACACCCTGTCGGTACTTATAAGTTCCAAACATTTAATTCCTGATTTCTAAGCAATAATTTATTTTAGGGCCGTATTTGTTATCTAAACTAATTGAGAAACATACACAGATTCAATCTAAACAAAAAAATCGCTTACCTCAACACAATCTTTGCTGGAATAAAATACACACACGCTAAGCGCTCGAAGGTACAATTCACACTGTGCAGGTTCGCAAATAATCTAAATATCTTGACTACCTTAGCGACATCTACAAATAATCTGTTCTCACAGCGAAAGGTTATTGGTACTTTAATATACCGACAGGCAATGATGCTTCTAAACGACTACATTACGATTTCATTGATATTTGAAATTGTGGTACTTTTGAGTACCGCCAGACGACAAAGGGTTAAACTAAGAGGAGCGATTTGAATTTAAGTTGGAAATTCTGTAGCCTTCTAATTGGTCAGATTACAGTCAGTTTCACACATTCCTTTTTAGCATGAACATCAGCTAATAATTGATATTGTTGACAGTTCTGACATTTTATAATTTGATATCTCATCCATTACTTAGTTTTTTACTTTATTTCGTAAGAAAAGCCTTACAAGAAAGGGAAGACACCTTATTATTTTACATGCTAATTCTGAAGGTTTTGTAGAAAATGCATTATTGGTTTTTGAAGGTAAAAAGATGGGAGATTACCATAAAGAGATGAATTCCGAAGTACTTTAGAAAAAAAAAATTTTTTACTGATTTTTTAAAACTAAAAATTGATGAATTTCTAACCAAAATGATTAAAATGTAACTAAATATTCAAGCAAATTTTATTTATCAGAATAGAATAAAACTATTTACAAAATTGTTATAACATTTAAAACACCATCTACTACTTTAGGGATAATTTTAATTTGGCACAATGAGTTAACATTATTTTCACAAAAAATATTTTAAAAATACTTAAAATTAATACATAGGTATGTATGAATAGTTCACTTTAAAAAATATATGTTGACATGTGGTGTTATGAAAATGTTGGTTCCAGTTTTCAAAACAAATTGGAACTCATAGGCCTGTAAACTTTTGAATGTCTTTATTTGCCCTCTAGCGTATAAACCATGGGTTAACACTAAATAAGCTATAATATCCACATTACTCATAGAAGAGATACCAGTTACTGTGTGATCCACTTGTCATTCACTGATTAACTTTTACTTTTTATACCTATAACAAATATATCCTTAAAAATGTTAACAGATCTTTATATTTTATACTAACCTGGCTACATCTGGATATTCCATTAACAATTTTCTTAAATATTTATTATCCATTTTAAAAAGATCATAGTTATTCTCAAAAAGTCGATTTCAAAAGCAAAAAAAGTATTTCTGACATCAATCAACAACCATATTGACTTTAATTTGACAGTGACATTTCGTTTTAGACACACATTTCAGATCACAATAATGTGAAGTTTGCGACCGTTGTCTGGGACCAATTAAAAAATTACTTCTATGACATTTATTCGTTTCTTAACCGCTCATTGGCCGTTCACCGACTAAGGCCGATAAAGATAATTATTTCATACATTTTGAACACGACTATATTTCGAAACTCGCTCTTAGTAACAAATCTAGTTACTTTTCTCTGTGTAAATGCGTCTTTTCAATTCGCTCCTCCTAGTTTAAAAACAGAGTATAGACGGGGAGAGAGGAAAGGTACGCTAACGGAAAACTTGGCTGTGTCGTACCGTATGGAAGGGGATATATTGTTAATAACTATAAAATGCTAGATGGAAGCGGATGGACATGATTTTAAAAATATTGTTTTATAGCGTATATTTTTAACTTCCAATCTAAGAATAGTATTTCACAGTATTGTGCACAGGCTTGTCCTTTTGTATATTATTTACTAAATTTTATCGGATTATTAATTTTGTACTTTAAACAATTTGTATACATTTTGAGTAAATATACCTACTATAAAGCTTGACTGATGAGGGAGAAAAGAAAATAGAAAAATATTGTAAATAATCCGTTTTATATGTGAAGCAAGAATATTATACATATTTCTGACTACATACCTTCCTTTATGAAATAAAATAAAGACCAATTAAAGCATTTTATTTATCAACCAAAAATAGTTATACACAAATACGGAGATTAATGAACTTTATTATTTACAAAGTACTGTATCAAAATTTTGTCGTACACAAGTTAGAGGGAACAGAAGAAATAATGGCATTGTGTTTGTTCTCTATTTTAACAATTCTGACAATGCATGAAGTGGTGTGACTAATTTAAAATGGGTAGCATCGATTGAAATTTTCTGATAATATATTTTTAAATACCTATAATAAGAATTACTAATTTAAAATGGTTTTATTTGGATAGATGGCTATTTTTTAAAAATTTAAATGCAAATAAAAACCTACAATAAATAGGTACATTTTATTTAAAAATTAAGTTCCGTATTAAATATAATTAAAAATAAGCTCCAAGAGTTAGATTGTAAGACTTTATTTTCATTTTTTTAAAATAATATTTAAAGTAGTTCAATCGTAAAACGGCTTTTCTTAAGAATTTAATAAAATTTAAATATAAGGTTAATAAAACTGTCTTTTATGTACCTACCTAACTAAACAAAAATTAATTTTTTGACCGTCTGTGAAACGAGATATAAACAATCAAATTGTGCATAATTAACAGTCTTGAAGCCTGTCATGTACACAAGCAATGCATTTATTTCAAGATCTCTCGAAAACGGTTCTTACTATATTTTTTAAAAACTAATGTAATGTAAATCAAGAAGTTATAAAATTTTCTAAGAAAATGCTGAATTTTTTTAACAGTTTTGGTAAAAAGATATAGATTTTTAAAATAAAAATATTTTTAAAGCAGTCTACGCGTAGAGGGGTACAATGATTACAACTTGGCAACATTGTTATTTCAGAATCACTGAATTACACTCGATCTGCTAAGAGGTTGTTATAACCTCGTGACGTGTTCTTGAAAAATTAATTTGTCTTCTGTATTTGAGAACTGGAATCGACGGTTCTGTTTGAACCAAAACAAACCCTTAAAGTCACTAATTTCTATAGGTATACACTTGATAGCGCATCATTCATATATTTGTGACGTTGCCGGATGGATTTTACTTGAAATAATAACGTATCCGTACATGAGCTTACATGTGTTGTGTTCAGTCTCTTGCAAAAATAACATTTTTCAAGATTGAGAATCTTAAACTTTTGGTATTCACCATTAGGCGATATTTTTGTGTACGACTGTCGCGCGTGAACTACCTTAATAATTACTACATGTAAACAACTCATTTGAAATTGGTCAGTATTAGATACCATAAGTATTTAGTAGCAGTAAAATTGTTTACAATTAAAAATCCTTTGATAGGCAATACCCCGCGCATATGAGAACATCATTATGTTCCTCCATAATGCAAGGGGGTTTATCGTTTTGAATATTTTGTCTTGAAATTGAATTCTAATATTTCGAAAGAAGAGTCACTTTCATGGTTTTATGCAATATTCAACATTTTAACTGATAGTTGGCAACGTTGTAACCATTGGCAATTATTATATAGGCTCCTTATGAGCGCGAATAATAAACAATATTTTCATATCAATTTGCTTCTAAATGCCCAATTAAACGAATACAATGAAGAATTTCTTATAATACTGAAGACTTTTACGTAAAAATTATTAAAAATTCCGATGCGATAGCTAATTGTACAAAAAAGGCTTACCAAAATATGAGTATGCCACGACGCTTTTGTCAAAAATAAGGGTAGATTAGATATCAGATTTAAAAGGAGTTTGACATTATTTGTCCGTGTCCACCGCGACCTTTTCAGATCTATTGTGGGGCTCCATTTGTTTTAGAGTATGTCATCTAAGCTTGGACTTTTTATTAGACTTAGTGTCCTTGACAGTGGCATCCACATGCATGTAATTACATGTGGCTTTTCTTCATCTAGTATTAGAAACCTCAATCTAGTTAGGCTTCCACATTGGTGCAGGAAGTTGATATTTCCTTTTCTTATTCACAGAACCCGAATTAATTAAAAAAAAGAATAAATTACAAAATATCTTAGAATTTAATTTAATTTTGTAAAGGAAGTGAAAACTTACTTTTTAGAAGATACCTTGGGATATTCTACTTCTAGTACACAGCAACTACGGTTGTTTATTACTTTGTTCTTACTTCTTTTTTGCAACTAAAGTAAAATGTATACGTGTATTTGATACGCCAAAATTACAAAATATCGTCCTAAAGTGTTCGAATTATCTGCAGCTTGCGCTAGTATCGCTTCTCTTCCCCTGCCATAACTTCGCACTGAGCTAATATATTCATCATACGGTTTCACATATACTTTTTCTAGACTACTTCCGTCCACGAAGTATGTACTAAAAAAAATTATTATAAGTTTTTTATTAATGGGTTTAGTATAATCAATAAAGTTTACTTTGTGTTTATTAAACTACAACTGGGAGACAACAGTTCTAAGCTGTTTTTCACAGTATTTTAGATCTCAATAACACTTATTCTCAAAAAAGAATTGTTTAACTAGATGTAAGTAGGCGTTTGCAATAAATACTTATAAATTACCTTTTACCTATATCAATACGAAAGTGTATATATATAAAGTCACTTGTTTACGTACTCTGTTGGCAAAACATTGGATTTCAAATAAAATGTTCGATTATTATAGCTAAATAAATCTTCAGGTGAAAAGGGATCTGAACAAACTTTGGCATCTTTCAGTTTTGAGATCTTCCTCATTTATTTTCAAGTTGTTCAGCAACATTGACTTTGGACAATGTCTCTCGGAAACCTGTAAATGTATATACCATAAAATAACCAGTTTCTACAATTAGTTATTTTTATATCAAGAAATAAATAAAACCCTAGCACAGTTGTTACGCCCACGGATATCTACATTATTTACATTTCATGAGATTGATTTTGACATAACTTACCTATGAAAATATCGCTCGCGCATAGGTTTTAGGTGGTTTTGGTCCAAAATATTCGGAAAACTATGCATCTCTTTACTATTTTGAAATGTATAATCACG
This sequence comes from Psylliodes chrysocephalus, assembly GCA_927349885.1. Lineage (NCBI taxonomy): Eukaryota > Metazoa > Arthropoda > Insecta > Coleoptera > Chrysomelidae > Psylliodes > Psylliodes chrysocephalus. The sequence goes on along the minus strand of OV651819.1, from coordinate 33,060,506 downwards.
TTTGTAGACAATTTTTTTAAACCGGGTATTCAAATTAAAGTGTTACAGCTAAATACCGCCTTTAAAAAAAAAAAAAACTTTTCAGACGAAAATTTTATGGTTTTGTGGGAAAAATTTTTTGGCTAAAATCGTTTTTTATAGCTAACCATAATATGGCCAACTTTTTTCTCGTCCAGCTAAACTTTCAAGTAGCTGTTACTCAAAAAGTAAAAGTTTCTTATTTTTTTATGTACTTTAAGAATATGTAAAAAAAAAAATGGGATTCCCATTTAAAAAAACAAAGTCCACCTCAATATATTATGGTCAGCTATAAAAAAATGAATTTAGCCAAAATGTTTCCCCCAAAAAACTATAAAACTTCTGTCTGAAACTTTTTTTTCTAAAATGCATATTTTCGGCGGTATTTAACTGTAACACTTTAATTTGAACAAACAAGAATATTCCACTAAAATAAAGCACCGAATAACACTTTTAAAAACATACACAAACAGGATTGCCAAATGTTCAGTTAAAATGTAGTATTTAATGGTTAAACCGATGTATCCTAGTGAACAAAATCTAAAAACATCTAATTATAACACCGATTCAATGCAGAAAAAAATTAAATGAGAAATTTTATGAATATTATCCAGATTCTTGAATGAACTGTTAAATATTAAGCTTTATATTAAGTATCTTGAACCTTGAAACATTGGGAACTAATCATTATTATCCTTACACCTTTAACCGAAACAGACAATGTGGCAACCTCTGCTGGTACCATCGTTTGTTGTGCATGCGATTGTGGACCTTATTATCATATGACAATTGTTTATGTAAACAACTCGTATCTATTCCAATACATGATCGAATGTTGAACGCAATAGCATACTTTTTCGTTTTGTGGTCTGTGCGTAGGTAAGATAATATCCTCCGAGCAATTACTAATAGAGGGAGCGTGAAAACGAGTTTGTAGGCGATTGTTGTGTTAGCAACATCTGTAGAGGAAGTAAGGAAGCGGGCACAAGGGGGAAGGTAAACATCCTTCTTCTTCAGTGGCGTATCATTTATCTATAAAAACACACATTGTCCAAACGTTTTAATTGTAAAAAAAAACTAAAAAATTTGCTAATTTTACTATTTTTAAAATGAATACCGTCATATATATGTCTAATGCAGAAAAAGAAACAAAATCACTGTAAAGGTCTAATTTTTTCAATTGAAGAATAAAACCTTAAAATAAATTTTATTATAAATACAGGAGCGACTAGTTTCGGCCTTACAGGAACATCTTCAGGCCTGTAATACAATAATCTTTAATTATTATAATAGGTTGGTCACTTACGAATAACATTAAATAGTATAAACCACATAAATGGATCCATATTGTAGCGTTACCGCATTGTAGAATTAAAGCTATGAAAATAAAAGAGCAGTGTAAACGTAACTAAAAATAAGAAAACTGAGTATGGAATCTACAAGAGAAGAGGTGAGAATGAGCAATTACGAATGCATTTAAATTGCTCGGGATAACAAATAAAGCTGATAATGTAGTGGTATAGTCCCCATCAAAGAAGGTCTGGATATGTTAAAGAGGACGGCGTTTTCTCTGTAAATCTGGAGAATTTAAGGATGGAGGGAAGACGAATCTTGCTGGCTCAGGTGTAGATGGCTAGAAAAAGGAGCGTGTAGATGAAAGCTCCAGTAAATATCGTCACTTTCGTCTAAAGTTTATTCTCACTCACCGTTTTGGCTTTATCTTCGAAATTAATTTTTAAAAGGAAATAAAAGTAATCATTCATACAAGCATATAATAAAACAACATGAATTTATTATATTTAATAAGCTAATAAACGTTTGTTTTAATGAAAAAAACATATATGTGAGTATAAAAAATATATAAATAGATAAGATTAATATCAAAATCAATTTGAAAATACAACAGATAATAAAATGAAATAAATTAATACAAGTACAAATAGAGAGTTAATAGCATACCTTCTAAAAGTAACACATTTTAAGTAGATAAATGTTTAAAGAGTTTATTCCTGAACATAACTAATCTAACGTTTTTCCCCTTTATAATATTATGGGGGTTTTTGTAGTTGAAGTGAAAATTATAATTTATTTTGGTCCTAATAAAAATTTAAACATAGGTTATCAAAGAGTAACATTCATAATAGAACTTTATAATCTTAAATCGTTATCAAAAATTATTAATGGTAAAACTTCAAACAATAGATTCTTAAACAAATTTCTAGTTTTTGTTTTGCAAAAGACTTTTTTGCCTTCTTCGGTTGCCTCTGCCACTTTTCTTTTAGTAGTTTCGAGGAGAATTTTCCTATGGAAACCAGTAGAACCATCAATTGGTTGGTAAAATTTTGAGTCTGGTAAGTCTTGATAAACTTTCTTCTTAGGAAGCTATAACCTTATGGAGAATAAAAATTTAATGTTAGATCAAAAGCTCTTAATTGAGAATTATATTTGCAAATGCCGTTTTAATAATATTTTCAAAAGTTCTTGGAATCGTTGTTAACAGAAACCTGCAAAAAAATATATAATTTTATTCCTAAAATATATCACACAATGCACATTCATATAATATCATTGTGCTAGAAAAATACTAGGTAGTTACTGAGACAATTTAAAAAAAGTATTTCGAGAAACTCAACTTTTAATGTCATCATTGTACTTAACTTTTTTATTACTAAATTATTAATAATGTCATTTTGTGTAGTTCATTGTGATTTGTATAATATATATTATTAAAACCCATCGTCAATGTTAATGTGCCAAGTTTTTTTTAATAATTATGTCCTTGTTATAGTAAAAACACATTTAAACACATTTTTAAAGTTTTCTGGAGTTCTGCTTTAAATTATCGTACAATTGAACTGACTAATAATTGTGTGTTTAAGTAAAGGTATATCTCTTTTTTGTTATAACAGTCTTTGTATATTGTTCTAACTTTTTAGATAATCAGAGAAAACAGTAAGACATCTTAATATATCCTATTTCACCAACAAAAATGTAGAATAATTAATCTCACATCAAACGAAAAAAGTAATTTTAGGATGTCCTAATAGGTTTTAACTTAAAACTAAATAAAATGTATATTGCAACTGTGTTTAAATAAATGAATGTTTTTATACCTGACTATAGCACCAGACAAACATTATTTTAGATCATAATGATCTGCATAACTCAAAATAGTCAAACTCCACATTATTTAAGTTGTTCTAGTATTGTTTTAGCATAACGATGTTAACTCCAATAATAAATATTCACATATTTTTGGGACGTTTTTTAAGGAAATTAAAAAAAACATGAATAATGTGATATTCTTGTTTAGTTTTGTACTATATAATATAGTTCATTAGGTAGTGATTTAGAAGCAAATTATGTTCTATTTATAGAATAAAAAATCACTCATAATATCTAAATATTTATACCTATTTATATTTTGGACAGGAAGACTATTTTATGTTTTTGGCTCTAAATACTTTTCTTAAGAATTTTAAAACCTTCCTTAGCTCTTTTGGGATATTCCATGCATATCTTAGAAGTTCATTTTGTTTAAACCTAAAACAAATTAAGTACAAAAAATGAACATTTAAACAATACACAAAATTAGTCTTTTAGATTAGTTAAAAAAAAGTGTCAACAAAAAAATAGCTATACCTTAAACATTCTTTTTGAAAGAAACTTAAGTTTCTCTACTTACTTGCTGTTTTAGTATTTTAGTAGCAGATGAATATAGTGTAGAAGTAGTGACAGGATTGATTATTATACTTCTTTTGTCGAAATTGCATTTTTCTTTAATATTTTCCTTCCCTGAGATCTGTAATAAAAATGCATTAGCATAAAAAGTTATTCAGGTGGTCACTTGTTGAATTCCTATATTTTGGAACAATGTATTTCTTTCTCATATCAAGAAAAGGAAACCTAAAAAAAAATAACAATAAACTTTACAAAGATGTGATATTAAAATAATAATAAGTAATTAACCTTTACTATAATCATTATGAGACGGATGAAGACGAACGTAGCTGGAGTGTACTTGCTCTTAATTTTAATTTTTCGATAAAAAAATAAAAAAGTTTAATTGCAAATTAAAGGTGATTGCCTAATGCACCGCCACTGATAATTAGGTTGTGTCTGTACTTACTTATGATATTATCTTGAAGAAGCATTTTCAACAGGCCTTTTACACATAAAGCATGTTTTCACCATATTATTAGAGATAATAAATCTTAAATATACATTTACAACCTTTACAACGTTATAAATAATAATATTTTCCGTAAAATACAAATAAGAAATTGACATGTGTCAGAAAGTGTCAGAACTGGCGCTCACAGAAAACTTCTGGCGCTGTCAAACTTGGCAACGCTGATTAAATAAGCCAATTACAGAAGAGGTATTTTCCCCCTCGGGGGGAGTAGATGTTGCTAATAAAATTTAGCGCGGGGAAGGGGGAAGACTCCCTCTAGTAGTAATTGCTCGGAGATAATATCCATATGGGAGTAGAAACCTCCGAGCAATTACTAATAGAGGGAGCGTGAAAACGAGTTTGTAGGCGATTGTTGTGTTAGCAACATCTGTAGAGGAAGTGAGGAAGCGGGCACAAGGGGGAAGGTAAACATCCTTCTTGTTCAGTGGCGTATCATTTATCTATAAAAACACACATTGTCCAAACGTTTTAATTGTAAAAAAAAAACTAAAAAATTTGCTAATTTTACTATTTTTTAAATGAATACCGTCATATATATGTCTAATGCAGAAAAAGAAACAAAATCACTGTAAAGGTCTAATTTTTTCAATTGAAGAATAAAACCTTAAAATAAATTTTATTATAAATACAGGAGCAACTAGTTTCGGCCTTACAGGAACATCTTCAGGCCTGCAATACAATAATCTTTAATTATTATAATAGGTTGGTCACTTACGAATAACATTAAATAGTATAAACCACATAAATGGATCCATATTGTAGCGTTACAGCATTATAGAATTAAAGTTGTGAAAATAAAAGAGCAGTGCAAACGTAACTAAAAATAAGAAAACTCAGTACGGAATCTACAAGAGAAGAGGTGAGAATGAGCAATTACGAATGCAAAGCTGATAATGTAGTGGTATAGTCCCCATCAAAGAAGGTCTGGATATGTTAAAGAGGACGGCGTTTTCTCTGTAAATCTGGAGAATTTAAGGATGGAGGGAAGACGAATCTTGCTGGCTCAGGTGTAGATGGCTAGAAAAAGGAGCGTGTAGATGAAAGCTCCAGTAAATATCGTCACTTTCGTCTAATTTTTATTCTCACTCACCGTTTCGGCTTTATCTTCGAAATTCATTTTTAAAAGGAAATAAAAGTAATCATTCATACAAGCATATAATAAAACTACATGAATTTATTATATTTAATAAGCTAATAAACGTTTGTTTTAATGAAAAAAACATATATGTGAGTATAAAAAATATATAAATAGATAAGATTAATATCAAAATCAATTTGAAAATACAACAGATAATAAAATGAAATAAATTAATACAAGTACAAATAGAAAGTTAATAACATACCTTCTAAAAGTAACACATTTTAAGTAGATAAATGTTTAAAGAGTTTATTCCTGAAAATAACTAATCTAGCGTTTTTCCCCTTTTTAATATTATGAGGGTTTTTGTAGTTGAAGTGAAAATTATAATTTATTTTGGTCTTAATAAAAATTTAAACATAGGTTATCAAAGAGTAAAATTCATAATAGAACTTTATAATCTTAAATCGTTATCAAAAATTATTAATGGTAAAACTTCAAACAATAGATTCTTAAACAAATTTCTAGTTTTTGTTTTGCAAAAGACTTTTTTGCCTTCTTCGGTTGCCTCTGCCACTTTTCTTTTAGTAGTTCCGAGGAGAATTTTCCTATGGAAACCAGTAGAACCATCAATTGGTTGGTAAAATTTTGATATTTTGAGTAAGTCTTGATAAACTTTCTTCTTAGGAAGCTATAACCTTATGGAGAATAAAAATTTAATGTTAGATCAAAAGCTCTTAATTGAGAATTATATTTGCAAATGCCGTTTTAATAATATTTTCAAAAGTTCTTGGAATCGTTGTTAACAGAAACCTGCAAAAAAATATATAATTTTATTCCTAAAATATAAGATATCACACAATGCACATTCATATAATATCATTGTGCTAGAAAAATACTAGGTAGTTACTGAGACAATTTAAAAAAAGTATTTCGAGAAACTCAACTTTTAATGTCATCATTGTACTTAACTTTTTTATTACTAAATTATTAATAATGTCATTTTGTGTAGTTCGTTGTGATTTGTATAATATATATTATTAAAACCCATCGTCAATGTTAATGTGCCAAGTTTTTTTAATAATTATGTCCTTGTTATAGTAAAAAACATTTTTAAAGTTTTCTGGATTTCTGCTTTAAATTATCGTACAATTGAACTGACTAATTGTGTGTTTCAGTAAAGGTATATCTCTTTTTTGTTATAACAGTCTTTGTATATTGTTTTAACTTTTTAGATAATCACAGAAAACAGTAAGACATCTTAATATATCCTATTTCACCAACAAAAATGTAGAATAATTAATCTCACATCAAACGAAAAAAGTAATTTTAGGATGTCCTAATAGGTTTTAACTTAAAACTAAATAAAATGTATATTGCAACTGTGTTTAAATAAATGAATGTTTTTATACCTAAAAAAAAATAACAATAAACTTTACAAAGTTAATTTTAATTTTTCGATAAGAAAATAAAAAAGTTTAATTGCAAATTAAAGGTGATTGCCTAATGCACCGCCTCTGATAATTAGGTTGTGTCTGTACTTACTTATGATATTATCTTGAAGAAGCATTTTCAACAGGCCTTTTACACATAAAGCATGTTTTCACCATATTATTAGAGATAATAAATCTTAAATATACATTTACAACCTTTACAACGTTATAAATAATAATATTTTCCGTAAAATACAAATAAGAAATTGACATGTGTCAGAAAGTGTCAGAACTGGCGCTCACAGAAAACTTCTGGCGCTGTCAAACTTGGCAACGCTGATTAAATAAGCCAATTACAGAAGAGGTATTTCCCCCTCGGGGGAGTAGATGTTGCTAACAAAATTTAGCGCGGGGAAGGGGGGAAGACTCCCTCTAGTAGTAATTGCTCGGAGGTAGAAATAATAATGAAATATCTTCCCTTCACACTTTCATCTAGAATTAGGACTGACAAAGTTAATACATAAATATATATATTTTGGTGTAGTTTTGCTTCTTTTTTAAGTTAGCTTATTTTATGATTTTTATAAAAGTTCTTTTTTTAGAAAATAAAATACAGGATTGTATATTTTTTCCAGCCTTTAAATATATGCCGAATTGGATAACTGGATTATGAGCAGACAATGATTATAGCATTTCAATGTATTCCAATTAGTTAAATGTCTACTTAAAGAAACTCTCATTACATTTATGATAGATCTACCATAAATTTAGAAGGAAAACGGCGCAAGAAAACCTACATCTTTTTTTTTTAACAAATTTTTCTTTTCTCAAATTGTAAAACGTTATGATATGAATTTAAAATTATATTGCACGAAAGCGCAAATCGGTCAAACGACGAAAAGAGCGCTCGACTGGAGCGCAAACCGTTATTGATCCGTAAACAAAGCATATAAATCCTCCGGATATTCCAAAATATTTTTTTAAAAATTACCCCAACGAAATATTGAAAACTATTTTTGAACCCTCAAAGTGAAAATAAATTTTTTAAATTAGGTAAAGACATTGTTTAAAATTTATAAAAAAATACAAACAAGGATAATAAATAAGTTCCTTTAATTTTTATTGAAACTAATTCAAGATATCCAAACTAAACCGTTTTATCAACATAATAAAATTAATTTATTTTGATATTATTATTCTTCAGGAATTTGGGTCAAGAACTGCCGCAAATAATTATTAATAATAGCAACTATCTGGAGAAATTATCTAGTTCAGTTTGTAATTTTCAATCACTGTCGTGAATAACATGTTCTTCGAACTCTATTGGCAGTATTTTGTTGCTGGATTAGTTTTGTACGTCGTTGGTAGAGGTGGATATGCATTATTCGTGAAAAATCAGAAGAAAAATCGACAAGGATATGAAAAGAAAAACGAAGATAATGAATCTCCTTATAAAAGTAAGTAATTAACAATAAAATAAAAGAGTATCAATCTTCTCAAATTTGGTCATGTTAATACATCTATATGTATAATCATTTAGAAGCTTTTTTTATAATAGATAACATAGAAAATACCCGATACAATCATTAAACAAGCTGTGGCCACATATGGAGTTCCGCAGGGCACAAATCTAGACCCAGTACGTTTAAATCTATACATCGAATTGAAATTCAAATTTATTCTTACACTCCAGTTTGTATACATGCAAATAACATTATAATTAAAATTAATTAAAATTATAAATAGCTTCTTCGGAGGAGGGGTGACTTAGATACTAGTGTCTGTTTTCTCTTCCAAAGTGGCCGTATAAAAAAGAAAAAAGTTATGCAATATAAACGACACATATAAAACATGATATAGACTTTTTTTTGTTAGGGGAGTCAGAGAGGAGCAAAACTAGAAAGGTCGGAGTTCTAATTATTATATTATAAATTAATGGAAGTATTTATTAAGGAAACATTAAAAGATTTTGAAAATATCAGCTTTTTTACTTCCGTTAGAAATTGAACTGATTTGGAAATGTGTTTTATATTTATAGGAAGCAGGTTAAAAAGCTTCTGGTCATAGTAGAAAAAACTTCTTTGTGTTACCGATTTATTAAACAGAATGTTCAAATTTAGGTTAGTTGCAGTTCTAGTATTTTAACGTTTTTTTACTTTATGAAATACCTATATCTGCTATTTTCGCATATTCTCTATAATTTTTGTTTCATACCTGATTTCTCTAAAATGGAACGTATTGGAAAAATTTCAGGAAAAGGGTAAAATTTTAATTTTTCAGTATTTTCATTAGCAATGAATTATAAAAATCTGATGTGTCCAACACATGACTTTCCTATCTAGTTATTATAGGCTTTTTCCGGTTATTTTGTACAACCTATTGCAGCACTTCTATAAATGTTTAGAGGATAAACTTAATATACACATTTTCCACATACATCTAACTCCAAACATTTTTCTATAGATATTCATTGAAAACGAAAATACTGAAAAATTAAAATTTAGCACTTTTCCTCCAATTTTTCCATTACGGTCCATTTTAGGAAAATCATGTAAAAACAAAAATTATAGAGATCGATATCGCAAACAACTTTTAGTCAAATTTCTCGAATATGGACCATTTCAGAAAAATTTGGCATAAAACAAAAATTATAGATAATAATATTTGAACAATTTTCTTCTCCAAACATAAATAATAGATATATTCCATAAAATATAAAAACGAACTATTATAAAGTACCCCCCAGATGTTCCGACTTTGTCAAAAATCTAATCATTTCACCTCAGGCCGAAATAACACTTAAGTTTAAAACTTAATGTTTTTTCCTTTATCCGTTTTCAAGTTTTTTCAAAATTCGAAATTAACACATTTTCTCAAATATCTCAAATATAGTTCATTTTAGAGAAATTATGTATAGGATAAAAAGTATAGAGAATTATATTGCAAAGAACTTTTATTTGAACAATTTTTTTACATTTTTTCAAATTTCTCAGATACGGACTATTTTAAGAAAAGATTGTATGCAACAAAAATTATGGACAATAATATTGTAAGTATTTTTATTTGAAGAATTTTCTTCTCCAAACGTAAATAACAGATATATTACATAAAATATAAAAATAACCATCTATAAAGTACCCCCCCACCCAGATGTTCCGACTCTGCCCAAAATCTAATCAGTATACTGGATGCCGGAAAGCTTTAGTTTAAAATTTGGTATTTTCTTTGTATCCGTTCATGAGTTATCGATGATACAGACACACACACACACACACACACACACACACACACACACACACACACACACACACACACACACACACACACACACACACACACACACACACACACACACACACACACACACACACACACACACACACACACACACACACACACACACACACACACACACACACACACACACACACACACACACACACACACACACACACACACACACACACACACACACACACACACACACACACACCCCCACACACACCCCCACACACACCCCCACACACACCCCCACACACACCCCCACACACCCCCACACACCCCCACACACACCCCCACACACACCCCCACACACACCCCCACACACACCCCCACACACACCCCCACACACACCCCCACACACACCCCCACACACACCCCCACACACACCCCCACACACACCCCCACACACACCCCCACACACACCCCCACACACACATACACACACACCCCCACACACACCCCCACACACACCCCCACACACACCCCTACACACACCCCCACACACACCCCCACACACACCCCCACACACACCCCCACACACACCCCCACACACACCCCCACACACACGCGCGCGCGCACGTGCAGAGAGACATAATCGCGAAATTATTCAAAATGGATTCAAGGGACCCCAAAACGTAAAAAACCGTCGAAAACTCGAGGTCGAAAAAAATCATGATTCCTATACTTTCCTTATCTGTATACAGACAGGAAAATAAAAATTATGAAATGGCTAGACAAACATATAAACGTTAATTGGGTCTATTCTGTAACAATTCCTTTATATTTAACGGCCTTTAAAAATAGTGGCGACCTTTAAAAATATGTTTGTATTCGTTAATTTACTTCTGTCATTATTTAAACAGATTTCTTTAAGATAGTCCTCTAATGTATTTTAAAGATCCGTTTAAATAATGACGGAAGTAAGGAAGAAAATATTTTTAAAGGCCGTTAAATATAAAGGAATTATTGCAGAATAGACGCCATTACCTTATAATATGTTAAATAATTAAATTGCTTTCATTTTCAAAATTATGCTTTAATAATTTCAATGATCAGTGTGTTATTAAAATGGCCATTGACAGTACGATTTCTTTGTTGGCTTCCTCAATCTGTGACGTGCACTAAACACGCGTATTGGTTTTCTACTACTATATGATTTATTGGTTTTATCTTCAAACAATAATTAATTGTTTTAATTTGATCATTTCTTGTTTTAACCTTAATTTGTCCTCATGTTTAATACATTTAATTATTTTATTTTATATTTTTGTTTAATCCCTAAAATATGTACTTGAATTCAATGTTCTAAAATTTAAGAGTAAACTGAACACCTTGAAAATTTATTATTCCCTCTGAACTTTATTTTTAGTCCGATTTTTGTGAAATTTTCAGGAAATACCAATAATAACAAAACTTAGGGTGGAGAAACCTTTAATTTTTTGTAAAACTTATTTATTTTAAATATTTTTTAATGAAATTAAAAAAAAAACATTTACAGGCTATTCTGTATTAAATCTATCAAAATTTACTGTTTTTTGTTTTAATAAATATCTAGTAGTTTTTAAATAGGAGGATTTCTTACTTTTTTTCTTAAACGTCTTTGTAGAGTACTGTTTTATCGCTGCACTAATTTAAAGCTTTCAATATTTTCTAGACCCATGATATCACGAACTATTCCCAGTGGCGCGCATATAACTATAATTTTGTATTAGAAAATCTTTAAAACATTTTTGCCGTCTCGAGAGAAAATATTTTAGAACGATCAAAATTTGATGCTAATCTACGGTTTTCCCTTTGAACCCCACTGTACATTAACTTCCCTATAACATTATCTATCAAACACCATTTTTATTGCATTTTAGGTAACCTATACGAAATGAAAAAATAGACATTAAGTGGTGAGATATCTGCATGTTCTATTAAACAATAAATTTAATTAGACAAAATGTTTTTTTTTTTAATAAGTTTCAGTTTATTTAGCTTACGGTAACACCTATTTCAACAGGAAAGTAACAACATAAAATGTATATATTTCAATTTACATTTGCATGTACTAAAATATCATTTTAAACAAATACAAGGTAAAAAAAGGTTGAAAATTTACGTGAGCAAGCTCAATATTACAAATCAATTAATGAAAACCAAAATGCATCAAATCCGATTCTGTAGTTCAGGTCACGCTCCACTCACGCTCCATTCAAGGAGCGATACAATATTGTGACCAGTTTTACCAGTCTAGTACAATTGTACTAGATCTAGTACTTTATCTAAAAATCTGGTAATCTAGTACACTCAAAGCAAAATCTAGTACTTTTTCGTTTTTCAGCGTATCTTTTTTCATTTGACTTGTAAAAAATATTTAAATCAGCGTCAGTGTAATATGTTAATACCTCAACTCCTTGATTGTGAGCGTAGTATGACCTGAGTGCCTAGTAAAAATCGGCCTTTGTTTTTTCTTGCTTGTCAACTGTTACAATTGCGATGGTTACTTTCCTTGCACCCTGTATAAGTAGCTAGACAGGGTGGACTTTAACTAATGGGACATAGAGTAACTACAGATTAATTGAACCGGATACGTCTTGTTAAAATATTGCTGTGAAAAAGATGCCGGGTGTCAAAGTTAAAAAATTTTTTTTTCTAATTTTGACATATAAAATTGCATTTTTTGTAATCGCAGCATGTGTCAAAATATAAATACACTACACGTCGTTGATAATAAATAATTATTGTGATTTTCTATCTGTCAATAAAATGATGCATATACAAGAAAGTAATATTGTCACTAATGTTTTACCAAATTTACCAATTTTATTAATAATCTAGTCAAAATTAGAAAAAATATTGCATGAAACACGTTACGAAATTTTAATAGATATTGTAAGTAGGTATTAAGTATGATTTTAAGTATAATTTATCGAAACAAGTTATAAATTAATTTTTTTTAAATTAGTTTATACATGTCTAGCTATGACATTATTAATATATTGTGTAAAAAAATGAGTGGAAATAAATTCATTATTTAAAAAAATCCTTCACAGATGAACTCTGGAACAAATACAAATGCACCTAATGTTATTAACGCCTCTACAACATTTTTTCAATTATATTTACCTAAGGCATATTTAGTCAAATCCTGATTTTTTATTAATATTCTATGATTACTATTACTCTATGTTCACTATATAGTTCATAGCTTCACATAAAAATCAGTAAATTTTCTCATTTATTTTCTGATTTCCAATTTCTTTTACAGTGACGTTATCGTCTTCATCTTCATCATCCAACTCTGACGAGGAAGACGAAGATCAAGACCTCTTACCAGCACTACCAAAAGATTTGCAGCACATTCCTTTAAATTTTGAAAAGTTACCTGCCGAAGAATCTTTGAAGAGATCCGAAGAATATTATGAGTTGATGAATAAAAGAAGAACAGTGCGTCATTTTAGTAGCGACACGTTTCCAATTGAGATTATACATAATATTATTAAAACAGCAGGTTGTCTTTTGTCTGTCAATATGTCAATATTATTAGTTAACTTGTCTTTTTCTTCTCCCGCTCCTCTTCTTCAATATTTTATTTTTTAGGTACAGCACCAAGTGGAGCTCATACAGAACCTTGGACCTATGTGGTAGTCAGTTGTCCGGAAACCAAGCAAAAAATCAGAGATATAGTCGAAAACGAGGAAGAAATCAATTACAAAAAACGTATGGGAAAAATTTGGACCACAGATTTAAAACCGCTGAAAACGAACTGGTTAAAAGAGTACCTTACCGAAGCACCATATTTGATTTGCATATTTAAACAATTGTACAGTGTAAAAGAAGATGGAAAAAAGAAAATGCACTATTATAATGAGCAAAGCGTTAGTTTGGCTACGGGTATTTTACTAGCTGCAATACAAGTAAGTAGAAAAACTAAGAAATAAAGGCATACCCAGCATTTGATTGTGTTTCTATGACCGAATTCGCTTTAATTGGGGCATCATCAGGCAAATGTAAACAGTCCTTATGGAATCTCCAATTCACACTAAAAATAGGAAAATGAAATTGAAGCAGAAATTGGTCTCTATGAATCAAGACCATAGTCTATTTGTTCAGAAGTTGTTCCTTTAATATTAATCAGTAGCTTCTTTATTACTGTTAAGCCGTTGAAAATCCTTATTGTTTGTTAAAGACACTTTATTGTCTCGTATCAATGTGTTAGATAATTCCTAAAAGTTTTTTTACAATCTTTATCTCTTCGCGGTTTTAATGAAACCTTAACCTTACTTTCTAGAAGTTGATCCTGTTTTCTTCTCCTCTCATTTAATCATTGTCATCTACTTGTTGCTGAGTTTTATCACCTTTCTTAATTATTATTCTATTAAATTTGCCATTTATTCGATTTTAGCAAGTTTGGTCAACGAAAAGTCCATAGAACTAAATTTTGTAATTTCTTAAAAGTTATGGTTCCAATATTATAAGGTGGGCATAACAATTATGAACCTGCTAAATGTATACTTAATAAATATAAAACTTATATTATGATTGATCTTTTTAATACTTTTCATTAACTTTTAAATTGTTGTGACTGTTAAACATACAGTTGTTCATTGTTCATACTTTTAACATTTTTATGTTTATCTGTTATTATGTGGCTTTGACAATAAATATTTTAGTTATTGTTATCCCATTGTCATTCAAAAATGTATTTTATAATTATTTTTCAGTATGCTGGTCTAGTGTCTTTAACTTCAACCCCGCTAAATTGTGGACCAGCTCTTCGAGTTCTTCTAGACAGACCTCAATCCGAAAAATTAACACTACTTATTCCTGTTGGATATCCAATTGAAGATTGTCTCGTTCCAGATTTAAAAAGAAAACCTTTAGAAGAGATTTTGGTGCAATTTAACTAATATTTATATAATGTTGTATTTAGAATTTACAATTCTACAACAAGGGTCTAGTTTAAATTACTTACTACTAGTTTAAATGTATTCTATACATAGAATATAGACTCTTGTTATAGAATTGTTAATTCTAAAAACAAAGTAATATTTAGAACATTTCTTGTGTGTCGCGCATACAAAATAGCACAATGTGTGTAAATTTGAAACACCTTGTATAATATATAGGTGCCTATAACAAATAAAGCGAAAAATAGTATGTAAATAAAACAGATAAAAATAAAACAGTGTTTAACAGATTTGTAAAATTATGTCTAAGATTCAAGGTTATCAAATACATGAAATCCACAACAAAACAGTAACGTCGCCATTCGTGTGGGCCGAGGGCATTTGGTTTTTTTATCAAAATAATGAATTATTTTCTTCAAAAAAATGTATGGGAACTTTTGAAAACTTTATAACATCTATTTTTACTACTAGTAAAAATTACGCTATTAAATAACTGCACTATAGTAACAACAGGGCTGGTATATCTTAGGGGGTCGCGACATTGCGTCCATCTTGGGCACCATTTTTTCTGAAATAGTAGTCGCCAGGCCTGCAATTATAAAAAAAAATATCACCGGTTATTTTTAAATGACATTTTCATTATAAAATGCCCAGATTTTTTAGGATAAAATATTTCAATTTTCATATAGATGAGGATGCAGAACAAATTGTTGGTCCCTTTTTTAGGACTCCAGTCCCCTAAGCCTATTTATTTTAGGTCTTTTTAAATTGTTGGTAGGTATTATTCACTTCTTTCGTTTGTTTTTATTTTGAATAATACTTTTGTGTTATATCTTGTGATTTGTTTTCTATACATTTTAGCATTATTTGTTCACTACATCTTACAAAGGATGGCTTTGAAATACCTTTCCAACAAAGGTACTTTCATAAAACTGGCCGAAATTTGAAACCGATTGCAGTTCCTACAGAAAATCTCAAATAAAAAAGAAGCATTTGTTTGTATGCAGAATAACAGTAGCATAGAATAACAAAGCTGGCAAAAAAGACGGACAAACCGTTGTCTAGCTTTGTTAATAGTTCATGGCAACAGTGTTAACATCAGACCACAACAAGAACAACCAAAGTTTAGTAATCAGGCAAAATATTTCGGTATTTCCGAATTATAAACTTATTAAAACTACTGTCATGAAATTCCTAATCCGACCCTGTGTACGCGCGACCTTGGAAGTCTACCACTCGATTCATGATCGAAGCAACGCTGACGTGTGAAAACAGTCGGACCGCATTCTCGAATATACAAGAAACGACGAAATCTTCTGGGTATGCCGTTGAAGCTTCGAGAAACTGCCGTTGAGTCATAGAGATGGAATTTTCGGGAGCGCCCAGAAACGACGAGCACAGAATTGGATTGATATAAATAGCCGACTCATCGGCGCACAGTTTAGTTTAATTCAGTGTATTGGAATGAAAAGTTGAAGTGTAATAAATAAATTAGAATTGTTAGTTAGTGTCTAAGTATTATATAAATTAAATAGTACGTCTGAAATAAATTGTAAATAGTGTGTTTTAAATAAATAAACTATAAATAAATTACACTATAGTAGGAAACATGTATGGCATCGAATAGGAAATTAACCAAATTAGCATGTCTAGTGAATATTACATTTAAAAATATATTTTTAATCAAAATTTTTGGCTTTCTACTTCAATAGTAACCATATAGAAATACATGTGCATTTTATAGTATTATGAAAGATTCGGATCACATGTACCCACAATTAATAAACATTATTAAACTAAAATAAACCAATTTAAAATAACACCTGTTTTTTATTTAAATCAAACGTTAAATATATGTTCTTATATATATTAAATACATAAATTAGTCTCAACCACACATTTTTTTGTTTTTAATTCTAGTGGCGAAATCTATATTTAAAAGTGACAACTAATTCAGAGCTCAGTGGTTGAGTGCCAACTGAGCGTGTTTCCGGGTGGTGGATAGGAGAACGGCCAAGTTTTCCTTGGTTAGTAGTAGTCATAAGTAGAGTGTGAGAGCCTAAAAATCCTTTAAAATCTTTTGGAAAGGCTACCGCCGCGAACTAACTCCCCCAATCTAAGGTGTAAGGTAACGTGCCGCCGGATGAATTGTCGCAGGGGCAGATGCGGCAGTAAACGTTTTCCTGAGGGAACCTGGCGACACCCTCTTGTATTTAGCCTTGCCGACGCATGTGGGGCTCTGCGTCGGTCGACCTTTCCTTCCCTACCTACTCGTGGGAACCATATGGACTCAAGTACATAAAAACACAAAAACAACCCAAAGAGGCTGGGATAAGCTACAAGGATGCAGCTACAAGCCACCTGAAAGTAGCTATAATAGACAAGGATAATCCTTACGGTAAGATAACTACCAAAAGAGAAATCCTTGTCAAAAAGACACTGATGGGAGAGTTGGACAAAGCAATCTTGTTTGCCTACTGCAGCAAAACCAAGCCACCCACATTCAGGTCTTGGTCGCACTCTGGTGAAATCATCTGAGTAACCTGCGACGATGACCTGACGTTGGAATGGAAAAAACCCAAGCTATCAACCTTAAAAACATAGGAAGGAGCAACACTCGCAGTTGTGAGGATGGATGAGCTCCCCAAGCTCACCAAAGCCTCTCTCTGGATCCCAGGGTAAGCGCAAGCTGACCTTGACGAGAAAGAGGTTGTGCTCAGGCGACTTGATTAAGGGGCAAAACACAGACTTGCATGTGGCGAAATGGTGCTCCTTTCATCCTGAAATCAAAAAAGGCCCTAAGGGTCATATCTTCGTCTTCAGCATCAGAGACGAAGACATAGGAACCCTAAAGGCCAAATCAACGAGGATGAGATATGCGTTCAGCTCATTAATTATATTAATGGTCGAAAAAGGCTGAAGCGGGGCCCAGTGAATACTCCTTGGTAAAGGACCCTCCCCCCCCCCCCCCCCCAATTTAAGCCAACAATGGAGGACGTCGAGGCAGAAAAAATGGCAATCGGTGACCTCCAGCAAGAAAACTTCGAGGAGCCACGAGAGACCACCCCCTCCCCACTGTCGGAGGAAAGGATGGTCGAATAAATAACCACCTTGCTACCCAATTTTCAACGAAGGACCGGGAAGCAATAGAAAAGGTAACGATTATACAATGTAACTTGCAACACAAAAGGGTGGCTACGGCAACATTATGCCGCCGCCTTGATGAGCTGCAAGATACAATAGCACTCATCCAGGAAACATTGATAATAAAAACCAAAATTTTAGGTCTTAAAAATCTAAATGGTTCAATTTTTAGCTTTCGCCGCAGCCAACAACCTAGGAGAGCCATTTATATTCCTAGGAAATACAAATCCCACTCAATGCTTCCCAACTCCTATTTAACTACGGTTAGGATGGAATACGCCTTCAAAAGGGAAAAGATAACGTTAATCCTGGCATCTGCATACTTCCCCTCCCACGCAACCATGCCACCACCCAGCAAAGATATGATTGAATACTGCCTGGAATAGAAATTTGAGCTGGTAATATGTTGCGACTCAAACGCTCATCACTTCAGTTGGGGCAGTAAGGACAACAACGCTAGAGGTAAGTAATTTTATGATTATATAATTACCAAAAATATTTGTATTTTAAATAAAGGTAAACTGGCAAATGTCTGATAACATTTCGACGTCAGACCACCGCTGGTTAAGATTCAAAATAAACTTAATGTTGCCGAGCTTCACGCTATCTCGGAACCCTAGAAAGACGGACAGGGCAACCTATGCTCACCTTCTCCAAGAAGCTCTGAGAGAGAAGGAGGCCGAAACACCAATCAATAATACTGATTTGGAAAAGTACACGAACACTATCCAAAGCACAATAAACAATGCATATAAGAAATCCTGTCCTCTGAGGCTGGTCCAACACGATCAGACGACTACCGCATGGTGGTGTCACGAGTTGGATTACCTCAGGAAGATTAGGAAAGTTAGGAAATCTTTTAATAAGGCAAGAACCACAAAACTCAAAGAGGACTGGGATTCTTACAAATCTCACTTCAGAGAATACAAAAAAATCGTCAGACAAAAACAGAGAGATGCATGGAGATCCTACTGCGAAGAAATCGAAGATTTCCCGCAGGTAGCGAGGCTTTAAATAGCACTCTCAAAAGATCCACACCGAAGCATCGGTGCGCTAATCAAAGAGGATGGCACAAAAACTGCCACGAAGATAACACACTTCCCTGACGTGGCGGATATCCCTGTTATACAATTATCAGAACAATTAGTGATATTATTAGCAATATTTACTGCGCACAGAATGCAAACCTTTAGCCTTATATTAAATTATACAGTATATTATTTGAAAAACTGGTAGGGTCAAGTCATCAGGTAGAAACAAATTACAGCAATCTTTAACTCTCCCTTTCAAACCTCAAGTCGTTGGGTAAAGTGGACTGAACTTAGATATAAGGTCCATAGTAGGCTGGTCAATTGAATCTTCTTGTTTTGCTGTTTTATAACCGGCTTATAAGGCAGGATTCCACCTCTTTTTTAACCGACTTCAAAAAAGGAGGAGGTTATCAATTCGTCGCGATATTTTTTTTTATGTATGTTCAGCGATTATTCTTTAACACGGTGTCCGATTTTAATGATTCTTTTTTTGTTAGAAAAGGGGTATTTCAGGGGTGCTCCCATATAAATTTAGTCAAAATTTAATAATTGGGTCCATCAGAAAATCCTCAAACTCTTCATTTTTTATGTATGTTCAGCGATAATTTTTTCACACGGTGTCCGATTTCAATAATTCTTTTTTTGTTAGAAAGGGGCTACTTTAGGGGTGGTCCCATATAACTTTGGTCAAAACCTAATAATTGGATCCATGAGAAAATACTCAAACTCTTCATTTTTTATGTATGTTTAGCGATAATGCTTTACCACCTTATCCGATTTATACGATTCTTTTTTTGTTAGTAAGGGGGTACCTCAGGGGTGGTCCCATATAAATGTGGTTAAGATGTGGTGATGGCATCTGCACGTTTTTGAAGTCGGTTTTTTTAAATTTTTAATTTGTAATACTTGTAACCGACTTCAAAAAAGGAGGAGGTTATCAATTCGTCGCGATATTTTTTTTTATGTATGTTCAGCGATAATTTTTTCACACGGTGTCCGATTTCAAATATTCTTTTTTTGTTGGAAAGGGGCTACTTCAGGGGTGGTCCCATATTAATTTAGTCAAAATCTAATAATTGGGTCCATGAGAAAATCCTCAAACTCTTCATTTTTTATGTATGTTTAGCGATAATGCTTTACCACCTTGTCCGATTTATATGATTTTTTTTATTAGTAAGGGGGTACCTCAGGGGTGGTCCCATATAAATTTGGTTAAGATGTGGTGATGGCATCTGCACGTTTTTTAAATTGGTTTTTTTAAATTTTTAATTTCTAATACTTGTACAGAGACCATTCTAATTTAGTTTATTGTAAATAAACTTTCGTTTTTGTTACACTTGTAAACATTTTTATAAAAGTTTATTAAAAATTGCTCGTTTCTTCACAACTTTCTTTAAACATCTACCTTTACTTATCATCTGAAGAAGGGAGCGCAGTGTATAATTATAAGATCAAACGAACTTCGATCTTGATTATAAACTGCGCTCCCTTCGAAGATGATCTCTCCCAACCCAACCCTCTGAATAGTCTCAATCCCAGATCATCGCAGTTGCGAGTTGCGACAGAGCTTTAAAAAAAGTTATAGCCATGCTCACAAAATGCGGGAACTACATGGAAGGTGAGGTTATAAGTTTTGACTTTGGACTATGGTGCACAACTAGCTCAAAAATGAGTACTACGTGTATCATCTTCGAAGGGAGCGCAGTGTAAGGTAAGTTCGTTTGATCTTATGAGGAATACTGAGACCAAATATTTTTTCATTGACATAACATCTGTATCTGTAACGTGTGAAGGTTGGGTACCCCGCGGCACTTATGCCTCATTAGACCCATTGTGCATCCTACTAAGATGATAGGCACCTCCTAGCTCGTGAGCCAGCCTACAGATTTAATGTAGTTGACAATGTCGCCAAGAGGTGCTTCTCTATGGACATAACATTTGTTAAACCTAATGAGGAATAGAATTTCTTAAAAACTAGCAAAGTAACACCAATGTGTCACAACTTCAAATTAGAATCGTTTCTCTTTTCTCTTATACCCCTGGAGGGTTCAGTCTCGATAAGGTGAGAACCACCAATTATTTAGCGTTAGAGTTATTTAGAATATCTTTTTGAACTTAAAAATAATTTAAAAAATCATCAACTAAACGAAGAAGTCTAAATTTGGAATTAAAAATGAAAATAAAATAATTTAGTAAAAAAGTAAAATATCAACTAATAAATATTCAAAATACCATTAAACCTTAAGGTACCAAAAAAATAATGACAAATGTTTCACTATTTATAAGCATTGTATTTGGTGATCTAAATACAATGCTATAAGTGAAATAACTGCGCCACTGCATTGGCAGGATAAACCAAACACAATATTTAGGCCGGTCACTAAAGACATCCTATTTTGAACATTTGCAAAGTTTTCAAACTTTGCAATAATAATAGGCTAATTTAAGTAACACTAAGTTTAAATTTGCAACTATTTCCAAGGTCCGGAACTAGTTAATTTATACCAAAATGGCGCTTCTGTTTATAATGTTGAGAAAAAAATTGCATGATTTTTTTTTTGAAAATAGCGTTTTAGTTTATATCACAGACAAAAAATTGCAAAAGTGCTGCAAACCGATGACATAACTTATACAAGTTTTTGAAACAGCTATTCCAATTTGCAACCTTTTATTTTGCACGTAAATATTTTGTTTTGTAAACATATCAAAATAATTTTTTATTTTCCATTAATTTTGTCAAAAAAAAAAAATGCAAAAATTTTGAAAATTGATTGCAAATGTTAATATTATTTTTCTTAACAATCTGGTAAATTTGCAACTTCGGACAAGGTCTGGAACCTTGAAAAATTAACAAAAATCAATAATTCGCACATTTTGCAGTTGCCAAAAAATTTGAAAAGTATTGCAAATTTTACAGAACAATTTAAATACCTTTCTATAAATAAATGCAAATTTGCAACGCTTCAAGATTAATGCAAAGATTGTAAATTGTCTATGACCAATTTTGCATTGCGAAATTATTAGAAAAATGTTTAGGGGGGAAAAAAATATTAATAAGCAATATGGAATTTGCAACCTTATACTTATCAAGAAAATATTTAAATAATTTCTTGTTTTCGTTTTTTATCGAGTTTACATTTTATATTTATATTTACCCCATATTAAATAATTAGCCGACACGGTACAAACTAGTACGTAGAAGAGAAAACAATCAATATCGTAAATCGAGCCAAGAATAAGAAATTAACCCAAAACCGTTGTAAATAGGCCATTTAGATAATACCTAACGGTTTGTTTTGGGTTATATCGAACCACGCGTCGGCGTCGGTCGATTGCAGTTTTGAAATAGAGTTTTTTTTTTCAAGAAAACGTCGCTATATTATAACTACCAATTGAACTGGACGAGTGTAATTCACTGATTCGTGAAAAACCCAAAGCACCTGAGTGAATTTGAGTAAAATATTTTTATGAAAACGGAAAATCAAATTAGTCGTTATAAAAGTATCCAGTGTACACCTCGAATGGATAAGTTTTGTTCCCAAAGTAATGGATTCGGTGCACCGTTAGAAACTTACTTTGATTGCCCGAATGACGATACATTATTCGATAAAGAATACCAAGATCCAGACTTCCCACATATTCAATTTTAAGAATCAATGAATATTAGGATAACCAATGTTTTTAACAACTCTGGACCATTCGGTTGCAGAAAGCTCTCAAAATTTAAATCATGTTTTGTTTTTGTAAATTTATTTCATTAAAACAGCAGTTTCGTAATACCTTAATTTGTATATTATTTCCTTTCAATTCAATTTCCTAAATGCCAATCATTTTTTTAGATGTTTGCTGAAGCAATTATCATAGAAAAACGAATGAATGTTTAAAAATTATTGACAATTGACAATAAATGTTTTCCTATTTTTCATATTAATTTGAATTTAAAATTTAAAATTATGAAATTTAAATTTTGCAAATATCCTTCATGTTTAATATATTAATTTTGTGACAGTTTTACTAATTGGTCTTACATATTTATGTTTTGATCCGAGGTTTTTTTTAATATCAGAAACAAATATCTGTGCATAGTTATGTCTAGAGTGACAGCCCTAATATTTGACTAAATAATATTTCTGATAAACGATAACTGCAAATTAAGAAAAGTTTCTTACTAAAATTTATGTACATTAACATATACCTTAATATATAACAACTATATAACAACTATATAACAACTATACAAGGTATTTTTTTAGTTCAACCTCGAAAATACCTGTTAGGGTCGATGCTCACGAACGTTTTTTAGCAGTCGCGTTAACGTCACGTTGACGCAAACGCAATTTTTACTTGACACGCAGCGCTCGCTTCTTGTCTTCTGTCCCGAAACAAGGCAGAGTAAATTCGTCTTAAGAACAGAAAAGGTGGATGTAAGTTCGAAAAAAGAAGTGATATTTATATCGTTACTTAAGTTCCCGTTTACTAAAGGTTAAAAGGTGCTTTCATATTAAGCTTTTTGACTCAAGAAATAATGATGAATATATTTTTTAATTGTAATTGTAATTATATGCTCATTGATAAACTGAATTTATTGCTTAAATAAAACAAGATCATTTAGGAATGTTTCTTTATTTCTTTTAGAATAATTCTGTGTTGAATTGCTCATCGCCTATAACTACTACGTTGTTCTACCACCTTTCGTGTGTAATTCTTGATACAAACTAATGTAGGAAATTCACTGGTGTGGCTTGATAAAAAGTCTAAACGTCTTTAATAATAACTTTTAATATGAAATTGAAAATACAAAAATAACGTCTTAATTACATTCAAAGAATAATCATATATGACACTTTCATCCCCTGTCATCCACTTCAATAATCAGTAGCGTAGCTTGGATCCCACATCTCGGCCGTCCTGATTGTCATCCGACTCGGATAGATTAGAGTCATTGTTAGGCCAACCTTTCATATACTCAGCACAAGTAGTTGTATTAACAGGACCTTCGTGAATTCCAACTTTAACTACGTCATAAGTATCATTACCTTTTACTCGGGTTACTCGATATGGTCCGAGAAACTTTGGTCGTAGCTTTAATCCAGGTCCAAGTTGAGTTCTCTTTATAGCGACTATATCTCCAGTATTATATCTTTGAGGTTTTCTTCTTCTTAAATTGTATGTTTTCTTATTCTCTTCTTGAACTTTTTCTATTTGTTTCTTTGCTTGTTGTCGTAGCTCGGTACGCCTCTCTTGGAAATCATTTATCATTTCTTCTTCAATCATTTCTTTAATTCTTAACTCTGTAGCTTCCCTCATTTTTACGCCAGTGAGAAGCTCAAATGGAGTGCTGTTAATACTTCTTTGAAACGTCGAATTTAGAATTCGTTGCATCTTATCTACATATTTGTACCACTTAGTTGGTTCATCAAGGGACAATTTCGTCAAAACTGGAATTATTATAGAATTAATTTTTTCTACTTGCCCATTTGCACGTGGTAAACCTGCAGTTACTAGAAAATGTTTAATTTTGTTTTCTGAGCAATAATTTTGAAATTCGTGAGACGTAAATGCACTTCCTCGATCTGAAATTATATTTGCTGGATTACCAAAATGTTTTCTCTGTAACTCTTATTTCGTTATTACTTCGTTTGCTGTTGTCGACCTGGTTGAGTACAACCAGACAAACTTGGTAAAACTGTCGATAACAACAAAAATATATTGATAATTTTTGTTGGTTGATTCAAGTGGGCCTAAATGGTCAATATGATAAGTATTTAGCGGTAAATCTTCTTTAGTCAGCGGATGTAGTAAGCCTTCTTGCTTCCCATACTTTCTGTTTGATAGTATACATGGTACACAATTCGAAATAATTTTTTCTATCTTTTCTTTTAATTTAGGTATGAACAAATCTCGTTTTAAAATTTCTTCTGTTTTTCTAACAGCAAAATGTCCTTCATCATGTGCATTTCTGATTATTTCAGTTTGCATCATCTTTGGTACAACCAATAGTTCATTTCCATTGACAATTTTATAGAGTATATTGCTTCTTAAAATGTAATCATCGTAGGGTTTTTCTTTTACTATCTCTTTTATAGTCCTTATAGTTTCATCTTCGTTTTGTGCTTTCCTTAATCTTTGTATCGTCGTTTCATTAATATCTATGTTCATTATAGGAAATCTGCTTAATGCATCGACATGCTTCATCCTTGTCCCAGATCGATGTTCAATGGCAAAATCAAATTCAGAAATAAGTAAAGCCCATCTTGCAATTCTTGTATTCAAGTCTTTTTTATCCATAGTTTTTTGAAAAGCAGAACAGTCGGTGACAACTTTGAATTTTTGACCCAGCAAGTATACTCTTAACCTTTTTAAAGCTTCCACCACTGCCAAGACTTCAAGTTCATAACTTGTGTATTTTCTTTCTACATCTGTAGTCTTTTTGCTTACAAAATAAACAGGGTGTAATAAATTATCTTCATAAGATCTTTGTAATAAAATGGCACCATATCCTTCTTGAGATGCATCTGTATGTAACTCTGTTTCAGCTCCTTGTTTATAAATGTTTAACACTGGTTTTTCTGATAGAATCTTTTTTAACTGGTTAAATGCTTCTCTTTCCTTCATTTTAAATTGGAATTTTTTGCCGTCTTTCAATAAATCACTTAATGGTTTTGCCACAACTGAATAAAAAAAATAAAAAGGTATAAATTTTCTGAAATAGCCACTCAAACCTAAAAAACTTTGAACTTGTTTGATCGTTTTTGGTTCAGGATAATTAAGTACAGCTTTAGTCTTTAGTTCTGATGGAAATATTTGACCGTCCTCTATTCTGTGACCAAGAAATTCTACATTTCTTTTGACAAATTGGCACTTCTTTTTATTAATTTCCAGACCATAGTCTTGTGCGGTTTGTAGAACGAGTGCTAATCTCTTTATTGCTTCTTGTTCATCATTTGCTGGTATAATTAGATCATCCATATAAGGTAATACTATTCTCTGGCATGATAATTCTTTAAAAATATAGTTAATGAATCTCTGAAAAACAGCTGGAGAATTGCAGAGTCCAAATGGGACTTTAAGGAATTGATAGTGACCATTATGTGTAACAAAAGCGGTATATTTTCGACTTGATTCTTCTACAGATACATGAAAAAACCCGTTCTTCAAGTCCATTGTCGTAAAAATTCTAGCATCTTGTAGTCTATCAAGTTGGTCTTCTATAAGAGGCAGAGGGAATCTATCTTTGACTATATTCTTATTAATTCTTCTGTAGTCTATGCAAACACGCGCTGAACCATCTTTTTTCTTAGTTACAACCACTGGGCTTGAGTAGTCAGAACAACTTGGCTCTATTATTCCTTCGTCAAGCCATTGCTTAACTTGTTTATCTACAATATCCCTTTCGGCAAAAGGTAAACGTCTTGGTGTACAATAAATTGGTTGTTCGTCCTTTATTATAATTTTCATCTCTACATTAGTCACTTTTATTTTATCTGGTTTATACATCATTATCATTTCTTTGATTTCTTCTTTTAATTCTTTTCCAACATCTCCAATATCTAGCTCAGGTGCATCGGCTAAATCTATATGCATAATTTCAATGTCGTCGCTCTCGGTGTTCTCAGTTAATTTATTAATTTTTATTCCATTTGAGTCTATAATTAATTTGGTCTGATCCAAAAGTTCACTTCCGATGATAATTTCAGACAGCATTACGTTATCAGGTACAACATAAACTTTTGTTGGAAAGCAATTGTCATCAATCAGCATATTACAATAAACAAATCCAAGTGTATTAACATTTGTTTTTCCAAATCCATTCAATGATATGTTTGCATGTTTAAGTTCAGGTGAACCTATTTTTTTATAAACTTCAACTGTCATGAGGTTTACAGCACTTCCTGTATCAACCAATGCATACATTTCTGTATCATACATTTTAATCTTTTTAAATTTTCTGTTCGAATCAGCAGCAACAATTCTATTAACAATAGTCGGTTCCTTTGGAGATTCTCGTCTTTGCTCAGTTTTTCCTCGTTGGCATTCGTAAGATTTATGACCAAAATTGTTACATCTAAAACATTTCATTCCAAGCCTTTTCTTATGGCAATTTTCTGATTTATGTCCTATTACACCACAGTTAAAACATCTAATAGTCGATTTAACACTTTGTTTATTCCCCTGTCTGGTAACGGTGTCTCTTCTTTCTTGTATATTCCACTGTTGACTTCCTTGATTTTGAAATACAGTGCGATCAGCCCTCTTTGAAGTGTTAGCTTTTATGTCTGAATAGACCTTTAATTTTTCTTTAAATTCCCTATTTGTCTTAGCACCATATAAAATAATTTTGTTTCGATCGTCATCGTGGATACCATCGATAACATATTGTATGAGTGCTTCCGTCTCAATATCACCTCGATTTGATAATTCCTTCATTCTTAGAAAATATTCATGTACGTCTTCGTCTTTTCTCATTTTTCTTTCTGTCAATAATTTATGTAGCTGAGCACTATTTACTTTAGACGAATATTCAGCTTGAATAACTCTTTTTAATGTTTTCCAAGATTTTATTCCTTTTTCACTTTGAATAAACAACTTAGCTAGTCCTCTTAATGACTTTTTGGCAAAAATGAAAAGATGTAACTCACTCCATCTCATAAGTTCAGACATATCTTCTAGATCAGAAATCCATTTTTCTACCGCGTATGAACCAGAACCATCGAAAGTTTGTATCGAGTCTTCTACATCTTTAAAACTAATAGGAAATTGCGGAACATTATGCGTAGAATGCGCTGTTTCTGCGTCTTCTCTATCTGAAAAATAATCGTCTTCAGATTCGTCATCATCTTGGTTCTTATTTCCTTGTAGAAATTCTAAGTTTGTCAAACCATTACAAATATTACTTATCAAGTCTTTAGTTTCAACGTCATAATCTATTTGTAAGATGTTTGCAAAAGAAGCTAGATCACTAACGGAAAAATGTTTCTTAATTTCGTCTAACTTTGCGTCATATTCCTTAGTATTTCTATCAAAACCAAATCCGGAAAATTCTCGTAATCTTTTCCTATTTCCTCTATCGCCCTCACTGCCAAAAACAAGTTTATGAAACTTTTTTATAACATTAACAGGTGCAGATCTAATATTACTGCAAATTCCAGCAATATCTCCTAAAGTCAGAGTCATTTTAAAATAAAACGTCAAAATGAAAAAATAGCACAAAAATTAAGAGTCCTTTAAACGGATAAAAGATTGTGAACGAAAATAAGGGAATAAAAGTCCAACGCCACTAATAGATATCGCCAATAAATAACATGTACAAAAGGACATGCAGCATAAAATTAAATATTCGAAAATTTATAACAACGTCATAGATATATTTTCATCTCTTCTCTGTTTTTTCGGTATTTCAGTTCATAAAGTTAACAGATCTGTTTGAGATACGAAAAGTATATTAAGACACAAATATAAGTCCTTTAAATCTGTAAAAATCAAACACGAATAATCAAAAGTTTTTTCAAAATCGAAATCCGTTGTCAGAATAAAAGTCACTAAATTAGACCGCAAAATCACGAAGAAAAAGTCTGCGTCTGAGTTCATAGGCAAAAACAGAGTTAATTTAATTAACACAAAACACGTTAAACGTTCTTTAAACACAAAGTTTTGTTAATATAAGTTTTTTTTTTTAAGTTCCGTCGTACTTCCTTTGGCCAAAAACTAATCGAAATCTGTTTAACTCTCTTAGTATTTGCAACGTCTTCTTTCGTCTTTTGATAGTGTTACGTCTTCTTTCGTCTTTGGATAATAGTACCTATTATTTCTTCACTGGTTTTAAAATTAATCCCGTCTTACGTCCTGGGCGTTTTTTAATCCTCGTCTTTAGTCCTTGGGCTTCTTTTACGTCTTTCTTCGTCGTCTTGTTCGCTTTTGTATTTGAAATTCCTTTGTCTTAAGTCGTTCGTCTTTCGTCTTTAACGTTTGCTCATAGTAATAATTGTATTACGTCGTAAACTCACACACTCCTTATCGTCTTTATCATCATCTCTATCATCGTCTCTATCATCGTCTCTATCCCACATGAGCCCCCAATTTTGTAGGAAATTCACTGGTGTGGCTTGATAAAAAGTCTAAACGTCTTTAATAATAACTTTTAATATGAAATTGAAAATACAAAAATAACGTCTTAATTACATTCAAAGAATAATCATATATGACACTTTCATCCCCTGTCATCCACTTCAATAATCAGTAGCGTAGCTTGGATCCCACACTAATATATATTTGCAACGGGAATGTATCGCTGAGACGTGGCGTCGACTTGATTGAATGTATTTCGACGCCATAGACCGTTGCGTCGACGCGACTGCAACAAACGTTCGCGAGCCCTGGCTCTTACAATGTGAATGTTTCTCGGGATGTTATTTCATCTTGTAAATCTGAACCATTTATCATGATATCTGCATTAAATATGTTAAAATACTCGATATACATTTCTTACTAAATTTACGTTAAGAAATATTTTATTAAACTCGGATTTCATGATGCGTCATTTATAAAAGTATTTAATAATAATAATAATAATAATAATCTTTATTCATGTGCAAATTGGTTACAGTGATAGAATGAATAGATGTATATAAAAATAGGCCTGGTGTAACTCCCCGTTTTACAGATGAAATTTTGCAACGGTGGGTCAAGATGGAACTTTTCTTTAAATCTTAGGGACATTTCTCTGACCGTGCAGGACCTATTTAAAAACGTATCTATAGATTTTGAGTTTTTGTTAGTTGTAAGAAATCCCATTTTCAAGGTCATGCATGCAATCGTTAAAATATTATTTCATTCTAGGAATTACTTTTATATTTATGCTCCACCTTCAGTTATAATTTTTATATATCCGCACTTCTAATACCCCGCATGCATCTTTATATTGTACATTTTTCCTTTAGTTTCTGTATATAAAGATTTTTAAAGATAGAATTGAATTAAATCGCCATGGTGCGAATTTTTGATTTTTGTTAATTTTTCAAGGTTCCGGGCCTTGTCTGAAGTGCAAATTTACCAGATTGTTAAGAAAAATAATATTTACATTTGCAACCAATTTTCAAAACTTTTACATTTTTTTTTACAAAATTAGAGGAAAATAAAAAATTATTTTGATATTTTTACAAAAAAAAAATATTTCCATGCAAAATAAAAGGTTGCAAATTGGAATAGCTGTTCCAAAAACTTGTATGAGTTATGTCATCGGTTTGCAGCACTTTTACAATTTTTTTTTTTTGTCTATGATATAAACAAAAACACTATTTTACAAAAAAAATCATGTTCCGGACTTTCAAAAAAGTTGAAAACCTGATATAATGTTGAAAATAATACAGTACATATTGCTTCAAGTTTGCAGCACTTTTGCAATTTTTTTAAAAAACTTGTAATAAATTTTATTTTTTTGGAATTATTAATATGTTCTGGACGCGTATTTCCATAGTATACTATTGTGTAGAGCACGCCTTTGTCTGTACCGTAGTAGGCTATGTAATATCATTTGGCGCGTGTCGCATTACAATCTGTACTGCGATGCAGACAGCGCTCTGCTCTGGAAGCTAGTATAATATGTAATACCCAACGACGTATTTGTACAAACTCTACTCAAGTACAGATCGCGTCATTATGTCTTAGCTATGTCACACAATATTTGACGCTGTAATCAATGTAACAAAATATTTTCTGCCATTGCAAGTCTACTCTTCTGTGGAGTCTGTCATAGACACTTTGTTAGCAATGAATTGTGAAAAGAAAATATTGCCAATTTTAAAAAGCTTTCGCCATGAAGATGATCAGCTCCTTGGCTGAAAGTTTAAAGATTTCAATAATTATAACGCTGTTTTAAGATCTAAAAACAGAAGTGTTAAAACAGCTAGTGTGTTTTGTGAAGCAAATTCCTTAACTATTAACAGGAAGCCTAACTGTCTGAAATCCCTGTCGAAAAGTTACAATTAATAGACCTAATGATAAGTCTCATGGAGTACCTACTCGTCCACAGCAATATATATTTACTTATTCAATCTGATGATGTTTATTTTGTTTCGTAGTAATTTTTATTCCATTATTTAATAAAATTAAAATGCATCATGATGTTTTTCTATTTCTAATATGTAAACTATTAATTGCCTAACTCTTTACTTAGCCCTTACAGAAAGCGTGCTGTAATGAATCACAAGGAACCATTATGTGCACCCATCAGAAAATTTTAATATTACTAAATTAATGTTGGCAATTCTTAGTTGTAGTGAAATGTTAAAGTCGGTGCCACTAATAGATAATAATTACAAAATTTACTTTTAAACACTAATAACCGTTTAACCTAATATTGTTTTATAATATAATAAATAAATAATTTATATTATATTATCTTTATTTCAAAATATTTTATAATATTTATTTTAATGTTTATTATAATAAAATTGCATTATTGGGAATAAACATTTATACTTCATTTACCTGTTATGGTACTACTAATTCCAAGTAAAGGAAGTATACGTACCTACAACAAATAATTTCAAAGTTCTGCAATCGAATAGAGTGTGTAGTTTATAAATATGCCATTGGCGACTACATATTATACTACTTTACAGAACAGAGCGATGTCTACATCGCAGTACACATTGTAATGTAGCGTAATTTTGAAAGAAGGTACATAGCCTACTACGATACAGACAACGGCCTTCTCTGCACAGTAGTATACTATGGAAATATGCGTTCCGGACCTCAGAAAAAGTTGCAAAATTAGGTTTACAATTACTTCAATTTAATAAATATTCCAACAAAGTTTGAAAACTTTTAAATTAATGTAAATTGATTATCTGTAATGACCGGCCTAATTAGCTAATCTTAAAACATTCTCAAAATATTATTAATAACATAATAAAACCGTATGTGAAGCAACAAGTGTTAGATAAAATTTGTGGTCATACAGGGACACTGTCTTTTATTTTTAGAACGGGCTATCTGTCAGTTTCGTTCAATCTATCCAAAACACAGTTTACCAGTTACTAACTTAGATCGAAATACTTGTTTCAAACAATTATTGTAAATTACTAAAAAGATGCACTAATGACACCTAAAAATAACTGACAACACCGGTATGTGAGTGAAAATCGCCTATAAATATCTACTAATAGAAATTTTTACACCAATCAAGATATAAGATAATCATTATCAAGGTTTTGTAGTAGTTAAGGTATGACTAAACCTTTTTAAACCGGATAGCATAATAGAATGGCATAAAAAGAAATATGCCACTATTTAAAATGTTTAATTTAATAATGTCATAAGTAAAAATATTACAAAAAGAAAATAGTTTAGCAGCAAGAACGTCATATTTCATAATACAACCAATAATAATTCGATAATGCAGTTAAAATAATTCTTAAAATAAAACTTATCTGCCTTTCTAGCAAGAACGCCACAGAGCAGAATGTAACACTATTTTTGGAAAATGGCGATTTTTGACTTATGTTATTATTGCAGCAAATTAGCGATATAAAAATTTTTTATTGCCATAGATCAAAAATTCGTTTTTTTTAACGTCAATTCATGATCTAAAAGAACTGAAAAATCGAAAATAACGAAAATATTGCACAAAATTATTGCTAGATTGCCGAGAAGAGTTCTTTTGTGTTTAGACGTAAATGAACATTTTCAACAATATCTGTAGTTTTATGCAATTTTTTAATATGTTTTCGATATTAATAAATTAGTTCTTTCTTTTTTGTTTACAGTATCATTTCGAGGTAATTAGATTTATTTACAAATAAATTTTTAATTAATAAATTCAATTAGGTGGTTAAAGTATCAACCCAAAACATTTAAATAAAATTTTCTGAAAACTTAGATAAGTTTCGTGTTGTATCGTTACTACTATCAATCAGCTACCCGGGAAAGGCAAAGCTACAGCGGATGAAGTAGGGAGCGGTATTGGACTAGCCTACTACTCCAATCTTGAGCGATTTGAATTGACATTTCCAAGCATGAGCTCTTGAAATCGTACTGAAATAAACAACAACATAATCAAAATATCATGTCAACATGATCGGGTGCATTTTTCGAGAGATACAAACCGAAAATATTCCAAAATCAATAAACACATAGTGCGCGTTAAGCGAAAAATAGCCAAAGTGATTTTGAAAAATAGATGAGCTTTGGTGATCGCTAGTGCGTAGGTGTATGTTGTGACAACAGGTGTAATTTGAAAACTTGACTATGGAAACCAAGCTAGTGAGTGACGACGAAAAATTCACCAAAACTCCGGTGCCCCTGTCGAAATCGCCGGCTACCTCACCGTCTATCCGTACTATGACACAAACGGTGATAGTTTCGTTAGCTGAGACTGTGACGCACGACATTACATACGGTAAGTATTGATAATTAGAGGTTATAGTGCAAGAAAATTCGCGAAAAGTTATCGTAAAATTTTAAGTTTTTGTTATTTTGATTTTATAAATATATGATCGAATTGAATCAAATTAGTTTACTTAATATTCAATATTATGTTATCTGGTTTTGATATTAAACAAACAATTAAATATTTCAAAACAAAATAGATTATTTTGTTGACAGTATTTTTGAATGATAAATTATTGTAGAATTTATTTTTTTATCTGTTTTAATGTATACTTTTGCACTAAATATTTTTTATCAGCTCAGTTGCGGCGTTAAATTTAGGAACGATAAGGTATATAATAATGAGATTTGGTAATATGTAAGGAAAGTATTTTTTTGCTTCAGGGTAGTGTATTCAAGGGTTTTGTGGTACCCCACTTTTAAGCTTTATTTTTAAATTTTAGTATAAGAAAAAAATCACTTTTTCAAAACACTCAGAAATAAGAAAGATAGAATAAAAAATATGAATCCGGGTCTGGACGTGTGTATCAACAATTAAGTTTTACCTTTTTTTAGGTTTTTCTTATACATGAATCACTTTTTACCAGTTATTGTAATTCAGTCGTGTGTGATTTCAATAGCGTGTTCAGATGACAACAATGAACTTGTGAATATGTTATTTATTTATTTATGGCGAGTATCTTCAAAGTCGTATACTGAACGCTTTACTTTCCTAGCCCATCCTACTCCCATAACTTTCATTAATCTAACTCAACCTGCTGGGGATACGGGTAATTTGCTAGAAGATTGTGAAGGACATGTAGGAACGCCGATACGAAAAAACATGAAGTGTGTTTGTGTTAAAGTGCGTTTATATTGCAGTAAGTGGACAACTTTGAACACATTATTTACGTTAGACAGGACCATATTGGATACATTTTGGAATAAATTAATATACGTTTCTTATATTTAAGTTTTTTTTTAAACTTATTTGTAAAAGTTGTTTATTTTAAAGACTTCTACACAGTTAAAAAAAGTATCAACTTAGAATTCACCTTGTATACCGAAAATTTTTTTCAATAATTAACCCATGATCGATCTGAATTTATTTACTAGGCAAGCGTGACTTCTACACTAGGTATTTGTTAATCGTTTTCTGGCTAAATTCTTGTCTAAATGCATTTCTGACTGTCATGCTTGGAAAATTGGACTCAGATATTTTCTTTGAAGTAAAACTGTACATGAGTCTGGACTATCGTTGAAAACCCTCCTATGGGACGCCTATGGTCGTCATAAGTCAAAGTAAATCATCCGATCCAGAATGTACTAAAATAATGACAAAGCTTCTAGAGGTTTGATTCTGGTGGATGCACCAGTCTAGAAAATGGTAAATATCTCGATTTATGTTTTGTCGGGAGCGCTGATTCTTAGTCTCAAAACGTCTAGAATATTTATGTTGAAATAGTAAGTTTTAGTTAAGAGATCGTTCCTTTCACATAAATATTGTCAATATAAATTAATGTATAAGTAAATGAGATATAAATTAGTATTGTGGTTAGTACAAATAAATTAAATAACCCACTGTTTAAATAAATAAACTTTACATTATTATTATACTCTCTCCTTTTTTCTAAATTATTTTTCTCCCAGTCAGCATAAGCACAATACTGGCAATCCTAAACAAACGGTGTCGTTTAAATTACTCGAAATTTAACCAGACTAAGTTTTTTGTTAGCAACAACAACTACCAATATGCAAATTGCGCTGTGTGAGTGTTACACGTGGGAAGATTGTTTTCTTTTTGGAAACGAGAACGAAAGTAGTCAATGTTTTTGCAAATACCTGACTTCTATAAGTTCCAGAAATTCATGCACCGAAACAAACAAAATGCAACAAGGACGTTCCAATGGCAAAACGCCAATTGTCGGAAAATGGCGGTGAATGGTATAATAAAAACGTCGATAGTGATTGAGATGTTCTAATAAATGCAACCGCGTGTTTTCAAGAGGAAGGAATTCAATTATTATTTGTGTTATTACTTAGTTTCATAAGAGATTTAGGTGAAGAACATGTACTGGATGAGGTGGGTGGTTATAAACTGGGTATGTCACGACCAGCTTACAGTTTACACTATACAGTATGGTTCAAATGAAAGGAATAAATTCATTATAATGGAAGTAGTTGGTTTTTCGAAAAAATGCTCGGACAGGTCAATTTTGTTTACTTAAAGCGCAATTTTTTAAATAAAATTCAATTTTCCCCCACTTCCCATTTTTGGGCAGTGACGTCATTGACAATTTTTTTAAATAGCAACCCCAATTTTTTTTCTTGATTTTGATATATCTTGCAATTTCCTACTCGGAAACATAATATTTGAATAATCTGACAACAATTTTTTTTGAAAAAAAGTCATTTAAAGATCAGATACATAAATTTTCTTTTATTTTGAAACACAATAAATGAATAAAAGATAATTATTTGTAATTAAGTGCTTAATCTAAAAAAATAATAATAATAATAATAATAAAAAGAATTTAATGACAATTTCACAAATTCTTTTTATTATTATTATTTTTATTATTATTTTGTTAGATTAAACATTTAATTACAATTAATTATCTTTTATTCATTTATTGTGTTCTCAAAATAAAATAAAATGTATGTGTCTGATCTTTAAATGTCTTCTATTCAAAAAAAATTGTTATGTAAGATATTTCAAATATTTATTTATTTATTTATTTATTTATTTATTTATACATTGTTCAACAGGTTAAACCCAATTACAGAACAGGAGTACATTTGAAAGAAAACAGTTTAACAAAAGGCAT
The DNA here is from genome assembly GCA_927349885.1 of Psylliodes chrysocephalus. NCBI lineage: Eukaryota > Metazoa > Arthropoda > Insecta > Coleoptera > Chrysomelidae > Psylliodes > Psylliodes chrysocephalus. The sequence goes on along the minus strand of OV651819.1, from coordinate 33,024,235 downwards.
ATAGATAATTAATCTAAAATTACAGTAAATAAATTCAAAATTATTTTAAACAATGTGTTTTTATGTTTTTAACACTGCAATTAAATATATCCAACTGTTCACTAATATTATTATAATTATTACACATGTTATATACAGGTGAAAACTTCAGAACGTTTGTCCGAGGAGTCGCTATGTAAAATGATTCAGTGTTTCGAGAGGTTGCGCGTGGGATTCTAAAATTAAGCATATGTAAAAGAGCTTCACAATTGATTTTAAAATTAACAACTTTGTAGAGGGTAATTATGGAGAAGTACTTTCGTCTTACGTCGAGACTTGTCAATCTGTGTCTAGTCAGTAAAGCATTTTGAGTAATACCAATCGGTGGATAAATTTGGTCTGCCCGAAAACTTAAGTATTTGAGGAAACGCCTTTGTGTGGACTCTATCCGACAAATGTGTATTTGATAATAAGGATCCCAAATAAACGAGGCATATTCGAGTTTAGATCGAACAAATGAGAAATACAATGATTTAATAGTATCTGTGTTTTTAAAATCACGGCCCACTCGTACTATGAATCCATACATACGATTTGCAGCTGTTGAGATGTTATCTATGTGGTATTTAAACGACAATACTGGGTCAAATGTAACCCCTAAATCCATAAAATTGTTGGGTTTAGAAAGCAAACGTCCATCAAGGACATAATCGAATTTAATTGGATGCGCTTTTAATGTGTATGACATTACGTTACATTTGACGGGATTCAGTGTAAGACCATTTTTGTTGCACCATTCAACAACTTTGTTCAAATTTTCCGACAACTGTTCACAGTCAGAAATATTTTCAATAGCTGAATATATTTTTAAGTCATCAGCATACAGCAAATAATCAACATTTATAGCGTCACCAATGTCGTTGATAAAAATATTAAATAACAGCGGACCCAAATTTGAACCTTGCGGTATACCAGAGGTGGCGCAATATTTGTTAGACTTGAATCCATTTAATTGAACATATTGTGTTCTTTGAGAGAGATACGATTGAAAAAGTGTGATCAAACTATTAGAAAGACCAAATGCGCAGAGTTTCTGTATCATAATATTATGATCAAGTCTATCAAATGCTTTTGTCATATCCGTATAGATGACGTCAGTTTGGACCCGATTATCAATATTTTCAGCTATTTGCTGTGTGATCACAGAAAGATTTGTTACTGTGGAACGCCCTTTAACAAAACCATGTTGCTGAGCTGAGATTGCATTACAAACATGTTGATAAATACTACGTTCCAGTAATATTTCTAGAATTTTGCAGAAATTGCAAATGATAGAAATCGGCCTATAATTTTTGATATCAGTACGTTCACCTTTTTTAAAAATTGGGCAGACTTTAGAACATTTCCACATCGAAGGAATTGTATTGGATTTAAGGCAGATATTTATCAAAATAGTTAGAGGGCGAGCTAATACTGCTGAACAATCTTTTAAAATGAACGCAGGAATATGATCCGGTCCTGTGGTACGTTTAGGTTTAATGTTTTTTAAAGCATCCTGGACCTGGGTTTCAGAAAAATGAGTTATATTATGTTTCCGAGTAGGAAATTGCAAGATCTATCAAAATCAAGAAAAAAAAATTGAGGTTACTATTTAAAAAAATTGTCAATGACGTCACTGCCCAAAAATGAGAAGTGGGGGAAAATTGAATTCTATTTAAAAATTGCGCTTTGAGTAAACAAAATTGACCTGTCCGAGCATTTTTTCGAAAAACCAGCTACTTCCATTATAATGAATTTATTCCTTTCATTTGAACCATACTGTATGTATATCAGAAAGTAGATACTCTTCTGACATTTATGAACATTTACGTGTAGGAGCTTTCAACCAATGTTCTATTTAATTAAATTATTTTCAAGCAAGAATAGGCATGCCTCTTTTTATAGAGTTATACCGTTAGTTGGTTTGGTAACACTACAGTTTTTTGTAAAGAGTAAAATTTTGGTATTATTTTAGTTTAGGGGTCTTTTAATACGCATGTCAATACCACTCCAAATGGAACCATTCAAATCGTTACATAGATGCCAGATTATATATTAATCTTTAAAATTAAGGAAAGAGCAAATTTGAATTACCTATCAGAGATGCTGCGACATAAACTGCTGGATTACCGAAAGTAAACTATAAAAAAACAAGAGTAGTTAAGATTTAATATAGTATATCAAAAAGATTGTTAATAAATTATACCACATGTTCTTGGATCAAAAATAGGTTCGATTGAACCTTATTTACCTATGTACAAAATTGCACACACAAAAAGTTACAGCGTGTTTAACTTAAAAATTTAAATTAATTCTTTTAACTTTGCTCTTAAACCGTGTAACATTTTTTCATGAAATTTTATATGACGTCTGACAATATTTTTTTGGTGTCGGGACATTTGCCCAGTTTTTTTCAGGTACATTTTGATCCGGCAAAGTTGCACTTGAGGTGGGATGGTACCAAACCACCCCAAAGCATCGGAGAGATGCGCACGCATAGTCGTACGATAGATAGGATCCAGAGATATAGGATCACGTCATCAGTAGTATTGGCAAACGAAATTTTAGAAGTAGGGGATAAAAACAATAATGTATTTAGATATTATGAAAATAAAAAAAGTAACCGTAAATACAAGTGAATAAAAAAAAAATTATAAAATTACCTTCAAAAAAATAAAGAAACATAATCTTCGAATAGACGAAGTGTGAATTCTTGCATTTCAAGTATATACGGAATGTTTCAGAATAAAATACTTGTAGATCTTAACAAATTAATATGAAAAGTTAAGTATAATTTTCCTTTAAAAGTTCCAGTTTTTATTTTACAGGGTGATAAAGTAAAGCTCATAAACACAAAATTTTCTAAATATCTATCCTTACGGTAAATATTTTAACTTACAAATATGATATGTTAGTTAATCGTCATTATTAGTTAACACACTTTATTTTTATAAATTACGATAATCCATTGGCGTAGAATCAAGGGTTTTAAAATCAATATTTAACCAACCCTTTTGGACACCCTATATTTCATAAGAGTTAAAATTAGTAATATTAAGTTACTGAGATTATTCGGTCCAACTCAAACATGAAATCCATGTACAATTTTATCAAGAGACGATTTCATAAAATATATTAAAAATTCCATTAGTAAATGGAACCAAGTTTTTATGGACTTAATAGTCCCATTAGTATTTTTTTTGCATTTTTTGAATTTTTTAATGTAGATATTTCATGTTTGAGTGGGATTAAAACTAAAATATCCTGAAAATGGAATGTTCTACAGAGATCAACCAAGAGTCCATTTTTTGTAAAAAATTGCGTGAGGAATATTTATTATTTTCAGCTTTTATGAAATACTTAAGTACCTATAGGGTGTTCAAAAAGTTTAAATTAAAATTGTGTTCTCAGGCCTTATTTATTTAAGACATTTATTCACCTGTTAAATATTTAAAATATATACAACATTACATAAAATAACAGAACACTTTTCCTATCAGAAATGTGCCGGCCTTGCAGGTACCCGCTGGGCCAATGGCGATATCTTCACCTATAGTATGCATTGTTGCTTAACATTAGGGTTGTTTCTTATTCGGAGCTGTAATTTGTTATTCCATCCATCTATGACATTGTTTGTACAGTGTTTTAAATTATAGCAATTCCATACAGCTCTTGGCAACGAGTTATTTTTAAGCCATTGGTTTATGAAATAGTTTTTAAACTTTTCTATTTTTTTGTTAACTAGACAATCCTTCATTATTTCCATTCATCAATAAGATTTATAGGTAAATGAGCCAGCAAAGAACACATTTTTATGTGGTTTTGGATTTCCATATCATTCTTGTATAAAGAAGCTAATCAATCCTACGTTTTGGATTCTTCTCCATAAACACTAACTAAAGTGAAAGTGGCATCCTTTAATGACAGAATTCTTAAAATTTTGTTTTAAAGCTTCAATAAGTTTAGTTTCGAAATCTAACATAAAACGGCTTGGTTTCAATTCCGGTAAATGCGTTTCTGTTTTTGAAAAACTATGTTATAAGTGTTGTACTTTTTGTTAGGCATTAATGTGAAAATAACAGGACCTATTGACGTTTCACTATCAGTCGGAAATCGATTGCAAACTAAATTTTGTGACATTTTCTTGCCTGCAAATAATCTACCTAGGTACCCTTATTATTTGAAATCTTCCAAACTTGTTTATCAAAGAATTTTCATAGATATTGGTAATTATAGTTAATATTTATGTATTTAATAATAGTTAATATTAAAAAAACCAAAAAAGGTTGACAGCTGTGTGCACGTAGTTTAGATTCAAAAAGGAAAAACTTGTATTTCGTGCAAAACTTTTTTATTAATCAATGCAAAGCGCTTTCGGCTTATTTGCCATCATCAGTGCTCATTGTTAATAGTTAATAGTTTAAGCTGGAATAACATTTCCGGTTTAAATTCGGGATTTATTTTATTCGGTTCTATTTGTATTTTCCACGAAATAGATTAAATTTTTTACACAACGTTCCTAATAGGAATTTAGGATAAATATGATAATAGTGGGTAAATGACTTCTACAGGGATGGAGCTACTAGTAATTACCATTCATAGCTCCACCCCCTATTCGCGATGTTGCCATACTTAGCAGGAGCTCTCTTTCTATGTTGTTCTCTCTCGCGCAAAAACTGGGCAAGTGACCCGTAACCATTTTTTTCTCCTTTTTTGTAGGTTTTTCGAGGGGGTGATCGCTCTTTTAACCACCTAACTTTTTTGTGGTATATAATTTGAGTATAGGTAAATTGTTCGAAAGCAATTGTTCGAAATCAATTATTCGAAATCAATTGTTCAAAAGTCAATTATTCGAAAGATCAATTATTCGAAAGTAAATTATCCAAATAGCATTTATTCGAAAGTCAATTGTTCGAAATCAATTATTCGAATAGCATTTATTTGAAAGAAAATAATTGTTGAAAAGTTATTATTCGAAGCAAAACTTATATTATGTTAAAGCTTGTTTAAATTACTATAAGGTAATAACACATCATTAATTACTATAACTATTCCCAGTAATCAGGTCAATATTGGTGCGTTTTGAAAATTTCTATTCAAAAATTCAAATCAATTGTAAACAATATCAGCCCATACTTACGGTCTAGCCACTAAAAAACAATTAACAGTATTAAGGGTAATATAGAAAATGAGTGCCCTAATAAGGATGTTTTGAAAAATAGGTACTAATAAAGTCTGTTTAAATTACTATAAAAGGCAACAATTTTTTTGCAGTAGTATCTGTTTCGCTTTGGTATTGTTTTCAATGTAAAAATGGAGTTTGTTTTGAGTGAAAAAGTAAATCGTAAGCTAGTTATTAATGGTTTAATGTTTGTCAAAGATAAACAAGTCGACAGCAAAATATATTGGAAATGTGAACACTTCCACAAATAAGTGTAGAGCACGAGTTATAACTGACCGAGATGGTATTCAAAAAGGACCCGGAGAACACAATCATATTGGAGACGCTGCCCGATTTGACGTCACCAAATTTTTAGACAAAGTAAGGGACTGCGCTAAAACTACACAAGATACGCCCCAATACATAATTTCTTCTCACTCACCAGTAGTGAGTAGTTATTCAGCAGGACGTTTGCCAGATATCAATAACATAAGAAGGACCATTCTAAGCATCAGGCAGAGAAACGACGGCGCACCTGCTATTCCACAATTCAGACGGGATATTATTATTCCAGACACTTACCAACAAACCACCAACGGAGAAGTTTTCTGGAGCCACCGATTCCAGAACTTTAATTTTTGGAACACAAAGGTCTCTTAGTATTCTGGAAAAGTCAGATCACTGGTTTATGGTCGGAACTTTTAAAACAGTACCCCATCTGTTTGCACAATTATACACCATCCACGAATTGAAAGAAAATTACGCCATTCCGCTACTGTATGCACTTCTTCCCGATAAAACAGAGAGTACGTATACAAAAATGATACAAGAGATCAAGAACCTTTGTCACACAGCTGCACCAACTACAGTTTTAATAGATTTAGAAGAGGCAGCGATGAACGCATTGTGCATAACCTTTCCAGAAGCGGATGTTTCTTTCATTTCTGCCAGTATCTGTATAGAAAAATCCAAACATCCGGTTTAAAAAACCGATATGATACAGACGCAGAATTTGCTCTGCATGTAAGGATGCTAAATGCCATAGCATTGGTTCCAGTTGAATTTGTTGAACATGCATTTAACAAGTTACAGGACACAGGTCTACTTCCAGATGAAGTCTTACGGTTATCGATTATTTCGAGAACACATGGATAGGTCGTCCAGACAGAAGAGGGAAGCGACGAACCTCTAAACTTCCTCATATTATGCTGCTATCACATGGTTAGCTAAAACTAATAACGCCGTGTAGAGGGTTGGCACAAAAGCTTCGAAAACCAGATATCAGCTAGCCATCCTAGTATCTGGAAATTTATTGACGCCGTAAAAAGAGAACACTCATTAAACCATTCAAGAATGCAGCAGTACTTAGCAGGAGCACATCCATCAACTTCAAAAAAAGATATAAGGACTGTGCCCAAAGAATACTAGGTATTGTAGAAACTTTTGACGAGACCAAAATTGTAGAATACCTTAGAGGGATAGCGCATAATTTAAGTTATTAGTTTTATAATTTGTATTTATGTCTACCTACTTAAAATTAAACTCTTATAACCTTTATTATTGTTTTATTTTTTAATAATGATTTATTAGGTCAAGAAAATTTGGTAATTTTAAAAATTTCAATTCGAATAACAGATTTCGAAAAATTGACTTTCGAATAACTGCTTTTCGAATAATTGACTTTTGAATAACTGATTTCGAATAATTGATTTCGAACAATTTATCTGCTACCATATAATTTAGTAACATTCATTTTCAAACTTTTTTTCTCTTAGCATTTGTTTGTATAATGTTTGGCTTAAACGATACAGCCACTTATTTGTTGGCAAACATTTCAAAATCAGTTTTATTATTAAATTACAACTATTAACATCAAAATACAATCATTTAATTTAACAGGTGGTCAAAATGACCTCCTCCTTCCTGTATACACATAATACACATTTTACATCGTTTTAACAATGAAAATCTTTAAAAATTTAATTACAAACGGAACGCTACACGACACTACAATGTTTTTTTTTGCAAAAAGCGAAGATTTAAATTTTTATCATAAATTAGAAACTAGAAAGGTTGCAATTTGATCAGATCGAATCTTTTATGTAATCTTTAAGTACATTTTTGTCAAAGTGAAAATACATATTTTCACTTTGTAAAAACGAGTAGGCGTCGGTTCCCTACCTAATTTGTTTATTATTATTATCAGTCTTGACATGAAGTTATTGTGAACAAAAGTTTTGCTTTTTACCATTTGATTAAAAATAAATAATTACAGTTTTTCTGAAATGGCATTTAGTACTTAAGTAATAAGAATAACATTATGAAGATAACGATTGTAGGAACCCAATATTTTTTGGCCATTAGGTGGATGTCAAGGGAATGATACGGCGGCTGCAAGGCTTTATGCAGAAAAATACCCAAATAGATAGGCGCATATTCCTGGAAATTGATCGCCACTTAAGAGAAACTGGCACTTTTCAGAAACAAATGCGTGGTAGTGGTGGTAGTAGTAGTGGTCGTCCAGAAAACCTTGCTAATGATGAGGCTATCATAGACAGTATTGACGAGCACTAAGAAACAAGCACAAGGGTGTTAAGTGCTCAAATAGGCGTATATTATATGAAAGTGTACAGAACAGTTATGGAGCAGCTACTTCCATGTAACACCTGTTCAAGAATTACTATCTTCCCAAACTGATGGGATTTTGTGATTGACTGTTGGAAGAAAATAGACGGAACATAAACTTTTTTAAAAATATTTTATTCACATATGAAGCTACATTTACAAGGTATGGGGTTATTAATCACCACAATACATATATCTAGGCCGATGTAAACCCTAATGCTAAGACAGTGCGTCACCATCAAATTAATTTTAAAGTAAACGTTTGGGCTGGAATTATCGATAACTATTTAGTAGGGCCAGTATTTCTTTCCATTAATTTAAACGGAAACAATTATCTATTATTTTTACAAAACGATTTGCCAATCTACTTAGAAGATGTACCATTAGCCATCAGACCAATCATTTTGATACACCTTATATATTATACAGCAGCCTCTACTTAAACCACAGCATTATTTGAAACTTCATTGTGAGTCACAATAACGGTATCATTTGGGAACGTGCGACAAACGAGAGGAGACCGAGACAGCAGTAAGGCGGCAAATATTGCCTTACTAAATCTGCTGTCGTCGGTCGCGTCTACCGAAATGTGTTTCATACAATTACATGTGTTCAGACGTGAAGAGACCATGTTCGGTCTCGTTCGCTGTCGTGTCGCGTTTTGAAGTCGGTCTCGGTCTTCTCTTGCGAAATGGTAGATAAAAAAAGAAAGCCGGTCGTCTTCTAGCACCTATTTGCATTTAAACTACTAAAAATGAAAATAAAACCACTCACAACAAATGATATTTCAAATTTACGACAATAACAAACGGTTAAACAAGAATGGATATATGGCAACATGGCAGGTGTAAAATTCAAATTCTAGTGCACAGTGATGGGTGATGCGAATATGCGCATTAAAGGCCCCCTAAAGTTTTTAAATTCTGGAATCAAAAAGAGGTAGCATTAAACCACACGAGGACAAGGAAGAGCGTCCGCCCCCCCCCCCCCTAAATTTGTGATTTTGGATTTTTCGCCATGGCTTTCGATTTTAGCCTGTGACATTTTATCCCTGCCTATAAGACTTGCCTCCCTGGAAATTTTTTGAAGGACGCCCATGGTTTAGAGCTAACTTATATACCAGTTCACACTATTAAAGGTACTATTTGGGAACGCGCGACAAGCGACCTGAGACCGAGACAGCAGTGAGGCGGCAAATATTGCCATACTAAATCTGCTGTCCTCGGTCTCGTTTACCGAAATGTGTTTCATATGTATTCAGACGTAAGAGACCGTTGTTTGTCTCTCTCGCTGTCGCGTCGCGCTTTGAAGTCGGTCTCGGTCTCGGCCTGCGGCTTTACTCTGTATATTTACTAGGTCTACAAAATTTCGTACTTTGATTTTCTCTGATCTTTAAGGTCATTTGAAGGTCAACTTTGTTTTTAAATGAAAACCTATTTTTTAATACACCGTGTTGTTTATTAAGAATTAATAAATACCTGTTGTTTAATCTATTTTTATACTTATTCCCCCAGTTTTGTAATTAGTGCGTGTTTGTCTAAACTCCTCCCCCTGTTTTGAAATATGCAAGTGTTAATAAAAATTTAACTTAAATTTCACTGACTACTGATGGTTTAGACCAGGGGTTCCCAAAGTGATCGATACCGATCCCTTGGGGTCGAAATCGGTTTCCCAGGGATCGACATAAACGAAAACTGATTTTGGAGGTCGACGAGGTCTAAAAATCGACCCCCATTAATTAACACAAGTTCTTATTTGAAACTTTCAAGATACAGTCTGTTCGCTATACTTACGCGTTTTTCGGATTAAAAATTTTATGAGTATTTCCAGGTAAGTACACGAAAGTTTGACGTGTTCTTTGGGGAAATATCAACTGGTTAAATAAAATGAAAAATAATGTACAACTTTTTAATTAAATAATAATGGATAATCTTTTGTATAATTGAGAGCAGAATTAAACTTCTTCATTAATGGAGTCTAATGTGGCTATTATAAACCTAATAATAATTTTATATTACACTTCACACAGAAAATATGGTATATGTATAATAATAGGGTTATTTAGCTCAAATAAAATATTTTCTAACATAAAAATTTGTTCCATGTAGAGAATTTCAAATAAAAAATTAAAAAATTGAACTTGCCAACAAAAATGAAAATCAGTCATTATCATCCAAAATATCATAATCGTCATCATCATCACTGTCATCACCATTAATTGTTATTATGATTGGACTTATTTCGTTTATTTTATTTTCACGAGTCCACCAATCTTTTATTAGTTTCTCGCACTTGGATATACAGTTCCGCCACACTTCTGGAGTTGCAATTGAAAGTGCTTTTCGCCAAGTTTCCCCATATATATTCGATGGGATTAAACTGGCAATGATACGGTGACAGACGTAAAACTTGATGACCGTAACTTTCAATAATCTGATCCACAACAAAGGCTTTTGGTTTTGCGTGTATATTTGCCAAGCGTAATAATTCTGATTTTAATATATATTGAGGAAATGGTATATGTTCCTTTGTCAACCATTCTTTAATTTTATCAACAGTCCAAGAATTCGTTGGACTTTTGTTTAATACTTCAGAATGGTAAGGTGCATTGTCTAAAATAATTACGCTGGGCTCACTTAAACCTGGGAGAAAATTTTCATGCAACCATTTTACAAACATTTCTGTGTTCATATTATCGTGATAGTCACTGGATTTTGATATAGATGAAAATATTAAATCAGCACCTTCTATAAAACCCGATTTCCCTCCTGCATGTAAAATTATGTGTCGCTTCCCTTCTCCATCGGTATGTTTGATGGACTTTACGTTATCATCTTGCCATATTCTCTTGGTCGCACCCCTAGAAAATATCCATGTTTCGTCTAAATATATAAAATTCGCCCCTTCTTCTTTAAATTTAGTATATTTTCTTAGAAAGTTAATTCTCTTGTGCACGACAGAACTTCTTTCACAAAGGGCCTCTCTGTTATCCTTCTTTTGAAATTTGAAACCCAAGTTATGTATCACTTGCCATAGACTTGTTCTGCCAATTTCGTCAAATCTTCTATCTATTAATTCCCAGAAAATTGTATTTAAGGTCACATGTTCCTTGTTCGCCCTCATTCGATAAATGGTATCACGAATTTCAAATTTCTTTCCATCTGGAATATCTTTCGTTTTCAATGATGGGCGAGTTTTGCGGTGATCTTCTTTCGACAGTTCATTATTGTGATTTTGTAATACTCCTCTTAATTTGGTTTCACTAGTTCCTAGAGCATCGCATATGCGTTGTTGTACAGACATTACCGATTTTAAAGGACCGCCATTTTCTTTTTCATCCGTAAAATACTTATGTACACTACAAATTAGACTATCTACATCAAACACACGTCTAGGCATTTTTAAAATTTCCACTAAATTTACAATATACATACAGTGTCAACACTTGCAAAGAATCAATTCAACTGCAATATTTGTAACAAATTTAGTACCTACCCTAATGTTATTTTAATTTAAATCTGACCATTAGGGCAATTTTACCTAATTTCTTGGGAAGAGGCTTATTGGAACTGGTTGTCAATGACTAATTTGCATAATTTTGTTAATCCGAAACCTGCGTAAGTATAGCGAACAGACTGTACTGTATAAGTTGTGTTACGTGTATCAACTGGTCATAAGATTACTAATATTTTAGTAGGAAGTATCATTATTGTACTTTTAAAAACCTCAACAATTCGATACAAGTTCGTACAAAATAAAAAACTCAGCAAGTCAATAAGCGTGGACAAGTTCGTGCAAGATAATGAGTTGGAGCATTTTGAGTTGCTCTGCATTTGACGCATATACGCGATTTAACACGAACAAAATAATGATCAAGTTAAATAAAGTGAATTAAAATAAAGAGATTGAAAAATAATTTACAAAATGCTTAGTTACCTAAGCACGTTAATAGCGTAACAATACACTTCTGCAGTTTATGAGAAAAAACAGGGTAAGTACCAAAAAACGTTTTAATATTTTTCTAAGTATTTTTTGAAATTACTTTAGAAAAGTTGTTACCTAAAATTATAAATGTTTTCGTTTTTTACGCTGATTGGTACCTAATACAATTTTTCTACACTACAGTGACTATATCCAAGTTTATCACTGAGTAATTTCGTGAGCATACATAAAGAACATCCAGTGCCCAGGTGTGATGAAAATAAACTCGTGTGCAAATTTAACAGTTTTATTATTGTTTTTAAGTAGTTTCTTAAACCTATTTTTTTTTTATTTGCAGGTTTACTGCGAGTTTTATGAATGCAGAAACGAAAAAAATGCAGATAATACAGTTTAGACTACTTAAAGTTTGGATTTATTCCATCTCTATCAAATCGACACTCGCCATTTGTCTCATAAGTGAAAAAGTATTCAGTAACGATGCTATGAAGCCTTCAATGGAGGACCACTTATCAAGAGAACATGCTGACAAAAAATAAGCCCTTGTCATTCTTTCAAGCACTTAAAGAAAAACTAGAGAAAAGGCCATCCTTAAGATCGATGTTTGCGTCATCATCTATGCATCCCATAACATATCTTTACTAATAGCAAAGTCGGGGAAACCCCACACAATTGGAGATCAGCTTATTTTACCAGCTATTGCGGGGGTCCTCAACAATGTATTGTACAAGCCCGCACATGATATTAAAAGAGAATTCCTTTGAGCAATAACACCGTTCAGAGGCGAATAGACGAGGTGGGTCGGGACGTGGAAAACATTTTATGGAATTTCTTACAGACCAACAGATTATCTCTCCATTTGGACGAGTCTACATTACCCGGCAATGAAGCTGTTGTTAGGATATCTTCGATGTATTAAAGATGAAAATATGTGCCAAGAACTACTTTTTGCTACATATTTACAGACTGATACCAGAGGAGAATCGATTTTTCAGGCCTTGGAATATTTTTTGATGGACAAAGCTATTCTATAGAAGAACATTGTTACTGTTGCAACTGTTTGTGCACCATCTATGGTTGGTCGTCATCGTGGTTTTATAGATCCCTTAAAGCGACAACAGCCTGAGGTACTGGTCATTCACTGTGTGATTCACAGACAGGCATTTAGTAGCAAAAAATCCGAGGCCTAGATATTATCAGTCTTTACAATATGTTATAAATGCTGTCAACAAGATTCGAAGCAATTTGCTCAGATATGTGGTGAGGAAAACGACGAAGTCTTTACTCGGTTATTTATGCACACTGAAGTTCGCTGGCTAATGGAAGAGGCTTCATCTTAGCAAGATTTTCAGCTATTTTTTAATTTGTGTTGGAATTTTTACAAGAAAAAGATCCGAATTTGAAAGAAAATCTGAACAAGTGTAAAAAATATATTTATTACTCGACTGATATCTTTGGTATGTTTAACAAAATTAATTTGCAACTGCAGGGTGACGATCTCAACTTGATTAAAACAAATTCAATAATTTCGGGCCTTTGTGGGAAACCTTACCTTAATCTGGGGCAACTTGGTCACCCCGGGGTAACTTGGTCACCTATGACGTAATGTTTGTTTTTGTTCATATTTATCGGGCTCTTTTTTTTGATCCCTCTCGTTTGTTTTAGGTAAATAGTCAGGGAAAATGGTAAAAAAGTACCAGAGAACCCTCGGTGCAAAGCCCTATCAAGATTATTCTAAAGAAAATTTGGAAAAAGCCATAGAAGCTGTTGAAATGGTAATGTCAAAAAAATTAGCTGCCGAAACATTTGAAATACCTAGGACAACTTTAACTCGGAAGATGCTTGGAAAAAATTCGGGTTGAGTAGGTCGCCCAAGAGTCCTGTCAGCCGAAGAAGAGCGAAGTATATCAGAGACCCTTAGAGTGGTGGCCAGTTGGGTGTTCCCATTGACAAGGCTCCATGTAAAGACGGTAATCGCTTAATACCTAGACAAACAAGGAAAAACAGTTAGTATCTTCAAAAACAAACTCCAGGAGAAGATTTTCTGAATGCATTTTTCCAGAGGAATAGGCTCTCTATTCGCCTGGCATCGAACATTAAAAGGTGCAGATCCTCCGTGGACCGTGAAGATATTTTAAAATTTTTCACCAATATAAATGAGACTCTAAGCGATGCGGACGATTTTAATATTATACAACTACGACGAAACTAACGTCACGGACGATCCTGGGGCCAAGAAGGGATGGTCCCCCGAAACACAAAAAGGGTAGAAAGGGTACAAAACCACTCTCGTACCTCCATTAGCATTATGGTGTGCGGAAACGCGAAGGATGCTTCAAGACAATGTTATTTTATCATGTCACTCACTTGGATTTTACTAAGAGCTTTGAGAATCTTTTAAATTTACAAATTCCTCAATGGATAATAAATCCGTACAATATCACAACCATGGAAGAAGCCAATGTAATAATGCAAGAAGAGTTGAAGAGCATCAGAACAGACGAGGAGCTTAAGCAGAAGTTCAACCAAGGGTTTCAGAAGTTCTGGTTGTAGCGCAACATTGAAACACAGTATCGTGTATTGTGGAACATTGCTGAAAAATATTTTATCGCTTCTCCATCATCGTGCCTAATCAAAAAAGGCTTCAGTGTGATTACAAACATTTTGACAAAACAAAGAAACCGTTTGAAAATCAACGAACGCGGAGATTTATTTGTATATCGAATGGACGTCCAATGGATCTATTTGTGCTGTCTGGGATATTTACTGAATTTTATATCTATTTATTTTGATTAAATTTTGATGAGAAAATAATGTCAAATTTACTCACTCAACCAACCGCAAAATTTTTAAATTGATAAGTATTTTGTATCAACAGCAAAAAACTAGAGATATAATTTTTAAAGTAATTTGGCTATGGAGGTCTGGAGGTATCAGTTCATTTTGGAAAAAGGGGGCTCTTGCCCAAAATAGTTTGGGAATCCCTGGTTTAGACGACTGTGGTGACGATTAGTCCAACAGCTTGAGTGAAGCATTCCCATTCAAAGTACGGCGGTTCAAATCCCGGCTGAGACCAATATTTTTGTTTTTTTTTTTTATTTATTTTATTTTATTATCCGTAAAATTCATAATTTTAAATTTTTGTGTTATTTCTCTTTAAAATAATTAATTCATTAATTACCTTTAAATTAATTTTTAAAATGAAAATTTTCATTAATGTAAACTCAGACGACCCAGACAACACCCCAAATCCCAGAGATATCCACAGAATATATTTTGATCGAACTCAATTACGGCGGGTTGAGCATGAATAGATATTCAACGAGCGAAATTGGTATCGCCATCTATACTTAGTAAGCAAAATCAAAGGTCGCTGTAGTACCTAGTTCAGAGACTAGGTGGAATAAAAACCAGGCGGACTATTCTTAAAAAAGGAAATAATTCTAGTCCTAATAAGGACGAAATCGGTCCAAAAATGACTTTCTTCTTAGTGGGTAAAATCAAAAATTACATCTAGTGGATATCCACCATGGTTTGCGTTCGCGCCTAGACTTTGATATATTTAGTGGATATCCATGGGATATTGAATACACCTTAAAAAAAATAATTTTAAATATCTGAACGGTACTATTAGCCACAATGGCGTCATTTTTTAATTATTTGCTGTATAATTACTATTTTTTATGGGCATTTGCATGTCTATAAATTACATCTCATGGATATAAAATAGATATCCACCATGGACTGGACATTCAGTGGATATTGGGATGTTCAGTAGATATCCAAAGGATTTGGTGTGCTGTCTGGGGATTGATCACTCAAGCTTCGTCTTCGTGCGTTATGGCCTTCATATCCACTCTTCTTGCACAAACTTCTATTCTTTATCTAATACCTATAAATATGTATTTTAATTTTGGGGCCCACTAAAAAGTAATTATCAAAATTTTTCTAAATTTAAAAAATCATAACCATCGTAGCTTATCTAAAAATCTGCATGATATATGTTTTTGTTTGATTTTAATCATTGTAAGTTTCAATTAAAAGTTCTTTCATCTGGGTACATAGGTATATAATGTTTTTTAAACAATCTACTTAGGTAGATAAGTAATCTCAAAAAAAGTCTAATCTATATGAATTTTCATGAAAACGTATGTATATGGTATATTTAATGCTTATCTTTTCGTCTTGTCTATGTTTTGCTTGAATTTTAAAATAATAATAATAGAGAAATTGAATAAAATTCTGAAAAGCTCTTTTAAATTAATTTCTTATTGATCTGTTCTTGGTTTCTGTCGACATTATTGTCTACACAAGCAAATAACCTGTTTCTGAGACCTTCCTATGAAATTTTAGAGCTTTTGTAATAAGCTATATTGATATTAGGGCCTATTCTTCGCTTTATGAACTGTTTAAATCCCAATAATGTCAAATGTTTTATTAAAATCGATATCGTTGCTGCGCAACTTTTATAAGTAGTTATGTGTATAACGTATTGCTTGGCAAGTAGGTTACGGCTGAGTTTACGGCAGAAGTAACGCTTGTAAATTGTGTTGCCTACACACGATGGCTTTATTTGAAGGTTTGAAAGTTACAAGGTGGCACAATAGACATTTCATTATAAAATTATTGAATTTTTTAACATTTCAGTCTTAGTTGATGTGAATTAGCTGTTTATGGGACATTTTAAAGTAAAAGAAAATCAAAGTATGTGAAGTAAATACATTGATAATGAGATATGCATTTATTGTATACCGTGTGTCCCATATAGGTTATTTACGACTGGCTAATATCTGAGTTATTTGACAAGATATATTTTTGAAATAGTTATATTTCTTTAACTAGGCAGAGAAGTAACAGTAAATCTGCTCTGTGCCGTGTGAAACATACTTTTTTTTCTCTCCGATTTTTTATAGTTTGTTTAAAAAAATGTAACTGAAATGAAGTATAACGGATATAACCTCGTAGTAACTTTGTAGTTAATTTATTAGAGTAACTTTCTTGACCGGATGAATGTAAAAATTATTTTTAATGCCTAGGCAGTAAACGTGTTACTGCTATAATCGAGAAATGTTACTCGGAGAAAAATATTTTTACAGCGTAAACTCAAATTAACCCCTTGTGAAACCACTTCTTAGAAATAATCTTATATTCATTTTTCAAATAGTACCCATCAACAGCGTACTCCGCAGGATCTAAACGGGGGGAGGGGCAAGAAAAAAACACAATAGTTTTTCTTTTTAACCGACTTCAAAAAAGGAAGGAGGTTCTCAATTCGTCGCGATATTTTTTTTTATGTATGTTCAGCGATAATTTTTTAACACGGTGTCCGATTTCAATAATTCTTTTTTTGTTAGAAAGGGGCTACTTCAGGGGTGGTCTCATATAAATTTGGTCAAAATCTAATAATTGGGTCCATGAGGAAATCCTCAAATTCTTCATTTTTTATGTATGTTTAGCGATAATGCTTTACCACCTTGTCCGATTTATACGATTCTTTTTTGTTAGTAAGTGGGTACCTCAGGGGTGGTCCCATATAAATTTGGTTAAGATGTGGTGATGACATCTGCACGTTGTTGAAGTCGGTTTTTTAAATTTTTAATTTCTAATACTTGTTAGTAGTTATTAATAACAAGTGGTGGTTTATTTTTATATTTTTTTTCATTTGATCTATTTTAGGTGTATGATTTTGATGTTTTATTATAAAATTATAGGACCTAGGGTGACAGTAGCTCCTCCCTGTTCCTGGCTGGGTACGCTCTTCCCTGTTCCTGGCTGGGTACGCTCTTTGGCACCCATATATATTCTTTTTGGCACCGCCACTAAATAGCGGAGAACAATATGGAGCAGGGGGAGTGGCGCAGAACTAACAAATAGTGCAAAGTCAAAATAGCAATAGAAAAAAATAGCGCCGGTATAAAATATAGCAGGGCAAAATACCTATACAAACAGCGACTAACAGCGCTTTTTAATGTAAAATAATTAGTTTAAAATAAAATGAAAATTAACCTATTTATCTAACCTGTGCGACCTGAAACCATCGAGGTTTGCGCCGATATATATACAAAATGTAAAAATTTAAAAAAATTAAATAATTCACCTAATTTAGAAAATACTAAAACAGGCGCATTCAACTCAAAAGTTCAAAGTTGTTGCCCTAGAAAAATACAGTGTGGTATTTCCACATACTTTGATTACTATACGGTGCAAGAGAGAGGACCAACATAGGGCGCGGCCATTTTGATTCCTATGCCACAGTTTATACCTAAAGAATCAGATCGCTTACTTTGCGTCGGCACTTTTGATCTCAATGTTCCAGTTTATACACTGCGCAACTCGGATAATACAATACATGACAACCGCCTATAATAAAACAGCAGTCTTCTGCGTATCCTGAATTTGTATCCCAGAAGCGGATGATTAAAACGCACCTATTAAAAATATTGCGCCAAGATGTAGGCAACACGTAATAAGGGATCAAAATGGCGGAGTTTCCTATCTCCTTTTAAAAGGCACTCAGACAGCTGCGCAGTGCGACCATTCTCCGTATAGTAAAAGAAAATCAAAGTATGTGGGTATTTCCTTTGCGATTTATTATTATTAATGACATTAGACCAATGGCATATAACTAACTATATATGTCATTGCATAAGACGGTCAGAGGTGTCAAGAAACAACATCTCCTTATCTAACAGTAATATGGGATAAAAGAGATGATATTATGTATTCTCCCTCGAATTTGTCAGGGGGGGGGGAGATATCGCACATGGTGTCATGGTGGCGCTGACGTCATGCGTAGAGTTAGTAAAGTTGACGCGAAATAAATATCATATGACAGACGCATGTTGCACCAGTTTGTGAGTCGTTTATAGTGATTTATAAGATATATATATTATGTTGTAAACTTTGTTCTCTGTGACTGGTTTTAGTGAAAACCGTTGAAAAATTGCGGTGCGGATGTAACAGTAATAATTAAAGGAAAGGATTCAAGAAAGATATTATGGTTTTTCGCTTTCCTCGACACTAAGAGCTTAGTCAGAAGTGAGGAGTGGCCCAAAGGCGGCTCGTGGCCGTCCTATTTTTGGCACTGTTGATATCCTACCTTTTATTTTTTATAGGTACCATGCGAATTTGTAATATTAAACGCACTGTTGCCCGATCTCGAAAAATATCTATACGCTGAATTATTTTCGACCGATGATTACCTAAATCCGGGAAAAATGCGGATAAGACTGTACCTAAAACCGGGACGAAACAGGAAATTTCTTTTACCAAGGACAGTAAGCAAAAAACCTCATCATAAATCTGTCCCCGCTAAAACGGGACGGTTGGTTATCTTAAGCTATCAGCAAGTCGCTTACAACTCTTGTTACGTAATATACCATTCTTTCTGAGATAATAGATAGTGGGAGGCTTGTTATTGTTATACCTAATCGTTATTCCTTACGAGATCTTTGAAATAAAACTAGTTCCCTTTCATGTAACATTTCGACTATTTTAATGAAATAATAAAACCTATGTTTTACTACCTACTTTCGAAAATTATTTTTAAATTCATTATGTACCTACCTAATTCCTGGAAAAATAAAATACCTATATAGATACCTAATCGATAAATATTTTTGTCTACAATTTTATTTACTTAAAAATATTTTTCCGACAAATTGAAAACATAATCGCCTGTTATATTCCAAACATCACTTTTTCTACAACAGTGGGGAATTTTTATCATGCAAATACATTTTGAAACTGCTAACAAGGATAACTACAAAAATAGCGAACTCAACCCGACTCAAGCAGCTGATTTTGTTGTTACCCGTCCATCTCTTTCTTACATGTCTTCGCTCTTCTCTCTTTAATCTACTTCAATCGCAACAACTTGGTCTTTCTCAACCATATATAATGTTTATTATGTTCTTTAAAACTAATCTAACTTTCAAAGATATTCAAATCAAAAGTTTGTTGTGTCAAATATTCCAAAGGTCAACAAATTAAATGTTCCAAATATAAAAAATATTAAAATAGTCTTGGAATTTCGACAGGAAACGCAAAGAGGTAGAGAATGAAGTAGAGAGTGGAGGGGATGAGAACCGAACATGCAACATGGATACCTACTTGATTTTGGTTTCAGAAACACAGTTACAATCGTAGTGGCTAAGTCGCTCTGATGAGATTGTTATGATTTCTTTTAAATTCCTTTGTTAAATTAAGTTGAAGTGTACAAAACGTTAAATTTAGTGAAAATACGTTGAGTTTTATCAAATTTATACGAATCGTTACCGCAGTTTTGCGAAAGTGTAATTCAGAAGTGTCGGACATAACCTAACTTATTGACAACAACAACGAAATAGATTTGAAGTTTTAAAATTTCTGTGATTAGTGTCTTTCGAGGAAAACATTTAGTGAATTTTTCGGATGCTTAGTGAGTTATTTGAAGATTATGTGCATATTTGATAAAATCTTGTGACTTTCTTAACTGTTATTTCACGACCTACTTTCGATAACTGTTTAAATAACGTGAAATCAACTAAATAAATTGGTTTTTTTCTCATAATCGGAAGTGACAACAGTGAAAATGGATATTCACCCTTAAAATATTATGACTTAAGTAAAGGTAGTGAAAGTGAATATTGATAAATATTTTTTTGAAAATGCGCTGCCACAAGAAAACCAAAGAAAGTGGTTTTTTCGAAGGCGATTCGTCGGATACTGATGGCATAAACATGGGGAAAGCTTTAAAAAGGACTAAAGTGTGCACAACATCTAGTGAAAGGAAAATCGAGTACACCCAAGAGGAGCTCGAGACCCATATCAGGAGAAGTGTAGGAGATGGTATGTACCAAATTCCACCTAATCTTGTCCTCACAATTTTATTTTATTAATATTGGTACTTTGAACCTAGAATTAGTGCGTTTTAATATTACGTTCTTAAAAATATATGAATAGTAAATTTTTCAATACAGGTTTTTGTTTACAATAAAAAATAATTATAGAAAAAAGTGGCGCATAAGATCAACACCTATAAAATTTAATTATTACACACTGTGTACTGTCTTTTGAATTTTTATAGTCATATTCCTGATTTTCCTTTCACTTTAATTATACCTAAGTATTTCCTATTCTTTTTTCTATTGGTTATTCTATTCATTTCCCAAGATTTTCTGTATTTATCTCTTTGATTCGATTAATATATTTTTAAGTCCCTCGAAGTTCTTTTTCCAATCATTCATTATTTATTTAACTTTCATGTGACAATATTGAAAATAAAATATGATTAATAGGTAAGCCGATTAGCTTTAAGGGTCATGTTCTCACCTCTATATCCCTGATGGTAGGTACTGTAATTCTAGGTATATCATGGTACCTACCTTTATTTTATAGTCTTGCATATTGTTAAGAAGTAGGTACCTAAATGGTGTTCAATTTAAACATTTGAAGCTGTTTTCGTTTATATTCAGTTTCATTTTAGTCATACAAAAGTAAATTTAAATACATAATCTTACATTTATTTGATTTTAAAAGTACTTATGCTTCTCCTTAAAATTTTATTAGGTATGCAGGTAATAATATAAATACCTACCTACTTAATGGAAGAATAATAGTAAATACATAATACCTATAATAAATATAAATCAAAGATACACCAGGTTCTTGTCAAATTTATTGAGGTACCTACATAAGATGACTATTAACCTTTCTACATAAATAAGTAGGTAGGTACTTACTTAGTTAAAAATGGTTAAATGTATAAAAGTCCTTACCTAACCTTTGTTGATGAATTTTTTGTCTTGGGATACCTACCCAGTTTATGAGGGGAACAACTGTTAAAATTGAAAGGATAAATTTGATAAATTAAAGAGATAGGTAAGCAAAGATTTATCATTTTAAATAAGTAGGTACCTCAGTTATTTTGTACACTTTTTTCTATAAAATACCACTTAATTTTAATGGTAGGTAATTTTAAATGACTTTGTTATTAATGAAACTAATTTTTATTATTGCTTATTAATTATTTTATGAAGGAGAGGAAATCTTTTGTTTTTTATTCCAGAAGAATATGTAACAGACAACAATTATTTTTAACATAGGTACCTATGTAGGTAGGTACCTACCTAATTTAAGAATTGAATGTTTTTTAACTTGAATGTTTGTACTTTTTTGCTAAATTAGTTGAAAATTAAGTTTTTTTTATTATTTTACCCCCACCATCATAAATAATTGCCTACAAATATTTTTTTGCGAATTGTTTTTTGTAATACTTATTATTTGTTATTACATCAACTTATTTACACATCATTTTATTTAACGTGTATAAACAGTCTGCAAGTGAGACCTACTTACCTACTTACAACTAATAGAAACAGTGGTCTGATTAATATCTAGGCACTGAATATTCACCTTGATATGTCCTTGAGCTTAGACCTAGGTAATATTTCTGTATGCACCATTTTAAAAATGTTTTTAAAAATCCAATTAAGTAACAAAGCGTCAAATTTTTTGGATAGTAAAGTGGCCTACCAATAATTTCACATTTATAGATTAAAGATTGCATAAGACCAATGTTGTGGTTACCTCAGTTTTTTTGTCACTATTTTAATGTATTCAGGCCATTTTTCTATTGATCTTTGATCTTGACCTCAATTTTTATTCACATTAAGTAACTAAGGGAAGCCATAATCCATAGCAACCTTTTTAATCTTGTATGCCATTTTAAATATAAACTTACAAATTTTTAAGGTTGTATTGTTTATTAGTAATTGTAGAAATATCAAAGAACAAATTGATGAAGTTGTTTTAGGGTCTATATCTAACAAAAATAGATCATAAACCAATTTTATATAAAAGTACAACAATTTAAAGTTGGGATCATTCATTTACATTTATTAGAATAGAAACATTATTGCATTTCTTTATCCACTTTGTAATAAATACAGAACAAAATAACCTTTGGAACGAAAAATATTTATATTTCAAACCTAATCAGACAAATAATGCAAATGCATAAGTACTTAATAAACAAAAATAAACAGATTCAAAAATAAAAACTTGGAAAGCAACAATGATAGCAAAAGGTGAACCGTTTTTAGAGGTAAACAAGTACAATAAACTTTTCCAAAAATTGTTTACAGTAAAAGTATAAGCGTAATTTTGATATTATTAAAAACATGTTTACTAAAAAGGTATGTTTACTGAAGTATTAATAAGTAGGTATATACTTTCGATTTAGAATTATATTTAAAGTAATTTTGAAGATGCTAGTGCCGTAATAGCATTCTAATGGCATCGGTAATTATTCTCTGAACAAAAATGGTTTTTGCTCCGTTGCCTCAAAATCAAATTGCATGTAGATTAATACAATCATATAGAGGAAATTGTTAATAAGACTTGATTAACTTTATTTCAAAATTTGCGTTTCCTACTATGCATACTTAATAATATCAGCTAAAAACTAAGAAACATTTTGCCATACTTACACTACCTATACAGTAAATGAAATATTGAAGCAGTGATTTGTTTGACCTCTTATTTTGCTCAAAATGATATCTTAGAAGGTAATGTTTTTGTAGTAGGTACTATATTTACCGATGGGTGGTACTCACCAAGTCTGAAGATGATGAATTTATTACTCTCATGCGCATAATTGATATTCCCATGGTCTACTTTGCAAGAGAAAAGTATAGCCTATAAATAAGCCGGAGTTTAAAGGAATATCTGGTTAGATTTTTATCTGTAGCACCCAATCAATCAGTTCGTTATTAAGTAACGGTATAATATAAATTGCACCAGTAATCCAGACTCGCCTAATTTTTGAATCTATCTTTAGATCAACTGATAGGTAACCTTGAATCTCGTGATACACCTACATTATGGCATTGTGCAAACAAAGTATTATTATTTAAATCTTGCGATTTGTTTAAATAGAATTGCAATTAATTATTTATTGATTACTAAACAATTTTTTTATTATCTATTGATTCAATGGGTAATCAACCGTGATTATTGTTGTCTGTTCGATTAGCACATCTAATGCTGCTTAAGATAATAATCGAAATTTAATTTATAGATTTATTAGCTTAAAAAATATAGCACATACATGTACCGAGGTATTAAACAAGATTATTTATTCATACCTGAAATTTTTATAGAAGGTATAACTTAAATATTAGTAATCGCAATAGAGATGAGAATTGATCTTGACCTTGAGGGAACACCTGTAGGTTAAAATAATTCGTCGCCCTGTATCATTCAGTCTATTTTATTTTTTACTTTCAATGGAATCTTGAAAATATTTTTCAGCAACTACTGAGCGCTTGCAGCCACCATGGCATTTTAAAAGATTAATATCCGCCCCAACATTAATCAACGACATTGCAGAAGTTCTTCTAAAGCATATCTACTTATATGGATGTTACAGATTAAGAAATTCTGCGCTTTTTTCGGTTAAATACTCTCTAGTTTAAACATTTATTTTTTTTTTATAACATATTATTAAAAGAGCCTCTTAACGGATATTTTTAGGTCTCAATTTTCGGTATTTTCTGAAAAGATTCAAGTACACCTTATCGCTATCAGTTACTGTAAATACCCGAGTTTTTCTATTATTAATAAGAACTACTATCTGAGACCCAGTATCTTCTACATCATCTACGTTAGATTATACAGTCATTCTCTTCTATATCCTCCGGAAACTCATAGGAATGCATTTATCTATAACAAATATAAACTCTTTTGGTACCTCTCTCAATTCATGTTTCCACTTTCTTTTTTAAATATCTTAGGAAAACGCGAAAAATCGACGATCAACATCGAGTACTTTGACTATAAGGATTTAATTTATGCTTTCGACTGAAAATTAAAATTATATCAGTTAATAGGAAGATCTTCAAAAAATAGCATCTTACCAAGTCCAAGAAGTAGGCCAAAATCACCTCTTCATTGATACTTATTTGGACGTTGTATTTCTGGCGCCAGTTTTTAAATAACGCATATGCAGGGTGTCCCGAAATTAGACGGTCAAATTTTAACAGTGTAATCTACATCCTAAAATAGGAGTAAAAGTTCATATAAACTAAGTCCGAAAACGTTTCATTTTCGAGATACAGGGTGTTACAACTGAAGTTCTGATGGCACATTTTTGTAAATATTTTCTAAAATTTCTTTAGTCACCGGTTTTCCAAAGTTAAAAAAAAGTAAAATTTCTGATTCCTACTAATTATTGTTTTCACTTTCGAATAAGATAACATCAACATCATGAAATTTTCAAATGCTTTTCTATTGAAAATAGTGCGTCCTAGCGAGATGCAACAAAAGTTGCTTTATTATAAAGAAAACATTGGTTTTCCAAATTTTATAGTCAAAATTGTTAAAACTGTCAACAAAAAAAACTTAGGACAATTTTACCCTAAGCCCCCCCCCCCTAATTTACCCACCTATGAAGACGATCAAAAACTAGGGTTTAGTCCATTAAATAGAGCGTAAAAAGGTAGGCATTTGTACCAAATTTCACTTAGTTATTTTTAAAGGTTTAGAAAATATTTACAAAAGTGTGTCATCAGGACTTCACTTTTAACACCCTGTATCTCGGAAAAGAAACGTTTTCGGACCTATGTTTATATGAAGTTTTACTCCTATTTTAGGATGTATATTACGCTGTTAAAATATGACCGTCTAATTTCGGGACACCCTGTATATTTCTTTTCATATCTTTGCGCATACTTGGAATGATAACTTTCCTACAATTTCCGCGTTTTTCATAGAAAATTCCATTTCAGTCATTTTTCCCGGTAATTAATATATTATTAGTGATTCTAAATATAAAAACCAACATGTCTGCCTTTATTTTCACCGATTCTTCGGTTACCTTTTTTTATCTACTTTTTTTGTTTAAAAATCGGATACACATTCTATCAAAATAACTTTTTTAACAAAATGACTACTTATACTGCCTAATGTCAACACATCATTTAAAATTGTGTGCTAAATTCTCCATAATAATTTCAATCAAGTCTCCATGGTATTTAAAATTCAGTGGTGGTCGTCACGTGGAGGGGATGCAAGGGGAAGCTCTATTAAAAAAAAAACGATTTAATATATTTTTTAAATACCTAAGAATACAGGCAGGGCAACACTTTTGGTCCTTACAGTTGTTTTATATTGTTACTATTTTGAAATAGCTATTTGTGTGTTAAGAGCAGAAAGTAGCACTTTAGTAGTTGAGACAGAAAGTTGCCGAGCGGCGCGTTAGCTGAGCGCGGCAATCTGTCGAAACGGCAAAAGGACTTTCTGCTCAAATTACACACAAGATTTTTTCTACGATCACACCAAAATAAAATAAATAATTTTATTAGAAATGGGTTACCTTCTTTTGTTATAATATTGTAAATTTTTTTGACTTAAGCCTACTCTTCAAAGAGAAAAAAATATTTTAGTACTTATACCTATGTCGGTAATTATTTATGATTTAATCATTCAATTATTTACGGTAAATACTGTTGGATGATTTAAAATATTAGGAAGCCAATTAAAATATTCTTGATTAGCCTACATTTTATTTTAAAATACCGATTAGCTTTCTTTTATTTAATTCAAATGAAAATAGACAAGCGCCAAAGTTACTTTACGCCAATAATGTCAAATTATGACAATTCGCGGAAAACGTTAAATTTCTAATTAGATTTGAATGTGCAAAAGTCTACTTTGGATAGTGATCGTACAAAAATGGTTTTGAAAAACTGAAATAATCGTTTAATATTGTTTATTGTTGAAGATTTGTTTTTATTTTGAGAAAGAAAAAACTGAAAGCCATAAATTTAAAAGCCCTTGAACTTTTCTTAATTTTAATTTAATAATTATTAGAAATCACATTATTTTTATGATCAAATTTAGTCCAGTGTGTATTGTTTACGCCGATAGTTTTTTCGATAAAATATGTTGCAATTTTGTTTCCTGTTTGATGTATAGGTAGGGCTTTAAAGTTTTTTTTATGGTGTTCATTAGTATTTAAAAAAGGCTTTGGACCGATTTTGTTGAAATTTTCATAGCTTGTTGACAACTTTATGAGGTGTATTTCTGACATGTTACAGTTGATCCAGTAATTCCAGAAGCTTGCCCTTACTTGGATTAGTTTTTGGCACAAAAATGATCGACCAATGGATTTTTAAATTTTTCATATTTTTTTAAATACAACTTTTTTGACCCTTACATTTTTTTTTTTTTTGAGAAAAAATTTCTCTATATCTGAACCCTGTGCATCAAAAACAAAGCAACATTGCATCATAGTTTATTGGACAAAGTACCTTTATTTTTTGATACACCATAAGCTGGTGAAATCCTGACAATATAAACTTTACCACCCTGTATAGCAGGTAAAACTAGGTACAATTCCGACTATTATTGCACATACATTATAATCAATAGTTATTATTAACAAACGGTAGTATAACAAAAATGAGCGATATGTATTTACAACGGCTCGTGGGAACCTTGAGACTGTACAGAAAGTTAAAAAAATGTTCGATTAACAATTTCAAATTTATTCGTCCGTACAGGGGAAGGTCATCGAATATTTTCTAAATGTCGATTTTAAATTTTCTGTGTACCTATCGGAAGGTCGCCTTTTTTTAATTGCCAATAATTTTATTGTTGGCGCAAGTGGTTATTTCTGTTATTATATAAATGCAAATAACCTTATTGCAGATGTTTAAGGTTATGGAACTGAAATATTTGTGCTGTAATCAGACGGAATTCGAGAAATTTATGTACCTTGAGTCTAGACTAGACAATGGAGGAATCATCTGCCATATGGCTTAGGGTAAACTCATTTTAAGTACAGGTGTTTAGTGAAACAAAACTTGCCCATCTGGCACATTCACGAAGCCTTTGGAGAATGAGGTTAGTTTTGAGCTTTATTCATGGAATATAAATCACGAAGATTCTAAGGGGGAAGTACATACATTCAAGGCACAACAATAATATTTTTGGACAATTTAAACTTTAATCTAAAAAAAAAGGATACTCTTGACCGATAAAGATAAAATGAACTTATGAATTCCCTAGCTTTAAGAATTGAAGATTGCTGGACCAACTTTCCATGGGCGTCCGTTATGGGCTCATATCTAGGAAGGGGGACCGTAGGTAAAAATTATAGGAACTTGTTATCGCATATTCTGGGATACAAAAAAATATGACAAGTGCTTGAGTAGGAACCTATAAAAATGTTCTGCTGATTCTATCAAGTAGTATTTTCAATTTAATCGCATCATTTAAAGAATCGAAATTTTTTAATAATAAATTCACTTAAGGTCACCCACTATTAGCACCGCTCTTATTTTGACAACTAAGCATGCATGCGCAGATCGTTTAAGTTCTAGAACTGACTTTATTAAAGATAGTGGCTGTCCTTAATTGTGGATGTTTAACGGCAGAAAATAGTGGTGACTTATTAGCCTTTGTATCAGTTCGAAGTTTTCTAATTAAATATTTAATATCATCATCATCTAAATCTCCAAAAAAATGGGAATTTCTAACGCCTTTTCCATGTTATGTGCTATTATAGACAACAACGAAAATGAACTATGATGTAAAATTTTTAAAATGAAGTTAGGAATCTGTATAAGGACAAAACATCAGGTTTGCAATAAGTTTTATTTTAGCATGAAATTTATTTGCCCTAATTACGTTGTCACTATTAATGGCTGACGTTACCGAAAATTGCCATATCTCTTTAATAACTCGAAACTTTAGATTGATCGTAGATTGTGAATCTGAAAAGCAAATAAAGAACAACATGCGGTAATACAAATATAATCGATTTGAAAACATTAAATAACAATATAATACCCTATAATTCACGTCCTTGCGAGTCAGTTCCTGGATTTATGAAACAAATTATATAGAGCAGTGGACTCTGATCAGAGCATTGTCATGTTGTTAAATTAACAGCATTCAAATTTGTTTTCTGTTTTTATTTCCTTTTTTTCTTGAATATTTCTAAGCAAATTTAAAGTTTTTTTTTGTTTTTTTCATTTATTTATTTTCATTGCCTTGTACATACATAGTCATCAACAATACCCACATCCCTCGTGACTAAATAGTTGTCATCAGTTGTTAAAAGTAACATTAATAACTTCATTTTCAGTAGTAACTCTAGAACAATGTCGCTAATCTATTTGACAGAACTAATACTTATGTCGTCATAAAAGTCACTATTTTTATAATAACGGCCATTTTCTTCTGTTTTTTGAACCGGCCTTTGAAGATTTATTATGTAAAAACTGTAAAGTTAAATTAACCTCGTATTTGTAAGAAAAACCATATGAATACATAAAAATATATTGACTAAACCTTGAAAATACAACAATAATGTTTTGTCTCTGAAATCTATATTATCAATATCAATGCTCTCTTCATAACGATCGAAATCGAACATTGCCCGCCTTTGAATCATCACCTGCAACGAAATTGTGCTGATATGCAGTTTCATAAGTTCGCCGTCGTTCACACACATATACAGGGCCATCCAAAAGTGTACAAATAGTATTCCTTTTCATATTTTTTCAAAATTTGTCAAAAATAAATCAAAATCATGAATCCGGTAGGGATTTAATTTCGTCTGTTTTTTTTTTAAATCGCCTTTAAGGTTATCGTGGTGCAAACATATTTTACTATTTTGTTCCTAAATAAGAATAATTTTGATCTTATAAATACTATATATATATATATTATAAAGGTCGTATTTTGGTTAATTTCTAGAAAAATTGAAGAGGAATTACATTTTCTAATATTTAGGTAAACACATTATTCAACAGGAAATGTTAAATTTACAATTTGATCAAAAAATGCACCTACAGATTTTAGTTAAATCAACGATTGAATATCAACTCGATGATAATCTAAAATCTCACTAGAATAATTATTGTAAGTTTAAAGTATTTTATTACAACAATAACTTTTTTGATGTCTTTTCGGTAATTTTTTCATAGGTAAAATAAATACCTTTTGTTAGGCATTTATTGTCTTTTAATTTTATACTTACGTATATGTTTTTTTTACAAAATTTTATATTATATATAAGTTTTAATTTTTTGGAACTCGACAGAATCTCGAATTTAAAACTTTTGGAGCGATTACAGTCCAAAATAACCTTGATAACGAAGATAAGCTAATTCGAGCAGTTTTACAAGAACAGGAAAATTTTACCCAATAAAAAATTAACAGCTTGTTTTACTCAAGAAACTTGTTGACTTGGTGTTTGTTATACGAATTCGGTTTGAGGCACCAGCAATCGATTTTGGGCTCTCATATTGCTTGAATTATCCTCTAGCCCTTTTAAACATCCAAAATTAACCTTATTTTTAGTTCTACAATGTGAAACAGAAACTCAAATGACATCGCCGATATTTGTACCTAGCACCAACCCTCCCTAATCCTTGAATCGAGATCAAGCAGCGCTTGCGAAAATTCGACATCTGTCTACCTACCTTGCTCTCTACATCTATGACCGTATCTTACCTGTACTTTCTATACCTACCAACCCTACAGGTATTTAAATATCGGTAGCGAAAGAAAACTGTCTTTGAACCCCGTCCCATCCGTATATATCTCTCTCGATGTGATAACAAACGCTATTCCAACAACTCGTCGTCGCATGGCTGTTACATAAAAGCTGCGCGAGGCACGTGCGTCCCTCGAAACTAATAATAAACAGTTTTGTTTCGGTGGACCGGAGAAGCAATTTATTTTACCGATTAAGTTCCAAGGTATTGTTCACTCTGTGTATTAAGCGAAACACGTTCGTTTTCCGTAACCTAATAACAACCACAGTACGAATTATATTTTTGAATGTTCGCAAGTTTCGCTATAACTCGATCTTAAATCGAAAATTACTAACAATAAGAAGACTGTTGCAAATTTATAAGCATTTTTCACCCTACCAAGTATCCCGCTCTCTAAATTCACAATGTTAACATCACCTGCTTCCCCTCTACTTTTTCTGCAGTAGCGTTCCCAAATCGTCCCGTTTCATTGGCTCATCCTGTTTGAACATAATAATAAGGAATTAAAAGAATTTGTATCAAAAATAGGTCTCAAACGGTTGTGTTTTGAGTCCACTACTATTTGAATTCAATTTTGATGGATAAAGCTAGAAAAGATGGTAGAAACAATGATAATTTATATAAAGAATTGACAAAAATAAACAAGATGTTATGTATGGGGTATTAATACATTGCGACCTAAAAGATCTATTGTGTCGCTAATGCAGCAAGGAAATAGTCTTGATTTCTATAACGATCTTTTCAATCCAATCTTCTCAAGGAAATGTAGGATTTGAAGTGGCTCAAAGTAAAGTATATCGCCCTTTTCTATTTGGAAGGCTTCTAACTAAAATGATAGTGCCCTTGGATTCTGGAGTGCTAAACATTCAGTCAGAATGTGAATGGAGGTTTGGTCTTCCTACTCTCAGAATATACACTTATTATCTTCTACAAGTCCCAGTTTACTAAGTGTTCTTTGAGTCGCCAACATCCAGTAGGAATCCCTCGAGGGATCCCTATTACCATGCGTAGCCTGTTCTTGCTCAAACAGATACTTGCTGTCGATCTTTTCTGAATAATCACCCAAAAGTATCTTAGCCTGTCTTCTACTGCCCAATTCTTTTTTAATCTTTCCTAATATTGTGTTACTGCTGATACCGCAAAACGGCTCAGGTCCGACAAAGGGTGTTTGAACCCCCTTTTTTTGTTAGACTATCTGCAATCTCGTTACCCTTTACCCCTTTATATCCCGGCACCCAAGTGAGACTAACTATATTTTTCTTGCCTAGCTCATTCCGATTTTCTAGGCTTCTCCAAGACCATTTTTGAGCTGATTACGTAAAATCAGCGCTTTGAAGGTTGCTTGGCTATGGGACATGATGATAATCTCTTTTCTGCGATAGTTTCTCGCTGTTGAAGTGAAAACACTTTTCAATGGCGTGAATTTTCGCCTAGAAGATGCTTGGGTAATTATCCAAACCTTCAGAGTACCTGGTTTTAGGCTCATACACTCCTATTCCAGTTTCTTCTGTGGTTTTGGAACCATCCGTATAACATTGATAGCATGTCTTTCGGTTGCTAGCACGATTGATTCTTGGGTCCATTCTTTCTTGCAGCCCAGTTTTGTGGTTTTGAAGATCTTTAAAAAACTATATTTCTTTCCTAATTCGCCCTGGGGCATATCCCAAGTATCTTCGGTACTGGAGCTAATAAACTTCCACTTTCTCAAGCATTAAATGCAGAGAGGTTTAAGATCGCCTCCATTGCGGCTATAAGACAAGTAGGTTTTCATTGCATCGGTGATGCATACACAGGCTAGTCTTTGTACTTTTGAGATATTAGCTCTTTTAGTAGCTACACTAGTTATGTTAAGAAAAATAGATAAAAATAAAACAAATAGCATGGTAATTTCCAGAGAAATGAAAGGACGTAAAACAAGATTAAAAGATAAACAAATACATGTAAAATTATAAGTAATGAGTCTTCAATAATACCCGAATCCCACGTCTTACGTGATCTGGTAAAACAAGATTTAGTATTGTTTCCGACTCTATATTTTTATTTAATAACTGTTATATTGATAACTGGCAGTCACACCATGACTTAACTTTTTCAAATAGCACCTGTTCTATTTTTAGGTTAATTTTGTAATGGTTTTTATTCTAAATTAAGGGATATGTGACACTTGACATGTCTTCTACTGGTGTTCTCAATTTACCAGCAAATAACATTTGAGCGCGCTTGTTACATTGGTTTTGACGAATTTACATTTAATTTTTGATTGACCTCGTAATTTTTCCAAAATTTTCTGCCGTCTAATTATATTGGCCGGGAAAAAAATTCGACACGCTCGTTACTTAATTAATGTATTATTTGTATTACTTGTATTATCAAAATAATTAATGTTCTGAGTATTGATTGGAACTGGTTGAATTTTTATGCTTGATGGTTTTTTTAAATGTTGCAAATACCCCTACTACTAAGAGTGTCTGTCCTAGCAGTGTGGTTACTAAGGTATTTTGTTTGACAAATTTGTGACAATAGTTTACCTGGTACAGTGGTACATATCCAATTTGTAACTGTGCAGAACATAAATAATACATGTGGGTGTGGAAAAACCCATTTTCCTAACTTTGGTATCTTTAAAAGTCGGGAGTTTCTTTAATAGTAATAAAACCGTCACCATTTCCTGGCTGGAAGAAGGTTCCAAAAGCAACACATGCCGGGGCGTGAGAGTTACACGCACTCGTTTGTTTCGTGAATCTATTAATTCGGGATGAGTATTTCGAAAATACAAAGAGTGATAAATCGACCGGTTGAAGGTTCATTTCTCTCCGAGAGAGATATAAAATTAGTTCAGAATAAAGCGTTGAACGCGATGCGTACGCAAATACATTTTTGCCAAGTTCGTATCTAAGACAAGGAGATGCCAATGACTTGAATTTTACCGTTAAATATATATTTTTTTTTTGTTTAATTTGAGAGTGAGACGACCTTTTCGATAACTGCGTATTTATTATTGAAATGGAGGGAGTGTTAAATGTTTAATTTCGATTTTATTGTTCTAGAACAGCACGGAGTGTGTAATATTTAATAATAATTGATCATTTAGTATAATAAATATTGAAAGTTTTTAATAATTGTATTAACCTTCTGGTCTAGTTGTTTAAGGTTGATTTATGACCTTAACGTTTTTGTTTTACCAACAGGTGAAGTAGAGAGGGTTCTTGTAACACTGAAATTTTGAGGCTTATACGTATACTTGCAAGCTTAACAATCTTAGAAAGATGCGGTTTCATGTTAATGGCGTTTTTGCATTTCATTCCAGCCAGAGCTGTTCTGATTATATTTTTATTATTTAATTATTTTTATTTTGTACACTATAAAAACGATGGAAAATAGTGATGTCCTTACTTTGATTTGATGAAATATACACACACTTAAGTAATAATTAATAAGGTATCAATTAAAGAGTATAATTCACTTTTTTACTTCTTTTTCATCCTGTTTACCGTAAAGCCTTTTTATTACATTCAAAGATTAGCTCAATCATATAGGTATAGCAATTACTATTAATTATTTTAATCTTTCGGGTGGGACCAGTATTTTCATCACTGAAATTAATTTACTTAAAATATTACTAGTTATCAAATTAATTCATTCATAACAGATGTTAACATAATAAAATGAATCTCTCGAGCTATTGTATATAGTGTCTTAAAAATTTCATACTATGAAGATACATTTAAATTAAGTTGTTTATTTTCGATACCGAGAATCTGGTCGCATCGCCTGAAAAACCTGTATGAAAACGTCGCATTTCATCACACCAATGTTTTCAAAATGTCTCGAAATAACAAGACAATTTGATAGACTGTATTGGGATCGCCCCGTGCCAAATAGGTGACCCCATTCGTTTATCCTAATTCCTTCGTTCTGGATATCAACCAACCGAACGATTATAATCACTTTTAGTGAAAAGAAACGTTTATAAATACTTTCAAGAAATTTTGTCTGGGGTAATTTTAGGCATTTTTTAATTGTAGGGTTTGGAAAAGAACATTAAAAAATAAGTAATATAGTTTGCTAATAAAAGCATGTCCATACACCTCAAAAGGAGTTTAATGCATTTTTTTAGAAATTTCTTCTAGTATAATCATAGATTATCGACTTTCTACAGGATGTCACAGGGGTGGCTTTAAGAACTGATCCAAAAATTTACTTTAAAAAACAAATTATGGCATTATAAAGTTATTCCGTTTATAAAAAGGACCTTGATATTTATTCTAGGGTCATGGAGCAATCTGTATAAATGCATCTTATTTGGTTTTCAGAATGGAACCGTATTTCTAAATGCTCTAGTTTAACTACTGTACCCTGTATAAACGGAAACTCGGTCCAAACATTTTGATTTATTTATAGTGCTCGGTAGCACCACTCGAAATTAGAAAACATAGGTGTTCAAATTATATATTAACAAACTCCTACTTAGGATTTCAAGGTAATGCGACAGGTTCAGTGGCCAAAGATTTTGGCATTAAATGAATAATTCTTATGAATTTAAAACAAGATTAATGCGTTTAATTTTTCACTGTGTATAGGTATTTCCGTTTTGTACCAATCCAAAATATACACTGGACATATTTTGCGTTTTCTAAAATTGTTCCACGTAAAAGGAGGCAGTATACAGTATGGTCAAATGGTAAGGAACATTTTTGTTAATTCGGATAGTTCTATTTTGAAAACAAGATCTTAAATTTGGGGACAGGTTGCCAACATCGTTATTTTGGCCGGAAGACTCCGGGCTCTTCAGGTTTACGGAAAAATTCTTTATCGGGTCAGTAGTTTAATTCAAATATTACACAAACAGCTTTCACATAAAACTAATAATTATTGTTCCTTGCACAGAGAAAAGGAAGGACAAAATGCTACATTTAATTAGGACTAAAATTATATAAAATACCAAACATGAATATAAACAGTTTTTAAATAAATATTGCGCGTTCTAGCCTGAAAATGTTCTAAAACCTTCTTATAAAAATATTTTTCCTAAAAATCTGTTATTCTTTTATTTTTCTTATCAATATTATTTAATAATTATTATTACGAGTATTAATGAAGAATGAAACACAAAGGGGTTGACAGACTTTAGAATTCATTCTAAATTAATCAATTTACTTTGAACCACTTTGAGATAGCATGGATAATTTGGGAATTATTATTATAGTATCTAACTCTTGGTGGGAGAATATATGACAATAATAAACAAAACCAATCCCACATAAAATCAATCCCACATGAAATTTATACGACATAAAAGCAATCCCACATAAAAGCAGTCCCACATGAGAGCAATCCCACATAAATCAATCTCATATAAAATCAATCCCACATAAAACAAATTTCATATAATTTTAAATGGGATATTAATAGCAGTAAGTGTATATTAATAGTTATTTTCATATGGTTTATAAACTCTTTTTTTACACGACTAAATTTTCTCCAGCTCAGTATCGATCCAAAGGTTGCAATCCTGTCTGCAGCATTCAATTTTGATTTCATACTTGCTTTCTCAAAAAAAAACTCTTTAAGAAGAGGTTTCTTTATTAATGTAATACTGCTACCGAATACACATTGCTGTAGGAATTAACAAAATTCGAAAAACTAAAATACCTCCAGCAATGTGTTTACGCTCCTCGAAAAATAGCTATTGTTTTAGTAACGCTTTAGAAGTATCATTGACAAATAATTATGTTTCAATAAAAGCACATTCCTTTCTCGTTCGCTTCCTTACTTACCATGTCGTTATTAAAATTAACAATCCGATGACCTTTTCCTTCAGACGAAAATTAAAAGTGCTCAAATTCTTGCGCTATGATTCAACACCTTTACGCCATACAAATGGATCGTGATGAAATATTTCAGTAGACATATTTTGATCAAGGATCGTACATGTCGTTCAGATTCTTTTTAAATCCATCGCTCATTCTTTTTAGTAATACTGACACTGTCAAAGTTCTTATTAGCAACAAACGTTGTCACATCGCTTTCTGTTTTTCCTTATTGTTAGATAGTTTAATCAATCAAAAGATAGGTATCTGTTTGGATAATAAAGATATGTTATTAATATTTAGGCTTGAAGATTGATCTCGTCTTGTATTGTAAATCAATGATGAATTTTATTTATATTTGTCTTCATACAAAATCAACGGAGATTGAAACACGCTGGTTTAAAAACAACAAATTTTATTCACTTTATAGTGGACCATGGAACTTTGCACATTGATTATTCTTATGACATATTGGAAATGTACAACTTTAATTTTCTATTTAATTCAAGATTTATTTTGATACATATTTAAAAGAAAAAAGAAAGTCGGTTTCAAAGTATAAGGGTATTGTATTAACGATGAACCAATAATGCCGCGGTCTATTTAGAAACTTCGCGTTTATACCAACCTTGCATTTCAGATTTGATTGGTTAGACCTTGTAACCGTATAAATTACTTAGATGCAACCCCTGAGTGTTAATAGAGAGATGAAAGATGGTACTACTGTTTTCTATATTTTATGTGATTCACATTATATTTGACTGTATACCTGAAAGGCATTTTCGGTAAAACTGGAAGTCTGCCATTTTCTTTTAGTGTACTTGTCAATTTGAAATTGTGTTTAGTAGGTTTGTCCCAAATTTAATCCAAATCGCTTCATAAATAAAATGGATATTAACGTGGACCAGGGAACTCATTGTTACTCAGTATATTACATTAATCAAATCAAAAAATGTTTTCGGGGAGTTTTCACTCATTTTTAGTATGGTTTGTTGTAAGCTGATTGCGATTCTTACAGTAAGAGAAGAAATAGGGTTAAGATATACAGGGTGAGTCGGGAGGAGCGCACCAAACTCTAGGAGTATATTATACACGTGAAAATAATGTAAAAAAACTCATACGTTCTTATCCGATTTTCATTTGTTTTCAAGTTATAGCATATTAACAAATAAACAAATTTACACATAAAAATTCTCTTATTCTAAATTTGAATAAGTATCTAGCATTTTGCAACACTAACAATCACATAAATTTAAAATTAAACGTTCAGTTACTGTTCACTGTACATTGACAGTTCATCAAAACGTCAGAATTATCAAATGCCTTTGAGCCTTGAACATATATGGCTTACTTTGATATGTTAAAATTCAGAAGTGGAAAGCTAGATGAACATTTTTAATTACGCCATAACTTGAAAATCGGATAAAAATATATGAGTTTTTTTACATTATTTTCACGTGTATAATATACTCCTAGAGTTTGGTGCGCTCCTCCCGAC
Source organism: Psylliodes chrysocephalus (assembly GCA_927349885.1). Classification (NCBI taxonomy): domain Eukaryota; kingdom Metazoa; phylum Arthropoda; class Insecta; order Coleoptera; family Chrysomelidae; genus Psylliodes; species Psylliodes chrysocephalus. The sequence continues at coordinate 32,986,633 of OV651819.1, read as the reverse complement.
TCACCCTGTATATTATTTTAATGAAAATATTCTTAAAAATTAGCAAAAGTTCAGAATTAATATCAATCGACAAAATTTTTCTTCTTACAAATTCCCGGTTCTAATAAAACTTGCTTTAATCAGTGGATGCTCGTGGGGGTGTTCACAGTGACAGAATATAGGTATCAGTACAGATGTATGAAAAACACTTTCAGTGTTTTAGAAAGTTTATAATACACCTTTCTAAAACACTGACAGTTTTTACCTATATCTGTACCGGGATCTATATTCTGCTACTGTGAACCCCCAAAATTTTGGTGACGAGCCGCCCCTGGCTTTAATCATTGCAATTTGGTCTTCTTTGATATTTGTTATGTTAAATTTAAAATAAAAGACAAATTAGGCAAGAGTTTTGAATTCCATTAATGAAAAACATATACAGTGTATACTAAATATTTTTGATGTTTAAAGGATATCTTAGAAAAACGTTAAAATATTTAGGGAAAAGGTACAATTCCCACATCAAAATAATAGAATAAACTTTTATATATTTTATATAACACATTGTATGTAACATTTTCTCTTAAAAAAGTTCCTTATTTAGAACCTTATCTTATAGGTAAACTATGCAATGTCCATGATGGATGCGAGTACATTGTTAAACTCGATTCTAAATGCCATGAAGTCAATAAAATTTCTTTCGATTTGAAAGATCACAACATGTACAAAATCTGAAGAAATCTTATTTTCGCATAACATTTATAAATTTATAAAAGCTATTTGTTTCTTTTCTGCTAATATCTGCTTCTATCTAAATTAGGGTGATGATATGTGTTAAATATCAATATCAACAGTAACAATTATTATGAGTTCAGCTTTCTTAACTGAGTTACAAGTTTAAATTCCTAGATACAAGTCAAAATTTGTAATAAAACAATTGTAAATATCTTGATAATATATCTTCCAAAACAATCAATAAATCTTAAGAAGCTTACAAGCAATAGCATTATGAATATTCTATTTTGGTGCCTATATAGACAAACCAGCTTTTCGATCGCTATGGTTTAGGGTGAGGAAAACACCTGGTATCGAAATTCGCTCGCGCAGGTAAAAGTTTTTAGGGTAGCGCACCACCACCCGACCTGGATTTCAACTTCGTGGGGTTTATTAAATTTATGAAGGTTAATATATACATTGGGTGATAGAATGGTTAAAGTAGCTTATATTTTATGATCTTATCTCGTAATTTGATAGCTATTCCATAAGAAATTGATTTTAAATTAAACTTTGTTTAAATTGTTTTCTATAATATAGTTTTAATGTTTATGTCAGATTTTATTGAAACATTGGAAAATAACATTGATATAAATACTTACCATAAAGATATATAATTTTTTATCTATATAGGATATTTACAGTCTCTTAAAATTTTAAATTTACACGCTGCATATAAAAATAAATTTACAGTTTATCTAAAGACTTTGGTATTTTTGTTAAATTGATAGTCAAATTAGAGACGTGTGCTAATTTTATGGATTTATGGCTTTGGCCAGTGATATTTCAAAAAAAGTTTTCAACTTGTCCCTCACACTTTTTCCAGGCTTAGATTTAGATTTAATTAGGACTGTGGGCCATGTGGCCTCCCCCACTTCGACCTTTTCAGATCTATTGTGGATATCCTTGAATCGTTATTTAGAGTACCTGGTCTAATTCGGTATTTTGTCATAGACTCCATAGACTGGAAAGTAGTTCTCCGGTATAGCTAGTTGCCCTTGGGTTTTCTTCTCCAAGTGTAAGGAATCTTAGTCTTGCTAGACCTTCGCAGTAGCACAATACGTGTACTGCCGTTTCCTCCTCTTCGTGACAGAATCGGCACAAGGTCTCTTCTGTCAGGTCGATATTATACATATGTTTGTTGAGCCTACAATGCCCTGTACTCTATTATTTTTCCTATTAAGGCTTAGTAGATGCTCGGTGAGTTTAGGCGATGGTCCTTTTAAGAACTCTTTGGTCTGTCTCTGTCCTGAAGAGTTTTTCCACCACTCCTGAGATTTTTTTAAACATCCACTGCTTTGTGCATGTTCTGATAGTTGTTTTTATTACACCACAGAAGGGTTGTGGGCCAATAAGAGCATTTGAGGCTCCTTCTCGGGCTAATAAATCAGCCTCTTCATTGCCCTTATGTCGTCTGTGGCCTGGTACCCAGGCTAAGGTTAGTCTGTTTTGACTACCCAGCTCTGTTAGGGCTTCCAAAGAGTCCCACACAATCTTTGAGTGTACCTGCATGGAACTGAGTGCCTTTAACGTCGCTTAACTGTTTGAGTATATGACAATGGTTTTTCAATTTACCTTCTGTCTTAATACCTCTTGCGCAGTGATTTATTGCTGCTATTTCTGCCTGGAATACTGTCGCATGTTTACCTAAGCTCAGTGAGATTCTTGTCTTTGGCTTGGTACTATATATACCTACTCCTGAACCTTCATGGGTTTTGGAGCCGTCTGTATACCAGGTGAATTCTGCATGAATAGAAGGTCCTCCTGTCCACGCTTCCCTGTCTGGTATACTTACTTTATATTGCTTTTAAAAGCTATACTTTGGGAGCATTTCATCTGAAGGCATTCCCATTATTTGGTCGTCCTCCAACTCTTTATATAGTTCGCTGTAGTCACGTCCATGCAAACTGCTTATGGGTGATGAACCTTTGTGCAGTCTGTTTGTGATAGCTTGAATGAATATATGTAGTGGTGTTAGGTTTAGCATGACTTCTATAGCTGCTGTTTGAGTCGTTCTCATAGCTCCCGTGGAACTCAGGCATGCTTACCTTTGAATACCATTGAGCTGTCGAATGGCTCCAGCTTGCCGAGTCTTTGGCCACCATACCAACGACTCGTAGGTTATCATCGGCCTAATGACTCTAGTATATAACCATAGGGACATTTTCGGTTGTAGTCCCCAGGCTTATGACTGACATGAATAATATATTCTTAGCTGGCGTGTTTAAAAAGTGTTTCCTAAATTAAACACTAATACTAATTTTAAATCAACATAAACGAACGAAGAATGGTTTTTGCGTTACTAAGGTAGCAAATTAATTATTTGTATCAACAAAATACTTGTGTTTCTTATAAGTCGTGTAAACGTTTTAAAGAAAATGAACACCAACATGTTCAAATAGAAGAGACATCAAGTACAATACATATTCATTTGTTACCAGAAAAATCTAGAAAAATATACCTATGAAATATTCTTTACGCATAGAGCTAAACATAGTCATTTTAATCTTTAATTTGAGGTTTAAAATGTAGCCCAAATAGCAGTTCATATAAAAAAAACTATTTTGAAAGTACTCGTATATAATAATTTCTATCAGTATTGCAAAGTTACCAAAATTTTGAAAACTACAACAAATGAATAAACGTGACTTTGTTTTTTATTGATTTCTTATTGTAAAACTGCTAATTAATAATATTAGAGCAATAAACCACACAAATTTTGTCTTAAACTTATACAGTTCATTATTTTTCGTTCTTAAAAGTTTTAAAACATTTGTTGATATCTTATTTGGTTTCCTTAAATGAGACTAGAAATACATTGTTGCTAGATCATTTAATACATGTAAACGGTCATTATTTTTACCTGTGTCCCGTATTGTACCGGGTCATCAAATGCGACTTGTGGTATCAGAAAATTGTCTAGTTGACAGCGTTTATAAAACATGTACCTAGCTAAATTATCTAACCTAACCATATTCAGCAATTTTTAAACATGATCCAGCTTCGCTCTAAGCTCTCGACTACGCTCTACAGAAATTTTTAAATACATCCATGAAAATTGTGCATTAATTTATCAAATGTCGTACTTTGTGTGCAACTTCTGTAGTCCTAAAATATTTTCACTTTTTCGCTTACGTAAATGAAACGATTAATATACCCGTAGCATATAGTTCTAATCCGTTCTAGAATCTTAAGCTAGCGAACGACCATCTCGTGAATAACCGCACGACGCGCGTACTATGCGATGCATGTGCATACGCACGTAGTTTAACAAAATACCAATTTCGCAAATTCACACAACATCGCTCATGCTGCTGCGATGTATGTCAATGTTAGGTCATGCACAAACCAACCGACAAAGAGGAGGCCGAATGCCTGCCTGCCTGATTACACGAGACCGCCCTAGTTTTCTTCTTCTTCGTTATGTATTTTTTCTTAGCGGGTTTTGTCTATCCGTCGCCCGAGGCCAGAATTATTTAACTATAATCATTATTATATAAAGTTACGTTGTGTTATGCTTCCAATGTAATGGACTTAATAATTTTGAGAAATAATCAAACTACTTAAAAGAAAATAATCATTTGTTTAAGGTTCTTAAAAATTTAGCCTTACGATGTTAAATCGCGTCGTCTAGGCGGTCAATTAACATCACATCTCACATCTTTAAATACTAAATGTTTCATTGGAGCGTCTAATACATATTACAAATTTGAACCAATCAAAAGATGTATCTATTGCGCTATAAGACAAAGGGCAGCAAGAAAAAGTAGAAGACTTATTCCAAACAAATCACCAAGCAAAAAAATAATCTAAAATATCTTGTGCATCTATTTCAATTCAATGGGTTAAATTCAAAATTCCAAAAGTGATCAATGAAAAATTATAAAAAGAAAACTTATTTACATTATAAAAATGATATTGAATATAATAAAAATCAATAAGTAATCCATATACTTTAATTTTTATTAAATAAAATAAAATATAATCATTTTCTGACTTCATTTTGAGAAAAGACATTCAACGATATATGTGTCAATTGCATTCATACTTTACACTTGAACAATGAACAATACATACATCAGACACATATGTATGGGCAACGAGCAACAGTGGTCTGTTTGATATGTGCATGTTCCTATTATACCTTTTTCAACCCATTGCAGGGTATATTATCTGTATTAAAAATTCCGTAGCTACATGTATGTATAATGAAATATGAGTGATTCTTGTAAAGAATCGATTAATAATGCCAATCCACTAAATAAATTTATTTACAAAGTAATAAACATATTTAAAACCAATTCTAATATGAGCTATAAAAAATTTATAAGATGTTAACGTAACAGTTTGAGATCCCGTTTGAAAGGTCCGGAGTCCAAATCCCGGGCGAGGCTAACTTTTATTATTTTTTTTAAGTTTATTTTGTTTTATAAATTAGTAGATAATAATTATAAATAAATTAAAATCATGTGTTAATTATTTTTAAAATAGCTGGTTTATCTTAATAAATACTAACAACGCCTACAAAGAAAACATATTAATAAAGAAAAAATATATGAAATAAAGTACTGAGATAATAGACTTACTTGTCTGATTCCATTACTGAACTACCTATATGGATGGTATCCATACATTAAAAAAAGAAGAAATTGTAATTTTATTTTGTGGGTCGCAGAAAAAATATACTGTATGTAGATTATCCGTATCGCACCCAGACAACTTCAATATGACCATCATATCCATTCTTCAACTTTAATATGGCTATCATCAGGCCCGACGAGAGTGGGGACAAATTCCCGGGGCCCGAGCACAAGGGGGGTCCCGGCAATTATAGCTGAGGACGTTTAAATTTTTTACAAAAGACCTGGTTTACGAAAAATACAAGGCGAGGACATTTTTTTTGTTTTAGATTTTATTAAGAAAGGATTGATTTTTGGCTTGAGAACCTTTTTTTAGAAATGTAACATAGAAAGGACTTGATTTTTTTTTTTTAAATGCTCCGGAGGTAGCCCCACCATAGCTTTCGACGGCCCTGACTATCATATCCACTTTTATGCATATACTTCCATTATTATTAAATTGCTTCATGTACCCTCCAATTTTTTATTTTTGGTGTTTGATTGGTTTTTAAAAATAATCAGGACACTTTGTGCTTAAAGTTTTGTGCTTGAAATTCAAAACATCGAGAGTTAATGGTACAAATGTAATTACTCCGTAAAGCACTTTATTACAGAATTTCAAGACACTTCACTCGTATTTTTTAGAGTAAAATTAATTACATACTCAGTCGTCGACTGTTTCAAAGTTTATTACACTGTTTCCTTTGTTTCATTGACCTAGGTAAGCCGTAAAATCTGTCAACAAACGTATTTTACGGGAAATGAAGGAAGACGAAATGAAGGACGTAATTAGTGGTCTTTGTAAAGTGGGAGCTCTTTGATTGGTATACATTTTGATATCGAGTTCTCATACTTTGTAATTAGGGATTTATTGTCGTCCCATTATTTGCTATCATTATCATCGAAAGTAGGTGAGCTGTTGAAAAGGAGGACCAATACAAAAATAATGGACTAAAGGTTGAGAAAGGGAGCTACAAATTCAGTTCTAGAAGCTGGAAAGGGTACCAAAAACCAAAAGAGAAATAGCACAGTCAAGAAAAAGTGATCTACATCGTTACAAGAAGATTCAAAAATATTGCTAGTATGGAAGTGGAGAGAAACAATCAAAAATAAATCAAGATGAATAGTACTATTGATTCTAAACCACTAAAGCTATGGTTCATTTTTAAATTATGAATAATGAACCTCTAGAAAGAGAGAAGTTGCTAAAAAAGCATTTTATAAGTGACAGATTAACAGAAAACGTTTTAATAAATATTTTAAAGACAGATATCTTTATAAAATGAACTATTATTTACTATTTTTTATTCTACATTCTCTTTTATGTGCTTTAGATACAATTCTTAACAATTTTTAATATTAAATCATTATTTAACTCATGTTTATTATTTTAAATAATTTCCACATAGAAACATGCTATAAAATCTAAAACGAGGTGGTGACATATTAACTCATTCAAAGAGATCACTTTTGACCCACTTGCAAAACCAGTTTGCTGGCCATAAGTCACCTTCAAATCATCTTTGGAGACCTCTAAACTGTTTGGATTGGTGTAGATTGATCTCTTCTGAAGATTTTGCTATGAAGCAGTAAAAACTGCACTTATTTGGTTTCACTATATTTATATGGTTCAATTTTGAAAACTATGAAATCGTTCAGTACACTTTTCATCAAACTCTGTTCATACTGTCCAATCAATACAAACTAAAACATGTTAATATAGACGACACTTATATCACGCTCGCTGTACGTCTATATAGTTAGATGATTTTGACAACTTGACAGCTGTTGGCGATACGAAAATAGTTTTGTAAAAAATAGTTTATAGTTTTTACCTAAAAAAAATGTTTAAAGTGGGAGAGTTAGAATACCATAGACTGTGTAGAGACTTGAGGAACACTCTTAGCCGTGAGTACATTTTTACTTCAATTATTTTTCGACAAATAGCTTTGGAATTTGAGTTTTCCCTACCGTTAGAGATTGCAAAAGCATCTGAAATGCTGATTTTTTTTTAGAAAATTATTGGAGCTTGCTATTCGGATTTTCATTTAGTATTTATAAACGATTTATTTAGAAATATCTTTATAGGAGGGAAAATTTTGTTAAGGACTCAAAAAATATTTGAAAATCATGTGATTCTTTTTCATTTGTTTAAGTTGGTATTGTCCAATCATTTGCATGCATATTTTTTTTATTTTAAAGAATCTTGCATGCTTTAAAAGAATCTGGTTCTTATTTTTTTACTACCTATTAAAATAGGGATCTATATCATAGGTACTTCCTAGTGGTTTCAACTTTATTATTCTTTTTAATATTCTGTCTTGTATCTTCTTTACTCTATTATTGGAATATGATGGATTGGCCGGTAGTGTATATTGAACCAGTGTATAAAGAATATTGCTCAAAAATAAAAATCTTGATACCTAAGGCTATAAAATGCAGATATCATTGGAAGCAACTACTTTCGTACGTGGTTTGCAGCTTGTTCTTAGTAGGCATTTCTCAGTGCCACTTTAGGAATAGTGATTTTTATATAATAGAAAAGTCATAGTCCTGGTATAATTGGAACCCCCTGGCACATGGATCTGAAAGTCCAAGCCTAACTCCTTCCATATAGAGGACTTTTGTTCCAATTTGAAAAGGGTATTTCAAATTTTGAATAGTTTGTTACTACTTTGTATTTTATTTGGGTTTTATTTTGTTTATTTTCATTCATTATCTTGTTTTTTATTTTTTTTTTCCATTTTTAATCATTTTATTTGTTCTGTCTGAATTAGTACCTGTACTGGTATTTTTTATTAGTTTATTTTTTATTATCAATATCAGTATAAGGAGCTAAGGTTACCTTTTTGTTTAATGCATATTGTCCAGTCGAACAGAAGAACCTACACATAGTAATAATGTGTTATTATTTATTAAATTCATAAAATCGTAAAAGTTAAATAGTTTCAAAAGATGTAAGTTGTACTAACTTCCGTATTTGTACTGCCGTATTCTATTTAATTTTCTTTCCAAATGACCTATATAAGGTTGCCAACTCAATTTGTCGTCAATATATCTGGTAGCTCTTGAACTGTTACAAATTTAATAAAGCTGATACAAATTTGTTAATAATTCTCAAAGACATCATCAAGTTAATAAATTGGAAAGTTTTTGTAGATTTTTTGTTTATTATGTAATTTTTGGTTTGCCATAACACACCGCAGTCAGTAATGACTTTTGAATTATTGATTATGTTAAAGCGATATTTGGAAATACCAGCGAAAAATACTCAAAACATTCTATCCAAAAACAACAACAAACGGCTTTGGAAAAGATCTAGACAAACATCTATCAAAACTAAAAATGAAAATTTTAATACAAACATTTGAGAAAGAAATATACTAATTAAGAATCTGATTATAACTTTTATGCAAGGATTATGTGTATCTATGGCTTACCAAGAATATCACATTTTTGTATACTTTCAAACATAAATTTCACTTATTTTACTTGTGTTTAAGCTGCATTAAAATGACTGTAAACATTATTAGCATATTGAAGAAAACCGCTAAGTCAATTTGTTTTGTATAAATTTCCGACCTACTCTCGAGATCGGTGAAAGGTTTCAAGAATGTTTAAAATTCGCGGTAGGCATATAATTTATGCGGACGAATTATTTTGATATAATCATTGTTGATGGAAGTAAAAGTTATACAGCTTCTCGAATCGAAAAATCCATCTTCTTCGGTCTTATCTGGTTATCAGTGAGAATGATCTCAGCGCTCCATTCACATTCACACCATGTTATGGTTGGTTAGTTTGGGTAATACGAAACGACTTTACGTAAATTATTATTAACTTACCTATAAATTATAGAGCTGCAATGTGGTGCAAAACACTCTATATAACAAAAATCAATTAATATTTGCTCGGTGTTCCGGTGGATCTTTGTCTACTGAGTATTTTGTAAGTAAATATACCGGGTGACCAAATAAGAGAGGACCTGGCAACATCTCAGAAACCGTCAGCCGCGCCTTAATATGTATTGGGTTGTCAAACAGCGCCCTCTAGGTATCACTGTAAAGCTGTTATAGATTGTGAGAGCAAGAAAAGCCTTTTTTAGTCAGACCTAAATTGTTAAATTCAGTTAAGCCAAATCCTTTTTTTTTTAATAAATAACTATTAAAAAATATAATTTTCTCGTGATTAAGTTATAAGTATTTTAATTAAATGTTCATTAGTCAAATTGTGGAAAAAATCAGACCAACCAAATACTTTTTGGAACTGGCCCTTCTATTGAACTAACAGCATCAGTTGCCACGAACCTTAAATAATATTCCCTTATAAAATTCAAGGAGAAGTGAGATGAATTAAAAATATGTAAATTTGTTAGGGAATTGCTTTTAATTTACCCAGACAACGCCATAGCAAACATATACTTAACTACGAATTAGACCATTTTCACCTGATCACAGGTATTCTGACTGATCATTGTCAAGTACAGAAACACCTCCATAGATCAACCAAATACTTTTTGAACCTGACCCTTCTATTGGATTAACATCAGTCGTGACAAACCTTATTAAAAAACATTCCCTTGTGAAATTCAACGAGAGGTGAGATGAATCAAAAAGCATAGTTGCTAGGGAGTTGCTGTTAAATTTTCCACAGCAAATAGATATTTGACTACGACTAGACAGAATCTGCCTGATCACAAATATTCTGACTGGTCATTACCAAGTACCGAATCACCTCCAGGGGCTGGTAGACTTCGCATCCTGCAGGGGGTGCGAAAAAGAAGAGGATACTATCGAGAACATCCTCTATAATTGCATGACGTTCTCATTGGCTGCAACTACCTCAAATATGTAGGCTGGCTGACGATCTAAGAGAGGCCTAAGTACTGTGGGGGCAACCCACCGTTCTACACCTTAAAGATATGGAAACAAACCTCTTTTATACCTGGTCCTGGGTGCTTCGCACTCTTGCGGGAATAATAGAAATTACTAGTAAAATCATTATTACCTACACATCCAGTATTCTTCTATTTTTTTGATATTGTCGTTTGGGTTCCATGATTTACAGCAATAGATAATCACGTTTCTTCTTCTTTTCTCGTCTCCCCTTTGAACTCTTTTGGGTGTCAGTTTTTACGTATTTTCCATTTTTCATTTTTTCTATCTAATGCCCTTATCTTCATTTTCTTAACTGGTTTTTTTTTTGGACACGCTTATGTTTTTCTTAGTCAACTTTCTTTCATCTTCCTTATTGTTTTTGTATGACTCCTACTAATGTTTCACATAATATAGATTTCATTCTTTGATATAGAAGTTTCAGAGATGCATAATGCTCTTTGTAAATACAAGTTAAAGTGATTAGTAAATACTAAGTCTTCATCGAGCCATACCCCTAAGTTTTAACTTTTTTACTGAAGTTCATGATGTTGTTTCCTGAAGTTCATGATGTTGTTTCCTGATATGATATGATTTGAATGATGTAGTAAGAAGGACTGATGACGATAGTTGAATTTCCATATATAATGGAATTCGTTTTCGTGCTATTCAATTTTATACAATGATTTTTTGGAGAAAGTTTCGAAATTTTTTAGATTGTAATTTATCGCTGCTATTACTTGTTCACTTTCATCAGGGTAAAATTATATGTACAATTGAATGTCATCAGCGTAATAGTGCTAAAAGCATGACAAGAAAATTGTAGGAAAATAAGATGTACTTTACTTTTAAAATATTTATTCAACAATTATACATATTTACATCTACATAACAAAACCAAATATGGCAAAGAGGTCTTCTTTACTGCATCTCTTGGGGTTCCAAGAGAGCTTAGGGTTGATGTTCTGCCTTTTCTGTGACTTCAGATGTTTTGAGTTTGAGTATAACGAGTCGACTCCTTACCAGTTGGTATTATTCGGCTATTTCGATTTTTATGCAAAGAGCGGTGAGTGTATTGTGTAAATGTTCTGTGTTGTTTTAATTTTGTCGATTTTCCCTGAAAAAGCTAGTCAAAAAACAGGGTTTTAACATGTATGTTTGTTCATTCAGTTTTCGGTGAATTGTATACACTAAACTAAACCGAACAGTGATTGGTTGCCCGCAGAATCAGAGTCTACCAATGGCATTCTACGATTCTACACCCCGCCAACCATCGTTCAGTCTATAGGAATAGTGTATTTTGTAATCTTAACATGCTAAGATTGTCCTGTTATTTTGCTTTGTTTTCGTCTTATTTAGTGTATGTATATTGAGAGTCCTTTGTGCAGCCATACATGCTTCCTATCCGCATTGTTTCCGGCTTTTATATTGAAAATGTCTTCCCTTAATTGATTAGGAAGACAATTTTTGTAAAATTTCTCGGACGTTTCTAGAATGTACTGCTTTATAGGAAGTATGTTTGTGTTTTCGTTTAAGTCCGTTATTCTGGCTGACCTTTCGCACCCCAGGATTAGCCTCAGACACTAGTTTTGGATGACTTGAAGTTTCTTAAAGTGAATTTGAGCCATAGAACAAAAGACTGGGCATCCATACGTCAGGATGGGCCTAAGGATTTGTTTAAAAGATTAAGGTTTTATTGTTTCTGGAAACTTTACTATTCCTGCTTAGCATAGGATACAGGATTTTAATAATTTCCTTAGTTTTTGCACTACGATCCTTGATGTGGGTGTAGAACGTTAATCTCCTATCCAGGTGAAAATCTAAATATTTTTCGGTTCTATCGTAGTATTTTGGATTTTTAGTTTTCGATTATTTTCCCTTTGTGTAGATGGGAAAGGAGTGTGTTCTCAATTTTGTTTGGATTTATTTTCATTTTGTTTTCATCCAGATAGGGGATCAACGTTCTGTTTATATGAATGTCCAGTCTTCTTGTGGCTATTTCGGCTGAATCTGAGGCCTTGAAAAGACAGGTGTCGTCGGCATAAAGTGCCGTTTGTACATCAATAAGTCCCATGGACATGTCGTGGGTCATGATGGTGTACAAATGGGGAGACAATACTGACCCTGGGGTACTCCAGCCTCCGCTATGTATGATCCTGTCCTAGTGTTATTGATTTTAATGTGAAAAGTTCTATTCTGTAGACACGACTGTATTGTTTTTATAATGAAAACGGGATAGTTATTGACAGTCATTTTGTTTATCAGCCCATTGGTCCAGACAGTGTCAAGAGCTACGAGTAGTTTGTTTGTGATCATTAAAGGCCTTTTTGGCGTGGTGAGCTATATTGAGTATTTGAGCAACTGTACTGTGGCCCTCCCTGAAACCGTACTGTTTCTTCGGGATGATATGTTTGTCATTGTCGATGTTACGTAGTCGTGTCAGTAGTACTCTGTCTATGATTTTAGATATGCCAAGATAAAAGCGATATAGGGCGATAGTTGTCAACTTCTTTGGGACTTTTATTCCCTTTTTTGATTAAGATTACATTTGCTGCTTTGAGACTTGTGGGATAGTATTGCGTAATAAGAATTACATTTATTAAATAATTTAGTTGCACTATTGCCTTTTTTGAGAGATTTTTTAGTAATCTGTTGTTGATTTCATCGGGTAACGGGGCTCCCCTGTTTTTCAATCTGTATAGTATTTCCCTTGTATAGACTAAGAAGAGTAACGGGCCTAGAATGGACCCTTGTGGAACCCCAGTACTGATTTTTAAAAAGAGGATTTTACTACTTTGGTAATTAACTGCATGATATATTTTGGATAAATAAGATTTAATTAGTGCTAAAGGTCCGTCTCTCATGCCACTGTATTTGTAATAAATGAACTCATTATTAAAGCTTTTGAGAAATCTAATAAAATTACAATTTAAAAAAAAAACATTAGGATTTGAACTATTGAATTTATTCCAAATTACAGACTCTCTCTGTATATACTTAGTTCATATCTAGAAACATTTACAGGGGTGATACAATAGGTTATACAGAATAACCGGAAAAAGTCTGTAATAATTTTAGGTAAGACAGGAAAGTCATGTGATTTTTAATATAAGGCCGATGTGCAGCTATGTCTAAATCCAGGCTGTATATATAAAGAAGTTGTTTATATTTAAACGTTTCTATAACTGTATTATAACCTCTCTACGATTTTTGATAATTGAAATTATTCATCCCATCCTTGTAAATAGCTGCTCTCAACTCACTGATATATATATATTACGTTGTCTTCGTAGCACCGGTCTATATCGCGTAGGGAGGAGCATCGAAACCAAACGACATACGGGGCCCATCTAGTGCTTACCTTCACGCTGAGAATGTATCTAGTTTCCGAAGAGTGAAATGAACTCCGAACAACTTCCGGTAGGCCGTTCACCCCAACGGCTAACCACCCCATATTAAATACATCACATCCATCTATACGCTCTTCTTGTACCCCATGCTACGCGTTCTCGTCATCTAGCACCAGTTGCTCACTTATAATAGGGAGAAACGAGGAAAAAATAGTGTATTACATGGAAAATACGCGCCAGATTCTATAAAACAAACAGCCGCATATGGTAATGATGAACGCACAGGGCGGGAATAAGGACATTTTTATAACAGAGGCCCATAGTATATTTATCAAAAAATCTCCACAGGATCAGAGACGGCAATTAAATTTAATAGAGTTAAAAAGGGAAATATTTTAGTTTGGAAACTATTTTATTTCTAGCTTGTTTAAGGAAAGAACCTTTAAAAAAGATTTGTTTACTTTCTACACAGGTTTACAAAAAAGTCCGGACTATTTGACCAGATTATGATATTCCTAGGTATTTTGGCGTCCTGAATCCAATTCCGTTGTCAGTTTTGCCCCATCACGTCAGAAAAACCAGATTTCAAGGTCATTTAGAGGTCAAAATTGTGTTTTTTTTTTTTTTGGAACTGGCTCCGGGACAATTTCTCAAGCGATCTGTTGAGAGGTAACTGTGTAGGTCTTGAATACCTTCTAAACATTGGAAACGGTCCCCAAATCTCGAACAGGACCCGCGCAGGGCCAGCCATATGGATAAAATGTTGTCATGATCGTTGTTTTTTGCGAATTTCGATCTCCCTGCCAAGGTGTTCAATTTCCGCGATCCATTTGCTGTGAGATAATGCCAGTGGATCCAGCACTGACCCAAATGGCCCTAGAACCTTGCCAGAACATTGGAGTTATGCTCAAGTGGTTCGAGGTATTCGGGCTCGTAAATTTTGCTTTCCTTGTCAACACGTAGAATTTTGGCGATTGAGTTATCGTCAGTTAATGCCAGCACTTCTCAAAGTGCTCCTAGAATATCGTCCAAAAATTGGGTGAAGCTGAGTATACTGTCCGGGGCAAACTAAGGTTGCAGAAAATAGCCCGAGGATCCCAACCTGCAACTTCAGAGTTTGCCACCTTTGTTCTGCTGAGGCAGGCCATTGGAATTTAATCCCTCTAATAAGACGTCATATTCCACCAAGTGAATTGGTGTGGCTATCATACAATATTTGCGACTATGACTTAGAGTTTGCTGATAAACTCAGTTCTTGCTATTAGCATTACCCTGGAACAACGACGGGGGCGTTGCAGATACTGTTCCTTTCGGGGTACTTGTTTATAGTGAGTCCCCTCGCCTCTCACTTTTTTCCCTCCCAATTTCTCAATTTTTGAGTGCTTGTTTATGGGGTCTGCAGGTTTGATCAATCGACGCTTGGCAGTGGAATAGAAAGTCGCCAGTTAGTAACCCCCTGAGCCAGTTCTCCACTTTGGGCCAGACCTGAGCGTAACTCCAATTTTCTGGCAACGTTCTAGGGCCTTTTGGGTCAGTGCTGGATCTAAAAAAAAAAACTAAATATAAAACTAATGAATAAAACTAAATAAAAATACTAAAAAAAGGAAATAAAATACCAATATTTGTTAATTATTTTTAATTCCCAGCAATAGTCTGTTTGATACATATACATTTATGGAGTCTTACGTTCATTGCATGATTCCAAATTAGGACATTTCATCTTAATCAGACTCTGTCAACGTAAAAGGGCACTTAGTAAAAGGGGTCAAGAAAATGTTTATGGACCTTTACACCGGGGAAAGAGCTTCAAACCCGTGTTTTATATATTTCGCTTTTTTTCAAATTGGATGTTTAAAAATAAAATGTTTCATCTAGAGTACATGAAATATATACCGCAAAGGCAAAGGAGTAAAAATATTAAACCTTTTTACCATTTTGGAAATAATAAACTTCGTAATAAACCAAGAACCAAGAAATACATCTATTCAATTGTACAGGATTTATTTTGTATTGATATAAAAGAATCTTACCTGAAGTACTTGATTCGATTTTATATAGAAATAACGAAGTCATTGGACTATCCGAGAATCCTAAATATTTCAAGAAATCTCATTTAATACCGTTTCTAATGGCCACTTTAAAAGATTTGGCGCGCTATGGGTTTATGGGCACCTGAGTTAATGATTTTGTGACTATTGTTGAAATATCATTAGTCTAACAATTTATATTTAATGCCATACAGCTAGCCAGATATTAGCTTAGTATTTTAAAAACATTAATATTAGATTAAGAATTGAAAAACATCGATGATTGGTTTCCAAATTGTTCTTAGAAAATATTTACTATAAGTCAAGAAAAACAAACTCTGCTATAATGATAGCGAAAAGAAATAGAAGACTGAATAATTATTGATTACGTGTATTTTTTACTAATCCAAAATTATATTTTCCTATGGGTAAATTTCTGGAATTCCGTAGGACTTCCAAAGGAATTCCGTACTATCTAAAAAATTGCGGGAAACCGATTTTTTTTGTTTTATGAAAATTAAATTGGTAATTTACATTCTATTCTAAATTTAGAATTTTGAACAAACACTAAAAAATAAATATATTGGTATATATTACAACACAACGATATAAGTTGTTTCAAAATGAATTAACTACATAATTGTATAATTTTGAAATGTTATTTGTACATATCTAATATGTGAGTATAAGATGTCAGGTAAAAGAAATAAATGTAGAGACTGTTTCGCATAGCAATTTCTGTTACCTTATAGAAAAATTCGTATTACATCCTTTCAATTTATAAAATTAGTTATTTTACTTTCATGTATAAACTTGTATCTTTAAAAAAAAACAGACTATATATTACGAATTTATATAGAGCTCTCAAAGACGAGTTCATAGATTTGCAACACTATGGATCCAAGGTCAAAGATTTTGGACATTAGAAAACATGCCATAGATTGCTTGGGTAATTTCCCACTCAGTTAATAAATTTACCCACCAAGTAATTTTTATGTAAGTATACTGGGTGACAGTGAGACCAGAGCCACATTAATATATCTTTTCATTTATGAAGTGATTTGGATCAAATTTGGAACTAACTTACTAGACATAATTTCGAATTCATACTGATACTTAAACAAAATGATCCACTTTCGGTTTAAGTTGATTTTTTAAATGGCTTATGAAGTATATTGTATATTTTGTTCTTGAATCTACGGTTCAAATTACATATGACAGTGTTACTATATTTTCTTATTCCCAAACTGGAAAATTATGTTCTAATTGGCCCGAATAACTCCATAGCATGATGCTCTGATGATTTTCACGAATTTCATGTGGTAAATCTTTAAAAATTACTGGTTAAAAATGTTCATAGTTTGAAGACTTGCAAAATGATGTATGATGTCAGATTTGAAAATCTGTCAATAGCAGGGTGGTATTTCTCATGTTTGAACTTGAAGATAGCATCTAAGGATAGCATATAATATGAAAATGTTAATAATAAACTAATTTTATGTACATTTATAGTTGTTTTTATTGTTTTCCTGGGTTCCACACATTGCTGGTTGTTTGAGTTTCAGGGGTCTCTTCACTAGAAATTGGTAAATTTTAATTTTCTAAATGTTTTATCAAGTTCTAAGAGTAATATGTGACTTCTAAAGGAATTTCAGAACTTCTAAAGGAATTCCAGAACTTCTGAAGAAATTTAACAACTTTGAAAGAATTCCTAGTCTTTATACAGAATTCCTAGTCTTTATACAGAATTCTGTATAAATTTATTCCTCGAAATTTTAATTATTTACCTTTAAGAAAATCACGCAATAATTTATTTTGTATTCTTCAGATTTTGAACATTTTCATTATAGGCTTTTTTCACATTGACATTTTTCTCAAATTACGAAAAATAAATGTTAAATTATGTCGAAAAAAAAAAACAAAACAAGAAATATAACAATGTGTATACTGCAGATTTGTCGTTTGTGATAGGTAACTATTTTAATTTCTTTGCCGACTTTTTATGGGAAAGAATAGTGAAATTAGCTAATAAAAGACTCCGTATATAGGTTTTATATACCATTTTTATTGTCCCTATAAATTAAAGACTTCTAAAGCTTCACATTTCTTTTGTCAGCTGGGGCAGATAAAATTGAATCGTCAACATGGAGTTGCTGCCATAAAACATGGGACTGGATGTTTAAAAGCACGGAAAAGTTTAAAGGATGGTTTTCCGAGACCTAAGATGCCGTAGAAAAGGAAACATATTAATCGCTTAAAACAAGTTCTGATATTCTGGCCCGATTTTCTGTAGATTAGGTAGATTATTTTCTATAAAATACAAGACAAACTATTCTTAGTTTCTGTAACTATCTTTAGACAGTCAGCCTTTATTATATCACTTAATATATCTCAGTTTTTTTTATCGAGATTACTTTCAGACTTATTACTAAAAGCTACAGCGGAAGAGAAATCGATACACCCCATTTTTTCTGAGGGCGCACGTGTAAAGGAAAAACCATACAGCATTGTGATGAACTACGCGACCCTATACATGAATAATAAACTTCCCATAATAGCTCTTATGGTAATCTTGACTATTGTCACATCTGTTTCTCGGCTTCTAACAATTAATAACAGTGATGTATGTATCTCTATTTTATGATCAGAAAAAAAATACAGTAACATACAGAGTAAGTAATATGTAAAATTTCAAATGCTTATAGACTAGGTAATACTCGACGTTTGGTCCTGAGCTTTATCGATGTAACAGGTATTCTAAAGGTGTTTAGTGATTCCTTTTGGCAATTTCTAGCAAATTTCCGCTGTTTTTTTTTAAATTATCCAACAATTTTTCGGCAATTACCGTAATTCCCGACAATTCCCGTAATTCCATGGAAATTTCCTTAATTCTCAAGAGTCCCGTAATTCCCCAACAACTCCATTTAATTATTTCCAATTCATTGCAGTTATTTTCAATTACTTTCAATTATTTTTCAACTTCAATCAATGCAAATTTATCTTAAATCTCAATCCCCGCGCATCCAATTTCCTCTTAGAAATTATTACAGAAGGTGCTCAGCACAATATATCATAATATATATGTTAATAATATACAAATTTTCGCAGTTCGTTTAAAATTATCTAACAATTTCTTCGGAATTACTGCAATTCCCCGGCAATTCACATAATTCCATGAAAAGTCCCGTAATTCCATAGACAGTCCCTTAATTCTCTTGGCAATTCCTTTCAATTTCTTTGAACTCCTACAGATCCATTTCAATTCCTTTTAATTATATTCAATTCCTTTCAATTCCTTTCAATTCCATTCAATTCCTTTCAATTCCTTTCAATTCCTTTCAATTCCTTTCAATTCCTTTCAATTCCTTTTAATTCAACATGTAAACCTCTCTTAATTTTCAATCCTTATACACCTAATTTCTTCCAAATTTTTACAGAAGGCACTGTATAATTAAAATATATAATGTTAATAATATACAAATGTAGGAAATATAAATGATAAAACTATGAAAATCACTTAATGGGCCAATTGTATTACATTCGTCTAAGCGTAAAAAGACTTCACCAAATGGCCCCAGGATTTATTACTAGGTGTTTTCCTTACAAGTAATTTACTAAATACACTTTACTCCTTATTAATGTCGATTGTAAAGATGCAAAAAATGTCATTAAAAAATATTAATCGAAAGTAAGAGCGTCTCTTGCACTTTCAGTTCTCGACTAATTCTCGGCCGACAAATGTCAGTTCGCGTGCAACAAGCTCTCATAAAATTGGCTTCTGTATGCATATACGGTAATTTCCATTTTAGTATATGTAATGGGTTTGCGAATAAACATCCGCCGTGTAATAGTGCGTCCGAAAGACATTGTTCTTGTAACCCACGGTACAGCTTTCATGTCATACTTAATACAGGATACCAACACACAAGAAGACACAATTAAAAAATCAGCATGTGTATTATTTTACTTGTTCGAAGCGGTCACAATTAAGATTTCAACGGTATTACGGAAGACTGAATGCGTTATAACAACGTTTAAGGCTCCATGGGAATGAATCTGTTTTTTAATCAAACCTAGACATGGAGGTAGTCTAGCCTTATGACTATGATTGTAAATTGTAAATAAATAAAAGATGATAAAATAACTAACACAATAACACTGAATCACAATATATTATGACTTAGCTGGAAGTTTTAACAGGAGTAATTAGTGCTTTTATAGACCACGTCTTTCTACTTATTACAACATAATACTTAATAGAATGTGCAGATCTCGTACTATACTAATATATCGTGGGCTTACTGCCAAAAGTGACCAAGTCAAACTTTATGTGATTTGAGTTAATATGACCGAGTCACTTATTAAAGACAGATCTACAAAAAAAAAAAATCACCCAAGTCATATTTACACTGCCTGAAAGTACTAAATAAACTCAATATGACTTGGCCATTTTTATTTGGTAAATCTGACTTTACCAAGAGATTTGGTCGTATTAACTCAAATCATATAAAATTTGACTTGGTCACTTTTGGCAGTAAGCCCACGATTTGTCTGAAACAGGAGTAAGTCGACAATTCGAATACTCTGGAAATTAATTATTTACTATTTTACATTCATAAGTCTTTGTCTTCATATATAGAAACTGTCCCACATTCAACCAATTCAAAGTAGCCTTATCCTGAAAAAGCAAACTGTCTACCTCTCAAAAGTAGAGGTAAAAAATCAAATGTATATTACAGAGTAGTAGTAGTAATGAAAATGAACACCTAGGTGCAAGAATGGTTATTATACTTTTCAATAGCTAATGGTCCATAATTATAGCAATAGCTGCTCGGAACTGAGTTATTTTAACATATCTTAACTGTCTTGATAACTCTTTTACTGCTTTTTCTGCCTGGAATACTGCCGCATGTTTACCTAAGTGCACTTAGATTGTCTTTGGCTTGGCACTATACATATATACCTATCCAAGTGCCTTTATAGTTTCTTTGCTGCCTTTCATTGTCCATTTATTTTTCCAATGATTTAAAATAGTTAGGTACCTCTGTTTAGAACACATTTTTAGGATAATTGGAATTGTTGGGACCCTCAGTGCCATATGCTGCCTTTGAGCTATCTGCTGTCCAAAAATAATTAAGTTGATTCCAAATAAGTAAATTACGTAGATCAGTGATGACGAAACTATGACAAGCTTGTCAAAGGCGACACTCCAAGGCATTTTGGGTGACACGCATTGTTTATGGACGGTTATAGGCTAAAAACTGTCAAAACGCAATACCTAACTTAAAAACTACTACTACCACCCAAAAAATAACAATTCCTCTAGCCAGGCCTTCGCATCTAGCAGTATACAGTACTTTGGAATTAAATAGGTTCCAATAGATGCAAATTGACAATTTCATGACAGCATCTAAAAATTGGATTGCTTGGAATTGATTACCGGACTTTTAAAACCCTGAATAATCTACCAAAGGCTTTATTTACAATTTTTCTCACCGTATTTCCATCACTGACCTAGATCAACATTGTTGGCCTATTAACATTATCATAGATCATGATTTTTTAAACAAAGATTTACTTTGTTAACCTACTTGTCCAAAAAGTTAATTAAGCTATTCTACTTTTAAACTCCAAAACTCAATACATACAAAAAGTGACACTAAACGATTTTTTTATATTTGTTATTGATATCCATGGAGCCTTATAGATGAGTGCCCTTCTGGTCGACGGACGGATATTTAAACCGGTATTACCAATGGAAAGTACATAAAAAACATCTTTTCGCTCATATGCGTCACACTTGCCAGTATACTATGTACTGTACTGTTACATGACGGTACACCGTGCATTTCTTGAAATGTAATACAATAAAACAATAATTTTGTTAATTACCTTTATCGAGCTTTTGAATAGCTCTCCGATATAATTGCGTGTTTTGATTCAACTGTTAAGAGTAATAGTATTTATTATACGTCGTGGATTTGCCATATGTTACGTCAATTATTATTCTCGAACGCGGATCTTATTTTGTAAAGTTTAATTTTTCACCAAATAACAATGGTATTAATTAAAATATGTTGGCGAGGAAACTGCTAAATGAGCAGTTCTGGTGTCCTAATTCTTCATAATTTCTCCTCGTCTTATTTCCCTTGATTGCAGTCAAAGTAATTAGCAATATTTCGTTTTACCAATAATTGTCGTATTATTTCCAATTCAGGATTTGACTTCCACTCAATATTACAGACTTTTTGCTAAATTTAATTGAAGTGTATATTTAGAGTAATAAAGGTATTAGAGCACTCCCTTGTGGTACTACCGATTTTATGAGGTGGCAGCTTGAAAGTGCAGACTTGCTTCGTTTCGAAGTGCCTTTCAGGAAGATAAGATTTTAATAGCAAGTAATTTTTAATTTTGTGTAGTAACCCAGTATGCCTGAACTTATCAAAGGTTTTGGGTAATATATAGGAGTGCGAATACAGAAAAACATAAAAATAAAACATTTAGATATGACTAGGTTTATCCTCTTGACTCAGCTTACTAGGTATTTTCATTTTCCCTGCTTTTTCTAAGGCTGCAATTGATTCTTTTATCCCACATTAACTCACTGACTTTCATCCCAAAACGACAATATTGATTTAACAGAAATAGTATGACTGATTGTTCTCGAGATCAAACGGAACACAAGCATGTCACGTGACATATGGCCTTCATTCGAAGTGGACCTTGCATGTGTGTCACGCCGGAAATACGTATGTTCATGTGTCAATGTAAAATTTCTTGTAAAACTCGGAAAATCCTCCACATAAACGTATGCTTTATTAAAAGAGATGAGAAGTGATTGCAGACAAAAACATTAAAAAGGTCGATTCATTGATCCGAAAAAAAAAACCATTCGGTTAAGTGGTATTTGGGCTGTTGCTGAATCCGTAGTAATCGAAAAACAAAGTCACGGTTTCTTCGTTAGGGCAACGCTGTAGTACTACATACTGCACTGTTTGTCGAGAGATGTTGATCCTGCATCATGTTACTTTTATTGCCCAAGGGCAAATCAGCACTGTCAAAGAAAAAGCGAAGGAGGCCATGAACATGCTTTTAAAAAATGATTAACAGCAATGCTATGACCAAATTCAAAATTTTTGAATTATATTAAACGCGATAATGTTAAAAGTGTGAAAGAAAAGTAATAAACATCGATGATAAGGGTAAAGGAACCAGTTAATCGTCAATCGCAGTGGCGGCTGGTGGCCAAAATTTTGGGGGTTCACAGTGACAGAATATAGATATCAGTACAGATGTATGAAAAAAACTTTAAGTGTTTTAGAAAGTTTACAATATACCTTTCTAAAAAAATGACAGTTTTTTACTTACGTCTGTGCCAAGATCTATAGTCTGCTGCTGTGAACCCCCAAAATTTTGATCACAAGCCGCCCCTGGTCAATCGTAACTGTCATTGCAGCTAATGATACCTTTAACATTCATATTAGACACAAAGGTATGTCATACCGTCATAGGTAGTTGATCATTCTGGTCCTTTGCAGAATATGTTGCTAAACTCAAATGGAGCTTTACAGGCCACAGTACAAGACAATAACGTAACAGATGCAATATAAGATTAACATAATAAATAAGTCCTAACCTTGAATACTGTTCATACGTTTGGAGAGCCGTAGAACTTTCAATGTCATTCAAACATGTGTTATATCTGTCTAATTTGTGCTTCAGAAAGCAGTATATGACTAGTTAATTTTAGTTTTCTTTAGAAGATTTTTTTTTGTTTGTATGGAGAACTTTATTTTTAAGACAAAAATACCTTCAAACGTTTTAAAAAAGTTAATTTTATAACAGAATTAGAAATGAGTCACATTTTTTTTCTATTCTGGCAAATCGAGCATGCCTGAAAATATTTTTGAAATACCTCCAATCATATGGAACATCATTTAAAAAACGTTTTTTTTTTATTTTGAAAGCGCACCAATTCATTATGTAGGTCACAACAAATCGTTGATATTTCCGTGACCCGATCATCCGTTTTATTACCACCGCGTCCTTGTGCATTATTGGTATTTACTTTCCATTATCCTAATAGATTCCCGCTTTCCCTCTTTATCTGGTGCAAGGATGTTCTCGAATGCGTTAGACCGTTCGCGTTTCGTCCTGTCCCACGCAATCCTGATGGCCATTAGGTCCAAATTGTAAATTTAGAGTACTCTCCCATAATTTTGTGAGAGAGAAAAAATAACAAGGTCGGTAAGACTATTTATAGATTGCTCGATGTAAAATTTTAATTCAGAATGTCCGTTTATTCGACGAGCGAAATATATGAATTTGTGTTGCATTTTTTTTTAACGCATTCCAGAAGTTTATTAGTCTTAGTTTTATTTATACAGTGTGCTGCAATAGTCTTCCATCATAAGCAATATCCTGTAAATGGTAGTATAATGATTATAAGTTCATTCCTACCAAGGCTTAGCAATTGATTTTCTTTTGTTTATTAATGGACATTTTATGAATACTTTGGAATGTAATCTCCGATACTTATAAGACCAGAATCTTTATTTCCTGTTAATCGTTCATTCCCATTAGAGATTGCAGGAACATTGTGATTAAAAGGACGTATATACAGCAAGATTTTTTTTCTTTTTGTGTCATCGGCTTCAACTGCTAAGGTTATTTCGCCTCGTGTTCTGTGTAGGCTTTGTTACTGTTTCCCTGCGCCACTTTAGGAACAGCACTATTAGAACCCAACAGTGAATGGTCGAGTGGGGATTCCTACCAAGGCATCAGAATTAATTTTAAATAATTAAATTAAATGAAAAAATCCCGGCCAACGGGCAGAGACTCTACCACTGAGCCACCCACCCCCTTTACAGCGAGATTAAATGAAAAATTGACATCCAGTAAAGGGTGATCTTGATGTGTTCGTATTCTGTCAAGATATTTTATTTATTTTAGGGAAAATTCCTTAATATAATCTTGTTTTTTACATAATATATAGTTTTTTCATAGGTTACATAGGTTTGAAGTATCAGCAATAAACAATTGAATATGAAATACATATAACAAAAATATAGACATTGTTATAAACAGGTTTTTGGTAACACAATTTATTTTAACTAAACTTATGCAACTGATAACATTAACGTATAACGTCTATCATAAAACTGACACCCTGACGTCAGGATCACTGACTTCCAGAACCTTCTCGAACTGTCCAGATTTTTCTTGACGTGGAATGACATTTCTAGAAATTTCTCGAATATTCCCCCTTCTTCTTTTACTCGTACCTTTACTTATGACGACCACAGCACACTGTAGGGTCATGGGTGACATACTTTTATTCGTACGTTTCCTATAACAGCCGCAGGCTACTGCAGGGTGCTGCGTAACAGTATATAAACAATTCCCGAATACTAAAACAGATTATATCTATTTACACCTTAATTAAAATATTATATCTCCTCATATAAGTTTTAGATGACTCGAAACTCATTCCAAACATTTCAAAATTATTCATGTTGGCCATTTCTAATGTTCTATTGAAGGCACATTACATTCACCAATTTCCAACAGTTCAGGGCGTCTAACTAGAAGTTTAGAAACAAATAAATGAGAGATCATGCACCCTTTCTAAGTTTTTAATGTGAGTCGTGTAATAGGGATACCAATCTAAAGATGCATAGTCTAAAGCGGTACTTACCAGGGCCATAAAGTTTGAGAGAATATTACATTTATTGTTATGAATATGATCTATAAAATTCAAGTCTTTAATGATATTAACAATGTTATAATTTTGCCCTGTAGATTGTAAGATATTTGAAATTGAACAAAAAAAAACATTTTTCATATTACCAGGATAGCTATTCACTAAGTCATGGGAGCGCTCCCATGGGAGTGTTCCCATATATTTTGCTCTCTTACTCTTAGGTGGGTATATCGTGCTTACTCACTTTTAGCACAGGTACATGCATAGTTAGGTCGGAGTAAGCACGATATACCCACCTAAGAGTAAGAGAGCAAAATATATGGGAACACTCCCATGGGAGCGTTCCCATGACTTAGTGAATAGCTACTCTGATTATTAGACGTAGACCAAAACCAGAAAACTTGTTAAATATTCTTGTTAAAAGAGTTTGATCGTATTTAGTTTTAATACATTTTCTGCAAACATGAAATAATCGGTGTTTGAAGCACTTAGGAATATCATTTATACATATATTAAATAATAGAGGTGCAGAACGAGATCCCTGTCGAACTCCTGGTTAAACCTTAATTATATTATTTGATATTGCTCAAATTTTAACAGTCTGTCTACGATCCTTGAGAAAACTATCAATCCATTTTAAGAGACATATTTCACATCCAATATCCTCAAGTTTCTCAACCAAAATATCATGATCTACTCTGTCAAATGCCTTGGAGGATTAATTTATTAAGTTGAATACCTCTTCAATCGCTTCTGAGCCAAATTTGTCCAGATTTATAGGTAATTTTTCTTAGTTTGACTAGTCTAGTAATGAAACACCGATTACACAATATCCAGTAATAATAATGGCATGGTCACAGTGGAATGAATGGTTAGAATACATGAGTTGAATCAATGGCAAGGAGTGGGCCATTCAAATGGTAGTACAATAAGCCATTTCAGATGCAGGGCTGCAATACGAACCCCAAAAGAGAGAAAAGCAGGCTTGGCCACAAGTTTGATTGAGGGGAATCAGTAGCTGGACCCAAGCCCGATTGGGGGGGGAGTCTACCGGATCCATTCAGGGGGTGCAAAGGGTGAAAAAAACTCAATAGTCGATAATTTCGTTAAAAAAGTCCAGAAGGCTATATTCTTGAAGACAAGGTCAAGCTGGGCATTTAGAAATTTAGGAAATTGTAATGTGTCACTTTTGTGTACAGTTGCAGATAAAATAACAGTATTGGATTATTGATTGTTTTAAAGTTTTTCTAATATGATACGTTTGATTCTGGAGATAATTTTAATAAAAACATACACAGAGAAACTCAAAACATCTCACATGAAAACATCTTATTAGGAAATTTAGCTTTTTTCTACACTCAGTTTAGAGAATATTTGATAGTTTTAACCATATAGAAGTTGTTCAATGATTTTTTTAAATCTAAAACGCCTGGGTTTATACCAACACTGCATTTTGGTCAAATACAATTATAATGTTATCGTTTTACATTATTTTTTTGTGCTAGAAGGACACCTTAAAATACCCATTAAAGAAAAATTGGTGTAAATATTTACGTCTACACTTACAATTTCAAAGTAGAGATGTCGCATACTTGGTATGTTTTGTTGACTAATAAAACGTTTATCTGTATCATGCATACAATTATTAATATTTTATTCGTTATTATTTCTGATATCCCTTTATTATTACTTAGTCATTTCGATTAGAAACAATTTTAAGTAGCTTGCTAATCTTAATAATTTTTTTTTCAAAATACCTGCACGTTTTTTTTTTCTACTACAAGATGGCAAAGACAAAAAATTAAAGCAAACGGATATTTAACGTAATTTGGAATTTGCTAATAAAGTATATCAGATAAAGTTATATAATAAACAAGAAATATAGACATTAGTTAAGTACTTACAAAAAACGCGAGGTTGGATTCGAAATCTTATATTCATCTTGACATTTCGGAAATCTCTGATTATGTCAGCGATAACTTAATTGGAAGAGCGATTGTGCGTAGGTGGGTTCGAATCCCCAAGCGGGCAGAATTTTCTTAATTTTTCAATAATTTGTTTTTCTCCTTGAGGTTCAAAAATATTTTTTATTATTTCGTAGGGGTAATATTGGGATTTGTTTGGAAACTTCCTGGGTATTTAAAAAATTAATAATTATTAAAAATAGTTAAAAGTAAAACATCAATAAAAATCCATATTGTTGCATGATGAAAATTACACAGCCTTATTTTTATTTAATACCTGCAGTGATCCAAATTACCATAACATCTAATATTTTTGAAAATACTAAATTATACAATCAAGGCAATAAAAAAATGTCATTAAAATAAAAGATTTCTGGTTTGTATGCAACAAACGATATAGGTTAGAGGATAACACGATTGATAATTACAGGCTAACATAACTTTATATAGGTAAACTATTTAAAATGTTTGAAGGATCTGTTGGCGTGTTGTCTTCTCTTTTTAGCTATATGTATTCGCCAAATCGTCTCACTCGTGTTAGGCTCACTTATCATAATGCGCCACAGACACGGTATACTTAGGTATATTGTGTCACAGAGACGCGATCAGCCAGAGAGCAATGATGTACTAAAAAAATGTAGATTAACACGTATGAAAATAAAAATATTAAAATTAAATTTATATTTTTTATGTTATTTATGTAATTTTAAAATAATGTGTCTTTATGAAATTGAACTGGGTGTTCACTGCACAAATGAACCAATGGAGAAAACGTCCCTGGTCCCGGGACCCAAGTGAGAGTAGCTGTATTTTTCTCTCCTAGTTCGTTCGGTTACTCTCACTTGGGTCCCGGGACATAACGGGGTAAAGATTACCGAAATTGCAGATAGTCTTGCAAGGAAAGGGGCTCAAACACCCTTTGTGGGACCTGAGCCGTTCTGCGGTATCAGCAGTAACACAATATTGCAAGAGATTAAAAAAGAATTGAGCAGTAGAAGAACCGATAATTCGCACAATCTCTTGGGGTTAAGACAGGCTAAGATACTTCTGTGAGGAGGAGGATGAAACCTCCATTCACGTTCTGACTGAATGTGTGGCACTCCAGAATCCAAGTGCACTATACTTAGGAGCATACCAAATAGAAGAGATCAATCTACTTAATTTGAAGCCACTCCAAATCCTACACTTCCTTGAGAAGATAGGATTGGAAGAGTCGTTATAGGCACTGCTTTCTCGATGCATTAGCGACAGAAAGGGGCACAATAGAACATGTATGTTTTAAAAAATATGTCAGCAATTATGTTAGCTAACGGTAGGGGGATGGAAATCGTAATTTTTATTTTAACATAAATTTCATTTTTAATAAATTCGCATTTTCATTTGTTTTTGTGTTGGCGTTTTGGTTTCTTTTGTGTTTCAGGGCTTTTTTTGTGTCATCGGCTTCAACTGCTAAGGTTATTTCGCCTCGTGTTCTGTGTTGGCTTTGTTATTGTTTCCCAGTGCTACTTTAGGAACAGCACTGTTAATTAGAACCCAACAGTGAATGGTCGAGTGGGGAATCCTACCAAGGCATCAGAATTAATTTTAAATAAATAAATTAAATGAAAAAATCCCGGCCAACGGTGGGATTCGAACCTCGGACCCTTGGATCCACAGGCAGAGACTCTACCACTGAGCCACCCACAAAATTATAATTTTACTCCTTTATATTCCACTTCTTATCTTTATTAATTTGATATATTTTCTATCTTAAACGATTCTTACCGTAATTTTGAAACATAAGTATTTTAATAGTATATAAATAAGAAATCCATTACCGGCTAAATATCATAATTCAATTTTTCTTTACAGATTACATCTTGCATACAGTGAGTGAAAATTTCGCCTTGCTTTCTACATAAATTATATATTATATGAAGATAATTCCTAAACGATAAAGATAATTTGAAGCAAAAATATTGCACAAATACGAGCACATAAAATAAAATATAAACATGTTTTACTATCGAAATAAGAGAGTGAAACCGGCATAATGTATATATCCAATCTCTTTAGTTTTACCATCGCATTTTCGCCATTCTTTTCGAATGAATGCTGGTGTGCTGCAGTACAGGGTCGAACTTTTCTTTGTACATTATAGTTGGGGAAATTTTTCAAGTCACAAATCCATTTCCCTTACTCTAATCGATAATTGCATTAACTATATCATCCATAATCCCGTTATTCAAAGTTGTATTCAATAGATTATATTACGAATTAATAAAAGCAATGACAAAATATGATGAACAAGCTCTGTTCTAGGTTCGTCCTGTATGTATCCCAAATAAATAAAAAATCTACGGTTTGTATTATCTAAGATTTTAAGACGTTATAATATTTTTCTTTTCCTTTGCAAGTGGCAGACTATCGACTGTCAATTTTTTATCTCTGTTGTTAGGTCAAATAATCAAGGTAGTGATTTTATAATTCTTCGATATCTAAGCTATTGGCCTAACCCGTCCCTGCTGCTAATAGTGCTAATGTTTGTCTCTATTTTATGAATAACACCGTTGGCATCCTCTGGGCCCAACAACACTTATAAACTCGAGCAAAGATTGGAGTGAACAGAACCAAAGCGTTTAAAATTCCTACTCGAGTAAATTACTACTTTTTCAGAGCAAAAGTGATATTAGAGAAAGAAAACAGTTACGGCCACTTTTCTGTTTTATTCATTGCAAAAGCCGTCAGGTAGTTGAAACTGAATAGCTGAATAATTAAAGACCGGGAAGGATATTGTAATATTATGGTGAGGTCTTGTGAATGGTGAATGTTTTAGTAATTTGGGTGCATGTTTTTACCTGATTGGATCGATGTGTTTGACTTTTAAATAAATTGCAATTGAATAATATTGTTGATTTTAACAAAATTAAACCGACAGTGCATGTTTCTAAAATGTGTATACCCAAATGGAATATTTAATTGTTTCTTCCAAATGACCTATTATGGCACTGTTGGTGGCAAAATGTTTTTTTAATACACAATATGCAACTACTATTTGGTGTTATTATTGGTGTATTATTTACATCATTAATTGGTAGGTCCTCTAATTATTGTTCCTATTATTCGCTCTACATGAATCTACATACAAGCTTGCTTACCTAAAACAATAATTATTAATATATAAGACAACAAAATTATTATTTTGCCACTTTACATGGGTAAAAAATGGTTACAACTTTTTCATATTTATTTGATTTTGCTATTCGTCGTATCATCTAGTATAAATACATATAACCATCGTTGTTTAATTTTAACTGATAAATCTATTAAATTTGTTGAATGTAAAAATGCAGTTGCTTTTGGAACAACGAAAAAAAAAACAAGTCTCTATCACCTTGTGCAAGTCACTGGCATGTTGGAACTACTTCATTAAAACGTATTAAACATAAATTAGATGAATTCAGTGACATTTTCTGCCTGAATTTAAAAATTTTACACACCAGTTGTAACATCATATTTTATTAAGTAATTTGAAAAAAATGTTGAGTTTAAATCACATCTATAAAGTTTTAGGTATACATATTCAATGAAAACATTTTGGTATTATGTGTATAGAAAACGATCAATGTACTTTGTGAAACTGAAATCAAATGTAACCCAAATTATACAGACGAGACGTATTATCGTTCTCTCTTCTCCACCATCATTTGAAGGTCACTGTACCCCTCGGTCGTGTTAGCTTTACCCTGCCAAACGCACCCAATTTTAGCCCGGTATCAATGGTTTAAGGGCGGTTTTTATCAATTCCAAATACGTCTGGTTATCGAAATAAATATTTTTACCTTCATCCTTTTATAGGACTTATTAATTTTACGAGAAATTGAATTTTCTATGAACTTCTGTTTGGATATTTTATTGCCAGTCATAATTTATTTGATTTTTGTATAAAAATAATAATATAAACGTTCTGTATACAAGATGATCTATCATTCATAACAACTACGGTGAAAAGAAAATACATTTACTCATGAAACAAATCTAATATAAGAGTTGTCTTCCATTTGTTTCATTAATAACATCAGGAGCACGGAACATTCAAGGATCTGCCTTTATCAAAATTCTCTAAATCATTTTATCCTTTTTACCTGTTTAGGGTTCCGTACCCGAAGGGTAACCAACGGGACCCTATTACTAATCCTTCGCTGTCCGTCCGTCTGTCTATCAGCGGGCTGTATCTCATGATCCGTAATAGGTAGACAGTTGAAATTTTCAAAGAATTGAGTATTTCTTATGCCGCTATAACAACAAATAAAAAAAGTAAAATAAAAATTAAAGGGGGCTTCCCTACTAGAAACGTGTATCTTTTGGCCTTTTTTGCTGGATAATAAAGTCTTTAAAAAGTACCTACATAGTATTAAATTTTGTACGATGGTGTGGAACCCGAGTCCTACTGTTACAGTCTGTTCGCTATACATACGCGGGTTTCGGATTACAAATTTTATGAGTATTTCCAGGTAAGTAACCGAAAGTTTGATCTGTTCTTTGGGGAAATATCAACTGGTTAAATGAAATGAAAAATAATGTACAACGTTTTAATTAAATAATAATGGAGAATCTTTTGTATAATTGAGAGCAGAATTAAACTTCTTTATTAATGGAGTCTAATGTGGCTATTATAAACCTAATAATAATTTTATATTACACTTCACACAGAAAATATGGTCTATGTATAATAAGAAGGTTATTTAGCTCAAATAAAATATTTTCTAACAAAAAAATTTGTTCCATGTAGAGAATTTCAAATAAAAAATAAAAAAATTTAACTTGCCAACAAAAATGAAAATCAGTCATCATCATCCAAAATATCATAATCGTCATCATCACTGTCATCACCATTAATTGTTATTATGATTGGACTTATTTCGTTTATTTTATTTTCACGAGTCCACCAATCTTCTATTAGTTTCTCGCACTTGAATATACAGTTCCGCCACACTTCTGGAGTTGCAATTGAAAGTGCCTTTCGCCAAGTTTCCCGAACTGCGTCGTCACTATAACCATTAGGCCCAATATGGTTGTCATAATATTGTTTTGCTATTCCCCATATATATTCAATGGGATTAAACTGGCAATGATACGGTGGCAGACGTAAAACTTGATGACCGTAACTGTCAATAATCTGATCCACAACAAAGGTTTTTGGTTTTGCGTGTATATTTGCCAAGCGTAATAATTCTGATTTTAATATATATTGAGGAAATGGTATATGTTCCTTTGTCAACCATTCTTTAATTTTATCAACAGTCCAAGAATTCGTTGGACTTTTGTTTAATACTTCAGAATAGTAAGGTGCATTGTCTAAAATAATTACGCTGGGCTCACTTAAACCTGGGAGAAGTTTTTCATGCAACCATTTTACAAACATTTCTGTGATCATATTATCGTGATAGTCACTGGATTTTGATTTAAGTGAAAATATTAAATTAGCCCCTTCTATAAAACCTGATTTCCCTCCTGCATGTAAAATTATGTGTCGCTTCCCTTCTCCATCGGTATGTTTGATGGACTTTACGTTATCATCTTGCCATATTCTCTTGGTTGCACCCCTAGAAAATATCCATGTTTCGTCTAAATATATAAAATTCGCCCCTTCTTCTTTAAATTTAGAATATTTTCTTAGAAAGTTAATTCTCTTGTACACGACAGAACTTCTTTCACAAAGGGCCTTTCTGTTATCCTCCTTTTGAAATTTGAAACCCAAGTTATGTATCACTTGCCATAGACTTGTTCTGCCAATGTCGTCACATTTTCTATCTATTAATTCCGAGAGAATTGTATTTAAGGTCACATGTTCCTTGTTGGCCCTCATTCGATAAATGTTATCACGAATTTCAAATTTCTTTCCATCTGGAATATCTTTCGTTTTCAATGATGGGCGAGTTTTGCGGTGATTTTCTTTCGGCAGTTCACTAGTGTGATTTTGTAATACTCCTCTTAATTTGGTTTCACTAATTCCTAGAGCATCGCATACGCGTTGTTGTACAGACATTACTCGCACTTTACCGTTTTTATTTTAATTTATCTGCCAAATCTTGTAGGTATATTTATTCTAGCACATATGAAATCTTGGTGTTACAGAAGTTGGAAAGTTTGACTGGAAATGCATTTCT
The DNA here is from genome assembly GCA_927349885.1 of Psylliodes chrysocephalus. Lineage (NCBI taxonomy): Eukaryota > Metazoa > Arthropoda > Insecta > Coleoptera > Chrysomelidae > Psylliodes > Psylliodes chrysocephalus. The sequence goes on along the minus strand of OV651819.1, from coordinate 32,953,194 downwards.
AACTTCCCAAAAGTAAAAGTTAACCTAAGAAGAGTTTCTTAACATCCTGACCATCAAGGGGGCATACTTTTTTTTATCCAAAAAACTAGATTGTTTCTGTCGCAAAGCTTTGTTTTATTTCATTCCCAAACAGACTGTGCTACAAACCAAAGGCCGTTAGTCCCTTTATACCCCTTACCCCCATATTCTGCGTTAGGTGCGAGCCGAAGGTATTTGCTCGTCTACGCCCTTTTAAAAGAAATAAAAAAAACAAAGTTTGAACGACGCTAAAAGACGAGGCAGACGTCTGAAGTATTACAGGGCTCGATTTTGGGCGAAAAAATGGGCCAGACGCGATCTGTCAAGAGGAGTGAAATTTTTTTTGTTGCAGGAGATGAATAACTTGTAGGTCGTCTCTGACAAAAAAGTTTATTTATTTTTTGTTTATTTGGGAGACTAATTGTAACGGTCTAGACGAAAATCGGAGTTTTGATTGTTGGAATAAATATATCGCTGATACTATAGTTGTCGCCTACAGAAGTAAAAAGAATTATAGGTCAAACTTGGAGGCAATGAAATTTAGTTTAAAGAGCATCAATCAGAATTGTTGTAGAAATATAATAGGCCATACGTTTTATGTATTGTTTATTTTTTAGAATGACAATTAGACATTATTTTCAATAGTTTAGCGCTCCCATCATTAGATTTGAAAGTTGTTTGACGTTTTAAAATTAATTTTTAGACCAACCAAGCGGCAAAAAAATACATAGGCCTAACCTGTGGACCAGTTACCACTAGGTTTAGGGAACACCCACCTCAAAGTCTAGCAGATCATACATATTTGTATCTCTATCTTTCATGGACGCGAAATCTGCGAGACATTTGAAAAACTCGCCTGGTTCCTTATTATAAGAAAGATAGAAACCCTTTGTTTGAGAACTAAAATCCCCTTAATTATTATGGTTTAAGAGCTATATTTAAAAACTAGTTAATCTAAAATTAATAGTATATGGGCCGATTTTATGACTTTTCAAAAGACGGGAGAGATACAAATTATACTTTTTCAGTTGAGTGGCGTCAGTTGGCTCGTTAACATTGTAAATGTCAACTCCTTATTGACCTAAAAGTAAAATAACTTTTATACAAACATGACTTAACTTTTAATTAGTAAATAGATGGTATTGTTGACATAGCAACTTATACATTACTTAATTTTACCTGGTAGATTAGACAGATGCTTATTTTATGACAAATTAAAGTCATGATCGATCAAAACAATATTCAATGTGCAAATTAATTTTGCTTATATTTATTTTTGTTCGGGATTATGTCACATGTCAAGCAAGAAACAGTATATCCCTCTATATTATAATAGGCTAGATAACTAGATATTAATTCAATTGTTAATAACGGACTTTTTCTGACAATTGACTTGTTTTAGATCATTGCAATGAACTTATTTTACTTGGAAAGGGTCAAACTATCAACTGTTAAAGTTACGATAGTTATATCCCTATAACTATTGTATTTAAAATTATTGTATAAAATTTAAATTAGTTTAAATTTCAGTATGTCTCTCCGGCTTGTGCGCATTCTCAACTGCTTTTATTACTGAATTTAAGCAAATCCGTTCTAAAAGCATTATGATTTATGCAAATGACACTTTCTATTGTTTGTAGATTACAATCTGTTAAAACTTGGTATTTATTTGAGTGTATTATTATTTTTAACGTGTTGTTATGTCTTATCATAACCGCGTACATATTTCCAATATTCCCGTAAATAATCAGTATTTGTTGTGAACCGCAACCACAAATATCGAAACAAATAAGGAAACGTTATTTTAGAAAATATAACTCGACCGAAATGTACTTTTTTTTCTACACCCGCATGTATACTTTTACAAAATTTTAAAAACTGAAACACTCGAAAGTTGTGTGATAAAATTAGGTTTAGAACTGATAACCACAATATTAATTTATGAAAAAGAAATAGTATTATTATACCACCTCACAATTCACAAATGTTTAAAAAACATCAATTCGTAATTTTGGATCATCTACTAGATGTACTTAGATTCAATTTGTCTGTAACTGGGTTCAAAAATAAATGCAACAAGATAATTTTCGGTGAATAATCATCATAAATATTTTTATACAGGGTGAATCCTAAGTTGATAATTTTTCAACTATGTATAGAAGTCATTCAAATAAACAACTTTTCAAATATTTTTTTCAAATAAACTCAAATAAGAAACTTATAAAATGTATCCAATACGGTGTTGTACAACTTAATAACTTTTGTCGAAAAATGTTGATTACATTCATGCCGTTTTAAGAACCATTCAGAAAACTGGACAGGGATTATCATGTGCGAACTCAACACGTTACGTGTTGAATAGAGAGAGACATTACATTAGAATCGCATTCTGTCGAACGAAGATAGGCGTCTCAACACGTGCCGAATTGAAAGAAGATAATCCCACTGCAGAACTTTGCAGGGGAAACTGTTCAAATTGAACCTACAAGGAATACAATTTATTTTCCGCAGTTACCCATACTTTTCTTTGACTTATCTCACCTGATCTGCAATTATCCGCGCATTTGTTGTTGGATCTTCCTCGATAACGTTATTTAAAATGTGTTCTTCTAAACGCACGTGTAAACGTGATTCATATTCATAAGAAAAACCGAAAACATAAATGCATAAACATTAATTCGGTTAACTTTTCGTATACCAGGCCGGGTCCGGATTTAGATATTTTAATTCTGTATCGTTCTTATTTTTGAGTTTAAAAAAAGATGTGTATTTTAACGACTTTTATACATAGTTTAAAAAGAAAGTATCAACTTAGTATTCGCCCTGTTTAATGTATATTTGCATTTTACTTTTGTTACCTTAAGTTACTGCGTATGGAAAATGCCACCATTCCACACGCATTTTAGTTTAGAAAGATGTACTTTTTCGCATTGGTGCATTTAGATAAAAAATGCCATTAATTTATATGTAATTTTTAATTATAGTTTTTTTTTCTAGTTAACCTTTCCGGTTTTGGGAGGGTTGATATGTCCCACTTCGATTTGCTCAAAGTTCTCGGCACTGGAGGTAAGTACTTTTTATTTAATATTTCATAAATACATTAATAAATACAATAAATGTAAGGTATTTGCTTGCATAAAGCATTTTAATTAATAATAATCAAAATATTCGTAAAGGATATTTACCTAATTTCTAGCCCATTTTGTAATAATTATTAATAATTTCAATTTCAAGAGTTTTATTCATTAGATTACATCACTTAACATTAAAATTAAGCCCGACATTCTCTGTTTAAATTGAAATAATACTTTAATGGTGACATGCACCAGATATGCCTTACACGCTAAATAACTCTGTTTGAACTGACCAATCTGGCATGGTTATTGCTTATTAATCAAGTAGCAACATCAGGAGGAAAGATTAAAGAAGTGTTAATAGATGAGAAACTCAATGATAAAGTTCTGATGCGATATGCTGCCATCTATCAAATTGATATGATACTAAATTCAATATGGCCGCTTTTAGAAATTTGACTTCCTGCTAGTTACGCTAAATTGTAATGAAGAAAAACAAAAAATTAATTGGCAAATCATAATATGCCATTTTATATTTTTATTTCATATTTTTGCATTAATTTCAAACTTGAAACAAAATACATTTTCTTCTTCTTTTTTTATTACAGTAAATTAATGCTGCGTCATATAATTTTTTTATTAACATGAAAATTTGTGCTCAATAAATTTATGAGGGTTTTGCGACTTGGAGTGGCAAATAAGTTTGAAAAAAATTGATGTTGAAGAGAGTGGTCCTTTTGGTGTGGATAACGTTTGCCACATGCTTATCAAGCTCACTAGTTAAATTGGAGAGCATTTCTTCATCAGATAATTTTTTTATTGATTTATTTGTGCAGCATTTGTTGTTTTTCAAATGCTATCCTATCGACATTGCGATAAATGAATTTAACTTGGGATTAAATCCTTTAAGTGTTTGAGCCAAGTTCCACTCAATAATAGTTTCTGGGAATCTAAAAATATATATTTGCTCAATATTATAAATTTTTTGTGTTAATGTGCATTTTTTTTTTTTTTTTTTTTTAATAGAATTGACATATTTTCTTGTTTGTTCGATACTTTTTGGAATTGCTATATTTAAATTCCGTGATTTATTTGGAAGATATAACAACGTCAGCCAAGATACACAATATTGTTATTATGAAGAAAGTCAAGACAGTAATATTGTGCGAATTAATGTGAATCCGGAGATACACAGTACATATAGAAAATTTGATATTTTAATGCCTGTATAGTATTAGCCAAAGGTACAGTCACTCGTATTATTTTGTGAAATTTTATTACTTAATTATGTAAATATAAAAAATCCCGTAGAATGAACTTGTGAATTGCACGGTATACTTAAATTTTATGAACATCTCTGCATTTATGACAACTAAAATTTGAGAGAGAGAATGAACTCGCATGTCTGCACTTCGTGGTAAATATTGTATAGAAGTATAGACCACCTGTCCCACATATGTGTATGAATCTGGTTATACAGATGGTCAATTTTTTCGGAATCTCTTCTTCAACGAGAGGCTGAAGACGTGTGGCATGTGGTTGGTTCTAACGGGTCAGGTGTTACTTGACGAAAATAATCAGAGGTCCACAGAAATTGAGTTTTTATGAAAATTTGTAACAAAAATAATGAAGTTTTATTTTTGTATTTCTGTTAAACAATGAAAAGGAAATATTCCTTATTATTTACCTTATTTGGTCCATTTTCGTTCTATTTATTTCTGAAAAATAAGTCCAAAAAATGCAATGTTAGTTTGATGGTAACAATACTCTTTAGAATTTAAGGTGTGTTAAAAATCGGCTACTGCTAAAAAATACGGAAATGAAATTTGCATGTTTATTGCTTCTACTTCTCAATTATGAATAATTGAACACAATGCAGCATTTAGGTATTTGAATACGCGTTTATTTCAGATTCAGCTAATAAGTATAATGTTGTCGAGAAAGAACCTTGAAGACACTATTATGTAGATTAGATATGGAATAACATTATTTCCGATAAAAAAAAATAATTTATAAATTACAGAATACTGTCTATAATATCTCAGCTGCTCGTTCAGTTTATATGTATATTAATATAGTATGAAAAACATCTTTACTTGGGGCGGATGCGGATTTAATTCATGAAAAATTTAAACAAAAATTACACGATACAAATGTACTTAACAGGAAAAAACTTTGTCATCTTATCTCTCAGTTTCTACAACTTTTCTAATATTGTCGACTTATCTGTTCAGTTCACCTCTGTCTTCTTCTACATATACTTGCTCTGCTTCCTTCTGTCTTCCCCTCTTTCTTCTTCACGGGGCTTCACTCACTTCTTTCTTTTCTCTGCTTCCTCTGCTTCTTTCCAAAATACTACTTTCCTGATTTTCTTATCTTTAGTTCCTTTTTTATTCTTTATATTTATCATCTTTATATTATTTTCAAGATTCTTTAATCGTTTTGTGTGAATCATTCAAACTTCTTCAGACAATTTTATCTTTTGACAATTCAATCCCTAAACTCCTTAATTTTTTGTATTTTCACAAACCATTTTCAAGAACTTAACCTCCCCAGAATTAATTCATGTAATTTTGCCAAATAAAAAAAATACATGACACAATTTATTTCGACGATTTGAAAAATAACAGCAATCGATTGTTTTTAGAAATTAGCAAAGTTAGGTGTCACTTCGGGCTTTAGGACATAAAAAAAGACAACACAAAAAAAATAGCACTATACGACAAATAGTGCACATAACAAAAAAAGATACGATAGAAAACTGGGATAAATTTTTATAGAAATAGATATTGAGATCACTCAATTTGAAAAAATAGGCAAATAAAAATAGTTTCTATAGGAAAAGTTAATAAAGTGTGCACTGCACTTCAAAAAAGGCTTCTTAAAAGGGCATTATGCGACGCAAAAAGTACAGCACGACAAAAAGAGCACAACTGACAAAGAGGAACACACCAAAAGATAAATTTACATCATCTTATGTTTTTTACAACAAAAAATGTTTCTGCATCACAAAATAAATACACTCCACGACATTTAAGACTTTTTTGTCTCTTTATTTTATGTATCCCAGATATTTTGTTAACAATGGTTAATATTTTAATCACAAATGAAATTATTACTATCTTTACTATCTTTGCTTTGCCTATGTTATTTAGATTTGCTTTGCTGTTATTTAGCTTTGATTTGCCTATGTTATTTAGCAAAATACCAATATTTTGAGACATTAATAGCTGTTTGCAAGTCAGTTTATTAAAATTTACGAGCCCAATAAACAGTGATAGATGTTTATTTGAGAATGATATTTAAGAATGATAGCAAAATTATATAAAAATATAGACTTTTGCCATAAAAACTGTGCTATCATGCATTTTCAAATAAACTATAGTCTGTAATTTATTGAAGTTCGTGTCATTTAGACAGATGCCATTCTTAAGTTTTGTCAAAGGTTATCACTCATAAACTTACAGCCGATTATAAAATTGAAATAAACTATTTTGACAATATTGACAATTCTCTATAAAAGGTCGTGTCTTCATGAACGGTTTTAGAGAAAGGCAACTTTTTACAAAAATTATTAGTTTCTTGGTACAAAAACAGAATTTTTTCTAAAGTTTGTTTGACTTTTGTGTCTTTTTTTTTTAATTATTTTGACAAAATGAGTTTAAGTGGGGGACCTTTTAACGGATTTATGTCTTATATTTCATCTTTTTTTTTATCTAATTGATACAGAAAAAATAAGGCCATTTGTAAAGTAGACACGAAATAGTGCACATGACGTATTTATTGCTGTGAAACAAAGGTGAAAGGCCGTTAAAAAGTCGGTAATTAAACAATTATTAAATAAAATAAACCTGTAAAAATAATCAAAAAACACGCTCAAAACTTAAACAAAACTATAGAAAAAGAACACAACTGGTTTCTTACGTGTTTCTCCAGTAACCATACATTTTATTGGCAGCAGAATCATATTAAAAATGAAGAATACGATTCTCACGCATGCTCAGAATTCATATATTTTGTTTAGCTTATTCTTAAGCATAATACTATTACCAATAATAAAAATAAGTTGTATAAGTAGTAATATGTAAATATTTTTCTCATTTAAGCGCATGCAAAAATATTCGATAATTTTGTACACGAGTATAAATATTATATGATAACGTGTTAAATAAAAGCTCGGATATTTTAACACAATGACTTGAGTACTTGATTATTGATGTCAGTTTCAAAGGGTAGATAACGGGGCATTTATTTCTATTGAGATAAACCGTGGTTGTGGGGCGATAAAAGCAAATTCATATTTCAAACAAAATTTGAGTTTAATTACAGATAAGGTGGACCTTGGTTTTTAATTTCCTTTAAAACTAATGAAAATGGAGAAAATTGTTATACAAAAAAAAAATAATTACAAAAAAATATTAATTTCAATAAATTTCTCTATTTCTTTTTTGCCAGCTTCTCCGCTAGCTCACACATTTTCTTCTTTCTTCTGCACCAACTTACTCTGCTTCTGTATTTAAAATTGCTTCTACCCTTGCTCTGCTATCTGGTCTGTTCTTCTTCAACGTTATGAAATCAATTTTACCGTTCTTTCCTTTTTAAACAGATACAAATTCTTCACATTCAATGAGCAAATATCTATAAATTTCCATCCAAAACCCTTTCTTTTCCAAAAATCTAACTGTCAATCCGCTTCAAAATTTCAGAAATTTCTTTCTTTTTCAAAATGTAATGGTTTTCTCAAACAATTTCTAATTTCCAGACCCTTACCCATCAAACGTTGATTAATCAATTTCGACAACAAAAAATACTCATTTAAATTAATTTTGAACCAAATAATCAATATATTATGTCTCCTTCCTTTATTAAAATAAGTCGACAGAACATCGCCAAAACATATAATGCAAAAATCAAGTAGAATCATCAAAAAGTTTTCTTTTTATATGAAAGGTTTTACACCATAATTTGGCAAACTTCTTCACAATCACATAAACACATCGAAAAAAAAAGGTAATTGTGACCAGGACTGCCTAAAATGAATCGACTAAGACCAACCATCTAAATTAGTATTAAAAAAGAAAAAATGTTTTTAGAGGATCTACTTTGTTTTTTCGAGCAATAATTTTTTGCTTGGCCAATAAACATTTTATCGAATTTTTACGTGCACACTGTACATAAATGTGGTTTAATTATAGTAATAATTGATATTTTATGGTTATAGTCGTTACATAAGTTGTAGAAAGCTGCAAAAAGCAGACCAATATCATTAACTAAGACTCATTATTTATTGTTAATTCAATTTCTATATCCGATTATATCGCAAATAATACTGTTAACTCATAAACTATGTAAATATTAATTATTAGAATATCACTGTAAAATAAGAATCAAATGGAATTTATTTAGGCCTACTTGACTGTTAACAAATAATAAATTGTCTACACTTCAAAGATACGCATCAGGTTATGGTTATACAAATAGGAAAATAAAATATCTACAGGATTTTTTTTTGGTTAATTAGAAATTACAAAATAAAAGGACGAGGCTAAAGAATACGTGTTAATTTGAAATATTTCAAGTAAATTTATATGTTCTTCTCTATCTCTATTAGTTTAAAAGTTATAAACTATTAAAATACCCGAATACATTGTGCAACAGCCACATTCTAAATTTATTAGCTGAAAAAATACTGAAACACATCAATTTTATATTATAAAGTGACATCCTGCAACGGGAAATTTTCACCTCTTTCAACCCCCTTCGAGTGACAATTGAAACCCCCAAATTTGTAAATAGTAGGGGCTTGGAAGGTCTCTTTATTTTCTATTAAAAAATGCTGTGGTTTTCAAATTTATTGTAAAAATTAACAGTAAAATTAATTAATAATTAGAGTTTCGTTCTTGATAATGTCACTCGAAGGGGGTTGAAGGTAGAGATGAAATTTTTACGTAAAATTGACCTGTTTCGTGATTTTTTATAAAACAATATGTGCAGTAATTGAGCTACTGAATTTATTCCATTTGGCTTTTACACACTCTATATAATTAAATACATTAAAAATTACTGATTTTACAGCACTTTCATATTCAATTTTGTATTTTCGCAGTTATAATTATTTAAAAATACTCTGCTATTAAAATTTAAATTGTTCAATTATGTAAAACTCTTTTAACATTTTAGTACACAAATTTAGAACATCGAATACATTTTATTTAAAATTAATCTCGCATAAATTGTATACTACGGGATCCGTACTGAAATGTTTAGTAACCTTTCATGAAGAGACAGACATGTTTAAACTCGACAATATTATAAATTTACGGCTTATAATATATCTTGCATACGCAAAAAGGGGTTAAAAACAGAATATTTGAGTCAAATTGGTGACTAAGATCCTTCAAGAGCTTTAATTACTGGTTTACATAGCTGTTATAGGTAAATTAAAAAAGAATCGACAATTCTGTCCACTATTGGCCAGAGTAGGAATTGTAGGAAGAAAACAGTTATAGGCACAGTGGGAACTGTAGAGCTGTAGAGTTCTTTCCTAATTTAACTCTAAATATGAAGAAACTGATCAACAAATTATATTGGATCGCTTTATAATGTTCCAACTCTTAGCATTGCATCAGCAGTGGTATAGAAAGAAGTCAGGAAGACACAATAGAATGGCACAATAGTATATTATGCAACGATCATGTAATGATGGTTATTAATACACGAGCATTAACCGGGATACGAAACGAGCCAAAGGCGAGTTTCGTATGGTTTATGCGAGTGTTTTAATAACCATTACATGAGAGTTGCATACGCTATTTTTTCTACACCCGATAAATAATCAAGACCTATAAATATTCTATTTATATTGGTATTGAACACAATAACAGTAATTACTCGTATTTCTATAAAAAATTCTACAAAATTGTAATTAATGGTATTACCTTGGGTACTGGTATTACCACAGATTTTTGGGGCAAAATATTTTGTACTGCATTTTCTCCTTTCTCCTATATGTGTGGAGGAGTGTTCTATATCGCTGATATCAGACATTTTAATATTATAATTATCGAAGTTTAGCTATCTACGAAAATTTAATACGTTTTGACAACTAAAACAATTACATAGGAATTTAGGACAAACGTCAAACATCATGCTTGATTGAAAAATTGTAGGTTTCTATTGATTAAAAATCTGTATCATAATGAAAAATCTGTATCATAATGGGTATCATTATGAAACGGATTATGGGCATATAAGTGCATTATTATAATACGGGTGTAGAAAAACATTTTTTTATATATAAAAATTTCGTGTCACGATGTATGTTCGCGATAAACTCCGAAACTACTGAACGGATTTTGATAAAATTTGGTAACTATCTGTAATTTGGTCAAATTCAAAAGATAGGATAGTTTTTATCTCAATTATTGACCTCAATATTTGTTATTGCAATTTAAATGTTTATTATACGACAATTAGGCATTCCAACGACCTGTCAAACAATAGCTGACAGCGGGAAGGGTAAGTAAATTTAAAGGGGTTGCGACATAGCCTTCCATCTTGGACGCTATTTTTATTTGAAATAATAGTCGCCGAGCCTGCCAATTTATAGAAAATGTATAAGCGGTTTTTTTAAAAATAATATTTTCATTGTGTTCAACATAAAATATTTAAATTTCATCCATTATTATTTATGATTTCATATAATACAGATAGACTACATCGTATGTCGCAACCCTTTAAACATACCAAATCTTAGCACCGCGTTTCATTTGTATGGAATGCCTAAATATTGTGTATGTATTGGTTAGTTCTATGAATTCCTAATAGATGACGGTGTAAGGTGAAGACTTTCGCCTTTTTAAATATAGGAACTTGAAAATTGGAATTGCAGCTACTCATAAATGTAAATAATGACGTATTTCAAGGTTTTTGGATTTTCGCATTTAAAGGAGGGGGGCATGGGAAGTATCATAAAAACTCTACTATTACATAAATGCGAAAGTTTGGAGAAAGGGGGAAATGGAGGAAATAGGGAAAGGGGGAAGATGTGAAAGTGAAAAAATAGGGCGAAGGGGGAAGAGGGATGAAAGTATCGATTTTTTAAAGGTGGGAACATGAAAGTTGGAATTGTAGCTACTCATATAATGACGTATTTAAAGGTTTTTGGATTTTCACATTTTAAGGAGGGGTGAATAAATAAATAAAAATAAACAAATAAAAATAAATAAAAAATTAAATAAATATAAATAATAAATAAAAATAAATAAAATTAATAAATATAATAAAAATTAATAAAAAATAATAAAAATTAATAAAAAATTTATTAATAAAAATTAATAAAAATGAATAAAATTAATAAAAATTAATAAAAATTAATAAAAATTAATAAAAATTAATAAAAATTAATAAAAATTAATAAAAATTAATAAAAATTAATAAAAATTAATAAAAATTAATAAAAATTAATAAAAATTAATAAAAATTAATAAAAATTAATAAAAATTAATAAAAATGAATAAAAATGAATAAAAATTAATAAAAATTAATAAAAATTAATAAAAATTAATAAAAATTAATAAAAATTAATAAAAATTAATAAAAATTAATAAAAATTAATAAAAATTAATAAAAATTAATAAAAATTAATAAAAATTAATAAAAATTAATAAAAATTAATAAAAATTAAATTATGAAAAATTAATGAAAAATTATGAAAACTAATAAAAATTAATAAAACTAATAAAAATTAATAAAACTAATAAAAACGAATAAAAATTAAATTAATAATTTTTTTTTCAAGTATCGCATGAAAAAATTTCTCACGAGTAACAAAAACGGATATTCATTTTTAATAATTGAGATTTGAGAAATTCCAGCGAAGCGGAATCGGGTCAGCTAGTTAGTCTATATATAATGCACTTCATAGTAGTAACTTAAAATGGACAAAATTATTTTACTTTAAAAAATTATTGAAAATTTACTTTGAAAACCACAATTTTTATTATATTTCTGAATTTTTAAATCATGTTCGTTTCCATTCATTTCCCTGTGGTATTCTCATTCAAAATCCCCTAAAAATGTTTTTAGTAATGCATTTTAATCAAGGCATTTTTATCTTTGTACCATTAGGTTTTGAAAGTTTCCGTATTTTATTTCATTGTTTTAGATTATAAATCTATATTAGATGATTTTATTGTTTGTAACTTTTAATCTTATAATTGTTTATCCTTTGTATTTTTTGACCTGCTATAAATTTATGTAATTCTAAATAACACAGTTAAATAAAGTATTCTATATCATTAATATAAGTTCAAAAATGAATATCTCTAAACATTACCCTCGTACATTTTAATTTCTGAAGTCAAGAAAGATTAACGTCCATTTATACTGTATGTATATTTCGAAAGTAATTCTATTTTTGTTTATTTTCGTCTTATCGTTAGTTTCGTTTCTTATCAGCTAGCGTCAGCTTTGGGAACAGAAGGATCTCGTCAATAGAAATTCTCTTATAAATTAATTAGAACATAAAAATACTCAATAAAACGAAAAATTATTCAATTTTCAATTAAAACACAATTTTGCATTCAATTAATTTTATTCACGATTGTTAAAGGAGTAAATTATACTAAGTTAATTATACTAATGAATGAGACACATGCATTATAATATGCAAGACTATAATGATACGATCTTTATTACAATTATAAAAATTATTCAGTGAAAAATAACAAAAAATTTGCTGTGATAAAATTTTTTGGAACAAAAATATTGCAAAGAAAACATGTACGAAACATTATTAAAGGACAACCCCCTACTTTATAATGTAGAAACATAGAAATTGATGCAAAAAAGTTTCGCAAAAAATGTTATCTAGAACTATTCAATTACAAAACCTATGAAAAAAAAAAAAGAATGTTCTAAGGAGTTTTTTATATTTAAATTTATTATTAAACATCCTTGAGAGGGTTTTATTAAATTAATTACCATCATAATAATAATTGTTTAAAAACGAACATGAATTTTTTCAAGACTGGATTATTATACCTGTTTGTCCAAGGTAATATACAACGAAAAAATGTTAACATTTTTTTTATCTATAACTTAGCCGCACGTGTTTGTTTTTAAGCTAAGTAAATAACGAGCAGGTATCTTCTCAACACTTTATCGAAAACAATTTTGAATTTGTTATTGTTGAGATAAATTTTAAATATTTATTTTAACTTTTTCTAATCGAAAAATAATATTAAATTTTTTATACAACAAAATTTAAAGATAAACGTTTTTTTATATACTTTTCTCTAAAACCTCTTCGATTTATCATTTATATCAGCTCTAAAGGCAATTCTCTCACCAGAAATCAAATCACGATTGGTGAAAAACTACCTTGAAGATCTTACAGAAATAAGCAGTTAGAGCAAAGTGACCTTAGCCTGGTTACCAGGCCACGAAGGATATCAGAAGACCAAGATAAGACCATGATAGGCTCCAAACCTTTTTGTGGAGTTGCTAAGGCATTGTGCAAAGCTTCAAACAATGGATGCAAAAAGAGTCTCAGGAATGGTGAACCAACTATCCAGAATTGAGACAGGTCAACGAGTTCGTTAAGGGTTAAGGAACCGTCGGCAAAGGATCAAAACCGACAAATAGGTAGGATAAGAGTAGGTTTTCTTACCAGACACTGTCGCCTAAGAAAGAAGCCAGAAGAACTTAAGTACTTTGTTTTGTTAAATTATTTCGTATATATATTGGATACCGAATTGTAAATAGTCACATTTGAAAAAGAAGTTGTACTTCGAAACATATGTCATGTTAGTGTTTTTTTAAAAATTTTTATTTTTAAAATAAAAGTGTGAAAATCTACCAAATTTGGTTTTACTTTCAAAATTAAATGGATTTTCATCAAGTAAAGGCCGAAACAATAAATAATCCAAAATCTATATCTAAGTAGCAGATCAAGATGAGATTTACCTATTGGGGAATAAATTCATTTTTGTTTAAAACTTAAAAGTTTTAATATTCTCCGTTGGACTGCTTCAATTCTATCAATATGTAATTGATAGAATGGACTCCATCCAACTGAAGCGATTTAAGTTTATACCTCACAATAATACAATAATTTTAGTGTCTTCGGTTCATTAAAATCACAACTGTTACCAACGATAAATCCATACATTTTGAATGATGCTGATATGGTTGTTAATTAATGAAAGTGGAATCAAATAAATGTACATCCGATCTGTGGTAGTAACTGGTCTTTGAAGAATTGTAGTTAAAAGCTATAGGGAATTAATTGACTTAAGAAGGTATAATAAATTACAAAATATTTAGAGGGGATAAGAGTAAGATTGCTAATAAAATAATAATAAAATCGTCTTCCATTTTATTGAATACATTCAAACAATTCAAGGCTGCACTGACTGAAATCTTTTCAAACCACCTGACGAGTAACTGCAGCTGTATGTTAACTCGTCTCTATTTTGTTCTGTAAGAAATTGTGAATTGCCAAAACGCAAACCACGACTACATAATGCGGTCGACAGCAACCGCATCCGGACCGTCTATTTCTGCCCTAAGATTAAATCCTATCGTAAATATTTAGTTATGCGAATCTACTCTTAGATAACTTCCCATTTTCTTTGTTTTCCCGTAAATAGCAGACAATAATGTCCTAATATTTTAATATCGACAGGTTTGCAGTATATACCAGTGTTTTACAAAATGCAGTAGTGTTCTATTTATCAGCGGCAATAAACAAAAGACAAGGCGTTAAAGTGTCGCGGTGTACTTACCGTCGCGTCGTCTCGGGCGAGTGTATGACCCGGTCGCGGGCGTTACACTCTCGTCGTCAGCGCCGTGGGGGCCTCACGGGTCGTCTTCACCGGCCAGCACCAGCAGCGGCAACGGCGCACCGCCGATTTTCGGGTCGTTGTGTTGTATATTTTCGGGGGGCCCATCGATGCCGATGGATGGATGACCGTATACAACGGTACAGCGTATAGTTCGCCGACTTTTCCTTTTTCGCTTTTTGCGCGAGCTCTGCTAGACGGCGATGTGTGTGTGTGTACCCCCAAGGTCGCGGGGGCCCGTCTTCGAAGGAAATTGATTGATCGTTTGGGTGTTTGTTGTCGAAACGGACCGGGCTCTGCTAAATGCTTTGTATTCGGTATGATGAGATCCGATTTTGTAATTTGTAATGGAGAAAGAAGGTCGGTAGCTTATTTGGAAACATGAAAAATTGGTGCTTATTGTTTTTTTGGCATAAAGACTTAGCGCGGTATAGGATATTTCGAGCTGCATAATATAATTATACGCTAATTAAAAAGCGTGGATGCTCAATAAAATTATTAATCTAAACCAGATTTCCAAATTAATTACAGGCTACTGACTAAACTAAAAAGCAACTAATGGGCGTTCCAATAAGAATTTTTGAATGTTGATAATAAACAATTGACAATTAACAACTATCGTTATTAATTATATAAAAACTCATAATAAGGAAATGAACAGTGTATTGTTTCTTAAATGTTCTTTTCGTATTTCAAAAAGTTTGTTGACAAAAAAACATAACTTTATGTCCAAAAACACCATATCTAAGGAACCGTTCATCAGATCTGAGATTTTTTTTAACTGGCCGTTCAGTTTTTAGATTGCCAACTGTTAAACAATAGTATTTAAATGAAATTAGTAACAACGGATTTACCCAATAAATTTGACGGACCTGTTATAACAGGACTTTAATTTGCCAACATTTCTTATGATCATTTATAAGATCATGTTAAGTATTTAGAAATATTTTTACAAATAACTAGCCAAAAGCAATTAGATACGATCTCCATTTGCAAATGAAACGGTATAATAAACTTTCTCTCTGAAAATCCAAAGAAATTCTGCCTCAGTTATTCACAAGATCAGATAATGTGCAACTCTAAGAATTCTTTAATGCCAGTGGCTTCATAAGTCTTCTGAAATATCAACCGTATGTCGACGGTTCTTTGGACGTCTTCCAGGATCCGAACCGACAGTCTGCTTGCTACCAACAGTTTGGCCCACTCGCACTCCGTACATTCCAGGATTATTATCAATCCTTCATACTAGTTCATACCATTAGGGGTGTTTTAAAGGATATAATAACCGTCTCGACTGCAATGCGCTGATGTCTATCTCCATTTCGAATTTTCTTTACTATATCGCTCGGTGCTTAGGTATAAAATTTATCGTTAGGGGAGAAATACGCGGTTTTAATGCATTTGTTCATTATAAAGGTAGGTATACAGAAACAAAGGGCTATATATAGCAATAAAAACAACAAAATTCTTAGACGTCTAGACGGTTAGGCAAAAGTTAGAGTGTTTCTAATGTGATGTTAATAATTAAGACACAACTTTTTTGGTAATCGTTTCTCAATTGATTACGTAGATTTATCCTATATTCTTGGATTTAAAGTATCAATAAATGAAACAGAGGTTTCATGCAAAGCTTTCGGTACCTTCCGTCCGTACTTTATTCTTTGAAAGTTCTTTTTTTTTCTATTTTGGTAGTTATACATAATAAATTATATTTTTCCACTTCTTTAATAAATTGTAAGTTTTTTTTAATAGTATTAGAATATTTTTTTATGTGATTATTTAACATAAACGAAATGCACAAAGTTTGTTTTTAACTCATCCTTTAAGGCCGTGCAAAGGAAGTGAGAAGTCTGAACATATCCTCTTAAAAAAAGACAACAAAAAAGCTACCCGTGAGGTGCTGCCTCTAGTTAAGCGATTACCTAACAAATATAAGTCTTGCAGTTTCGCATCACCGAGTAAAAAAGAATTTTTCTCTCTAAGCCCTAACCAATAAGCTATTTAAATCTGTCCAATACCTACCTACTAATTAATTATTTGGTTTACCCGCGTTTTACTAAAAATTTTGTTCTATGTCAATATTTTTGGCTCTATATTACCAATTAACAAATACCATATATTTTCCTCAGTACGGGTCGGCCTTTTTACCTCTAGATATATTGAATACAGTTTTATGAATAATTAAATATTTTTTAATTTTTTAAAGCAATATTAATTATATAATGTAAACTGTATTTACTTTAAATAGTGATTAAATAAAATTTGAATTAATTAGTTTTAAAATAAAAGTATTTTATAGTAACATTTGAGGTTTGTTCTACACTCACATTTATAATATTAACTTTTTGCACAGTCTACAGAACGATAGACGATATCAGTCTACGGAATGGATATAATTTAATAGGTATCCATTCTAGTAAGGATATGAAATCACTAATCACAGCTCATAACATTTTTTTAGTATCCGGACGACTATTCTTTTTTAATATATTTTTTTATTTTGAACACAATACTCTTCAAAATAAAAAAGACGGACACTGCTAATAGAATTCTACGAAAAGACACCTAAGGCAATCTCAAAATTTCATATAAAAAAATCTGATGTGTCCAAGACATGACTTTCCTATCTAGTTATTATAGGCTTTTTCCGGTTATTTTGTACAACCTATTGCAGCACCTCTATAAAAGTTTAGAGGATAAACTAAATATATACATTTTCCACGTACATCTACCTCGAAACATTTTTCTATAGATATTCATTGAAAATGAAAATGATGAAAAATTTAAATTTAGCACTTTTCCTACAATTTTTCCTTTACGGTCCATTTTAGAAAAATCATGTATATACAAAAATTATAGAGATCGATATCGCAAACAACTTTTAGTTCAACAATTTTCATAAAAATCAGAATTTTGCACATTTTGTCAAATTTCTCGAATACTTTTATTTGAAGAATGTTCTTCCTCAAACGTAAATAACAAATATATTCCATAACATATAAAAATGACCACCTATAAAGTACCCCCCAGATGTTCCGACTCTGCCCAAAATCTAATCAGTTCTTTGGACCCTGGAACAAAGCTTACGTTTAAACATTGGTGTTTTTCTGTGTTATGGAGTTATGGTGGATACAGACACACTTACACACACAGACACACAAACATCATCGCGAAAATAGTCAAAACGGATTCAAGGGACCTCAAAACGTAAAAATCCGTCGAAAATTCGAGGTGGAAAAAAAATCATGATTCCTATACTTTCCTTATATATCCGTATACCGATAGAAAAGTAAAAAAATAAATAAAAATGTGCACTAACAAAAAAATACAGCTAAAACAATTAATAAATAAAATTCAATAAACAATGATTTCAACGGAAGACATCTTGAAGTTAATTCAAAAACAAAACCAGAGATTGTAACCTCAATTTGTTTTGTTTTGTTTTTACAAATTTTGACATGACACATGACTAAGAAAAAGAAGACTTCTGGGACCTGGCACTAATGAAGAAGACAAAGAAAAAAGAAAAAAATGAATACCGACGCCGTAACCTTTAACAGATTGCCAAAATAATAATTTACATTTTTCTTTTTTATTTTATTAGTTGTTATGTAAACTTATAGATGACGCAAAGATCTTCCAATGACCTTGCAACTTCAATCATCTGTGCTGAAGAAGGCACTAACCAGTGCCGAAAGCTATAATTATCATTAAATCAAAAAATGTCTGCTTTCTTGCATAAATTTACTTCAATGAGCTTTTAAGGAAATTGACGCAATTGATTTAGATATTTTCGGTGTCATTTGTTGCTTTAATAATATTCAAAGAAGAATTATTTTCGTCATCGGGTAATTATTACTGTCATAATTTTCTTCTTATTTTATCGTAAAAATTATCATATTAGATATACCAAAGACCTTTATTGAACAGTACAGTATACCTAGTATGGAAAGGATTTTTTTCATTTTCCCCTTTTTTAATGTTTCGGTTAAAAAGTCTCTGAAAGAACGTTGTGCATGCCTATATTAAATACAATTGCCCGGCCTTATGGGATCCTTGTGAATTTTACCAATTTTCCATTATACGCACTTTTCTATGTGTTTAAATATGTTTAGCACCATGGATATGGTGCGAAATTTTATATTTCTATTTCTTCGAGACTTTCCTTGTCTTTTTATTGTTGTATATATTTTCTAAATATCTTCTAAAATATATACATGTTCACCTTTATTAGTCAACACACTTTATTTTAATAAATTACGATAACCCATTAACGCAGAATCAGGGAATAAGAAAATAATTTAGATCCAAACTTTTTAAAAAACCATTTATTTAATAAAAGTTTAGATTTGTAATTATTCCTCATGTAATTTGTCACAAAAAGGTACTCTTGTTTGACCTTTGTAGAATATTTCATGATTTTTCTTACGTGAAGTTGTAAATGTTTATTTAGTAAAAGAGCATGATAACAAAACTTGTAACCCTTGATTGATAATAATTTATTTATTTTTCTGAAATACCCTATATATCTTCTGCTGTTTTCCTTTTATTAATACATTCCTTAAAAAAACTCCATTTAAAATATCGAACCAAATCCTTAAAAAAAAATCAAGTAGGTAGGTACCTTCATATTTTGATTCGATCCAATCATTTTTAATATCCTGTTAATTAAACATCGAAACACATTTAGATACAATTTTTTCCATTATTAAATAAAAATAGCATTCAATTTCATAGACAGGATCAATAAACTATTAAAGTATTAGACAAGACGAAAAGTTAAGTTATTGTTAGATTTAAAAGAACAATATACATAATTATACTGTAATGTATAGGTATTGAATTTTTCATGAGGGGACTTGTGTCTTCTATACAGAAATCGTTTTTATTAGGATTGATTAATTGTTGTACACTGAGAAAAGAACTTCTTGCGGTCAAATATGAATTATTTCCCACATGTAGAAATACGAAATTTAAGAATTACGACTAAATGACAACAGGAGTTCCTTTTTTACGGTATGTAACGGCTAACAAGGTATTACATGCAAAGTTTAAGCTTGTACGAGCAAAAATGCGGGATTCTTTATACATTACAAACGACCATGGACATGGACATACGCACAAGATTTCAACTCCTTGTTTTTGTTATTAAAATGTCAACGAACTCGGATGAGAGCAACTCAAATAATTCAAATTAGTTTCGAGATTCGGTATCTGGAATTCCATTAAGTTTATTGAAGAGAATTTTATTAGATTGATCGATGGATTTTGATTCGTACGAAACGTAAAATTGTTCTGGATATTATTACAGCGTAGGAGATTCTTTTGAATTGTAAAATTACAAAAATGAACATTATTTTAACCATATTCATCATTTTTAGGAGCTTTTGGAATCTTCCCTGTATACTTGAGTTGTTTGATAAGATAAAATGTCCCCCAAGAAAGAATCCCTAACATTGATTTATCAAATAAATACGTACTAACCCCATATTTTTTTGTTTTTATAATTTTTAGATTAATTTTCAGCTACGCTCGTTCCAGTCTTACCGCAAATATTCACTCATTACAAAAAATAAAGCATTTTGAAACTGGTTACATAACTATCTGTTAGATAGTTATATTTAGGAAAAAAACGTTAGGAAAACTATTATGAAATTACTTCTTTTAAAGTGAAATAAATAAATGTTTTGGTTATATCCGTCTTTATTGTTAGATTATGAAATTGGTCCTAAGTGTTTTTAGGAAAAGACAAGCTAAAATTAAACGAACAAAACCTTGGAAATATTAATTTTTTTTTGTTAAATAAAAACCTTGACCGGAATGTTTACTCGAAACGGGTTAGATGCACGAGAGTGTTGAAAATTGTAAATTGCATGCCTCAACTTTATTTATGTAATTATTTATCATACGATGATGGCTTGCATTTACTAAACTTGACTATTTTTAGAATTGATCATGTTTCCAACTTAATCTATATACCTACAGATTTTGTTATATATCGTCTTTTAATCGCTAATTTTTAGTAGTACTTTATTATTTACTTATAAATAAAATATAATTGCACCTATAGGAAAAATTGTTTTTTTTTTTACATAATAATATTAAATAGTAATAACTACTAGATACGATTGTCACGTATAAAATAATTTGTAAAAAAAAACGCATACCATTTCAAAAATTTCATCAAGGACATACGAGGTTGTATCGAAAAATCCTTAGGAATCTATATAAGCAAACCAAATTAAAAAACTAAAAATATTTATTTTATTATTATGCCTTCGTGATTCAAAACAAATTGGCGACAAACGCAATGTATGAGGTATTAATAAACTACGACCCAAAAAGATCTATTTTGTCCCCGTCACTATAACAGCAAGAGAATACCCTCGATGTCTGTAACGACCCTTCTAATCCTCAAGGAAAAGTAGAATTTGGAGAAGCTCCAAGTTAGATACTTTAGAAAGATCGCCCTTTTCTATTTGATATGCTTCTAAGTACCGTGCCTTGGATTCTGCAGTCCCACACATTCAGTCAGAATGTAAATAAAGGTTTCGTCCTTCTCCTCATAGAATCTGCATTATCTATCTTCTACTAGTCCCAATTTACTAAGGTGTCGTTTAAGTCGGCAATGCGTATGCTTCCTTGTTACAATGCGTAGCCTGTTATTGCCTAGACAAATACAGGCTGTCGATCTTTTCTGGTTATAGTCACCCAGAAGTAATTTAGCTTAGTTCTTAGTTCCGAGAGGTCATTCCAATTATCGTTTCTTCTGCTCTCCAATTCTTTTTTAATATCTCCTGCTTACTGCAAAACGACTCAAGTCCCGCAAAGGGTGTTTGAGCTCCTTTCCCTTTACCCCTTTATGTCGCGGCACCCAAGTGAGAGTAATTGTATTTTCCTCGCCTAGCTCATTAATTTTTTTTTAAGCATCTCCAGACCATTTTTGAGGTGATTATGTAAGATCTCAGCACTTTATGACGATAATCTCTTGTCTGACATACTTTTTCTCGATGTTGAACTGGCTACATTCCTCAATGGCGTGAATTTCTGCCTGGTAGACGCTTAAGTATTCATCCAAACTTTTAGAGTACCTGGTTATTTTTCTCGATGTTGAACTGGCTACATTTCTCAAAGGCGTGAATTTCTGCCTGGTAGACGCTTAAGTATTCATCCAAACTTTTAGAGTACCTGGTTCTTTTTCTCGATGTTGAACTGGCTACATTTCTCAAAGGCGTGAATTTCTGCCTGGTAGACGCTTAAGTATTCATCCAAACTTTTAGAGTACCTGGTTTTCCTATTACAGTTCCTTCTGTGGTTTTGGAACGCAGATCTAAATACTTTTTTCAGATATAAAAGGGATCAAAATTGGCAAGCAAAATATGTAGAGAAGGAAACAGGTAATTTTTATAAATCTATTCAACCTAATATAAGGGTAAAACCGTGGTTTGATAAGCTGTCAAATAGACCACTAATCCAAACGATTAGCAGAATTAGAACTAATCATGCTTTATACCCTCAATATATGAAGCGAATAGGTATAATAGATACTGATTTGTGTATTTGTGATGAGATTGCTGATTTACAACATATATTTTTGGATTGTTCTAAACGATTTAGAAATTAATTTATTATACCAAAACTTAATTAACAACAAAATTCAGTTACCTATAAATTTAAAAAATCTACTGACATTTGACAGTATATATAACATACTCTATAATTTCGTCAAAACCCTCAAATTAAAACTGTAATTAGGAAATAGAAATAAAACATGTAAGTAGCGATGCTACCAATAAAAAAATTTGTACACCTGACTCGAAAAAAAAATGTTAAGAATAGAAAAAAAAAATAAAGACAAAAAAAACAAAAAAAAAATAAAAAAAAAACAAAAATAAACAAAATATTTAAACCATATTAAGTTCAGGTTATTTTAGTTATTAAGGTAGAGCAACTTTAATATAATTTGTAAAATAATAAAGTTTGTTATATAATATTTTTATTTGTTCACCTGACAATTGACTGGCCTGTTGGTTTATATCCAGTGCCACTAACTTAGTAAAAAAAAAAAAAAAAAAAACGCATACAACTGAATTTCATGCCTTTCGGTTGCAAACACGATGGATGCTTGGCATTCTTTTTTGCAGCACAGTTCTGTGGTTTTGAAGTTTTACTTCTGCCTCATTTCGTCCTGTATCCCAAGTATCTTCGATCCTTGAGTTAATAAACTTTCGTCTGATTACTCCGTTCCTGATCATTCTATATCTTGACCTTTTTGGCACTTTTTCTACCATTAAATAAAGAGGGGTGAGATTTAAGATCACCTTCATTGCGGCCCTAGGACAGCTTCTCATTGCACCAGTGAGTCTTTGCACTTTTGAGATATTAATTAGCCCTCTTAGTAGCTGAACTTGTTTCATTAATCTAGGCTACAACCCGTTTCACCGTTGATATAGAGTGTTCGGATTACATCCCAATCTTTTCCCGCAATGTTTCTGCATATCATTAGGGCTTTCGTGGCCTTGTTTACTACTTCCTTCTCATGTATGTTCCAGAAAAGTTTGATTCCTTTTTTTTATTCTATATCTATCCCGTCTAATTTGACGGTTTTGAGATTAATTTTTCTTTTGCTTGAAAATGCTACTGGTGTTGCTTTGGTGGGGTTTGGCCACATTAGTGGGGATAGAACTCCTACTCCTCCTTGTGAACATCCTCTGGTTGTGCAGATGGAGATGCTGTGTCTCTGCACTTCTCGTAGATAGCAGCTGAGCCAACCACCTGGATGTGGTGCTGTCTATTCCTCTGTATGAGAGAGCTCTTGACAAATTCGTGTGACGTATTGTCAAACGCTTCTTTGTCTAAGAAGACACACATGCCGCCCGTTTCTTTGTGTGTCAGTGCATTCTGGATTTCGTCAGTCAGCTGTACCAGAGCAATGCAATATATTTCAGTGACAATTTCATCCTATTTTTTTTTTTTATACATGAAAGAAAACTTATAATTTTATTAAATATGAGAATGAATAATGAGGCGACTAGTTCTGCCGTCCTATGAAAAGAAAAAATAATTTTCTATAATAAATTTAGGAAAAATAAGCAAATACGGTTTGCTTCTTAGTAAAATGGTAGTTTATACTACCAGAAACATGTATATGTTAATACTTTTTTTTTATTTTTGGAGATACGGGGGTTTTTCATAGGACGACAGAGTTTCGGTCACTATGGGTTATTATCAGACCAAAAAAGTGAGCGGATTGTATAATAATTATATGTTTTACAAATGTAGTTCTTTAATAACATATTTTCTCTGCAAAGCAGACCTGTACACTACAGCTTGTTAACTTTTTCGTTTTTTTTTTTACATGACGTACCATTTGTCTTCAAAAACAAGACTTCTTCGGACAATTGTCCACGTTTTTTTGTCATCGCTGTCAAAAAAAAATTGTCATAACTTTTCCTTAGGCCTTGCAGAACCAGAGTGCCTCCATTTTATCGATTGCTGCTTTGTTTCTGGATCGTAGAGTGTTCAAAGTCGCATACGAAGAACATTGATCAAACAAGATTATTACTTTTTAAAACCTTCAAATATGGTATTTAATATTACATAAATAAGCATTTGTTGGCATAGTAAAATTAAAAAAAAAAAACAAATTGTTAAAAAGGATCAGGCCAAAAGGCAGAGTTCAGCTTTTAGATTTCCAGAATCAAAATATAAAAGCTGCTCTTCCTAACTCAACTTCAATGTCTTAATGAAAAAATAAAAAAGTATATAAGAATAATTAACTAACTAGAATGTTACAAAGTAGAGCAACCTAACAAAAATAATAAAAAGAGAAAACATTGTGTATCCCGCGTAGTTTAGCGATTCGGTCTGAGTCCACCTTAGTAAAAAAGTGAGTTCTTGTGAGAGGATGGTCAAATAGATTTTGGAAATTGTCAGAGGGGTTAAAAAATAGTAAAAGGGAGAAATTGTTTGTTAAAATTAAAAAGTTGAGTTGAAATGAAATAAAGATCAATAAAAATACAAAGAACAAGCATAATTTAAAAATTTAACACGGACCTGGATATAAAAAAGTCAGTAAAAGGATGTTTAAAAAGAAGCCAATGAAAGGAGCGCGGAGCAGAAGCTAGAAGAAAGGACAAAGCAGGAATTAAAGCAGGTTTTGGAGAAACCAGAAGATTTTTTTTATTCTGGTTGATATCAATTATTTTGTTTTTATTTTTGTAGAGTTGAACCCAGTACGAAAGAGATTGGAGAACACCACTAAGATTTTCCTTATCAATATGATTACCTAGGTTCTTAACTCAAAAAAGATACGGCACGGTAACACTCAATTCTCCAATTTTTTAATTTACATATTAATTTTCTTATTTTTTTTTTAAACTAGGTATATATTGCAATTACATTTGTAATAGGTTGCTAAGGTGACGAATGTACCCGGCCAAGGCTGACTAGATATTAATACACCCTCGTATGTAACTAACTAAAAATATTCTCAACGCGCGATATAAATAGCACAATGCACATGACCCAACAATTTTTAAAATATCGCAAATCATCGTTTGAGTGCAGTTAACTTGTCCTTATCGAGAGTGCCAAAGTACCACAGCAAATTGACGTGCATACTGCAAACACAAGTGGTTTACGTGAACTTTTGGGGAAACACCGCGCGTTTTAAATATTCAAAAGACGGAGTCAATAAAGATAAAGAGTTATCAATTTGCGGTAGCGATAACTTGACTTTATTGGACTATTTAGAATAGTTTCCAAGCGAATTTATAACATTATCTGTGCTATTAACAAGATTTCATAAACGGGCAAGTCTGTTTGGTAATATTATGGGTATTTTAATCAATACGAAATTAAATTATTGTTATTGGCAGAATATACAGGGTGTCACAGCTTTTATTAGCCAGGCTTTAACTCTTATCATATTTATAAAAATTAAATTTAGATGAGAGCTATAATGACATGTCGGTTATTTGAAAATTGTATTGACGAATATCACGAACTACCGGTTAAACCGGAAGTGATCATCTTCTAATTAGTTTGGTTCACTCTCTTATATTTTGTGACATTTTATGGGGAAAATGGTTAGAGCTAGGTATAGGGCATATTATGTAAAAGTCAGAAATGTTGAAATATACAGGGCGTTCTATTTGAAATAACAAAATTCTTGATATTCAAAGATAAGCTCTTTAAATAGCCTACATGTCATTATAGCTCTGATAACAGTTACAGCTTTGCTAATAAAAGCTGGAACACTTTGTATATTTCACAGACTGATTGTAAGTTGAAATAGATAGTGAAATTATAAACAAATATACTAACTTTCAAGAAAATCCGAACACCCTACCCTGTAAGAGAACAATTTTATTAACATTTATACAGAATGTATTTAATTAAACTTAATTCTGTCAAACTAATTATCAATATTTTTTAGTAGATAATTGAGATAAAATATATTTTAAAATTAGTGATTCTTGTGAAAAATCAATAAATAATGCCAATTTATTAGTTTATATTTTTACATTTTAGTAAATTGTAAATAAAATCAATTTAATTTTAAATATTAAACCATAAAAATGTATAAGACGTTAACTTATTAGTTGACTTCCCGTTCCAAAGGTCTGGAATTAATTTTAAAATAATTATTTTATCCGAAATTTTATCTTAATACCCACTAAATAAATTTTTTAAATCGTGGGTTTACAAACAAAAGGCACTAAGTCAAAAATGTGTTAAAATGAGTTTGTATTTTTGTACATCATGTAAAAATAGTGCAGTGTTTTCCGAAAGCATGTACATTTTCTTTGAAGCAGTTGATAATCCCTAAATAATTTATAAAAAAATGTAGAACTTCATTGAAACTTTAAATGCCTTTTGCTTGTAAGCCCACGAAATTTTGTAATTTTAATAGGTCTTAGATAAAATATACTGCACAACTCGAGTGGATTGTCCGTATCGCACGCAATATGGTCATATCCATCCTTGTCACACAAACTACTATTCTAAAATATTTGATTGGAAATACGATGAATGGTTAGCCATTTTTTACCAGACGCAATTTTATAAATAATCTAGTCAAAATTAGAAAAAATCTTGTAACACGTTGCAATGTATGTAACTTCATTCGGATAGGTCAGGGGTCGGCAAACCGCGGCTCGCGAGCCGCATGCGGCTCTTTGGCCCCTTGACTGTGGCTCTTCCACAAACTGCTTACACATACAGTACGATTGAAACTTCGTGATGTCTTATTTGTATTTTTTCATACTTAGTTGGAATTTATGTATCTTTATCTTTAGGCGAGTACTCGGAAGCTACTTATTATTTTTTCCTAATCCGTATAAAGTGGATGAACTATAGGAAATAGACGAAACAAGTTAACAAGAGAGAGAGAGTTGAAAAGGTCGACCTCAGCGAACTTACTTCGGTCAGATTGAGGACGATTTTAGCAATGGCCAGCTTTGCAGTACCCTAATTAACTTAACAACAATACCTATATAGTTCAAGTTAAAAAAATTTGGCTCTTAAACAAAATTTCAGTCGTTTTACTCTTGCTATTTGGCTCTGTTGACTAATGAGTTTGCCGACCACTGGAATAGGTCATCTTCGACATCGTGCTGCTCGGCTTGAGTGGAGTAAACGGCAAATCAAATTGAGGTGGTGAATGGGAACGTGTTGTGTTCTCTGACGAATCCCGCATCTGTCTTTGGGTCTATGATGGTCGCAGACGAGTAAGTCGATTACGTGAAGAATTTGTTTGAGAACGTCATGAAAGTCACTTCTAGTTTTTATTGACAGAGATTTGAATGCAAATGATTACATACGGAATGTACTGCAACCTGTTGCACTGCCATACCAACGAGGGTTACTTTAACTCCTATTTCAACCCATCCTCATACATCAAGGGTTACTACAAGGTTCTTACAACAAAATAATGTGATCTTCCTTCCATGGCCTTCTCGCTCTCCATACTTATCACCAGTCGAATATGTGTTGGATACAAATAACTTAGTTGACCTTTGTCACCAAATTCAAGAAGCTTCCTGGGATGACATTCCATAGAATATCATAAATCATTTAATATGCGTGCGCATGGCATATTATTAATATTACTTTTCAAAATATCCGGCCTGGGAGTTTTTATTGGTACACCCTGTATATTCAAATGAATTAAAAAGTTACCCGGCTACAACATTGGTACATTTTAATTATACTTTTTTCTACTATAAATACAAACATTTAATGTGGTCTGGTACAAGATTGTTCATTAACATTGTCAGAGAAGAATCCTTTTTTCTACCGAATAAAATGAAAAACTAAAAGAACCGTTTTCCGCGAGACACCGAAAATGGGAAATGAACGTTAACAAGAAACATATAAACAAGCTCGAAAACACTTAAGGAATTAACATATTTCGTAGGATAACATGGTCTGAGCAAAGCAGACTGTCCGTTAAATCAACAGGAAAGAGACACATAAACAGTCGTTCGTCTGGCACTTAGAAAACTTTTTCCGAATCTCGTCCTTATAAATCGAGTTTCTTTCTAGTCCAGACTAGAGAGAACGAGAAAACGGGGCTTAGAAAAGAAGATGAGGAAGTGAATGTAGTGCCGCCAGACGTCAGATTTGCCAAGTGTTGCTGTTGCTGGCGACTAGCGACGAATACGGTTGATCATCTCGACACGTCCGTATCGATGATTTAACTAACGATTTGGCATACACACAGTTTAATGATTCTTCTGATTATTAATTAGAAATTTCATTTTATGTCTAGGTTGGATTACCTATTCGATTATTCATCGTTGAGTTCTAATTATTAACATGGAACGTAAGACTAATGAAGTAGGAAATAGGAAATAACAAATAGAGCCGTCCACTGCACTTATTCAAATGCAAATTGATAGAAATTGTTCGCCAATGTCATTAAACAAGTTGTTTTCTAGATATTTCTAGAGGCGAAAAACGCTTGTTAAAAGAGATTCAACTTCTTAAATGAAAATTAGTTTTTTTAAAGATAATGTAACGTTTATTTATTTAAACAATTTACATTAATCTGTATTCACTAAAATCACTAATTTATTTACTAACTCAGTTTATTTATACAACACTATTTACATCTCAAACAGTTATACTCTTATATTAAGAATATTTATCTAATCAAACCGATCTTTAGCTATATACTGAACTTATTACGATAAATTTATTTTTTTTATATAAAAATTGCGGCGTTCCAGACCTGTCTCGAAGACTCTAGACATTCTCTATTTGATTAGACCAAGTATCGGCATCGCGTCTGGTAATTTATAGAAATTTCATATAGGCGGCTGAACGGTTCACTCGACCAGTGATAACGAAAACAGAGTAAGACCGGCCTGATCGAAAATGGCTTGCACTACAATAATATCGAAACGATTTAAGCTCGCTTTACATGTATTAATTTCTTCTTATTAAAAATGGTTTTGCATTTGTGAACAAATTCATAAAATTTTGTGTCATATAGAAAGAATAACATTAGACCAAATATATTAATTTGTATGAGCTATTAATAGTAATTACTGCAATATGTTTGAATTAAACTAATTCAATAATAAATATATAGAAGAAAATGTTAAGAATAAAAGAAATTAACAATAAAATCATAATTATTAAATAAAAAATTTAAATCAGTATTTTAAAAATAAAAAAAAAATGTAAATAAAAGACGTTCAGGGTTTTTTGACAACAAACAAACATTTGCTCCCGAAACATTAACCGATTTGAGCAATAATTTGAATTGTAACATAAAATAATCTAAAAAGGATTTTATTTTGAACTTTAAATTATTTATGGAAAAATATTTGAGTCCTTTACTCCTTAAGTTTGTCCATGTTAAAATATTTGGTCACTTTACTCCTTAATCCTGCCAATGAAAAAATAATTCGTCCCTTTACCCTTAAGTAAGTCCATGTAAAAAATAAAAAAACTTTTACTTTTAAGCCTGCACATGTAAAAATAGTTGGCCTTACTCCTTAAACCTGTCCATGTAATAATAGTTGGTCCCTTTATCCCTTAAGCCTATCCGTATCAAAATAGTTCGCCCACTTACCACTTACGCTTAACCTTGTAAAAATATTTGGTTCATTATTTTACCATGTAAAAATAATATTTGATCCTAATATCAAATTCAGATACAAGTTCCATTTTGTTCGTTCAAACTCTTGCAAAAATCGATTACTTCGCCATCCTGTATGTTAGTCGCGCAAGATCCACGTTTATTTCAACTAAATACTCTCTCTGTTAGACAAAATAACTAACCAATGAAATGAAATTTTTAAAAGACGTTTAAAATCTATTAAATAATTATTTGACTTTAAAAATAAGAGCAATATAGAAAAAACATTGCATAGCAAGGTAATGGCATGCGAGCTATTTTCGACCAGTCCAGTCATGCTCTAATCCCTTAAATCCCTATCTACCTTATTTGGATCTATTAAGGCCTTACTTGTCTGATTACCAAGAATATTCAAAGCAATAATCAATCTCCGAAACACCTAAAGATATTCCCATGGCCAAGTCCATCAGTAGAAGAAATCGCAGCATACTAATAAAATTCTAGAATTTACCGGAAGCACCACAGTCTACAAAATGGTGAGTCCGCCGACGTTTGTTATGGTGGATGTGAATCTAGGGTTTTCGTAAAAAGTTTTGGTGAATGCGAGAACATTTGGGTTCGCCAAATTTTTCGCTGTTTTGCTGATGCAGTTAGTTAGTTCATGTTGAGACGTTTCTGTGAGCCGATCAACATAATTAATATAAATAAATGAATAAGTAAATGTGATTATATAAATTAGTGTATTATTTGAATATAAATAATTTAGTGTATTTAGTGTAAATAAATAATAAACTGTTTAAAATAAATAAACATTACAGTATTAAAAAGAAATTCAAACAAGTCTTACTTCATAAAAATATATTTTTTCTACTCCTGTATCATAATTTGTCAATTAAATGTTAGTTTATTAATGATGATAATTACAGGTTTTTATTACTAAACGGACACGACCAATATAAATTAATAAATTACAATAATATAGTAGGCACGATATTCTTTACCCTAAAATAATTGTTTGATAGTAGAGCTCCGAAACAAAGGTTTAATTTCTTGTCTCAATTATTAATACCTAATAATAGAAAATTTCTAGCAGCAATATTGATAATTAATTTTCCACTTCTTAGAAAAAGCAAAACATATAAATATGTTTATAGGTGGATTTAATCAACCTAATTTTGTTTTAAGCATTAACATAGACATACATTTAAGGATTTAAAAAAAATAGGTTTCAGAAAATTTAATCATAAGCATAATATTTGACAAATCATTAAAACTGGGAAAAAGACGTGGTAAATGCTTCTGAAATTGCTCTGCTATCTCACAATTATTATTAATGATAAAAAGATGTAGAAAAAGAGTTTAAAAGTTCGAAAATTTAAAATTATGACAATAGCTTAACCTCACTTTTTTATCTTCACTATGTGTATGTTAATGTGTATGCTTATCTTCTGTATAAACCAGTACATTGAAATGTATTGAATTTAACTTTTATGTTAATGTCTATGTCAATGCTTAAACCTAAAACAGGCTGACTAAACGCACTAAGAGCAAACCGGACCTCTCGTGAAGGCAAAAATGATTTAAGGATTTTCTAATATAAATTGTATTTATATGCGTGCCACTGAAAATACTTCATGATATTATGTGTTTTGACAATATTGAGAACTTGAAATTTGTGCAACGATGAGACAGCACTCTACAGAGACGTTTAAGAAAAAAAAAAGGTGGGAAAGTATCCCATTTAAAAACTACTAGATATTTATTAAAACAAAATGCGTCAAATTTTTATAGACTTTTCAAATTAAATACTTTTGGAAGGTTTACAAAAAATTCAAGGATTCTCCACCCTAAGTTTTGTTATTATTGGTATTTCCTGAAAATTTCACAAACATCGAACTAAAAATCAAGGCTCAGAATGAATTATAAATTTTTGAGGTGTTCGGTTTGCTTCATTATAAACAGTTAATGAATTTGAAAAGAATTATCAGTTTTGAGTTAATAAATAGATGTAGAAAAAATATGCGAAACTCGCCTACGGTTCGTTTTAAATCTTACTTTTGGCTCGTGTATTAACAGATACTATATATTATATGATTGTTGCATAATATACTGTATTTTAGACATGTCTTTATTATTACTATCACTCATATAAATATTGTGTCCCACTTTTCATGAAACCTCTCCTGTATCTTTTTAAATCGAAATTAAATTAATTTTAAATTTGAATATAGATCCATAATTTAATTTTTTGACCTTTATATTTTATATGGATCATAGGCGAACTAGAAACCTAGCAATTAAAATATTTATTCCTCTGTTACTAGTAAATCTGCAGTTTTACGAATTGGACATATCTACGGAGATACTATAACACTAAGAGAAGAATTTTTAATTTTATATTATAAATTGTTTTTTTTTTGTTTTTCAGCTTATGGTAAAGTGTTCCTAGTGAGAAAACGTGGTGGTTCAGACGACGGCCGTCTGTACGCCATGAAAGTACTGAAAAAGGCAACGATAGTCCAAAAGAAAAAAACGACTGAGCACACGAAAACCGAGAGACAAGTCTTAGAGGCCGTCCGAGACAATCCCTTCCTAGTTACCTTACATTATGCCTTCCAGACGGATGCCAAATTGCACCTCATATTAGGTAAGTCAAAATATATCATTTGGATTTTATCTTCAAACGATAATAGCTGAAGAACGATTTGGAAAAGTTCCAAATCTCAAATTAATTACTACTTCTCTAGTGGTTGGGATATTGATACGGTATACCAAAGGTCCTATGGCTTGTTTCGCACGTGGAGCGCGTTTTTCAATTTTTTTTTTGTTTGTTTGGTTTTACCCCTTTATTCCTGATTCTATAAAATTACCATACTTTCGTCATTTTTTTTTTTTTACTTCAATATGAATATATTTTTCTATTATGCATCTTAATCGTTGAACAGGTTCTGATTTGATATGTAGATGAAGTCTAGCTTCATGAAATTCCAAGTTATCGATGAAGATCTAGGTTGAGCATATACTAAGAAGCTTTTACTACGTTGCGCAATACTTTGTTCTGAAATGTTTTAGATTTATTGTTGGTGTCTCATTGGTACATCCCGATAATTGGTTGGACCTGGTTGTAGATTATTATTTTATTATGTACTGACTTTTGAGTTTCTTCCGAGGAGCCGTAGTGTTGTTTATATTTAAATTATTTTCTCGTACCATCAAGGGTGGTGCAATTCTAACTCCTTTCTTAAAAATCTGGATACTATCAGTTTTATTCATTCAAATTTAAAATGTTAAAATCTACACCTATTTATAAGATCGTGCAAAGTTTTTTTTTTCAGCTTTTGAAATATACATTCGTTGATATTTAGAAAGAGAGGTTCTGTTATTTTTTAATAAAAAAGTTAACATGGTTAAACTTAGATTTCAGATCGCTTGGCTTAATTCTCCATATATTGGTCCAGCCAATTCCAGAATTGCTTGCAGATTGTAGTTTTCTTGCTGATCTTTCTTTTTGTTGAACGTAAATTTAATTTCGTATAATAAAAATAATGTTTAAAGGAGATTGCATTCATTACGACCATGGTGTTCCTACGCTTTGCTATGTACAATGTCGCCATTTTACTCTCCATGTCCAATCTAAACGTTTCCGTATAGTACAATAGCCGTATTTGTTTAGTAAATCCAATAATCCAAACTCATTCATTTTAATATATACTTCGAGAGACGCTAAAATGGTGGTTCCCACCTTATCGGGACTGAAGCCCACAAGCGTAAAAAAAAAACGAGAAATGATTTAACTTGGAATGAAAGACCGAAAACCGATAGTAGTATTAGGACGTTGAATTTTTGAGTATGATTATGTTTAGTATGTATTGTAATTATAGATTGCAATCCTTTCTGAAATAATACCAAATTACAAAATTTCAAACTGAGAAATAATTAATTACTTGTACCAAAAACAAGACGAGTATGTAAAATTTGATTTTAATATTAAACATTAAGTATATTTAAAGTTCTATCTTATTATTTGCCTTAATAAATGGATCTTTTAATATTGTTGGTTTAGAAGTCCTAAAATCCACTGAATACTTTGTTTGTTTGTTTGTTTGTTTGTTTGTTTGTTTGTTTGTTTGTTTGTTTGTTTGTTTGTTTGTTTGTTTGTTTGTTTGTTTGTTTGTTTGTTTGTTTGTTTGTTTGTTTGTTTCTTTGTTTGTTTGTTTGTTTGTTTGTTTGCTTGTTTGTTTGTTTGTTTGTTTGTTTGTTTGTTTGTTTGTATCATCCATATTTTTGAGGTTACTTCGAATGTATCATTTTGGAAAATCAAGTTTTCAAATTCAGTTAGCAGACATGTCAAAAGGTTCATAAAATATGAAAATCACAATAAAACCGTCACTCGCTTAACCTTAAAACAATGAAATGCGTACCGATTCAATTAACAAGAAAAAATTATATTATTGACTTGTGTAATTATTTTTAAATTACATATGTTAAAAATTGTTAAAATAAATATCAAAAGAAGGATACAAATGTTTTTAAATAATTTGACATTTAAGAACAATTCACACATTACAGTTCAGTTGACAACTTGATACTTGACATTGACAGGCACAGCCATGCGAAATAAAATAACCGGTTAATTATTCTATGGGGTTGCGACAGAGAGCCAGTGTCACTGTGGCTAGGAGCGAAATAGTAGTAAACTTTAGTTAGCAACACCATAAAAAATCATTTTTAAGAAACTGTATATTTTTCATAAATTGGCAGGCTTGACGACTGCTATTTCGAATAAAAATAGCCTATGATTGCAACTATGAAAGTTGCAACCCCCCTTAGAAATCTCACCTTTACAATCAACAGCTATTTGACAGGTCGCTGGAGTGCATAATTTTGCAATGTATGGAATTTTAGGAATCTTAGGAATTTAGACGTGGAATGCTCGGAATGTATAAATTAGTCGCATAAGGATTACACAGGCGGATTTAAGAACATTGATATTAAAGTAGTTAGGATGAACCAAAAATTCTGAAAAACGATAGGGTACTAAGTTAGAAGCAATTATTTAAGAAAATCATAACCGCAAGTCAATCAGAACTTTCGTTCTCAAGTTATCGTGCCGGCATACATACAGACGACCAGACGAAAAATTTTTTTTTGCATTTTCGGAAACGTGAAAAAAAGTTTAAAAAAATGGGGGTAAGAAAATTTTTTCGTCTGCACGAATGCAATACTGAGGCCCCATGGAAAGGGCCTCAGTAATGTGTAAAATTTTGTGTCAGTATTTTAAATCTAGTCAGCATTGCACGCACGCAAATTTATTTACTGGAATATCGCTTAGGTGCATCGTGTATCATTTCAATTCGCGCGAAAAACATTTTGATCATATTGTTTGTGCATTTTAAGCTACTACGAATACGATTGATAAAAATACCGGTTACATCCGATCCCAACCAGCCAATCAACTCTAAACTCGGGAGCTTTTTACTCGGAAATGTTTTCAGTTTTTATTACGGGGAACGATTGATATTTCCTAGAGAAGCAGCGAAGGTGGTCTATTGTTATGGGAAACGCCGCGCGCCGCTGATAGGTAGAACGGTAATTAATTCTATATCGGTTATTTTTAATGTTCTCTCGATTTTCCTAATTGATGCCTTAAGAAGATATAGGCTTGTTTTTTAAGGACCATATTAATTATTTGTTGTAATTTGAACTACTTGCTCCTATAGTCTCTTGTTTTCAGTTTTCTTATGCGTGAAGCAAACTAGCAACTGCATAATACCAGTGGCTTAACTAATATTTACAAGCAAAAGGCACTAAGTCAAAAATTTATCAAAATGGGTTTATATTTTTGTATATTATGTATAAACAGTGCATTGTATTCCGAAAGCATGTACATTTTCTTTGAAGCAATTGAAAATCCCTAAATAATTTGTAAAAAAATTATAACTTCATTGAAACTTTAAATTGTTTATAAACCTATTTTTTGACTTAATGCCTTTTGCTTGTAAGCCCACGATTTATAAGTTATTGATATTAGACTCTAATGTGCCGCAAGTTACTTCTGGTTCCAAAGGATTTTAAAGCTGGCTAAATAATTTTAATTCTGTTTAAATCTGAATGGTATCAAGGATTCTCGCTCGCTACTTCTTGTCCAAATATTTTACTAGTTGTATATTTTTTAAAACAATGTTTGTATAATTTTATATTATATATCAGGCTTTAGCATGGAATTACTAAAGTCTATTCAAATTTAATTTACGCCTGATCTAAACAGAAGCAGGTTGTCGCTAAAATTGAGCAGGGCCGTATTTTACTTTTCCGTCTTGCAAAAATGTAAAATAAAAGAGTGTAATTGTGAAATTATTTTTTTATTACGATAAAAACATATTTTGTAAACTAAAACTATAAAATAAATGCCATACATGGTCTCCCAGACTTTAGTGACATTTCTGGACGAAGATAGGTGAGAGACATAAACTGCGTTAACCTGCAATACAAATTAATGAATGTATTTGACTTTAAAAGAGATGTTTGCATTATATTTAGTTCATTACATATCGCACCTCCGATAAAATAGAGTTATAACTTGAAAAAAGTAAATTACTAAATGTCACACTAATTGAGAATACCGAAGAGAAAACTGGTCTTAGTACTAAACCGTGACATCTGCCATCTAGTGGCGAATATGTGAAGTTACAGAAATGACTGGGATGATGCAACATTTAATTTTGAGCATTTGTATATATTTAACTTAAAACCCAAGTTTTTTTAAGTTATATTTGATTGAATGTGCGATATGTCTACTGTGATACAGAGCATTAACAATCATATTATAAAATTATATTATACAGGGTGTCCAAATAATTGCAAAGAGAATGTATAATTTCAGGAGTTTGTGCGTTTTTTACGGCAATCATGGTTGGCAACTTCTGAAAATGCATAACTTCTAGTCTAATGTATTAAGATCCAAGTGATCATCTCGAAAAACTCTTCTATTCACTGCTTATAATATGACCTTGACAGCTTCAGCTATAACTGTCGTCTGTACCTTTGTATAAAATGATTAGGTATTATAGGAATGCGATGGAGGTTTGTCTGTATCTTTTTTCATAAAATCATAATTTTAATATTTTCAATAATGTGGATAGTTTTCACTGATGTTTTCCCAATAATTGATTTGTTCATTAGAGCACAATATTTATAATATTGGACGCCACTTTATTTTAATTAACATTTTTTTTATGTATCCAGTATTAAATAACATATATAAACAACACATTAAAGGTACTATATAATCGTTAATTGCTTAATCATTTACTTTTGCCATTGTTAAATAGCTATTTGAAAAATGTGTTAATCATTTTTAAATTGTCGATATCGAAGTGTCTGGAGCCGAAAATAGGATAAAGCGACGTTTTTTTTTATTAAGTACTAATTGTTTTCGTGTAAAATATTATTTGTAATGTGTCTTGAGTAAACAGTTTTTAAAACTTTGGAAAATACGTTATTAATAATTAATGGGTACTAATTAATAAATATAAGTTGCTTATAAGGAACGGCCTTTGAAATGTTCTACTGGTTGCAGTAAAATCATTTGAACAAAAGTCGTAAAAACATTCGCACTGTTGGCGCTGATTTTAGAAACATTTAAAAAGCTGAAACTACTTAAAAAATTCTCATAATCTAAAGTTGATAGTAAGATATTTGATATAAACCTATTAAGTACAAATATGTTTCTAAAGTGTCTTAGAAAAGTTCACGCATACTTCACTCCCTTATGAATTAATCCCTGAAGCTCTAAAAGAAGACCTCGTATCGGAATCGGATATGGATGAATTATTTTACATGTTAATAAAAATACATTTATATGAAATATAGTCGATAACTGAAATAACCAGGGTGGTGCTTAAACTTTTGGAAGCCATAGACACAAATCGTCATGGAGGTACAAACATTAACCACAGGGTTACAGGGATGTTTTGAAGATTTTGTCAATTTCTTTATCTGATCAAATGAACCACACCCTGTATATCTGTATCTTAGAGGTAAATAATTTTATCTATACATTTTGAGAAGGTGACGATCAAAGATGAAAATTCCTATTTTTATCTCTATTTTTTCTAAACGGTCTACATCAAAAACTAGTACTAATAGATATACTATTTTCTGTCACTAAAAAAATATAAGCTTTAAGTAGTTTAGCAATCAATAATACAATTATTCTTTTTAAGTGTTAGATTGAATTTAATTCAGAGCCGTGCATAGTTATCACGGATATGACTAGTATCTCTGTCTCCATCGATCATGACCTACTTTAGAAACATTTATTGTGGATCACTTTTTAGACAGCATTTTTCTAAATGTCACCCTTGAAAAGATAGTCCATCGCAGTTCGTAATTCATTCGTTTTTATACAGTGAGCGGCGAAAGTATAGAACACAGTAATATTTATGAATAATTTGAGAACAATAATTCTAAAACACGTCAATATTTTTATACCCACCTAATTTTCTTAAAAATGAATAACATCAAAAATGAATGTGTCTTAATTTTGCCGTTTATCAATAACTTATTTACTAAAAAATAAAACACAGATAATTAAATAGACACTAGATAAATGAAATGGATGTGTAATTGTGGGTGCTAAGCGATGTCGACTAAAATCCATCATCAAAACCTTCCAAAAAATATTCCAAATATTGTGGGTTGAATTTAAAATTATTTATAATGTTCTTTGAAACTTAAATCATGTATACTTTGACTTGGATATTTGAGTAAACTATCGTGACTATCCATGTTGTCTGTGGTTCATGTATGGTTCGAAAGGTCAAACTATCTTCAGAGTAAATTGAAGATTCTACTCTAGCTGACTGCTCCTTAAGTGCCAAATCAAATGGTTGCAAACACATCATTCAATGTCCGGTTCAGCATATAGCCCCCGGGAAGTAGTTGTTTATGTTATAAGACGGTTATAACTGAAATTTCTAGACCGCAGTTGAAATTGGGAAACTATTGAGCTAATTTAAAATTGATTTAGAGTTAGAGGAAGGTCTTTAACTCTAGTGCCACTCTAAGTCAGATAACTTGGAGGTGATAGGCCTTGCTAGACCAAATGGCGGCTGGTGCTTAAATTATGTAGAGCTGCAGAACTACCAAAAAAATGCACGTATCTCATCTATATTTCACAGAAATTATTTTAGACCTTCTAAAATATACGTTAAATAGATTTTATGGATAATCCTATTAATTTTTAAATAGGGTCGCCCAGGTCTCCTTTAGTTGTTCTAGTAGTCTTAATAAGGTATATGCAAAAAAAGATTAATTAACAAGTTTGCGAACAGCGAAACTTTCTTGTCAACAGTATTTTGATCAAAAATAAAGTGTATTGAACATTTTTGAAAGTAGAATAATTATTCAATGCACTCTTTTTAATTTTTGATCAAAATAAAATATGTATTTATACGATTACCTATGTCTTATCTCCATAATTTTGCTGTTTAATATTGATATATCGGACAAGTTTTTCGTCGGCATAAATGCACCGGGAATTAAATCACTAGTTACATTTTAACCGACTTAAATACCTACATGGTCGTAATTTTTACTAAAACCGTGTTAACGAGCTCAAAAAGCATCTGACCCCGTTATTTGACACCAGCCGTTCTCATCGCATAACTCATACAGGGCGTCCCTCGGAAAATGTACACAAAGTATTGTGTAATCCTTAAGGTTCTCTTTTTTTTTTAGTTAACTGTAAAATAATAAAAATGTTTAATAAGTAAAATTTTCATGATTACCTTTTACAATGTTTCATTATTCGTATAATAATAACAAAATCAATAAATCAATATTCCATTCGATCTATATCAAAATTTTATTTACTTGATCTTGATCCAAATGTCGCCAATCATTTTCAAATTCTTTGAGAAATATATCATTCTTTTATTAGTTCAACTCAATACGATCCAAATTTCACTCTTTCTATGAATAAAAATCCACTTTTATCACCTCTTATATCTAAAGAAGATGTATTGAAATGTCTGTATTCGTATGAACAACAAAATGACCACCAGTCCCGATAGGATTTCGCCTTTTCTGTCAAAAGACTGTGTTGTCGTATTTGCAAACCATGTAGGTTATATTTTTAATGCTTGCTAGTTCTGGAGTAATCCAAAGATCCGCTCTTGGCCCGGTGTTTTTTTAACATATTTATAAATGATAACTGTCTTGATTTGAATGCTGATGATCTTAAACTATATTGAAGGCTAGATTGTTTTAGTAAAAACATGCCGGCCTGCTCGAAATTTATTACATACATTTTTAAATTTCTATATCGAACGGTTTTTCCAAATGGTTCCATCTTTAACAGCAAAAGTGGTGTAGTATCCAAATTATGCCTCTGTTACTATGTGATATTATACACATTGTAATTGAAGTTGTGTAAAATTTTGCAATGAATTTCTATCTAAAAAAACTAATTCACCAAAAATAAACCTGTTGTATTATACGATTTTCTATTCAAGCAGTTGGAGAAAAAAGTGTATACATTGATGTCCCACAATGGTCCAGGCCACCCTGTATAATTACTCGTCATCATCATAATATTTTTATAGCACTTGACGGTACACTTTGGATGGAAAGTGTAAAGAATTCATTGCCATTAACTAGCCCAGAATGGTTATGTAATTAAGCAAGTAGGAAGTGTATATCATGTTGCGGATTGCACAGAACAACAAAAAAGAAGATGGCCGACGAAGATTCGATATAATAAATTCACTAATTGGCTGGAATTACCGCTGAGAAAACGAATACACTGCTGCCATAATGATTCATATTTCTGGCCTGTAAGATTTCCGAGACAACACCGTTTATCACAACAACATATCGCCGTTTGAGGTGGGGTCAATTTGGTTTCGGTGTATTTTATATTGAGTCAATTTAAAATCGAAGTGATATGTTCTACCTATTTGTTTATGTAATTGCACTCAGAATATAGATTATAAATACTGAAATTAGGATACTCTATATATACATACATACATACATACATAATTAAACTCTTATAATGTACATTTATTTAGCAAAGGTAAATGTTTGAAAAAGATATACGTATTTTGAAAGCTCCCTGTAATTAACCAAATTCTACAATAATTCTTTATAAAATGAAATGGTATCAAAATCTAAAACATACCAACATTTCAGAAAATTTGAGGTCCTGGTCCTGATTTTTTTATAAAGGAAATGCCATTTTGAAAACTATTCCACGGCAATCACTATAAAACTTTAACGCAGTAATCGCCCACCTGTATATTAAATAATAAAAATCTTTTATCTAAGCTAATTATTGTTTTATAGAACTAATTAATTAACCAACCAATATCAAGAATAATTGAAATTTGCATTTCATTTATACACAAAATTAATTATTATTAAACACAAATTAGTTGCATAACAATGTGGTTGTAACTTCTATAGCAGACGAACATTTTGTGTTAAATCATAATATTTAAGGCTAATTATTATTTATACCGAAAAAAATCCGAGAAAGTCCGAAAAAAGCATTGTTACGTCATATTAGTCAAGGAAATTACCAAGAAAAAAATACACCAAAATATAACGTCATCAGAAGTGTCGCGGTTTTTTGAGTGAAAGTGAACGATAAGAGTAATACTTTCATATAAATTCACTTTCTCTTTTCTAACCAGAATTTGAAATTGCTTATTTCACAGCAATGTCAGAAGAATAATTAAGTTAAAACATAATGTACACAGTGGCGGCGAAGTGAAAATGCGAAAGGAAAAACCGACGCCCGAAGTATTGTAGGTATATCATATTTTTAAAAAAATTAGATCAATAATAATATGTATTTTAAATTCACCCTAGAAATCTTTTTCATATATCGCATCATAATTTAG
This sequence comes from Psylliodes chrysocephalus, assembly GCA_927349885.1. Taxonomy (NCBI): domain Eukaryota; kingdom Metazoa; phylum Arthropoda; class Insecta; order Coleoptera; family Chrysomelidae; genus Psylliodes; species Psylliodes chrysocephalus. Next base: position 32,911,253 of record OV651819.1, on the reverse strand, counting down.
TCGTTGCAAAAAGCATTTACTGTTAAAATTTATAAAGATTACTTAATAAATCAAATACACAATGAATCATCCAAAACATGTCTTAAAAAAAAGAATAATCTATTCTCTCAACAAATGCCCATGTACTCCTCTCTGTTGGCCTCCCATCGTAATCCGGACTGCTATCGTCTGACCCATATATATTGGGTTGATATTCTCCCTCATTACTAACTATTAAAATTTATAAAGATTACTTAATAAATCAAATACACAATGAATCATCCAAAACATGTTTTAAACAAAATTAAAGAATAACCTACTCTCACAACAAATGCCCATGCGGGCTGCTGTCGTCTGTCCCATATTGGGTTGATTTATCATTCTCCCTCTTGGCATTAGTCAATCCTGGTCACACATGTGTCCTCGATTCCTTTATTATTGAGAGTTCTCACAAAGAGAGTCGACAAAGGTATTGTCAAAGCTTCCTCGATGTCCAAGAAAGCTCCTAACATTACCTCCTTCTTTTCCAGTGTTGTCTTCACCCTTTTTACTAATTATTGATGGAGATCGTTTTCTGTAGTGTTTGCTGAACTATAGGCATATTGGTCATGGGTTATAGGTCTTTGAACCAATATTTCTTTTATTATCTAGCAGTTTCTCTAAAATCTTTAGTACGAAAGACATTCTTATTGATCTTACGGAATTTGCCGTTCCCTGTCCGATTTTCTCAGGTTTTAGTATGAAAGATGGTATGGCTACTTATGAGTATACTGCAGAGTCTTCTGTATAAAATATCAAGTCCTCTTTGTAGTACAATTGTCCCGTCAATTCCCGGAGATTTGTATGGTTCAAATAAGTTGATTATCCATTTCAGTTTGTCATAATACACCACTTTTTTGGCAGTCTGTAAATTTTCCCTGTTGGCTTCTTTACGAACTTCCAATCCAATTGGACTCCAGATTGCTGGTGTATGTTCAATAAACCCTAAAGAGTTTTCTTCTCGTTTCATTCCCTGTTTATGTGGACTCTCCTAATTCTTTGTCTTTTGAAAGTATTTTCTGGAGTCTGGCACATTTTAGAGGGCTTTCTATCTCCCCACAGTGCCTACTCCAAGCTATGTTTGTCTAAAAGATAATATCATTGTCCATTTTTCTAAAATTGGGTCGACCATATTTACTTTTATAAAAAAACGAATTGCTACAAAACATTTTTTTTTATCGGTACTCCACAATTCGATTATGTATTAATTGAAAACAAATTGACACACGTAACATCAATTCTAGATTCGAGACAATAATTATTTTTGTGTTTAGCGACACGTGTCCCCTTCGCCAAAGCAGAATTATTTATTGTTTACACAATTATTACAAAAATGCTCGTAAGTGTTGTGATTCCGGCGAAGGTTATTTTGATTAGCAAATTCGAAATTAATGGCATTTTAATAAGATTTATTTCGATTGAGGGACACAGTTTAAAAAATTATTTTTTATCGTGCTATATAGTAAAAAAAAAGATAGTATAATAGTCCATGCTGTTTCTTATCGTATTATTTTATAAATAAACGATATACGAAAGTGTGTTAGCAATAATCTTTATACATATTTGTATAAACTCAAACATTAACTAACAATGTGTACAAACTTATTTTGGGAAATTTTGTCTTTGTTTTTTAATTTGGAATTAATAAAATCATCGCTTCTGTTATTATTTGGCGATTATTATTATATATCTTTTTTAATATATTTTACGTTTATTTATTTTAAACAGTTTATTATTTATTTACAACTATATTCACTAATTTATTTACAACTTAACAGTAATTTACCTCAAATATTTATTTTCTATGTAAGCACTATTTATATTTCAAACAATAATTGTTCTTTTCACAACAAATTCTATCTATTTGCTAACTGGCTTAAATGGAAAACAATTCTATTTATTTTTATAAACCCATAAGTAAAATCCGGTATACTAGATTGCACATTCTGGTGAATTCGCGTACGTTCCACTATTTCTTGCACTAGTCAATGTGGTGCATTCGCCATTTTCTTAACTCTTTTCTTTTCAATAACTAAAAGATATATTGACAATTTGACAGAATTGTCACTTATTTGAAATTTTAAAAATAATAGTAGTTGGGTGTCCAAAATATGAACTGTGATTGGTGGATTTAATTTTTTTGCAGTGTTCTCACTACATAGAATGGATATAAAATATATTAGTTCAGTTGAAAGCAATAGCATACTTTTTCGATTTGTAGTCTATGCGTAAATAAGCTAATATCCATGTGGGCGTAGAATAAATATTTACTGATAGTTTTAGAGCTTTAACGGCTCGCCCCCGGTGTCCAGTAATTTCTGTATTATATTAGACAAATATACTCTAGATCATACACCGATTGCGAAAACTGTCAATATTTTAAAAATCAGTTTTTTTACTGTATTTAAAAACATATTACATTAAAAAATGTTCGGTATTTAACTGAGCAAAATTTTGTTGTAATCCTATGATAATTTTCCTAAAATGTATACCCAAAGTTACTAGTTAACAATGATTCGAAATTCTGGGAAAAATATGCGCAACGTTTCCCAATAATCGATCGACAATCGGGGTAGCATTTTTTTTATTAAATTTGTTTAGTTAGAATTTCCTTATCATTTTATCATATCGTATCAATAGCATATAGGCAGATACACCTGAATCTCATACATCTGTTATTTCTATAAATATTAATAAGCACCATTCTAGTTCTCGTTTATTCAGTATAGAAAGCAAACAACGTTTTATCCTAATGCAACTATTCCTTGAATTTGATAACAAGCAAAAACATAGATACTGTATTTAATAACACGGCGATTATTTTTTTGTTTAGTTCTCAGATTGTAACAAACAAAAATGATAATTGTTTAGGTAGATATTAAATTAATAAAATTTAGACAATATAATAAAGGTGACCTTTCTGGCCAGTTGATATTTCAAAAACGACTTAAAGGATAATCTTGATTTTTTTAACACTCAAAAGCTATCTACTTTTTGCTGTAACTCTTTAGAAAGAGATAATTTATATCAACACATAGTCATGCAACAGTAACAATAATAAAGTGATATTACAATTGTTTATCATTATTGTTGAAATCAACATATCTGATAAATGTGTCCCACTCTATAGTAACACCTTTTAACAGTTTATAACACGAGAATGGAAAAAAATATCGACGTGCAGTTTTTGCTAAACTTCTTACATTTGCTAAAAATTATTATTGACATAGTTGCCAAATGTATATCTTTTCCCGAAACTGCCGGAATAAATGGCCTTTTTAAGCAAAATTATCGGTTTACTTTAAATAAAACACCCTATATTTTTCAGTCCCTTTTTTTTTCCTTTTCAAAAATGTATACATTTTGATTATTTATTAAAGGTCTGGAGATATTTTTTTTGAATCTACGTAAAAAACAATCATTGTAAGATTGTTGAAATTTTCTGTTAAAGTTTATTCATTTCTTATAATTTTTACGGGTGTATTTTCTGGTTTACTTCAAATAAAAAATGATCTGCTACTCTTATAATCAATTGTATCCTTTTTCTAAAGCCGCCTGATATATTAGACACCGTTTTAAAGGTGGCTTGGAAAAAAATTATAACTGACATTAAACGTCAAATAATTTATGTGAAATAACAAGAAGGAACACTCAAACTTATTAATAGACAATGTGGAAAAGACAATTTCTGGATAAAATACATTTGGCAACTATGTCAACAAAATCTTGAAGAAAATGTAAGAAGTTTAGCAAAACCTACACGTCGATATCTTTTTCCCTACTCGAGTTATAAGCTGTTAAAATGTGTTACTATATAGTGGAACACCTTGTATTTCTTTGCTCGGGATAGCCGTAGCTGTAGCATTAAATTAAACAACTTTTTCAAAAAATCTCAAAAATAAAAACTATAACTAATTCCAAAATGTATCCAATCCAGTCCTGTATAACTTTCGTTGATTACATCCATGCGTTGTAAGAACCATTCACAAAAATTAACTCTGTTGAAGAAATGTTCAACGTGAAAGGGATACAGTTGATTTTTCCGCAGTTGTCCACATTTTTATTTACCTTATCCCACCTGATATGCAATCACCCGCGCACTTATCTAACAACAAGTCCCCGACAACAGTGTTCTTAACGCGCTTAATGTTCAATTTACCATACTGGACAGATATGGCACAATACTGACCTACTAAGTGAAATTTGGCCATTACATTACAATATTAGTGATTCATATTCGTAAAAACCGAAAAACAGATAAACATGGACAGACTTATTAATTCGTTTAATTTTTCGTACACAAGTTCAGTCCCAGTTTTAGATTTATTAATTCTTTACCTTTCTTGTTTTTGAGTTTTTTCAAAAAAGTTATTTGAAAAAAAAAAATATTTTTTAACGGCTTCTATACACAACTTAAGACACTATAATTCATTTATGGAACTGTTTTTTCTTTTAGATGTAGACATTGGAATAGAATATTAGATGTATTTAATAGTGTTATGTAAATATAATAGATAATAGACAAATTTATAATAATGATTTTTTTTAATATTAAACCTAAAACGCAATTCTCTACAATGTATCAGTTAAAAAATCCCACTTTTATAGGTTAAGCGATAAGGACTATCAAGTTTATGTATTCAGTAATGTCTTGTTTATTCATAATATTGTGCAACGGATAATATTGTCATCGTGTTGAAAAAAAACTTTCTAGATCATCAACTAAAACACGGTACAAGATAATAAACAAACAAATGAAGATACATGGGTAGTCTAGAATGTGTACGTTTTTTTTTACCTCGATTTTTAGCGAAAATTCGCGAAATTTTTGCATGTTATCATACTAACAAAAATGTAAATTCCATCTGAATGGGTACTTTAATAATTTTAATTTCTTTTTATTGCAGTAAAAATGTTCCTTTATAAATAATTTATATTTAAGAGTTTCTTTTTATTTTTATATGGCCATTTTTTATAACCTTCGCGAAAAAATCTGAATGTGTGTATTCTTGTTTTTGATTTACAAGCATATTCTGTAATATTATAGTAGAGGACATAAGCTTTGTTTTGGTTCTATTTTGAGAATTGTTCCAAGATCCTGGCTAGAAATTAAAACAATTAAATATTAAATAATAATTTATAATTAAAATTATAGTAAAACGTAGATAAATGAAATAATATTGTTTATCTTTTAACTCATTTAACAACATTAATATGTGCATGACCTCAAAAATGTAAAGCTACTTGGAGTTAACTTTAGATTCTCATGCATAACCTTATCAGATATTCAATTATATGCAGTCAAACTGCTCAATAATTATTATTGATCTACTACACGAAGATATTTTAAATGAATTTAAACAATAATTGACCAAATAAAGATAACTTACCAAAAAGAAATTGATAAAAGTCATAAAAACATAATTCTAGTTCCTTTTAATATTATCATACTTACCGGTCTTTGTTATTGTTGTGGAATCAACATTACAAATACAACACAATATTTCAAAAGATTTGTAGTCATTGGTTAACCTGCGCCCACCTTATTGACCTCTTTCACTATTTTGTAGAATGCTATACATATTTTATATATTCAAACAACGGTTTACTAATAACCATCTAGAATTATTTTATGAGTTTATTGAATTTTTTATAATACTTAAATGTTACGATCTAAAAGATTATAGAGAATAAAAGTACACTTTCTTCGATAAGGTAATATGTTTACAAATAAACTTAGCAATTTATTAATTCCAGTGAAAGTTGCCTACAAATTTCCTTTTAACATCAAACAAAGAATCAGTATTCCAGTATTCAATCGGCTTTTTAATAAATAAATAAAATTATCAACTTAATATTTTAAAATATTGCAAAACAAGAAGTGTTGCAAATTTTAATTATATATCGTGTACAAATAAAGATGTGGTGTTTTGTCGCCTTGCAGTAAATAATTTAGAATTATTTAAGGAATTTATTAAAAACAACATTAAACAGCTCTATAAAGAGATAAATATTAACATTTCTATTAAGAAACATTATTGATTCTATCCAGCCTTCGCTTTTCTGGGAGTTGAAGGATCCTGAATGTTGGATTGATAGCATTGCTATAGACTTTGTTTCAGTCTTTCTAGCACCTCATTAACATCTTTTCAATTTTTGCACTTATTCTTTCATTTTCTATAATTTTATCCACTCTGCTTTTTTATGATCTGTTCTCTTATTTCAAGTTCTTCCTATTTGATTTTAGTTGTTTTGGGTCTATTTTTGCACCATTTCCTTCTTGTACTTATTGTTACATCTTTTTGTCTGATCCACATATTATAAACTATTCATCAAAAAAGTATGATAGGTCTATATAACTTGGTATATATGCAGATATTTTGCTTCAGGCACAGAGTAAAAAAAGAGTGAGGAAATACAATTTTTGTCAATACGATAAAATCTTGGTTAAATGGAAAGCCACAATCGTGGTTCTCTTTTTAAGTAATCTAAATATGAGTGACAAAAACTACAAGATCAGATATTATATGTTGACCAAACCCATGTTATACGTCATAAATTAAGATATACAGAGATTATCTGCAATTATTGGAAGGAATGTTTCTTGCTCTTTTCGTGGATAAAAACAGTTTGCCACTATTTGGAAAAAGGCCATTGCCATAAGAACATTGGGTGGTCAAAATAGAACCAAGCTCGGGTGCTAACATTTTTGGATTTTTGATTTTTGGATACGTGAAGAAATTATTAGGTCTTAAATTAGAACTATACGGAGGAAAAGGTATTAATTCCAGATTTTGGCTGGTCAAATAAACTATATTGATTGATGTGGTGCTGTATGTGAGCTGGCATGGTAAAGAATGATGTGTCAGACTTTGTTTCTATCCTGCCTTCTCTTTTTTGTGGTTCCCATGGAAGGTACCTGGGTATTGGGTGACAAATGTTTCAGCTTTTCTCTTAACGGCTATTGGATGTGATTTTTGTTCTATCCACAATACTACACATTGATTATAAAGAGTTTTCAGGCAATTGGATAAAATTAGAAACATGTATTTTTCTTTTCTCTGGTTGATTAGAAAAATAATTAATAATTTAACCTTGTGCAATATTTTGCACACTTACTAATCGGGAATTTATGGCGTGCCATAATTTAGGTCTTTACTTGCCATCTAATGGTTTTCTAATAGATTTAATTGATCAATTGATGCATCCTTGTGATCTTATTGAACTCTCAATTGCTGTACTGGGCGATGTTGGCAAACAAGGTCGACGAAATCGAATTCCTTTTGAATTGTTCAATTAATTAAAACTTTTAGTATTCTATTATCATAAATACGGTGTAAGTAAATAAACTTAAGAATTGGAAGTATTGGAAAAATGCATACGATGATATATGCGGAAAAACTCGAAAATTATGCCGACTGAAACAACATTTGTTTGATAAACATTTTTAATTAAAAATGACTATCTCATTGACCCCTTAGGAATGCAAAAATAAGTGTAGCTCGTTATAATATATTAAAAATTTTAATAAAAAAATGTTTATTTTTAATTATTATTGCCGCGTCAAAAGTTTTTGAACTGTGATGGGATACATAAAACATTTTACAGGGTGATACGATTATCTACGCTGTAAAATTATCTTGTCTACTGAAATCATTTATAATAGCAGTTAAAATTAGAATAATTATGTACATTATATTTATTTATATTACAATCAGAATTAATTAGGAACTAATAAGTTGGACAATTGTGTTATTTTTTACTAGTCAGATAATAAATTGGTAAATGCTTAAAAAAGTTATGCATAGTGTAGTTCTCCTTGAGACCTACTTATAGAATGGGTAAAACATAAGTTCAAAAAATAAGAAACATAGATAAATAATTCTTAAAATGTGTTGTAAAAAAATAACTACAATATATTTATAGAAAAAAAGTTCACACATAATGTCACAATCAATTATGAGAATAGTACTCCTGAATTATTTAAAACTGTTTTAACCTTGAATTTAAATAGGTTCATATATCGATACTACCTTGATATTTCATGTAGTCTTGAGTGGTTATATTTGAAACTATCTAGTACGATATCAATTTTTGAAGTAACCTCCGGATATGTAACGATGAATAACAAGGCAATGATAAACGCTTAACCGTTAACCGGTCGGCAAGATCTCCGGACTTCACACTATTAGATTCACAATATTTAAATCACTTAATTTATTTCTCAATAATCTCTGTTAGAGGCCATCAAAATACTATGTTTTTATAAAAAGTTAAGGGAAATGACAAACTAGCAGAATTTTGTTTGACTTTAAAATATTATGATAAAAACAATTTATTCAGGTCTTTTCGCGTTCTCAACAATAGATAATGCTGGCCTACTTTTCTCCACAGAATGTTAAATTAAAATATAGATCTCTTGTTACTTGTAATTTACTCAAGATATCAGATAAGCCAAATCAATACCTTTTATCGTTTTATTCCGAAAGTAAACAGTGGTTACTTTTCTTTGGTGAATATTATTTCATTTTTTCTCATCTTGATTTATTGTTAGTGTTTTTATTTACGTGTAAGTTACTTTTATTAGTTAGAAAAGTTGCAGAAAATGTATTTACTTAATATTACATTACTAAAATACAATCGATTTATTATGCTAATAATAATGGGAAATTCAAAAATATGATAATGCACCCTAATATTTGTTCGTTTCAGACATTAACGACCATAGACTGGGTCATCATGTCTGCTGTACAAAACGTTTTTCTAATGAAATCGTTATCTACGAAACAGGATATACGTTTAAAGATAATGATTGTTTGGAATCGATAACACAAAAGGATATCTGAACTATTTACAATAATAATTATAAATGGAAAAGGGCATGATTAAAATCAATTACTTTTTCGAAAAAATTATATAAAATCCACACAAATTTATAATATAGTTAAAGTAATTTGTAATAAAAAATTGTTGAATATTGCTGGTAGCATATCAGGACCTTTTCTGACACAAGCAATTTTATTACTATTATTCTATAAATTATTATTACAGCTTTTATGAAAGTTTATATTAGATGATATATGCTTTTACAAAGATCCGTAATTAAAGCTTGCAATATTATTGCTAAATATAACCCATGTTTAAACTTTGACATGCTGGTATAAAAAAGCACGAATAAATATTTAATATCTCTATAACTTACATGGTATATCTGGGAGTAGTTAAGTGACTATCTCATGTTTAAACTTTGACACGTGGGATCTAATAATACGAATTCAACCAAAAAGAGAAAACAATAAGAAAAATTTAATGTTGTTTAACATACGAGGTTAGATTGAATATTTCAAGGATCGCCGCCGATAGTAATTGACCATTATCAAATAATATTGTTTATGTAAGTAATTGTTGTATTTTAAATAATTATTGTTCTGTCAAATAAACTAAAAATAACGTTATTGCCAAGAACTAGATAACAACTTGACAATTTACAAAACACAAAAATAGATTTCAGAAATCGGAGAAAAACGTCTTTCGTTAATAATTTGAAAATTATATTAGGATGAATTCGTGAGTTTCACAAAGATCTGCTCTCTTTTTTAATCAACATATTTCTTCCTTTTACGTTTTCTTAATATTAAATGTGAATAAATCAATTTTTATGAGTCATACAGATGGAATTTTCGGGTGACATTCGATTGCGTCTAGAAACTACGAGTACAGAGTGGGCTTTGTATAAATAGCTCGAATTCGTCGATGGACGAGTAGTTTAGAATAAAATATTGGACTGAAAAGATAAGTTGTTATAAATAAATTAGAATTGTGAGTTATTAGTACCTAAGTATTATATAAATTAATTAGTACGTCATAAATAAATTGTAGATGTGTTTTAAATAAATAAACTATAAATAAATTAAACTATCGTTACAATATAGACGTTTTTCTTCAACAAATCATGAACGATTTAATCCAATAAATAGAGCATTAACTGCTGAAATGAGATAAATAATATATTTAACTCGCCACTACATCACTACTTACTTGATTTAAAAAAAAGTTAGGCAATTATTGAAATGATTTCTTAATGGGTATGTTATTTTGGCTATGGGGTATTAATACACTGCGACAAGATCTATTGTGCCCCCTTATATCGCTATTGTAGCAAGGAAATAGTCTCGATGCCTATAACGACCCTGCCAATCCTATCTTCTCAATTTTCTCAAGGAAGTGTGTGTGTAGGATTTAAAGTGGCTTCAAGCTAGGTAGATCGCCTCATCTATATGACATGCTCCTAAGTATAGTACCTGTTAAAGAAAACTTCAACATATATTTTAAATTAAAACATATAATTTAGTACGCCACTGGTAGTTATAGTTTATCTAAAGCATTGCGTCATTTTCGGCGTAAGTCACAAATTAGTAATAGACACTGTCACGTGAGCAATACCTCGAGGATGGTTGGTTGATTCTATCAACGCGACCAGCCGCTTAGCTCTTAGCGTGGCGTCGTTCACCAGAATCTATTTCTCAGCGTAAGAAAACAAAACTGTTCAACAACTTGAATCAACGGCGTGCACAGGCCTTGTTGAAAATTATTGTATTTTTTACTTCTAACGTTATATATAGGCTGTGATGCATTTTCTTCAGTGGATTTTATTGTAATAAACATAGAAACAAGTGTAATAAGTGCAGTGATGTTAAAATTTTTATGCGATCTTCAAAATTAATCGAGTTTGTTAAGCGAAACCGGTAATTTTATTTTGTACGCACCTAAAGAAAAAATAGAGCTGGTTCATAAGTTCACCAGTCGAAGGTATTGTTAAATATGTGGGAGAATTAAGTTTCCAAACTCCCTCAGTGCCATTGGGTTCTGGAGTGCTACACACTATCGTCTACTTCTCTCAGTTTACTAAGGTATTCATTGAGTCGCCAATGCCCGGTTAGAATCGCTTTTACAATACGTAGCCTGTTCTTGCTGAGGCAGATACAGGATTTCGATCTTTTCTGGTTATATTCATTCAGAACTGTCTTATTCCCAAGAGATTGTTCCAGTTATCGGTTCTTTTTTAATTTCTCCTAATATTGTGTTACTGCTGACACCGCAGAACGGCTCAGGTCCCACAAGGAGTGTTTGAGTCCCTTTTCTTGTGAGACTATCTGCAGTCTGGTTGCTCTTTACTCCGTTATGTTCCTGGAACCAAGTAACAGTAACTGTATTTTCCTTCGCCTACCTAACTTATTATTTCTAGGCATATCCAGGTCATTTTTGAGCTGATTACGTAAGAGTTCGGCGCTTTGATGTCAGCTTAGCTATCAGACATGTTGATAATCTGTTGTCTGCGATATAGTTTCTCTCATTTAACTAGATGCACTTCTTAATGGTGTGAATTTCTGCCTGGTAGGGGCTTGGATATTTACCCAAACTTTCAGAATACCTGGTTTGGAACCATCCGCATACCACTTAATAGTGGTGGATTATTAGCCCTAGTCTTTTTTGCATCGTGATTTTGAAGTTTTTAACAAAACTGTACTTTCTCATTTCGTCCTGGGGTATATCCCACATATCTTCGATCCTAAAGTTAATAGACCTTCGTCAGGTTACTCCGTTCTTGATTATTCTATATTTCGTCCTTTTTTGCCACGTTCTTGTATCATTAAATGTAGAGAGGTGAGGTTTAAGATCACCTCCATTGCGGCCGTAGGATAGGTTCTCATTGCACCGGTGATGCAAACATGTCTTTGTACTTTTGAGATATTAGCTCTCCTAGTAGCTAAACTAGTTCTGTTACTCTAGGCTACAGACCCGTAAATGATGATTGGTCCCACTATTGCTGTATACATCCATCGTAGAGTGTTCGGGTTGCATCCCCATCTTTTTACCATTTGGGCTTTTATGGCCTTATTTACTACTTCTCATGTATGTACTTTGTTTTTAAATAAATAAATTATGCCAATGAAAAAAAAATCCTAAATTGACAGAGTCGCAGACCCTTAGTGATATATTTTCCCAATTAGTTCAACCTGTCTAATTTACCTGACTTTGCTACATGTGATTTTTTTTATATTTTCCAAAATTAAAGATAGTAAAAGGAATTAAATTGTCACACCTCGTATGTCTGTATAGGAGAGCCTAAATGCCGGCATTCGTCGAAGACTCTGTACCCACTCATTTAGCAATTTGAAAGGAAGACCTCCACCTACTACTATAATCAGATCGGACATGTGTTCGCGAGAAAACGTATTCATATGTTATTATACACTCATTCCGTACACAGTACGACTAATTAATTAAGGCTAAAAATAAATTAGCCGCTACATAATATATTAATTAAGATATACACGTCGACTTTCGTTTGTTCCTTAATTTCTTAATTGCCTTTCGGGTAAGTGGATTGTAATTGAATGGATAAATATTTCTCAAGAAGGTTTTCGTATTATTTGGAAATTTCTTCGGATACGGATGATACGGTTTAGAGAAAGTTTCTTAATAAATTTCGGCTGCACCGTATTCTATGGGATGTTTTCAAATTTCGCAATGTTGCAAAATTAACTAATGAGTAAAGTTTTACTGTTACAATACAATAAAATTTATTCAAGCAAATCTTGGAGCGGTTCGCACGAAACTAAGTTCCATGCTATACCGCAAGAGATATTTTTTAAACTATATTTAAAAATCTAAAAGCAATATGACGTGACTGTGATGACCATTATGACCCATCAAAATGCCGAGGTCATACGAGTATGATCCGCTTACATAACTGGCTGTTAACATTTCTTCATTATTTTTTTATATTGCCAATGATTCAAAAAATCAATCTTCAAACCAAAAGCGAAATAAATAACATTGCCTCAAATTCTAGTGGTTCTGACGGAATTACTCCTTAAGAGGAACATGTTACCCCGTCTAAATTTCAAAAAAATCGTAAAGTTTTAAATTTGGGCATATTAAAATGGAGCTATTTTTCTAAGGCTGGATGTAATTATTGTCGTCAATGAGTCGCTTACTATTATTAAAATACGACCCTAAAAATTGTTAAAAATGATAGTTAAACTTTGTATTTGACCATATTATAAATTGCTGCCTATAAAGTGGCTACTTTTCGGACCAATAAAAAAGAACAGTAATAATAGGTTTTCCTATTTTATCCAAAGTTCTTGAGATCAGGTTTCGTTACTGTCAACAAATTATTGCCGGTTCACCAATCATAGCAGAAAACACAGTAAAACAACTTTTTGCCATCTAACAGATGATATTACAGATTTTACAAAAGGTTTTAACACATCAAAATCTAGTATTTGTTTTTTTTGCCTGGTGAGGAAACTCATGTTCGGCCCCAGCGTTTGTTTCCATCGCGTCTGAGAGTGAGCGACTCAGAGCTCTCTGTGTGCAAGTCTCTGCCTACCCTCCAAACCTCACCACCTATATCATGGGCAACACTGGAATCACATGGTATTATCTGCATCAGTGTTGGACACTCTCTTATTTCTGTATTTCTCTGCAGTGCCTTTCCTTATCCGTCATGATTTCTGAATGAAGTCCTGAACCACATTCCATGTACTCTCCGCGCCCGTCATTTTCCTTACCAAATTCCCGACTTCAGTCTCCTGCTCCAGCCTGTCTCTGTCTTCCTGCCACCTGCTACAGTGAAACAATGTGTGCTCCGCTGAGTCTCTCAGTCCACAATCTATGAATGCGTCATTGTCCATTTTGCCTATTCTCAGAGCGTATAGTTTGCAAAGCAACCGTGTCCTGATAGAACCTTTAACATATAGTAATCCACTCTCCTGTGTGGACATTTTGTACCAGACGTCTATGTATTTTATGAGCCGTTTTGTCCAAACTGCTTTCGTTTTCGTTTCATCCCATTCCGTTTGCCATCTATTAATTGTTTCTTGTCTTTCTTCTTTCTTGGCTATAGGCGTTCCTCCATCTTCTTTCTCATGGATTTTGGCTCTTTCAACTGCGAGTAGATGTATTGACGGGACTCCGGTGATGATCTGTATCGCTGCTGTAGAAATAGTTCTGAACCCGCTAGCAACTCTTAGTAATACTTTTCTTTGTGTGCTTGATAGCATATTTTTATATTTTTTAATTTTAAGTACGTTAACCCAGATAGGCGCTCCATACAGCAATATTGATTGGACTACTCCATATAGAGCGGCTCTTTTCTGACTTCCCGGTCCTCCAATATTTGGCATTATTTTAGCCAGAGCGTTTAATTTTTGCTCCGCTTTCCTTGTTGCAAACTGAATATTTGGCCCAAATGTAATATGATCATTTATGATGACCCCCAGATATCTAAACTGCCTGGTGAATTTTACGTTTGTATCCGATACTTTAAACTTGATTTAATTTTTCTTGCGTTTACCAAATCATCTAATATTAATTTTTAAATGTAGTTATTATCGATTTTCTGATCCATCTAAGTCTAAATTAATAATTTTTAGCCCACAGAACTATAGGCCAAATATAAAAAACAACTTAAGTCTCATTATCAATAATGAATATATTCCTATATTGTAAACTATGAAAAAACATTTGGCTTGATTATGGACGAAAACTTACATATTCTTTTGTTTTATACAGTATGGTTCAAATGAAAGGAATAAATTCATTATAATGGAAGTAGTTGATTTTTCGAAAAAATGCTCGGACAGGTCAATTTTGTTTACTCAAAGCGCAATTTTTTAAGTCGAATTCAATTTTCCCCCACTTCCCATTTTTGGGTAGTGACGTCATTGACAATTTTTTTAAATAGTAACCCCATTTTTTTTTCTCGATTTTGTTGGATCTTGCAATTTTCTACTCGGAAACATAATATTTGAAATATCTGACATAACAATTTTTTTTTAAAAAAAGTCATTTCAAGATCAGATACATAAATTTTATGTTATTTTGAAACACAATAAATTAATAAAAGATAATTATTTGTAATTAAGTGCTTAATTAAACAAAATAATAATATTATTATTATTATTATTAATAATAACAATAATAATAAAAAAGAATTTGTGAAATTGTCATTAAATTCTTTTTATTATTATTATTATTATTTTTTTAGATGAAGCACTTAATTACAAATAATCTTTTATTTATTTATTGTGTTTCAAAATAAAATAAAATTTATGTATCTGATCTTTAAATGACTTTTATTAAAAAAAAATTGTTATGTCAGATATTTCAAATATTATGTTTCCGAGTAGAAAATTGCAAGATCTATCAAAATCAAGAAAAAAAAATTGGGGTTACTATTTAAAAAAATTGTCAATGACGTCACTGCCCAAAAATTGGAAGTGGGGGAAAATTGAATTATATTTAAAAAAATGCGCTTTGAGTAAACAAAATTGACCTGTCCGAGCATTTTTTCGAAAAAGCAACTACTTCCATTATAATGAATTTATTCCTTTCATTTGAACCATACTGTATATTAGAGTTGTTCGTCAAATTCAATTTAAAATGATGTGAGACATTTCTCTGGATTTTTGTGCAATTTCAAAATTTTTACCATTTAATGAATTAATTATGCCTATATAATTATTTTGTATACATTTATAATCAAGTTATATCTAGAAATTTTTACTATGTTAATAAGGTCATGTGTTAACTATCCAAAGGTTGTTATATGGTTTCTAAGTTTCTTAAGAATTATATTAGTCACTTTAAACTTTACTATCCGTGTTGCAAATGCGGATACATTATACAGGCGGTAATTTTTTATAAGAATACTCGTAATGCTCATTTGCTCATCAGTCGGACGATGTGAGTTCATAAAATCAGGAGTTTCTAATTTTCAAAAATGCTAGCTGAGGAATATCTAATTCATCATGTAATATCTTCTATGCAGACTGTTAAATATATTCGACCAGAAGGCAAAATTTATTTATATTATTTCCACTTCTTTAGAAAGTTAGTAAAAAATTGTTATTCCACTAAAATATCTGGAAAATCGTTGCCTGTTTGGTGTTATAATAATACTAAATTTAGTGTCTGTACGCCAATTTTTGTAGCATATAATGGGTAACTTCGACATGACATTTTTTTAAATAGGTGAAAGTTTTTCGCAATAAATATTGACATAATTACACATAATATAAAGTGTCGACTTTAATGAAATATTGATTCTAGCAATAGGCAACGAAAAGGACTTAGCTGACGCGCATTTAATTTAGAGCTTAAAACTTAAGAAGTAATGATGGACAATCAATTAGATTATGGACGATTCTATAAATAATAGAGATTGACATTACAACTCTACAATTTTCAAGAGCATCGATGGAAAGTTAAACAATTGCTTTAAATAGTAAGGAACTACCTACTAATAAATAGAGTCCTGATGGATGAATTAGTTTTCAACTCCTTTAAAAATGTAACACACAAAGGCTGTGCATGTCTTGAGATATGGTAATAGCATCTAGCCTAAGATTTTATGTCCAAAACAACCATTGTTTATTAGCACGGGAGTTTTTCTTGACATCCTATTTGAGTCACACCATATATGAAGGAAATTGCTAAAACTAATAGTGGAAGGATACTTGAAGGTTAGAGAGGCACAGATTGTAAAAAATGCTCACAGCTAACGAATCAAAAACTCGTAAGATCCGAAGTAAGGTCGACATTCATCCATCTGTTTAACGGATGAAATTTTTGTTTTTTATTAGATTTTCCATACTTGTTGCCAACCTTCAGTAATGGATAAGTCGCTGTAACACCAAAAGGTAATTTTTGAGCCAAATCTGAACCTTGAGATTCAGATGCATTTCGTTTAATAAAAATCAATTGCTAAAGGCTGTTTAACTCTTCCCAAATCAATTATAATACACTACGGTATAAAAGCAATGTTACATTACATACACATGTTGTTATAGCTAAATACCAGACGTATAATTCATACACGCGCAATTTAATGAATTAATTGATTCTCATTAACAACCATAATATTCAAGACTCCTTACAAAATAGATTTCACTTTCACTAAGCCTTTGCGAACGCAAATACCCCATGAACGCCAAAAACAGGGTCAAGTTTAAATTTGAAACATTTTGCTTCGGAGACTCGGGCTGTTTGAAAATTGGCACACAACCTACTAAACTAAAAGTGATTTCTATAGAAATTTTTAGAGGAATCGGTTTGTATAAGAATGGCTAATATTAAGTTCACCCTGGAAACCGAAATAGCCGATTGTGACTAAAAATAGCCAAGTGCAAGCTGAGTAAACTCTTGAGTGTATAAATCCGTACTAGATTATTTTGAGGTTGCTTAACCTTCCAAATTGGTTCGTTGATAATTTTATGGTGCATATCGAGTTTTTTCGCGCTATGTATTAATTTTCACTTTTTAAGTCAAGTGTAACGTAATCATTTATTTTATTATGTTTGTAAGCGCTAGTTTCGAACGAGGATAAAAAAATTTGATAACAATGTTACAAGGTCCTTTTATGCCAAGGACAGCCTAACTAAACTCTAATTGTTTCATTGTAAACAAATTATGTACCAAATTAGAGACTGCATTCTTATCCGTTACTTCACTTTTCAACATATTTCAATGAATATTTATTGAAATGGGGAATCTACAAGTAAAATGAATATTGAAACAAATCAGTAAATGGATTACTTACAATAATAAATATTTAAAATTCACAATTATTGACGCAATAAAGTTATTTAAAGTCAAAATAATTGATAATTTTTTTTATTTTTAATTTTCATTATTATTTTATTAATTCTAGTGGGAAAAATGTAATGGATACAATATTACTAGTGTTGAAAATTTTATGTCGAATTGTCCTAAACAATTTTGACATTTTTTTTTTTTTAACAAAAAAAAGCAAATAAGGACGAAACGGTATGGCAGTCCCGAAATTACTGTGGCTAACATTAATATATAGAAATTAACTTGTTCTGATATAATCAATGCTATCAATAAGTTAAATGCTAAAATTATAGCAGTTGATGACGCTTTACCCGTTTTTTTTTAATAAAACCCTGTGAACATTTTTATTCAATCTCTTAAATACTCATTCATCTTAAAAAACTAGCACTTTTCCTGATAAATGGAAAATGGCTAGTGTGTGGTGTGACTGGTGTGTGTCCAATAATTATCGTCGCATCTCTATTTTAATAATTTTGCAAAGGTTTTTGAGATTTGTATTTATAATAAAATGTATTCACTCATGAGACACTTAATGGACTGACAGCTTGGTTTCATGGCAAATAGATCTATTGTGTCACATTTATCTTGCTCCTTACAATTGTTTACATGAAACACCCGATCACTGTGAACAAGTAAATGTCTTAACTGATTTTAAAAAATCTTTCAATAAGATTGACCACATTATAAATGCAACCAATTTAAATCAGTTCAGTTTTTCAAAATTAATGGAAATCCGTGTTTGTAGATTATATAAAGCTCCATTTTAAAATTTCTGATATATGTGATTCTATTTCTTCAGAAGCAGTTAGATGAGTTGCTAATTTGGTGTATATAATTTGTTCCCAAAGAACCATCGTAGAAAGTGCAACGAAAGATTCTCCTCAAGGTTTTAAGGAGCAAGTTTTGCGAAACAGATTTTCCATCCGTGATTTAAATAATTGATTGTCGATTACTTCTTACAAGTTATGTTTTTAGTTCCAAGATTAAATGCGCATGAGTCTGACTTTTCGTGGCGTACTTCTAGAATCCATATTGTATTGTTGCTTATTGCATTAACCCCTTCGCTACCAGACCGAATTCACTATCTACCTACAATATTATACCAGATTTCCACAAAACATTTTTTTTAAATTCTGTTTTTAGGTAGGTATTTACTTATGATACAAATATAGGGTTATAAACAGCAAAAAAATCAAATAATATTTAATTATAATGCAGAAAACACGAAAAAAAAATTGTAGAACAAATTTCTACAATTATAGATTTTTTCTCTACAATAAATAGTACATATAGGGACAGGGACAATTTGTAGTAAAAATTTCCAAATATTTATGGAGAATGTATTGTAGAGTTATTATCTACAATATTTAGTAAAAATATCCAAATGCATCATAAGAATTGTTATACAAATTGTTATAATTTTTGCTATTCATTGTATGAATTTATATTAAAAATGTATTGCGTTTTATGAAAATATATACGAAAATTTTACACAATAGTAAAAATTCATACAAATTGTAGTAATTTTTAATAAAATTTGTAGTAGTATTCCATAATTATTATAATTATAACCTAGAAAAAAATGTTCCTTAATAAAATATTCAATTTATTGTTTGAATATAAAAGATACAAAGTCTTAATTACATTATGTAATAAATAACAGTAATAATAACGCCCTCAGTCTCAGTTGGCTTTTCTGCACCTGAAAAATATGAAATAAAAATTAATATCAATTGAACTGTTCATGCCCTTAAAACGGGGATATTTATCACCTTTACACTGATTTGGATATTAAATGACTAAGGGGTCTATTCTGTAAAAATTCCTTTATATTTAACGGCCTTTAAAAATATTTTAATTCGGTCACTATTTAAACGGATCTTTAAAATACATTAGAGGTCTATCTAAAAGAAATAAGGACAGAAGAAAATTAACGAATACAAACATATTTTTAAAGGTCGCCAATATTTTTAAAGGCCGTTAAAGGAATTGTTACAGAATAGACCCCTAAGTCAGATAACTAACAAAAGTGAGAAAGTAGGTATGTCACAATTAAGACAAAAAAACATCATTGATCGTTGGGCACAACATTCGATCGTTGGCCACAACTATTTTTTTAAAATAATCTACTAAGGTTATTTAAATTAGTTATCTAAAGGTAAATTATTCAGAAACAATAATAAATGTACTTACCACCAATAGAATTTATTATTAAAATTTTCTCAAACGCATCGGTGCTTATAATATAATGTGTTATAGGTACTCGTATATGTACCATGCTTTGTTATGTGAACGTGGCTGTCTGGCCATTTATGATCGACGTCAGAAAACGTTGGCCAATAGCAGAATTCTGTTTTGTTCACATGACTTAGAATTTCTACAATATTATAGAATATTTTTGAAAATTGAATTTTTTTCATAAGAAGGGATGTAAAGTATTACTATTTTTTGTAGAGAAAATTACTATTTTTTGTAGAGATAATTATTAATATTTGTACAAATTTTTACAGAAGTTAGTAGTAGTAATTACGATAATTGTAATAAATTTCTACTTCTACAAACAATAGTAAAATATACTAAACATTGTGGACTTCTTTCCTATTGTTGTAGCATTTTATTCGACAATTCAATTGCTACAATAATTAATAGTTTTTAACTATAAATTGTAGTAAAATTTTCTACAAATTGTTAAGTATTTTTCTACAAGTCTACTACTACAACATTGTAGTAAAATTTTCACATTTTTTTCCGTGAATAGTTATTTATTTATAATAAAAAAAAAATATTTTTTTTTACTTCTATTTTTAGATATTTACTTATTTTTCTTTTTTATTTCTATTTTTAAAGATTTACTTATAATTTCAAAGCTAGGGTTATAAACGACAAAAAAACAAATAATATTCTATTAAAATGCAAAAAAACAATAGTTATTTATAACCAGCATGACCTTGGGAGCACCAATCAGAAATTTACTCCCACTACAAAATTTGAATATACCAGGGCTAAAACTATCAATAAAATTATACTGACCCATGAAAGCAGCATTGTGCGTTTAGTAAACGTGTTGCCATAGTGGCAACATGGTACAGTTGGCACTATGCATTTGTTACCATTATGGCAACAGGGCAGCGAAGGGTTAAAAAGATATTTATTCTGTTGGGTATTAATATTTCGCACATCCCCTGTAAAAAAGGATAATTCGTAGTTAGAAGGTTTTGCAATGAAAGCGAAGATACTCCCCGGCTTGATGCGAGTTATTTTTTTTACAAACGCTCGATTTAGTTGTGCTTAGTTATTTATGTAAGGATGAAACCCAAAAAAGGACAATGGAAGTCGACGCGAAGGTCGAACTGGATTCCCATATAGGCAATAGAGAAATCAACTTAAAGTCGTACCTTAAAAGTACCTATCGATTTATTATATTGATACTGGTCAAACCGTTCATGGTAAAAGTAGTTTTATGAATTGGCGTTTAATGTAAATACAATTTGAAAAAAAAAATAAGTTAATGTATCAAATGTACGATCTAAAAACTATACGAACAAATAAATATAGGAGAGAGTTCTACATTCTTTTACAATTGGTTGTTTTAAAACTTTAATACTGTCAAAAACTGTAGCGTTAACCTTAGATTTAAGGTTCTTCCATAGAAAAAAATCTAAAGGTGTTAGATCCGGTGACCGAGCTGGCAATTTTCCAGGACTTTGTCGTCCAAACGATATTCCTCCTCTAGAAAACGTCTCACTGCACCATAATAATGTGCTGTTGTTGAAACGAAATGTTATTTCCAAGTTACCAAATTCATCTAGATTTTCTTTCAGAATTTTAAGAAATTTCAGTTAACAATTTAAAAAGAAAACACAGGCCCAACTATGGTTTCCCAAAATACCACACAATCGCTTTTGATGGAAACAATGTATATTTTTGAACTATAAATGATAGTAAATTTTATAAATTAAATAAATTTTTGGAAATTCATATTTCCTTAAATCCCTCTCTGCTTTATTTAGGCCTCTTACGGTCTTTACTTTTTCCGATTACCAAGAATGAAATAAGTCAATCCCCGAAGCCCTTCCTAATCGGACGACTATGGTTAATGGAACCGACCATGGCTACTGCCGAACAACAGTCTGGAATATACTAGAGTATTCGATAAATGTACGAAATCGCAATATTGCAATAATGATATATATGATATATTAAGATAAATGTTGTCAAAGTAAATAATAAAATAAGTGTTTGAGATAAATAATTGTTAAATTGTAAATAAATTAGTGGATACAGTTGAAAATAAGTTAAATAATAAACTGTTAAAAATAAATAAACGTTACAAGCGTAGGATCCATGGTATATTGAACTTTTAAATAGGATATTGAGCATACCTAGTCATATTTTGTGCGTGGTTAACCGTAGGTCTAGCTTTTTACCCGTGGTTTCGTTTGCTTGTATTCCAGTCGAGAGAGAATAAACAACTGAAATGTGTTTGGGGTGGGTGGCTCAGTGGTAGAGTCTCTGCCTGTGGATCCAAGGGTCACAGGTTCGAATCCCACCGTTGGCCGGGATTTTTTTATTTAATTTAATTATTCAAAATTAATTCCCCACTCGACCATTCACTGTTGGGTTCTAATTAACAGTGCTGTTCGTAAAGTGGCGCTGTGAAACAGTAACAAAGCCTACACAGAACACGACCTTAGTAGTCGATGCCGATGACACCAAATTAAAAAAAAATACCATTCAAAATACGTAATTAGGCTTACAAAATACTAGGAAACGTGTTTAAGCATTAAAAACATTTCACAGCAAAACTAAAATATTTATTGTATTACGGACAAGAGTCAATAAACAATCGATTAATTAAAGCACTAATTAAGAGCAAAATAATAGAAATTCGAAAAAATAGCCGAAATACCTAAAACTTAAATTGTGTCAAAAATCGTGAAAAAACAACTGAAATGTGTTAAATTCCATCAAGAATGCTGGAATTTTTTTTATTTTAATCATAATTTATCCGGGTAAGGATAGAACAACAAATATTTCGAGTTTCAAATTTGATTTGCCACCGTAGTAGGCTTAGAATTTATTAATACGTCGTAGGTTCACTTAATTATTTTTAGATCAGTTTATTCGATCAATTTAACAGGTTCGTCGCATACATAACTGAGAAAGTGATCCTCTCAAGGGCTTGCCAAGTTCAGTCTTTTTTTTCTACAGTAGTTATTTTGGTACGAACGACTGACCTTATTTCAATGAACAGAGCAAATGCTAGTTTATTTTTAATTATGCTTTGTTCATGATTTGGTAAAAAGGAGTTTTTTTATTTTATTGCTCTAGAATTAGTAAGTTAAAATAATTTTTATTTGTGCAACAACTACAAAGAAAGTGTTTATATTACAATTTACATTTTACAGAAGAAAACAGTAATTCGTTTTTATATATGTTTTATACTTTTTTTTATGAAAAAATAAAGGACCTTTTATTTATTAACATTCTGATCCATAGTTTGTTCAGTCAGTAAGTTTGCCTCAACGTTCATGACTCCTAGAAATTAATATTAACATATTTGGTTTCGTTTAGTTATTTGATTAACTGATATTTGTAGTTCATTTGCAGGCTTCTTCATGATCTTTGCCTATCGCTAGGATGGCAGTATCATCGGCAAATGTAGCTATTTGATCTTGTTCTAGTTGAGGTATGTTATAAGTATATAACGGGTACAGAGTGGGTCCCACGACTCTTTCCTGTGGTATTCCTGCTTTGATTTCTTTCAATTCAGAGTAAGCTTCATCTTGTTTTATTCTAAAGAATCTATCTGAAGTTTATGCATCCAATAGCTCTGAGTATGGCTGTGAAAATGGTTTATATTTTATGAAAACATTTTATACTTTTATAAAATAAATTATTATTTGAGATATACTTTAAATCAGTGACATTGAAAAAAGTTAAATGGGTAGGGGAGGGATGAAAGTTAGCTCAAATGTGTTTTTATTCCAAATATCTACACTGTGATTC
This sequence comes from Psylliodes chrysocephalus, assembly GCA_927349885.1. Classification (NCBI taxonomy): domain Eukaryota; kingdom Metazoa; phylum Arthropoda; class Insecta; order Coleoptera; family Chrysomelidae; genus Psylliodes; species Psylliodes chrysocephalus. The sequence goes on along the minus strand of OV651819.1, from coordinate 32,887,580 downwards.
ACTGTTGAATTTTAGGAAAATACGTGACGTACTATCACTAATTAAGCAAAATGGAATGACATTTTGTTCAAGTCAGGGGCGGTTTCTCAATTGGTTCATTTGTGCAGTGAACACCCAGTTCAATTTCATAAGAGCACATTATTTTAAAATCACATATAAATAACTTAATAATATAAATTCACTTTATATATTTATTATTTTCGTACGTACTAATCTCTACTTTTTTGGTACCCCACTGCGCTCAGGCTGATCGCGACTGTCGGTTCAATATGTCTAGTGAACGCGAGAGGTGTCTAAGAATGAATGTTAAAAAGACAGACTAATAGATCCGTGAAACAGCAGTGTGTCTGCTTGAAACCACGCTATTTTTAGCATCATTTTGTGCATCGCACGTAGATTACGTCACGACAGTTAACTTCGCTTGGTCCAACGATTAGTTTTTGTGCTTCGTCAAGGTCACTCTGGGAGTCTTTAATTCAACGTTGCCACATTTTGTAGATTTCTGCATTTTTGGTAGGTTTTCAGCTATTTTGGCTAGTTTTAGTAGACAATTTTCATTTGGTAGTTTTCTATAAATTAATAAAAAAAATCCAATTACTCAAATACAATTTCCTACTTAAATTATTTTGTTGCCAAAATGTAGTAGATTACTAAAAAATAATCGATTTTTTACGATTTATCGATTATTTCCGATTAACGGATTATTTTCAATTAATCGATTCTGTTCGATTAAATGATTATTTTCAATTCTTTTCGATTCGATTCTTTTCGATTCTTTTCGAATCTTTTCGATTCTTTTCGATTCCTTTCGATTCTTTTCGATTCTTTTCGATTCTTTTCAATTCTTTTCGATTTCTTTCGATTCTTTTCGATTCGTTTCGATTTTTTTCGATTCTTTTCGATTATTTCGATTCTTTTCGATTCCCTTCGAGCATATTTCAGGATTCACTGGCAGCTTTAAGGTTTTTCCTCTCTAAAAACCAACCAAAACAAAATTTTTGCTTTTTTAGATTGACAAATTCTTCGAAAATGTCACGAGTTTCTGATGAAATAAAAACGGTAGTTTCTGCGTGTGTACCATTTCTAGTAATGGATCATCTAAGTGATGGTATCAAGCAATCATTTCATGACTCAGGAATCTTATAAAAAATTCGGAATTTAATTGTATTAAAACGGACGATGCCAAAGAAGTTTTGAGGTATATTGGCTCTCTTACAAAGTTTTACAAATGTTAAAATTATTGGAAAACATTGAACCCCCATTTTAAATTACCACAAGTCGCCACTGGTGTGTCAAACTATCAAAAATTTAAATCTGACCGAGTACAGTAAATATATCAGGGTTCTATTCGTGAAAGTTTGAAGGAAAATGAGACAAATACAATTTCTGTAAATTCGAGACAAATAAACTAATTTTTATTCCTTAGAATTCAAAAATAGCTATCTTGCACTAGTAGAGACTATGATTATTCATTATAATATTTTGGTTGTAAGATTTTGATTGTAAGATTTTAATTGTAAGATTTTGCAATACAGGACCCAATACATAAAGCATTTATCAAGTGACTCATTTTAATTAACCGATTGACTTAAGATTATTATGGCTTAAATATCTAGTCCTCTTGTTGGGACGTCTTGCAGTTGTTTCTTTCCAGCTAAAAATTTCATATCTGGTTACACTTGTTCTAATTTTTCTCCTCGATCCGTTTTCTTTGGGTTTCCAGTGGATTATCTTCTATCAATATCTCTTCGTTGGAAATGACCAAACCACTTTGGGCAGTAATGATGATATCTATAGATAAAATACACTGAAATAGGTAGCAACAAAATTAGGTTTGTTAGTTTACCTAAATGATCTTCTTAATTTTATAGAGGTATTCTAATTATAGTTTAAATATTTATATTTGAATATTTTATGTACATTTATCAACAAACTATAAATAGATTAAAAACGTTTTAAATTAAATTAATATTAATTGTAAAATAGTCGAGCAACTTTATCATTCCTTATCAACCGAAATTTCGAGATTTCCAGACTGACGCCGCACATAAATTTTAAAGTTAAAATGTTAATGAAAAAGCTCCAGATAATTCACTCGTTTTTATTATATATATTTTTTTAACAATACCGTTGTGATATTATCGTACAAGGCCACAGTATAAAATGATAATCAGTATTGGATTACTCTATATAAAACCTTTAACTAAGATTTATTAAAGCAATATCAAAAACAAATATGTAAGTTTTCGAAGTAGGCCCCGTTACGATATTATACAGGGTGAATCCTAAATTTAACTGTGAATAGAAGTCATTAAAATAAACAATTTGTTCGAATAACCTTTTCAAAAAAACTGAAAATGTATCCAAAACTTAAATGTGTTTAAAGTTGTCACCATTCATTGAAGTGTTAAGACACAAACGCGCTTCATTTCATGGCTTGGCCTTCCTACATGTCGATATCACACCTGATAAATTACAATAATTGAAAAACTTTAAAAAAGGTAAAAAAGACTTCTCATTTTGCTTAATTTTTGATACACACGTCCAGGCCCTGATTTAGATTTTTTAATCCTGTATTTTTCTTACTTTTGTGTTTTTAAAAAAGTTATTTTAACGACTCCTGTACACAATTAAATCAGTATCAATTTAGGCTTCACCCATTTTAAATCGCGTCAATATCCTAAGAAAAAATCTGAATCACTATATTGTAACAATTTTATTCCTAAATATTTTTTCAAAGACTGGAATCGCTTGGAGCGAGGCCAGGAGAATACCATGATACTTAAAAAGAAGGTATGATATTACGCAGATTAATGTGACGTATTGTGGTGTGGAGGCGAGGTTTTTACGAATTTGAGATATCAGCTGAGAGTGCGCCAAAATAAATTTCAATCTGCTCATGGCCATCATATGCCACACCACAATACGTCATGCGCGAACTAGATGAGATTTCGCTATGAATCATACCTCTATAATTTTTTATATCATGGGAGAATACTTAGAATGTGGTAGCTGCCAAAATTCTAAGATATTTGGTTGCCAATGTTCTGCAAAAAATATGCCAGTTTACAGAAAACCACGCCTTTTGGTTCTGACTACCTGAAAGCTAAAGCCACGTGATCTTGAGGGCAAAACCAGAGAAATTCGAGCGTTTCCACTTTTATCGGACCCTGTAGCTTCATTCTTGGTGCAGTGATCTATTGGAAATGCTATTTTTTTTAAACTAATTTGCAATTTGTCTTAACAGTTATAATCAAACTGAAATTACGTTTCGCTTAATATATTTCCATTTGGAAATCAAATAACATACATATCTCCGTTTATAACAATAATAATAAAACTCCCAATAACAGTGTAGTGAGTTTATCTACATATTGTTATGCAATTAAAGATTTTCTTCGATAAAATACGGATAATACCGTTACGCGCTGACGCTATCGATCAACCCATCTTTCTTCCTCTTATACGAAATACCAGACATTTCATATCGTTCATCTATCTTCAACAGGGGCGGCTCGTTATATAATTTTTTTATTTTGTTAGTTTCACCACTTTAAAATAACCTTTAATGCACGTGAAATCCTTTTACAACAACCTGATTTATTTATTTGTTTCTCACTCATCCTCAATCACCATTCTTCATTTAAAAATAATTCCGGGCTAGCGACCCTTGAGTCAAGTGCGGTTAATGACAAGTAATTACCAAATTAGGAGTAAAAACTCATTAAGCAGAACAATCTCAACCCATACAATCTCAACGGACATGACAAGGATAAAAATTAACTACATAATAATAATAATATAAAAAAAAGTATTTCAAACATTTAACAAATATAAAGACACACCCCAACATGTACTAAAGAACAATTTTGACTGTGTAAAAATAATGTACAAATGCACAAAAACTACTGAAGAAGGCACTGATCAGTGCCGAAAGCTTTACCCACATACACGAGTTTCATTCCTCAACCAACACCTAAAAACCCAAGAACTACAAGGAAAAAATATAAATAAAGGTGTAGGAAAAAAAAACTTTAGAAAAGGAGATTTCCTTTTATAAAGTACCAATATAGAACAAAATAAAGGCCAATTTCATAATCTAACCCTAAAGACGGAAGCTTTTATTTGCTAACGCCTTGTTGAAAAGAAGAAATTTTATGGGTTTTTTAATATACTTTTACCGTAAACAACTTATTTATTTATTTATTTATTTATTTATTTATTTATTTATTTATTTATTTATTTATTTATTTATTTATTTATTTATTTATTTATTTATTTATTTATTTATTTATTTATTTATTTATTTATTTATTTATTTATTTATTTATTTATTTATTAAATACACTGCTCTACAGGCTAAATGCCTAGTTATAGAGCAGGAAAAAAATTGTAATTACAAAAGTAAATATAAATAAAACATATTGCACAATAAGACATAATTTGGATATAAGATAAATTACACAACATAACAAAAATTACATAATATGACAAAAAATTAAATAAATTAATGACTATACAAATAGTACCAAAACAGCTTTACAATTTTTTGAGCTGCGAAAGCTTACAAGAAAATAAATCAATTCTACCTTGCAGGTTGTTGCAGTTTTCACACATAAAATACAACGGCGAGTTTTTTAATAAATTTGTCCGAGATAGCGGTAGATAAAACATTAAGTTGTTTCGAGATTCAGTTCTTGGCACTTTAAATACAAGTTGTTCTAATAACTCGGAACAATCAATTTGGTAGTTAATAAGTTTATAGAGGAATATTAACGACTGATTTTTTCGTCTACATTCTAAGCTTTGCATTTGAAATCTATTTAGAAGTAACGTGTGATTTATCCCAATTAGTGGATATGTTCCGTCTATCTTAAATGTCAAGAATTTTAGATATCGTCTTTGAACGTTTTCAAGAGCGCTTATGTGAATATCATAAAATGGTTTCCATATTATTGAAGCATATTCTAATTTTGATTTGACAAACGCATTGTACAACATATTCATGGTTTCGATAGAAATGAGGTCAACTGCATGCCTAATGATAAATCCCAAATTTCTGAATGATGCTTTTACCACGTTATTTAGATGTTCATTAAAAGTAAGTTTTCTATCGAACTTTACCCCAAGATCTATAACAAAATCAGGCCTATTTAATATAACACCATCCAAACAGTAGTTAAAACTCTTTTCTGATGTTCCTTAGCAACTCCACAGAAGGGTTCGGGGCCTGTCATGGCCTTATCTGAGCCTTCTCGGGCTAATTCGTCGGCCTTTTCGTTGCCCTGACAGTTTGGTATGTCTTAAATACAATAAAATAAAATTAGAAGAATGAAGACTAATTGCGTTGTAGAAAGTACATAAGAAATAATGGTATGGTCCTATTATAGTAAGAACACTATCATTTTTTTAAACCAAACAACTTTCAATGCTTTATTTATTGATAGTTATAGATAATATGTGGCTTTGTTCTAAAAGGGCCAATCTCAGATTTCTATAATTTAAGTAAAGATTGTTTAAAGTTTTTACTAAAACTATTGAATCGATTAATGTATACACACCTTAATTGAATCAATAGTTTTCATAAAAACTTTAAACACTCTTTATTTAAATTTAGAATTCAGAGATTGGCCCTTTTGAAACCGAGCCACATGTCTATATTAAGTTTGAAAGAATGGTTTTGACCTATCGTTATCGGACTTTAGAGTTGTACTAGGCTTTTCCATTTTATGTGCTCTACTTCTCTACCTTCATCTATCCATAATATGTTAAAAGACCCCTCTAATATTTTTGTTTCCTTTTGTTGTTACTAACCTTTTTTGAGTTAAGTTAACAACGAAATCTCACCACCGGAAAAATCGGCGGAACTACTTACCTTCATCCATTCTAACGTGCCGCCTTTGATCCATCCATCTCTAAGAAGACGATGAGAGGTTTCGGCTGAAAGAAAAAGTTTTTGCCGCTTTTTGCTAAGGTGAAACCGTTTCCTTGATGAGTACGTTGATAGCGCGTAGATGGACGATGATGGCCGGCCGATCATTTGTTTCGGAAGGATTGATTGAACAGTTATTATAGCCGTTTCCTTGTCTTAGTCCGGTTAGATTTTATTGTTCCGACTTTGCGGAAGGAATTTCTTAAAGCAGACGCATTTTGCTTCTAATATGACGAAATTACAAGTAGTGCGCGCAAATGAGACACTACGTCGCTGTTATTATGGACACATAAAGAAGGAATAAACAGCTTTTTCATGACAGCATTGTTGTTTAGATGTTCTAATAGTACTTTAATAAGTCACTTCCCTAACTTTTAACGTAAATTACTATGCCGTGGCTGCTATCAAATTCTGAATCGATAATTTTAAGCAATTTTTAATAATGAATCAAAGAAATTGTAAAAAGTGTGAAATGATCTGTAATAAGACACAAACCGTTACTTAGCAAAGAGCATTACGATCACTTTGTTTAATATACGGATGAAAATAAAGATTTGGTTTTTGAATTTAGCGACGTACGTAAAATAAACGTTTGATTATGGCTGTTAAAACATACCATAATCAAACTTGTACCGTAAGTGCATCGAAATAAAATATAAACACAGTGAAGTTGAAGTGTTAAATAGAGCAACTGCACGACATACTGGGTGTCTGCGGGAAAACTTTGGTTTGCTTTATTTCTAATAAAATTTAAGTTGGAATCATGATTTTTTGCGGTATGAGACAGTGTATAGGAGAAACTAATTGCAAACATACTCACGCTTACTCGAAAGAGAAGCAAAAATAAACTAAATTCTAGGTTAAAATTCTTCATCTAATCTTTTCATATCCAGTTCTTTGACAACCAGATTTTTGCAACTTTTAAAACTGACGGTCCTTTTTCTTTTTTTTTCTGTTATGGTAAAATCCCATAAATACGTTAGCCGTTATTACGTCATTTATATAATCTATAAAAGTTGTAGTAAAACAAGATTTCGTAGAACGATCAAATATAATACTATAAAAAATTATGCTGCTACTATACTAATCCGATTATATTTAAAATATTAACTATTACGTCAATGTTTTTGGATTGTTTCGTATAGACCAGAATCAAAGGTTTAAACAAATAAATTCAAATTAGTAGTTTGTGCAACAAGAGTGGATATGATGGCCATATACAGACAATCCACTGGACTTTACTACGCATATTGTTTCTATCCACTAACGAATATCTACAAATTTTAAAAATTATTTTAAGATTAAGATAAAATAACCAATTTAAATATAATTTATGACTTTTACCTATAAAATAAAAAATATTTCATTAATTAGTCTCCAATCCTAGATTTGAACCCGGGACCACTCGCATGACAGCCTGTCATTGACAGGTAAATACGCTACTCTCAGCTCCATCGACACACCTAACATTTTAGTTTGAATTAAATTGATTTCATATAGTTTCATTAAAACTTATGATTTATTTGTAAATATAGACAAAATGAATATAGAAATGATGTATCTTCACAATATCTCATTTAACACCTTCAGTGTCATGTCACAGTTCTGTCACTTGTCGACAGGTTTGTTCGTTTCCCTTTTCATACTGACGTTAAATACAAATTCTTTCATTTCTTAAAAATTTATTTGTTATGGATAGTACCTTTTGGACTATTACTGTTATTTAGTCTTTTTAGACCCTAGTCTCAAACTTCAAAATCCGGTGCTAGATGGCGCCACCTTTCAGTTGCGAGAATCTCAATTTGGCTAAATGGTTTGCGACTCGTTGATTTAGTCAAGTCGCAAACCACTTACCCAAATTTAGATTCTCATCATTAACATTGCCGCCTCATGACGTATTTTGAAGAAGTGGTCTGTTTTTTCACTTTCTTGATTTTATTTTATTTTATCATGTATTTGTCCTATTATATGTTTTGGTATTTTGATATGTTTTTCACATTTTCTTTTTCTTTTCAGATTACGTAGCTGGTGGCGAACTTTTTACCCACCTATACCAAAGAGAACACTTTACTGAAGATGAAGTTCGCATTTATATAGGAGAAATTATTTTGGCCTTAGAACATTTACATGCGGTGAGTACCTTTTCTTTTAAAACAATCAAATATTAATGAAGCGAGAAGACAGTATTTTTATCACAGAAATCTATGAAAGAGTAGACACGTCTTAACAATAGCAGATTGTCGCACGCTGACGGGTGACTTGTTTTAATCTATGCCAATGTGTGCCAAAATGTGCGGTCGACCGCAACCACACATTGCAGTCCATCTATTTCGGCCTTAAACATATGTAATATAATTATCAAAATATTATGATGTTATATTTTTTATCGCCAACCGTCAATAGAACCTTGGCGATTTTTGGAAGTAAACAAACACTTTATCTTACATTTTACCTGCCGCTTACATTTATTTATCAACATAGTCATACCTGTACGACATTAAACAGAAATCGTTGGTCACGAATTTTTAACAAATTCAATTACTAAATGTAACATTCATACACCTTGATGAAACTCTGATCTATTAGAATGTATCTTAGCTTCTCTAATTTCATATGTTAATACTTTTGGGCAACAATTAATCATTTAACAGGGATAAAGTCACATTTAAGTTATGAATGGACTGATTGTAAATTTCTATAGTTCCTAGATTTTTTCAAATAACACAACTTGACAACGCTGCTTCAAATGATGAGAACTCTCGAAAAAATATTAATTAATGTCATCCTGGATTTAAAAAGAGCAGCATATAACAATAGATTCTATGCAGACAACAGACATAGTTTTGCAGCTAATTCATACATTATTGTTCGAACTTGTAATACGTATTCCTTGTTATTTAAAAAAATATTTATCAAACTGTTTAGATTAAAAAATAATTTAAGTTGCATTTAAATATCCCCGCGTCACCACACAACGAATGACGTCATATTTATACATACGTAATACGTGTACGTTTAATTTTACTATAAAACATAGTGGAAATTACTTATATTGAAATTATTCTAAATTGTCTGCAGTATATACGAGCTTGTCAGGTTTATTGTCTGGACTTCTTTAACTAAATAGACTTGTCCATAATGCTTTACTAAAATACTCTTAATGAGTCTTTGAACGGTTGTACCTTGAATGTTTTTTTAAACGCGATAAATTAAATACCTACTGATAAAAGCTTACTATTTTTATTTTCGATTTAATTTGCTTGTGACACCCAACTGCCTAACCAATTACAGTACAAAATATGCAACCTGTCAAATACTAATGAATACAAATTACTCTATTCACAGATAAAACAATTACGTATTTAAATACGTCAATCCGGCCACCTTTTTCGCAAATAAATAAAAAAATGCATATTAATTTGCAGTTTTACTTTAATTTACTGAAAATAAAAATCTGGTCACAGTTTTCTGTATTACCTTGCCCTCATAACAAGGACTAAAGCCTTGAACTGGAAATTTATTATATCTTGAATAAAAATATTGTAGTTAAATAGAAGAAAACCTTATTCAATATATCTCTTCCAACGAATAATCATTAATAAATGTCCACAATATTTACTTAAAAAATTACGTTCCTAACAGATATTCATAATATTAATATTAGATCCAAGGGCTTGATGACCTCACCTATATTTCGCAGATCGTTCAGTTATAATTAGCAGATTTACAACAATATTCCTGAAACGTTGAAAAAATTATCTAGTATAGTATAACCCATTTTATTCCAAGTGACCTTGTACATGTATGGGAAAAGCCAAAACATGGTGTACAAATTTATGAAATGGAAAAATAGTAAATACAAATCGTATTATGAAATGGAAACTATAAATAAAACATACACAAATCCAAAACAACATGTTATCATATTTATGAAGAGAGCAATGTAATTTTATCTAAAAATCAAAGGACTCAAAAACAGTATAAAAAGCCTTTCTTAATGGCCGTTCAAGTTTATTATTATATTTAATTCCTAAAAAAATAGGGTCTTTTCATGTAATGTCAAATTATTAGCCGAAATTACTAAGAATCACTATTTCTGGTACCATAATCTTGAATATCTGCATTTTTCTTCTGTATCTGTAACGTGTAGAGGGTGGGTTAACCCAAGGCACTTAGACTTCAGTAGACCCATTGTGCACCCTGCATTTGTCTTAATCAGATTTAAATTAGAGTTCAACCATATAATAAAAAGATGTACAGTAAATTTAACCACAGTTCCTAGAAGTCCAAAATTAGTCGATTTGAAATTTTTAGGAAATATATAATAACAAAACTTAAGGTGGAGAACCTTGCCTTTTTTGTATTTATTTTGATAATTTTTCATTCTATCTAGTAGTTTTTAAATGGAAGGGTTTTCGACCTTATTTTCTTAAATCTCTCAATATTCTCGAGACACAACATCGCGGAGTATTCCCAGTTGCCCGCATATAAATACAATTTTATATTAGAAAATCCTCACAACATTTTTGCTTGTCGCGAGAGGTCCGGTTTGCTCTTAAGCTGACTTGCTTATATAAAAAATGGATCGTAAAAAGTTACAGGGTGTTAAAGTAGAATTTTTAGAAATAATGTTGTGCTCTTACTCTAAAACGACTTGACATATTTTTATGTTAGTATACAGTGGCCAATAAAATGAAGTTAGTGGTGTTTAAATTGTTATATCAAGACATAATTTTCCACGCAGATCTTTGTTGTATAATTTTTGTTGTCAACTAAATAGATAGCTTTGCTTAAAGAATAGGCTCCGTTATCTAATAAGTTTCTCTTTTTGGGATTTTAAAGATCAGAACTTTAATATTACTTTCTGATCTTTTTGCAGGATAATCTAATTCATTAATAAATTGTGAAGCTGACGCTACCGGTCCTTTTATTTTGTTGTCTGACATTTTCTTTTATATTTATTAACGTAAAAACTATGAAATAATAAAAATTCCAACCACACTAAAACAGTTTTCATTTTTGACAACTTTCAAGGTATCTTTATCTTTGTCGGTTATAAGCAGGTAGGGTTAGGTTTGGCTCAGAACACTGAGGCCTCTTAGGTCTATTGTATTCCCCTGCTTTCCCCGTATTCAGATACTATCTTTGGAATAGTCCTGTGCCTTTAGTTAGTTTTAATAAGTTCCCTACCAAGTGTTCCTGGGACGTTCTTTCTTTCTTTCCGATTCTAGACCGAAAAGGATGAGACGCCGCCTAGTTAGAGGTTCGCATTCGAAGATCACATGGTATGAGGTTTCTTCCTCTTCATGCAGAGTCTACACGTAGTGAGACCATTGTATAAACCCATCACATGAAGGTGTTTCAGCAAGCAGTGCCCCGTTAATAATCTCAAATTGGTGGATATCTGAGGCCTTGCGAGTTGTAGTACCTCAATAGCCATTCGTAGGTTTGGTCCCCTTAGCATTAACTTACTGATTATGTGCCCTCTTATATGTTGCCAGTGAATTTGGTGCTTTGTGATTTTCCACCTGTTCACTGCCTGTCGAACAGAGGTTCTGCTTATCCCAAATACAGGTTCGAACCCTGTGAATGGTATTTCTAATCCCTCTTTGGCGAGTTCATCAGCCTTTTCATTTCCGTGGATACCTTTGTGCCCTGGTACCTACGCTAGTTTTACCTTATTGAATCAAGAGCATTTAAGGTTGCTTGGCTATCTTAGAGAATTAAGATGTCGCATTTGGGTTTAACTCCATGTACTCCAGAGCCTTGTTAGTTTTAGTTCCATCCGTATACCATACGAGATCGCTAAGCAAGTATTTCTCTACCTCCTTATTTACCTCGTTCCAGTTGCTGTTGACCTGGAAGAGTCTGTTGAAGGTTAGGCGGGGTGTCATAGGATCTGATCCCATGTTTACTATAGGATCATTTATTTCGTGTATTCTTGTATGTTTTATATGTCCCAGTGGGTTCCAGTTGTTGGAGATTTCCAGTCTGTATGCACTCATTCTGGCCTGTCCCTTTATGACTAGGTCAAGGAGTGGCGGGTTTAGAATAATTTCCATAGAGGCTGTCGGTGTAGTTCTCAGTGCTCCTGTAATACAAAGGCATGTCAGCCTCTAAAGTTCTGAGAGGGTATTGAGGACTGTTTTCTGGTTTACTTTTGGCCACCAATCAACCGCTATAAGTTATCATGAGTCTTGCTATTGCCGAATATATAGCAGTGGACCATTTTCGGTTTTAATTCCAAGTAAGTTTGCTATCTAGGATTAGACCCAGATATTTTCTTTGGTTCGTTTTGTTTACCCTTTCTCCAAACAGAGTCGGAGTTTCTTAGACCTCCAACCTTGTTTTCCGAGTAAAGGTTACGAGGTTTTCCTTAACGCATCACATTTCTGTCAGCCTTAGAGCTCTTTGCATGAATTCTAAGACTGTGGTTTGGTGTTTCCCTCGGATAAGAATGACTATGTCATCGGCGTATCCTTAGGCGTACAGTCCTTGATTGTGCAGTCTTTTCAGCAGTTCATCTGCCACTAGGTTTCACAGTAGAGGAGAAATTACTCCAACCTGTGGGCATCCCCTGTGGATATTCACCTGCATGGTTTCACTGAACATTTGTGCCTGTACCTGTCGTCCGCGTAACATATCTTTTATCTACCAGCAGATGGTGTCTTATATTTCATGTTTGCGAGTGGCAGCTACCATTGATTTAAAAGAGTTACACATACTATAAATAAAAATTATTTATGAATTTTGAATCTTAATAAAACTCTTTCACTTTTTTGTCATGGACTCTCGGACTATACTGAAATAGTTTGATCCAATTTTTGAACATATGATAGGCGTTGCTTTGTTTGTTTCCAAGTGTTATAGATATTTTTTATCAAGATCAAAATTTAATTCGAAGTGAGCAGATCATAAAACGAATCCTCACTTTTTTTAAAGGATGTAGCGAGGTGGTTGTCACTGATCAGCAGTCTTTGTTTGTTACACGCGTATCTCTATTATATCTTATCCGATTTATTGTAAAGTAGGCGGTCCGCGTTTTAATTTCTGTACCTGTATATTGGGTTGGCATTATTATCGATTCACTTATTTTTAATTATATTTTTTTTATCTTAATATTTAAAAAATATCTGTCAATTAGTTTGACAAAATTGTTACTAATTTCAAATTAATAGAAAAATAGTCGGCCTGATAATAAATATGAGCTGTACTTGATTGCTTTCACATCCTAACTATTTTATAGATTGGATATGAAATATTTTTTTTGTGAAATGTAACTTTTTTTGTTTAAAACTTTTTGAGTAACACTGTAATTCCTGTACTTGTTACGTTTCCGCACTCGCCGATACGCGATTCGTCCTAAATATCCACGCGTGCGAAATTTACCCCTTTCCACGCCAGTTACATAATAATATACTATTACGTAACGGTTTACTAAAATCGATTGATGGATTGTTTAACCAGTAATTACACGAAATCGGTCTGTCTTGTCCAATTTATGCACTTTCAAACGCACATTAGCACACGAAAAGCGCCTGGCCGTGTTTACAAACCATTTGTTTTTCTTTTGAAGCCGTTAAACTACTCGGTAGGTGACTTTAATCATCGCATTTACCCGACTTAATTTATTAATCAAAGATGCGATTCGCTTTCTTTTCTTTCTTTTTGTTTTTCCTGTCATGCGGCGCACTGCTGAAATTGAAAATACTCGTTGCCTACGAAATGGCCTTGGTAATTATTCACAACATTTTTGTTTTAGTTTCAAACTACGATTACAAAGGTTTCATCTACTAATTTGTAATGATACTCAGGGGAAAATATAATTACACTATTTTATTAAAAAGAGAAACAGATTCTGAAAATATGTTATTTAAAAAAATCATAATAACTAACATTGTTTTAACTTAGGATTAGAGAACAAAAACAAATATGAATCATCGAAAATCGCTCTATTGTTTTTCCAAATATTCTCCATGCATTTGAACCAAATGTCGAAGCACATTTGCCACTCTGATTGAGGTATCTCCAAAACATGCATTCCGAACGCATCAACCGCTTCTTCAGGTGTGGAAAAACGTTGACCTCTCTCTCAGCTTATCTTTTACGTACGGGAATAAAAAGAAATCATTCGGTGTCAAGTCAGGACAGTGCTCAAAAATGCAGTTGTTTGAGCCGATGTGTGAAAACTCGCATTGTCATGGTGAAGAGTGATCCGTCTTCGGCGGTTGGATTTCCTCATTTCTTGGAAGACACCTGGCAAACAAATGGTTGTGTACCAGCCAGAATTGACTGTTCTGCGTTGTTCTAGTGGTACGGTTGCGAAATGTCCAGTTTTACGGAAAAACCATGCAACCATTTGCTTGGAAGTGCTTCGTACGCAAATAACTTTTGTTGGATTTGGCTCTTCTTGAAACACCCATGCAGTCGATTGCTGTTTACTTTCGGGCCATAGACGTGTTTCGAAGCACCGCGATCGTATTTTTTGAGCATTTCTTTCGACCAATCGACACGAGCCTTTTTTTGAACGATTGACAAATTGTGTGAGATCCAACACGAACAAATCTTTTTGACAGTCAAATATTCATGCACTATCGAATGTATGTTGGTCCCACTAATGCCTAAGGTTGTCTCAATCTCACGATAGGTCACATGATGATCTTTCAATATCAGTTCGCGCACAGCATCAATGGTTTCCGGAACAACCATCGATAAACACTAGTCCTTGATGGAGCTTCATCGCCAAAAATTGAATTAAGTTCATCGATGCATTGTTGCTGAGTTAATCCACGTCGAAAGTTGTAAAAAATAATCGCACGAAAATGTTTACGATTTAATTCCATGTTTAGGCCTAGATGAATCTTTAAAGTTACTGTAAACAAATAGCGCTCGTATGTCAAAACGTTTTGAGTACGCATAACCTCAAAAATGTCAAACTTTACGACAAAGCTGTCAGTTACCAGCAGCACTAGGGTTGTCAAATCCCGAAATATAAAAGGCAACCATCGTATCTGAGAATTATTAAAATTTTTAAACATTTAAATACCAAAACATGGTTTTATTGCGAGTAGATCTACAGTTACCAATCTGATGGACTATCAACAAAATATTGTTTCTAAATTTTATAAAAATATGCATGTTGACACAATATATTCTGATTTTAGTAAAGGCTTCGACCGTGCCAATCATACTTTGGTATTTAAATTAAAAAAAAATTGGCATTTCTGATGCTTTTCTGATTTGAATTGAAAGGTATTTAAAAAACAGAGGTAAAATGTTGAGGATGGCTGGTAGTCTGTCGTTAGGGGTTCCACAAGGTTCCAATTTGGAAAATTTATTGTTCTTACTATATATCACTGATATTGGAAGATATTTTTCAATATAGTAATTTTATTTTTACTTTTTGGTGATGACCTAAAGATATTGTAATGGCTTCATCCCGTCGAGGTGGCACTATTCTAAACCATTTAGTGTCATGATTAGGGTTACCAGAAGTCAGGAAAAGTCCGGATATGTTCGGAATTTTTGTCCAAAATGCACGGAGAATTGTCCGGAATTTTCAGTAAAAGCATCAAACGTATTAAGGTATTCTTAAAATCCCGTATAAACATTTCAGAATATACCATTTCTAATAAAACGTTTATTTCATAAGTTCGAGTTTTAATATTTTGTCCGGATGTTTAAAGAATTGTTCGTAATTTTCATTAGGTATTCTATGAAATTGAATTTTTGAATACGGCAACCCCTTTGTGACTCCTTTGACTTCCTAGAAAAACGCCCAAACCGATATCAATAACTAAATAATGAAAATAAATAAGAAAACACTCTTCCAGTTCTCTTCTCGTTCCCCCTTCTTCTGGTTTTTACATCTGCTTTTCTTTACCTCCTGTTATGATTCCTGCTTTGCCTCCTCTTACTGTTATCCTTTGCTTCCTTCTCTAAATCAATTCTTTTCTGCTATACTTCCGCCGTTTTTTTTAAGTTTCAATAGAATAGTAATTCACAATTAGCTTATTTTTTAATTTCTTTAATTTATTCTTTATGTTACATTTAACTCCATTCAAAATATCTTTGATTTATCAAAACATTAGATTAGATAATTTTTATTTGCATATAAAAATATATATTATATACATACATAGTACACTTTGGAATATAATGCGAAATATAATTATTTCGAACAAAATTTCCTAATTTGTGAGGATTAATAAATAACCGAAATGTGCAATCATCACTTAAAGCAACACCACGAGCCATAGATTTATAAAACTGTGGCAAATACATTTAATTACGCAAATTATGATGATTGTTTACGAGTAAGTTTGACAGTGATGGCGTTTGTGTTTTGTTATAGAGAAACACAGAATTTTCATTCAATTATGATCCATTAACCATTAAAATATGGAACGACATCTAGGACAATGAATAAATTAGAAGAATCAGGACGAAATAATAGGACAAAAAAGCAATTTGCTTTTAGTACCCAGGGTTTTAAATTCACTATCTATAAAAAATAATTCGTTGTCGATTTATCTGTTTAATATGAGACTGAAAAAGCATTAAATAGAATCAGTATAAAAGATTATATGTATGTACCTATAAATGAAATAATTTCGTTTTTAATTTTAAAATGTATATTTTCCTTTTTTCTAAATTATTATTATTTTTATGAATTTAATTTTGTAGTAATGCGTATTATCTATTTTTGCTTTCTCATTACTTAATAATATCTAAACCACGGACTTTGTGGTTATTTATTGTTTGTTTATATTTTATGTGTATCATTTGATCAATGTGTGTACATTATGCAAATAAACAATTATTATTTTTAATAAGAGATATTTTTATAAACCGTCTGATTGCTAAAACAATTAATGTTGACACACACACACGTCTTATTGACTTTGTTAAATCTATAGCCAATCATTGTAAAGCAGCAAAATTTAATGAAATAGCCTAGCAAAGAGGATGAATCTTAACCTGCATTGACCTTACATTGTCTTTAAAAGTTTAATAACATTATTTTACAGCAAGTTTCATTGTAACACATAGTGCTTTCACAGGTTGTAGCAGCAGAACAAAATTTCTCTATTAATTTCATTGGATTGATTTAAAATGCTGTCTAGATTCACATAGTAGATTTATATTCTCCAAAATTTTCTAAAATAACGTTTTTATTATGTATAATTTATAATTTTTAGTATTATATGAAGAAACCAATTAATAAAAAAAATAATTAGAAAATTGTAAATAGTAAATAATTACAAATGAATCTATAAATGAACCTATACAAGATTATCTTATTCTACTATATTTCTTTCGACATTTGGTTGATATTCTCAACTCATATGTTTCTCCCTTATCTAGGGTTAGCATATTCAAAAATACGAAAATTCTGCACATTTCTTTAAAAATCCGGACAAAATAATAAAATTCCAGCTCATGAAATAATTACTAAACGTTTGATTTACCTACTGTCAAAAGTAAAAAGAGTTCAATTAAAAATTTGTGTAATTAAACATAAAACATATTATATAATGCAAAAGGGTATACACAAACACAACTACAAAGGACAACAACTATTTACATAAAAAAATAAATTATCAAAAAATAAAATTTAATTTCAACGGCCAAAAAAATGATGCTTTTCCTGAAAATTCCGAACAATTTATAATTCCCGGCGCTTTCCAGACAAAACACCAAAATTGCCGACATGTTCGGACTTTTCCTGATTTCTGGTAACCCTTCCATTATCCGCTTGTTCTGGAATAATTCTCCTCTGGCGCAAGATTCAAAACAACATTTTAATTCATTGCAAATAGCACAATATCTAATTAAACAAAAAATAGGCTTCATTCTACGCAAGGCTTACATCAAGAAACAAATCAACTTGTATTTGCCAATGACTACTAACAATGTTTGACTAACAAAAGATATTTTCTTAATAAAATACAAAAGACACACGATCAAAAAGGAATCTAAATATATCAATAATTGATTTATTCAAAAAACGGGATTTTACCAAACGTGTTTTTTCCTACTGGCTGTACAGTACATCGACCTTGTCTATAAGTCAGAAAAAGCCTTTTTTCTGAGGAACCACGTGGCCGTAGTGACATATAATCTCTTATTAGCTTTAAACTGTTCATTTCACCCTCATATATAATGGTAAAAATGCGTTTTTTATCGGTCTTTGTCTCTGGTATATTTACCACAAAAACCGATTTTCTATCTTCTACATGAGTAACTAACATGTTCACAAGTTCTTGCCGTCGACATCCACCAAATATTCCAAATATTAATGCAACTTTGTTCATTAAAAACGTCTCGTTCGATGCCTTATGAATACATTTTAAAACATCTTCTCTAGACAGAATTTTAGACTTCTTTGGTTTGTAGCCTTTTGAAGTTTGCTTCAAATATTCCGTTAACTTATGGTAATTAGCAATGTTAATATTTTTATTTACTATTAAAGTCTTCTTTACCATGGAATATTTGGACCACAAGGAACTCTGAGAAAATGTTTTAGGGAGATCATACAACACAGTTTCATTAACATCTTTTACGTACTTTTCTTGCATCCAATTTAATAATTTTACGTATTCCATGTCGTAAGCTTCTTTAGACTTTTTTGGCAACATATTTCCAGTTGCTTTCTTTGCTCTTTCAATAATTTCGTCAGGAATTCCAAAATCTTCGTTCATTTGGCTTCTAACTTTGACACTTATAAATTATTGTGATTTTATGACATTTACGTTTGTCAGCATTCACCTAGCAACGATAGTGTCTACTATGATAAAATGGCAATTTTATTAATTCAAACCGGATTTTTTTAAATACTGATTTATATTGAAATTGGATTGTAATAACGAACTAGTATGACATAAAAGTTTGTATGTACCGCGGGCATAGACAGATGTGTATTCCCTCGGGCGACTTACAAACCCTCGGGCCAGAGGCCTTCGTGTTCGTAAGACGTCGCCCTCAGGGCATAAACATCTATTTATACCCTTGGTACATAAATAACTATAATAAGCCATATAAAAACACACTACATACAAGTCGTTGAGAATAAATAATTAGTATTATGTTTTAATTGTCAATAAAATGATCCATATGCATAGTAATATTGATTGCCTAGATGTCAGTAATATTTTACCAAAACAACACAATTTTATAAATAAATTTAAAAAATATTGTATGTAACACGTTACGAAATGCTGTTTTATGTAACTCGTTCAAGTTGCGAGACCTCGCTCTACTCGTCCTGCAAATATTCACTCTTTACCTAAAATTAGGCATTTCGTAACTGGTTTCATAAATATCTATTGTAGCTAACAGTATATAAAAAAACGTGAAAATTAAAAAATAAAACACTTTTTGCAGCCATGATTTCCTTCTTTAACAATATGTCTCTTTCAAGGTTATACTTTATTTTTTTACTTTCATTTACTACTTTCTTTTGTTCACTTAGAGTTGTTTCATTTTGTTCGTGTTTGTTTCAGTTTCTGCATCTTTTTGTAATTATCTGCTAATACATACTGTAACTTGATCTGCGTATATTAAATGGTCTACTTTTATTTATTTAAAATTGTTGTGTCCCTCTCTTTTTACATTTTTTATGAGTCTGTCTTTGATATCATTTTCATTTCAATATTAAAGATCTAAAGCTGAATTTCAGCCACTTATGACTCCAGCAAGTAATTAATTGATGTTAATTAATATTATTTGATCTCATTTAGAAACCAAAATCTTACCATTCTTGTAAAATCGCAGTATACTCCCTAATATCGCCTTAAATGCCTGTGAAAATTTGCAATTCTTTCCCATGATTTCACGATACATTTTTTTATAATTTTCAAGGATTCTTTTTTGATTTTTCTAAAAATTGTTCGGGAAAATTGTAACGTGTGCAAATATTGAAAATGATGGCATTCGTATTTTGCAACAACCCATGATGTCGAAAAACAGACGAAACTAGTAATAATAAAAAATTCCAAAATATTTGTTAAAAAACTTTCGATTCATTCGGTACATTAACTTACCACGAAATTTAAAAATTGTTAGAAATAATGTTAAATTTTTCGATTTGTATGTCCCTATTTACTGGCCTATTAATAATTATTATAAAAATAAAAGACTCATGCCATCTCTTTGTTTAATGATTATTTGAATATCTGTTCAGATTCCATTTTTCCGGTAATCTCTAGAAATCAGTCCCTTTGTTTTCTCTACCATATAAATAATCATATATCACATTATTTTAACACTCGTATATGTTTCTTCTGACCTTCAGATCCAAAAATATAAACAAAGAATTGGCCAAACTATTATTCAGCTAGCGCATAAATAGCTCAATTTACATATTTTTCACGAAAAAAAAAGTCGAAAAACAAAAAATTATTTCAAATTATGTTGCAATTCGACTTGCAGACTCACCTTGTAGCTGTTGATTATTTTTTTTTTCGCGAACCTGACCTTTCCCAACATAGCAACAGCAGCGTCAAAATTAAAAATAAAAAAATGCCGAGAACAAACAACGAAATAGATAAAAAAAAAATCATATGTTTTTGATATGGAAATATTTTAACCTTGACGCGGTGTCTGGTTCTTTAATTATTTCAAGATTAGGTGTTAAAAATGTATCGCGCCGATTTTATTCGCTGAATTAAAAGTGAGTAATTTTAGGTGTCCTGTGGATGGACGTCTAAAACGTGCAAACATTGATAGCATTACAAATAGTGGCGAAACGACCATAAGGCAAGAAAACACTGAGGGCTGAGGCCTACAAGCTTGGGGGTCCGCTCGTCCTCATCCACATATTCTTAAAAAAAGGCCCCCTCGTCCACCCATTCTTAAAAAAAACTACATGTGCATATAATTGATGAAGTTCCTAATATTGTAGGTTTTGATTTTTTTTCAACTGAACCTAGGACACTTCCTTTATGGAAAAAATATTTTTTGTTTTGCATAATTTAATACCCTTCGAACATTAAATCACTAGAATAAATACAGTATGGTTCAAATGAAAGGAATAAATTCATTATAATGGAAGTAGCTGGTTTTGTTTACTTAAAGCGCAATTTTTTAAATAAAATTCAATTTTCCCCCACTTCCCATTTTTGGGCAGTGACGTCATTGACAATTTTTTTAAATAGCAACCCCAATTTTTTTTTCTTGATTTTGATAGATCTTGCAATTTCCTACTCGGAAACATAATATTTGAAATATCTGACATAACAATTTTTTTTGAAAAAAAGTCATTTCAAGATCAGATACATAAATTTTATGTTATTTTGAAACACAATAAATTAATAACAGATAATTATTTGTAATTAAATGCTTAATCTAACAAAATAATAATAATAAAAAGAATTTGTGAAATTGTCATTAAATTCGTTTTATTATTATTATTATTATTATTATTATTATTATTATTATTATTTTAAATTAAGCACTTAATTACAAATAATTATCTTTTATTAATTTATTGTGTTTCAAAATAACATAAAATTTATGTATCTGATCTTGAAATGACTTTTTTTCAAAAAAAATTGTTATGTCAGATATTTCAAATATTACGTTTCCAAGTAGGAAATTGCAAGATCTATCAAAATCAAGAAAAAAAATTGGGGTTGCTATTTAAAAAAATTGTCAATGACGTCACTGCCCAAAAATGGGAAGTGGGGAAAAATTGAATTTTATTTAAAAAATTGCGCTTTAAGTAAACAAAATTGACCTGTTCGAGCATTTTTTCGAAAAACCAACTACTTCCATTATAATGAATTTATTCCTTTCATTTGAACCATACTGTATAATATATAGCATCCCGACCATGGACGATCTGTTTGTAACAATCACATTTTTTTTTGTTAAAAAGATTGAAATATCATTCTTCACATACGATTTTAGGCAGAGAAAGTACCTTTTTCAATTAAATGCGTTAACAACGGCAACCACGCGTTATTTGCGTTGTATATTGTTTTATTTGCAAAATTAAAGCTCGTTGTTTTATTTTTACTTAGTATTTGTATGATTTGTGACTGATATGGGGCCAAAAATTCTAGTTACGCCACTGATTACTGATACTCGTTTATCAGCTATAGTCATTGTATGTTTAAAAATTATCTGTATTTTTTGTATCATTTTTTTAATTTTTATCCCTTTCTGTGCGATTTTTTTCTTATAGATACCTTCATATCTCAATATTCTCTTCTTCTATTGTTGCTTCGCCTTTTTTTGAATTTCCCATTTTCCATTCTTTTTGTTATGAACAAAATTACATCTAACAATAAAAAAGATTCCCATATGGTGCTGACTTAATCTACATTTTTTTAATTGTTGTACAAAAGTGTGCTGATAGAAAGTGTTATATTTAGAAACTATAGAGTCACAGCTATGATTTCTTTATAAATTTTAGAGCGGGGGCAGATGGGGCATAGAACTTTTTGATTCATAAATACCTTTATTATCCAAATTCATCACTTGTATACATATTATGTACAGTAGTTAAAATCAATTTTTTGTGGTATCGCAAGAAAAGTAAAATAATGCACTCTGATTATCCATCGTATTAAAAAATACGGCGCAACAAATTACCCACATTCAGAATGTTGTTTGTTAATTTATATAATAATTTATCTGAAGTTCACTAATTACTTTTGTGCAGTTAGTTTTCTCAATTTGAAACACTTGCGCTCTTTGGTTGTCATGGCCTTAACTGACTTTATTTTTCGGCTCGTAAAAATGCTTACAACTAACCAAATCAAAAGGTGACAAAAAACTAAATTGAAAGTTTCATACATTTGGAGAGAGATGGAGAAAATGACTAAAAAGGAATAGAAAAATGTACGAAATGAAAAATATTTATATTGTCGATTTACCACAATATTCTACAAGAGCTGTGTCTTCATTTCCATTAGAGACCTTCCCTACACCTTCTCTGAAAGGTCTTCTTTATGCCAGCGTTTGCCCATTAAACTTAAACTTTACGACGTTTAAAATTAAAAATACCAGAAATAGTCACAAACAAATAAAGTCAAACATGACAGTCAAGACGTCGAGGCTAACCGAATATTTTGTAAACTGCAAGTGTTTTAGAATATTTCTTTCATAACAAGAGTTAGAATATTAACTTTCTATAAACAAAATTGATTTTAGAATTGTTAAGTTAACGTTCGCGGATAAATATTATTTGTGCTCTTGGCTACGCCTCGTAGAAAGCCTACGTAGGCCCTTCCAATAATCATCCCACCCTATTAAACAAATAGCCATTTTTAACGGTACATTTTCATACTCGTACATGCTCTATAACTATTACCCTCCAACTTCTCGATTGTCTGAATCTATTATTCCGATGATAATCAGTTTAAAGACCGTTATAATCGATGTCTACTCGCCAGCGTATATACATACATAATGCATACTTACATAATAGGGCACCTACCATGTCTGCTACATTGTAGATCTAGGTACCGGGGCCATACTAAGATTTTCAAACATTGTAGATGTTAATATTTAATATTATTCGGTTTGAAAAATTACATTAATAACAATACTACTATTAATGATATTAACAATATTTTTATTTACTGGAAGTTATGAAGTAAGCTTTGAGGGTTGTTTAACAATTCCGCTCTAAAGTTATGTAAACGACTGTGAGATTGTGACTAAATTGATGTGCGCTCCGAATTAGATGATAATCAAGATGGCCGGTGTTGACAAACTGCAAACGGACGGCTCTGTAAAAAATTCAAATAGTGCCGTAAAACTTTAGCAACTGAAGCAGCAATGTGCATAAATTGTAATGAAGTATACCATACATCATGTGCTCTAAGAGCAGGATTAACAGTCGCAGGAAAAAGTAATCATGTAAAGTGCTGTTTCTCCAAGGAAAATATAGAAGCTAGTAACAGTGCAATGAATATTGAAACCTACAAAAATTTAGTGGAAACCAAAGACGAAATTATACAAAGTAAGAGAGATATAATATTTCAATTAAAAGCCAATGGATCATTATTATATAAAACATTAAACATTTTGGACAAAAAAACAGAAAGTCGTTTAACAAAAATCTCTCGCCCAATAATAAAAATAAGATAAGTAGAAAAAAAAAACAAACCACAATCTTCAGCAACCAGCAACCTTGAATTTAATACCAAAGATCACCTAGACTTTTTTCAACTAACCTAGGGAGCGATCCAAATAAAAAAGAAGACCTAAATGTTAACCAAAAAGAAGAAAGCCATAACCACACTTCGGTGTCCGCATCAAACGTAAATAACAACAATTTCCTAGCGTCAAATTCTGGGAATACAATTGACTCGCAACAACTCTTAAGGGAGCTTCAACAGATGCAAACGAAAGCAATGCTTGACCAATTTATCAATATTGGAGAACAAACGCAAGAATTCTCAGGGTAAATGCACACAACAAATAATGATGGATTCAAAGTCGTTTAAAAAGAAAATGAACATTGGAAAAGGAGAAGGTGATGATGCATTTTATGGGAAAAATGAAAAAGATAGGGAAATCTGGTTATATATCAACAACGTACCTGATAATGTTTCTAGAGAAAGTATCAAGAAATTAATTAGTACAAAGACAAGTTCGCCTCAAGAAGAGATTGATGTGAAAAAACTAAATACACAAAACACGCTGTTGAATAATCAATTATTTATGATTGTAGAGATACCCAAGTTTCAAGACACTATCTATGACCCCAATTTCTATCCCAGAAAGATTGTTTTCAAAAGATTTGACTTTAGAAGAGGAAGAAAATTTTTAGATCGACAAAATCGAGTTACAAATTCTGATGAAGACAACCGGCCTTCATCTTTTCTGTTAGTAAGTCAGGTAGGAAAAATCTCAATGTAATGCCTTTTGTAACAAACTTGGCTCCCTAAATATAACATTGAATGAAGAACAAGTAGACATATTATATTTAAGTGAACACTAGCTACAAGAAGAGGAATTAAACATGGTAAACATCGATAATTTTAAGTTAAGAATATGGCCAGAGGAGGGGTCTGTATATTTGCAAGAGATGACATAAATATCCATTTACAAATTCTAGAGACAAGTTTTCGAAGTATCTGTCTGTTAAAACTAAAAGACCCAGTGGCAAAATGCTTTACTTACCCTGTATGTGTATATAGGACAGGTAACGATTATGATGCTTTCATATATATTTTACGAGATATATATATTTTTGCATAAATACTTTAATGATACAGACAAATATATCTTATGTGGAGATAGATTTTTTAATAGAAAGCCGAACCAAGGATGAATTAATTTATTTTTAGAATACAGTATCAATCACCACATAAATCAATCTATAATAGTAACAAAAACTAGTCAAACTTGTATAGATAATATATTTTTAAATCATACGGCAGATATTATTAAAGTACGGGACTCCTTTCTCTCGGACCATACTCATCAGGTGGTAGAATTTGAAGGGTACCAAATCGGAGATCATATAGTCAAAAATTTGCATACAAAAGGATCTATAGTGACAGAAATACTCAAACATTCTACCAACTAATAAATGAAAAATGGGATGGATCGTATGAATCGACATGAGAAATTTAGCTTATTTTATGATACATTTACATATCACTATATCACTACAATTGCTCTTTCCCCATGAAAAAAGTGAAATAAAAAATTAAAAAAAATTAATTGTATGACCCTAGAATAAAAAGTATGTATGACGAATTATGCGAAATGAGGATAGTTGATTACAAGAAATATAGGAGGTCCCAGCACCCAAAAAAGACTCCTGCTTTACGGTGTTGTCCAGTCCATAATGTTGTATGCTGCGCCAATCTGGGAATAATATCTAAAGCACAAAAAAATACAGCAACATGGTGATAAGTTTCCAAAGAAAAATCCTGTTACGGGTGGCAATGGCCTACAGAACCACATTGGCGAGAGCTATACAGGTGATTACCGGGGTCGCGCCAATGAACTTGCTGGCGGAGGACAGACTCTGGCTCCACAAAAGAAAGGACGGTCATATGGAAGAGGCATAAAAGGAGGAAAGGGAAGTCACATACAGGGAATGGCAAACCCAGTGGGAGACATACGACCAGCTTGCGACATGGACAAGGCATATAATAAAAAACGTGAAGACATGGAGTGAATACAAATTTAGAACCCTGGAATACTTTCTGACATGGCACATTTGGGAGTTTTACAAAATAAAAAAACGGAGGATGATGGCTGCAGTTACTGTAACGAAGCAGATAACCCCGCACACACACTATAAAAGTGCGAAAGATCGCACGTCCAGAGAACACAAATGGTGATAGAAATAGGGCAAGAGGTAAATGATACAAATATGATAAGAAGAATGTTAGAGAACAAGGACAGATGGGTCGTAGTCTACCGATATATCAAAAATATTATGTCGATAAAGGAACAAGACGACAGGAAGACGATAAGGAACCAATGAAGGAAAAATTTTACCACTGACATGATGTGGGACATCTCACAATGATAATTTCCGTTGTCAGGATGGCAAATCAGAGATGGTTTTAGTGGGTAACCAGGGCTTGCACTAGGAAAACCGTGAGTCCCACACTAGAGTCGAAGGGCTGATTTTGTAGACTCTGTACGTAAAGTATTTCCACCCGACAAAAAAAAGGTTAGGTTAGTTTATACTTCCAATCTATAAAAATTCCAGATAGCTGGAAAATAATCAAAAATAAAATATGTGCGGAACACTGTAGACTCTCTATACCCGAACTAGAAATTAAAGGAAACAAAATAACAAATCCCCTAGAAAAAAGTAATAATGTATTAAACAATTATTTTGTAGGATTAGCAGATACTTGTCAAAACCAGATGGAAACGCTAGTTCAACCGTTAAAATTTCCTAACGGGTTCTTTCTCACACCAGTAGACCTGGAAGAAGTAATAACTTTGCTGAAAAAACTACTGCTAAGCCTTCCGCTGGTGCAAAAAATATAAATTGTAAAATTCTGGCTACGGTCGCTGAATACATGTGTTTCACTTACATACTTAATTACCTTATCATTCATTACCGGAAATTTTCCAAATCTTAAAGAATCTAAATGCATGATCTATAAAAATAAATGAAAAGAAATATTTTTATTGACGAATAAGTTCTATTCTACTGTGCGACTGATTGAAGCGTGTTTTGCTCGATTTTGAGATTGTGCAACTAACTGTGTACTGTTATTCAGTTTTTCTTTATCTGAATTGTTCGTAATGACATAAATAAAAAAGAAGAATAAGAAGAAATGGGCTTGCTCCTAATTTGAGGAACTGTTCGACTCTAACATATGGGGACTTGTTCCGAATTTGAGACGGTCGCTTCTGGCAAGTTCAATTTGTAGGGGGAGTCTTACAGTTCTAATATTATGTATTTGGCGGGAGTCTGACCTCGGCCAAATTTTGGGGGCGGAGCCCGGTCTAAAAAGTAGAATCATACTTACTAAATATGTACTAAATTATATAATTAATATTTACATTTGTACAGGTTGTGTGATTAGTTCTGTATGCGTATGTAGTCTGTGTCTATCCTTGTAGACTTACATGCTTGCCTGAGCTTATTTCGGTCTTTTTTGTGTTGAAATCAATAGATCAACATCGCTTCTATTTTTACTTTAAAAAAATAATGTACGTTAATGTATCGTCGAGCGAACGGCACTGTATAATAGCGAATTTGACGTTTCGGCGAAAAAAGGCTGGCAGGTAAAAATACGGCACATTCAACGTACTGAAATATAAAAATCTTACAGTGCAACTTTAGACCGGAAATTGCTCAGCTCGGTTGATATATCCGGATCATGCGAAGATAGCGCCGAGTACAACACATTTTTTTCTTACTTTTCATGTTTTAAAAGCCATTGAACCCCGTAGGTATGAAGTAGTTTGTTTGGTTCGAAAAGTCTGAATTCTGAATATGTGGTTTTAAGTTTTGTTTTAATTCTTTTCGTGTAGATTTTATTAAATTTTAATTAATTCGTAGAAATATAAAATAATGTTAGCATAAAGTTCAGGAATTTTTTTTAAGAGGTCTTACTTACAAATTATTTAATAGCTTTTTAGAAAATGGTATCAAAGTTATTAAATGTGGTGTTCCGAGCACCGTTTTAATGGTTGTATAAACGATCTATTTGAACAGAAATTCATAGACAAAGTTGTGAGTTTTGCCGATGATACCTCAATTTTTTATCAACTTAACTTGGAATCACTCAATAATACTGCTGAACAAGATTTTCAGATTTTTTTTTTAATTATAAGGTAATTACCTACTATAAACTATGAGAAAACATAATTCATATCTTTTACCATATATAGTAATAATTTGCCGACATAAGTAATTTCAAATAAATCAGAAGGGAAATCAAAAAATAAAAATTGGAACTATCAATGACACCAAATATCTAGGAACGGACTGAAAAAGAAGAAAAACTTTTTTATTTTCAACTTTTAGAGAACATTTTATTCTTCATACAAGTTTTTGCTTGTTTCAAAAATATGAGTAATAATAATAATTCAAAAAAAGTTGATTAAAATTGAAAAAAATATTTTTTATTTATTTTACTAAAGCAAAGAGATAGTCAACTTATGTGAGAAACTTATTGCAGTAGCCATATATAAATCCCAGCAGTTTTGTGGCAGAAGCAGAAATGGCTGCAATATGTGAGTTGAATGACATTTTAGAATCAAACGTAACACCTAGGATCTTTGAAATTTAAAACGAGCGCAAGTAACATTTAGTAAATTTGATAGTTGTAGATAAAAAAAATCACGCTTTGGTACATTATGAGGTAGCCTGTTTTCATTACACCATCGATCGAGGTCAAAGAAATTATCTTACAGTTGATGGCAGCCATCATTACAAGTAATGATTTTAAATATTTTTAGATCAAATAATTACATTTAAGAACAAAAACAATATCGTTAATAAATAGCGAAAGTAGAAGAGATATGAAAAAATAAAGGCAACAACTTAGAATTAATATTTTTTTGCCAATATTAAGTGGTCTAGGCGGTCAAAAGCCCTTAAGAAATCGGTGTAAATTGTATCATCTTGTTGATTTTGGTCTAATGCAGCAGTAGTAAAATTAGTGAAGCAAGTGAAATTAGTGATTGATATGGATTAATAAAAAAATTTACTAGTGGGAAAATCTTATCATACATAGAGACTTTCGAAAACTCTGACATTTGATAAATTGGCCTCTAATTTGTCAACAAGATTTGAATTGTCCTTTTTGAAAAATATATGTGACCTTTTAGATTTTCCACAT
Source organism: Psylliodes chrysocephalus (assembly GCA_927349885.1). Taxonomy (NCBI): domain Eukaryota; kingdom Metazoa; phylum Arthropoda; class Insecta; order Coleoptera; family Chrysomelidae; genus Psylliodes; species Psylliodes chrysocephalus. The sequence continues at coordinate 32,858,360 of OV651819.1, read as the reverse complement.
AGTTGGGTAAAAGCAAAGAACAAGATCTTAGAATACGTTGAAACTGTGTGATAAGTTTTTTTAATGCCTCAGAACAGTCTCTAGCGTTGAAGCTAGATATTTGATTTAGTCCTTGATTCATTCGTGGTTTTAGTTTTTTTAAGAAATTTAGTTATGTCTTCCTCTGATATGTCAAGTAAATCAAACTGGTTGAATATTGAACGAATTCAGAAAAATTCCACATGTTTCATGTCATTCATCTGTTCCTGCAAATTTTTCGCATGTGCACTTTTTATGGTGGATGGGGTTTTCCGAGTTTTCATCTGCTTTAAGACAAATGACACCATTATTACCTGTCAGTTACCCCGGAGCACCAGAGCAAATAATAATAATATGCGTCCCTACGACGATAACGACACAGCTTTGGAGATTTTCTTGTTTTTCATTATTTTACAATATTATTTTGTATTAGTTAATTATACAATTATTTATATATGTAATATTAGCATGTGTCAATTAATTCAAATATATTATTATTCTAATCATTGCAATTAATGTATATGTCAATTTTTTTATTTTAACACTATACCATAACGATAATTATTTAATTTTATGATCACGCACAAATTCCTCTTCACTGATTTCCTTGTTTATATTTAGACGTTTTTTTTTTCTATAATTTTTAATCATTAAATACCGGATTTTAAATATTTGCCAGATTCGTTCTGGGCATAATTAACGATATCAACGGATTGCCAATGCGTCGCCGCATCGTGATTTTTTTTTGTTTTCGTCTCGCAGCAGCAAAGGTTCTCATCTTTCATTTTAATTTCTAACCATGTGTGTTGACACCAGCCGCTTCGTATCGCGTTCATACGCCCGTAACTGTTACGGCAGAATACAAAATTGACAACACACACGACCAAAAGAATTCGGAATTCAGGTCACCATATATAATCACCAGACAACTAGCAACCGACATGACAGTTGCAAGTCTCCTGCCAGTGGCAGATCAGAAGAATCTTTTTTTCTTTAAAATTTAGTAGATCTACTGCTTTCATCAGAGTTTATCTGTTTTCTGACTTTAATCTTTTTATAAGTTTAACATACAGGATTATTACAATTTTTTTTTTCCATTTTTTCTATCATTGACAGCTTTTCTCCAACTTCTAAAATGTGCAGGTCTTCCTCCACTTGTCGTACATATCTTACATCTTACCCTCAGTCTACCTCTTCTTCGTCTAGTTTACTGTTAGTAATTTAAGACCGCCTTTGTAATTTTGTCATCTTGCATTCGAATTATAATATTCTTTGGACTTTAATGACTTACTATACCTGCTTCTTTATGTAGGTCAATATAATTCCTATTTTATCTTCTAACTCCATATATTCTCCATATCCCCAGTTTGTTTTCTATATCATTTGTCATTGTGCAGGTTTCACAAGTTGCAATTACTGTGTGTAAATATTACAGTCCACTTTTGATCTTAGGACTTTCGTTATTTTCCCAGCACACATTGTTCCTTATTTTATCTTCTATGCCAAATCCCATCAATATTTGAACCTCCATATCCCCAGTTTGTTTTTTATATCATTTGTCCTTGTGCACGTTTCACAGTTTGCAATTACTGTGTGTCTTATTACAGTCCACTTTTCATCTTAGGTCGTGATTGTCACTTATTAATACTTTCTTTATTTTAGCTTTGATTTCTTCTTTATTTCTCCCGTTTTCAGTAAACACAGCAAAGATAAAGTTTTCTGCCTTCTATATTTTTATTTTTTGAGTTTCCTCGTTATCTTTAATCACTAATTTATGTTCCTCTATTTTGTAAGAGACCAGTTTCCATGTCCTTATATTTTCTCGTTGATTTTTAGGCACCTCCATTGCTTTCATTACTTCAGTTAAATAGTTCTTTATCTGCGCCAATATCACTACATCATCCGCATAATATGCAAGACATTGATGACTCCTAAATGTTTTTTTTATTTGTATATGGCTGTCTCTTATAATCTATTCTAATACAATATTCAATAGCACATTGGAAAGCGGGTTTCCTTGCCTTACCCCGCTATTTACTACAAAAGCATCAGTTAGTGATTCGTTTTTTCTTTTCTTATATTTTGTATCTCCTAACTTCATGTTCGGTAATAGTATCAGTTTTTTTGGTCAGTCCAATTTCTTTCAGAATATCGTATAACTTACATGCTATTAAATGTATTTTTAAAATCTATAAATACAGTAGTAGATAGATCTTTGAAAATAAAACCATCCGCATTTTTATTATGACTAAATGAAATATTTTTGGAATTAAATAAGGCTTAAATAATAGTATAATATCAAGGACTGAAGTGGTTCATTCAACCTCGCGACTATCCCTTTAATGCGTGCTGGTACATATATGTACCATATATTATTACGGATGATCTACCCGTTCTATTTGACTAAAATGTCGACCCTAATGCCCATTTTAATCAAGGTTGCGTTCTGAAATACAAATATTTACCACTATTTCACTTATCGCCATCTAATAATCAATAGTTCAACTAACTGACAAAATTTGGTTCGTATTTGTACCAGAAAGAGACTAAAGCTAATTTTCGAATAACGCGGTTATTTCTACAGAGTGCTGAATTTTTAATAAAGTGAATAGTAAACATATTTTTGATGCCCTAGCAAGATTAAACACTAAATATTCATAAAAAAATTATCACATGTTCGTTTGTGCGAAGTGCTACGTTTTATTTATTTTTTTTTGCACAAAAATTGTTGGTGGTCTAAATATGTACCACCATTTTTCAAATAAACTTCGTATGATGATTTTGAAAACTTGCCCTTTAGAGGGCTAGTTTATAACCTGAGGGTAACACTTCATTGAAACGACAATTATTATATTATATCGGTTAAAATAATCCATCTGACTTTAGCAAATTTAACATGATTAATCTAAAAAGAATTGGCACTCGTGCAATATGACCACAATATCCACTCTTGCTGCACAAACTACTATTCTTTAATCACTTGGTGTTAAATATGGTATTTCAGTCCCTGAAGTAGGTGATTCAAATTAGTATAGCCTGTTTCAAGAACGTTAATCTAACGTTTACTAACCTGATATATTTTTAGAATGTATATAGTTAGAAATTCATGTCATACATACACATAACACTCTTAAGAACTGTCACATCAAACTCATAAAAGTTAATAAAAATTCTTGTCTCTTGAGAAAAAAATTATAAAAAAAAACAACAGTTAAAATGAAACTGTTTAATGGCAATTTGTATTTCTCTTAACGTTATCATCCATTATATAGAAAACAAACTGAAGATCTAATTGTCCATAAAACTGAATTACTCACCCAATTTAGATATTTATATATTTTTTTAATGGAATTACCTTCAGGGAGAAATGTATCTCTAGGTTTCATCACTCTAGAAATAGTGCTTAAAATTTGCTTGCAGCTACAGAATTATGTTCGTTTCTTCTTTTTAAGAACATAACACCTTAATTTAGAGAAAACATTGGAAGCAGAACTACATTATTTAGTTTTATGTTATTCGTTAACAAGTAATTTCAGTCTTGTTGTATTAAGGCGAATCTAAAATTGATCAGTTTTAGTTCTAAATTGATAGAGCTTTCGAAAACAGACATGAAACACAAATCACTCATCTTTGTTTTATCATTTTTTTTTTTTTTTTAATTAAAAAATAACTAAGATCTTAAATATCGTTTTTGAAAATATAAGAATGCATTCTATTGTACAGTATGTCCTCGAGTGGACCTATTTATACATGGATTATATTCAAAAAAGTTTTTGAAGTAGGTCTTGGATAAATTTACTTATATCGCATGGTACTACTATTTTTCTTTCAAGTAGTATCAGTTTTAACTCAGAGCCGTACGTAGTTTACAGGCATGATCGTGTATATCTGTCATAGATTACTTTAGAAACATTTTTCTTGTAAATTGCTCTTTATAAAGTCCTTAGCCATAATCAGAATATCGATATAATGTACAGATTTATTAAAAAATAAGTATAAGTGAAATTTAAAACAGTAACTTAAAATTTAAACAATACTTAATTTTCCCAGTCTAATAATTTAATATTTTAAAAAACATGTTCAGATCTGAGTTCATTTTACTGGCGTATTAAAAATTAGTCTTATGTCTTTTTAAAATTTGTCTTAAAAACTAGTAATTTAATCTCGATATAATTTAATGTTTCCTTTCCAGGAACATACTGTATTATTACGTAGGTGTTCGCTTCTTCAAAGAAAAACCATTTTTCTTTTAAAAAAAAAATCTGCAGCTACTATTTTTCTAGAAAAATCGCACACGGGTCGAAAATTGACCTAGACTAGCAGCGTATCTGCAGTGTATACAAAAGAGTCTAAGAGAGATTTTTATATGGTACAGGAATAGTTGCGGACGTTGATAAATTTTATTTTTATCAGCACGAGAATATAAACGCTAAACGTGTTTTTCTGCTAAACTGCATTTTTTCGAGACAAATCCTGCGATTACTAGAAAATTAGTTAACCCATTTTATGGTTTTTTTTTTAAGATTACTACCTTATTTGTTGTTTAATTCCAAATTATTTAGATAGTACTTTAGCACAAGTATTTTAATACATTTTACGACAGATATAACTGAAGCCGTCAAAATTATATGCGTCGTAAAGTGTAGAGCGGAGCTCATTTCGTTCCGGTTATTCGAAATGAACATTTGGATCTTAATACATAAAACTCGAAGTTAAAATATTCATTTTGTTTAAAAAAACCGTAAGATGTTCTTAAACCTTTATCGTTTTATAGTGGATGTTACGGAGAAGAACCGTAGGTACATCTCCATGACAATTTTTCATCTTATTGTTAGTGATCATGTAAGATCCTGAATACAACATTCTCTTCAGAAGTCGAGAATCTCGAAAATGTTTTGCAGGCTCTCCTCGATCCTGATTACAGCTACGCCACTGGTCCGCGCTACCATTAATTAACCAGAAATATGATTCCAAACTAGCAGCTCAGGGCGCACACTTGACTGGTCGATCGACGAAAGTAAAACGCCAAATTGGCAACACACACTCGTCGTTTACCACGTTGCGGTTTTTTTTTAACTACCGAGATTGACTTTCACCGTTATTGTTACCGGCCGACCGACATGCCGAAGAAATCATTTAAATAAATTATTAATAAGAGGATATTTAATACATCAGTGCGCATACTGTGTGTCCCAAATTCAAGTCATTATATTGGTGTATATCGAATTAATAGCTCAGTATATTTATGATTTCCAATAAATATAAAATCTCAATACGGGTTGGGGTGGGTTCACTTATCTAAAATATGACGACTTAAATAATAATAATAAAAAAAAATACTACAATAAATTATTTCTTGTTTTTTTTTCTGATTTTTCTACTTATCTCTGCTTGTCTCCTATCTACTATCTGCTACTCTCCCTCTCTACCCAACGTGTTTAACCAGGTGTTAATCTTCCTCTATCTCTGCATTTCTGAAATTAAACTCTGTTTACCTTCTTTCGATTTCTTTTATGCAAATTCAATCTTGTAACATTAATTCAAAAATCCAGCAGCTCCATACAATATTTAACATTAAAAAAATACTACCTGATATATTCATTTTTCCATTGGTAATCAATAATTTAAAAAAACACAAAAACTGTCTTTTTAAAAGCTACAATTTTTTATACACCGCCTAGATATTGCTATTTATATAATTTTGACATAATCATGACGTAATCCTTTACTATCCCGACATTTCTTATCAATATTGTCGTGCGAGCCATTTTCAATCAGTAACCTGATCGTCGTTTATATTATCGCCGGAATTCCCCTGCCGCTGGTCGATCGAAACAAACAGACTCCTATGAAAAGTTACTAGAAAATTATTTTGCACACGTGCCGATTCGTAGAGGAAGAATTTCGAGAACGTCTAGAGATTTCGGGACAGGTCCGGTACGCCGGTACGCCTAATTTTCATATAAATAGCCCGACTTTATTGATAGAAGTTAAGTTGAAGATAAATATCCGAGTAGTAATGATAAAAAATATTGTTAATATAAATTTGTTACAAATAAATCAGCTTAGTTCTAAGTACAAATAATTTTAGTGTTTTAGTTTTTTAGTGTATTTAATTGTAAATAAATTAAAACAAGTAAACGCTACAATATAGCTTAATATAAGATATAGAAGGTCACTCAAAAGGGTAATGCTTTGGAGAATAATTTAACACCTTTAATTCTGGTTTATTTATGATTGTAGAAAAAATAGTGTATACAACTCGTAATTAAAGTGTAAAACGTGCCACTTTATACACCTGTTGCTTACATTTCCAACTGTATGAAGCGGCTTCGCAAAATTCGAAAATTTTGGACTACCCAGTACATTTTTTGATTACACTCAGAAACATAAAACAGATATTAAAGGCCGTGTGTCCGCTGGCCCCCGTTGTTTATTTTTTTCAAAAATGCATACACCCTCATAGGATTGACCAGTTTTTGACCATGTTTGACCACCCATTATATTTTCTTAACCACCCCTTAAACTATTTTAAGTATGATCGTAGAAAAAATATTGTGTGCATTTTGAGCGAAAAGTTCGTTGCCGCTTTTGACAGATTGCCGCGCTCCGCTACTCATCGCTCTTAATACACAAATAGCTATTATCGACGTTTGACTCCCCTAAAATAATTCAAAATGCCCCAGATGGGGTCAAAATTTGTTAGGAAATTGTTTTTTTACATTCTTGGGCTCATTATAATTATTTTAGGGGTGATCAAACGTCGAAATATATTTCTAAACCTTTTTAGCTCAAGTCGAAATTCGATTTGAAAATTGTATATTTTCGAAGTTTTTCTATAATTTACCACTTGAAATTATTTTTTAAGGTGTGGTTAAAAAATTTAATGGATCAGACATGGTCAAAAATTAATCAATCCTGTGATGGATGCAGTTTTGAAAAATGTACACTTCGGGGGGCTAGCGGACACTCGTTTTTTATTTTTTCATATTTGTTTTTTGAGGATGGTGAAAATAATTACTGAGTAGTCAATATAGTCAATAGGTGGCCGTTTTTAAAACGAAAATTTTCGAATTTCGAAAGGCCAGATTTACACAGCTTACATTTTCTTATTAAATGTGAGATATAAAGGGCTAATTTTTCTTTATCTTTCTTCACACCTTCTACTCACATATGTGACACTAAGCGCTTTTACTAATAAACAATTCAATATTATTTAAATAAACGAAATTTTGATAGCTTCATCTATAAGTTTTCAAACATCATCGAAAAAAAAAACCCATTTGATCTTTTTCGCCAAAAAAAAGTCCTGACTACTCCGGAAATTCCAAGTTTGCACCATCCAATGCCGAAAAAGGTAATTGTTTATCTATTGTGTCTCTTTCTCTCCTGGTCTCAGACGCCCATTAGGTGGCCAGGTGTTTCGTCGAAATACAGCACGGCGGCTTCAGGTTTTTTTTATTTATTTATTCGTGAACCGAACGGTCACACTTGGGTGTTCTACTTGTTCAACACCCCGAATATAAGCGGCGACAGATGGTTGTTTCTACAGGGTTTATACGTGGGATATGGATGTCTAACCACGGTTTACGGTAGATTTTTAGTACGGGAAATTTCGATTCTGCTTTTTATAGGTAGGTAGAATTGTGATAAATACAAGGCATTATAAAACGATGATGATTTGGTAATGATCTTGGGAAATAAGAAATTATATTTACACGACATACCATTAGAGGCTGTCATACTTTTTATTGCTTGGCGTATATCTTTAAAATCGTCGACTTCCAGAATTGAAAGTCTGAGGATCATCTAGAAGGAAGATGTTACTTAAATAACATGTTAATTTGGATGGTTCTTTATAGGATTTGATGGGTGGATTATTATCAGTAATTCAATTTCTGATTTCAATTCCAGTGAGCTATTTTGTCGATGATGATGTGTGAAACTTTCTGGGTTTCCATTCATTCATTCACCTGCCAAATAATATTATATATCTTCGTAAGTGTTTCTGCCTAAATCCATTTTTTTATAATTTTTATATTTTAAATTTAAATATATCTTTTTCCTTTTATTCTCCCAACTATTTATTGCATTCTATCCAAATCTTTCTTTTCTTCTTCAATCTTGCTGCCTTCTAAGCATCTAGGATTGGTCTCTATGGGTCCATATTTCATCTGTATCTACAATAATTTCATTAAAAATTACTTAATTTATCTTGAATTTATTATAAATTTTATGTTACCTATATGTATTACTCTTAAACGAGATAACCGATACACGTGTATGAATAATTTTTCTTTCAAATCGCAATATATTTTTTCTCGTAAAATACCTCCATTGTGCTTACTACCACAACTGAAACAAATCCAGATTTCAAGGCTGACAAATGATGCAATGGATAATTTATTATAATACTACAAACTTTTATCAGTAAAAACACATGTTCAAATTATATAACTATAGTAATAATAATTTGATTATCTCTGCGCTACTATAATTTTATAAAATATAACAATCAGTTCGCAACTAGTAATATGGATTAAACATTCTCAACAGGTATTTATTCATTTGCCAAGGAAAGGTTGCTTGTAACTTTCAAAAAAGGTATGGCGAAGGAGATGAACTATCTTTCTTTCCTTTGTACATAATTTTTTATTGGAGGTAAAAATACTAAATTGGTGTTTGTTCAACCTTCTTTCAAATATATCACAGTTTTTAATATTAGCTATATGATTTATTAATATTGCAGAAATATCTCCAGTTCTGCACATTTAATTATTATTTCGATAAAACTGAAGCTAAGATCAACAATCTAATTATATTTAGCAATAATATAAAGAATAATAATCTGATGATGTATGTAAAAAGCTGCTTCATAATATACAAGTAGTACCATTAAAGATTTAAATGAACTCATTTCTCATAACTTTCAGATCATTGCAATATCTGCTATTTGTTTCTTTTGAGTACCTCTGTATTTTAACATCGTTAAAAATACTAGAGAACTATGGTACCTACAGGGCGATTTGACACCTCTGACAGTAAACATTTTGATATAACTAGTATCAACTACTAATTCATTATTTTAATAAACATTAGTCATAATTTCAGAAATTTGATCAGATTAGTCATTTAATTTGACTACACAGATCTTTTTTTAGGGTTTCCAAGCGTTTCCACTTAAACTTTAAGTGTACCTGCATGGAATTGAGTGCTTTTAACATTGCTTGATTGTCGGAGTATATGTCAATGGTTTTTGCATTTTCCTCTTCTACGCAATGATATATTGTATCAACTAAGTCATTATTTTCGTAAACATAAGCCATAATTTCAGGAAGTTAGTATGGAAGTTATCTGATTTGACTACTCAGATCTGTTAGTCAAACAGTTCCACACAAGCTTTGAGTGTACCTGCATGGAACTGAGTGCTTTTAACATCTCTCGACTGTCGAAATACATGATAGTGGTTTTTGCATTTACCTCTTTTGCGTAGTGATGTATTGTTGCTATTTCAGCCTGGAACACGGTCACATGTTTACCGAAGCTCACTGAGATTCTTATCTTTGGCTTATATACATACTGCTGCTTCTTCATTGATTTTGGAGCCGTCTATATATCTGATGATCTCTATAGTTTTTTTGAAAATGCACGGTAGCATAGTTTTTATGGTGTATAAAGGATTGTTCAAAGCAGAAAAAAAGTAAATATTGATACCTTCTTACCTAAATTTTCACTAGATTTTAGTATGCCATTGTTACGGTTTCAAAATTCCTACTTTATATTACTCTCCGAACTAGTGAGAAAAATACACCTCTTATGCAAATGAAACTTTTAATATTAATAATATTTAAAATCTATATAAAATGTCCTGTAAAGAGAATAAATCTAAAGCCTGATGATATTCAGTAGTTTCTATCGCCCAGCTGATTCTGGTTACCTGAAAGAACCAAAATCTTAAGTCCTGAAGTTACTGACCTTCTTTATTTAGATTTTTCACTTTAATATTCTGTTAATAATATTCTTCTGTTAATTTTTCCCATGTCATTGAGATTTCTATCCTAAAATAAATAATAATAATTCTAGTTATTTATTTTAATAATGGATAGGGTTTGTTTATTGTTATTGTGTCACTTGTCCTTGTGTCATTGTTTTCAATCCACCAGATTGACAAGACTTGGTTCTGGGTGAACTAAAGTACGGTTAGAACATTGGGCATATGCATATACTAGTAATTGTTTAGAAATAAAAAGAGATAGGTAATTTTGTTCAACATTTTTAAATAGAACTTGAACTCTGACTTTCAACCTTTTTTTGGGTTGATTTGGTCACTCTCTAACATGACTTGCTAGGCTGCAGAAAGTTCTGTATCTACTTTTTTAGAAAAGGATTCTGCAAGTGAATTTAGAACCCAAAAATATTATTTGGAGGTTATTTATTCTTGTCTAATTTGTTAGATAGGGGATAAACCTAAAAATTAGGGATTCCGATTACCCAAATAATATTATATTTTAATATCTGGTCACCCTCCATTCTAGGTAAGTCTCTTTGAATTTGAAACATTAATATAAAAACCTTCGATTACTTTTGTTATGCACATTTTCACATTAAATAATTATTTAATTTATTTAGTTACATAAAATTGTTAGATATTCAGAAACTTAAAAAGTTTTCACCCTTTTAGGCCTGCAAGTTTCACGTTAACGTTAACTTTTCGTTAACTGCAATTTCTACTCAACGTCACATTAACTCCTCGTTAACTGCTAGTTTTACTTTTAACTTCTCGATAACTAGTTTTCTGGAACATATACATATATTGACTCTGTGATTTGGGATTTGATAGATCGATATAAATCACTTGATAACTTCACTACAGCGGCCAGTGTCCGATTTATGTACTCGTATTGTGTACCTGCAGAGCTGGGAAAGATACTTTAAAAAAGTATCTAGATACAAGATACAGATACTTTTGTAAAAAGTATCTTAAGATACATTTAGAAAAAGATACTAAGTATTAAAAATATCTATCTACAAGATACCTCTAAAAAGTATCTAAGATACTTTCGAAGAAAGTATCTAAGATGGTTTTTAAAAGATACTTCTAAAAGTATCCAAGATACTTTTTAGTATCTAAGATACTTCTAAAAGTATCTAAAATACTTATACTTATAAGGTATCTTAGATATTTTTAGTAGCTAAGATACTTATGAATTATCTGCGACAGCCAATGCTGCAGATTTTCTTTGAAAATTGTGGTCATCAGTGAGATGTCACAACTAGAAAACTTCTTGTTTTGCTTGACTACTCTACATCCTTAAGTTTAATATTGAGAATGCATATTGATTAAAGATGGTTTATTGCCGTTAAAAAAAAGAAAAAGGTCCTCAGCTTATTTTTCGTAAAAACGAATGTTTTTTACCCGGACATTTCTCTATTTTTATATAAATCCGGTTCCTCTGCGACTTTTAAAAAGCGTGGCATTTGCATAAAAAGCGTACAAGCAAGTCTGGCAACCCTACTAAATACAGAGTACCTAGCTAATTCACAAAGAGAGTTGTTCTTCTCCAAGTATACTGACAGCATGAAATCCTTTGCAATGCAACTCACCCATCAGCGCGTAATCGACAGGTCTGAACATGTGGCTAGACTTTGCGACCTTCGCACAACCTAAAAGCATCTATTTCACAAAGTATCTTAACTACTTTTTAAAAATATCTTAGATACTTTTGAAAAGTATCTTAGATACTTTTGAAAAGTATCTTAGATACTTTTTAGTATCTAAGATACTTATACAGTATCTTAAATACTTTTTAGTATCTAAGATACTTATACAGTATCTTAAATACTTTTTAGTATCTAAGATACTTATAAAGTAAAGTATCTTAGATACTTAAAAATAGATACAAGATACAGATACTTTTAAAAAGTATCTTTAAATTTAGATACTTTTGCATCACATGAAAAAGTATCTAGATACAAGATACTATCTTGTATCTTAGATACTGAGAAGTATATTTTTTTCTAAGATACTCCCAGCTCTGTGTACCTGGATGATCTTGGAAGAAAAACCGTAGTTACCAGTTAATTAATCAAATAAGGAATACCAGACTTACCGAATATCCTTTAGGAATACTAAGGTAGGACCTTCCCATGTAAATACCCAGTGGAATCTTCATTCGGACCATCAAGTTAATACACTGTCTCTCTAAAATTTAGATATTGAATATCAGTTATTTGTTGAACCATTAGATTACTTAAATGCTAGTAGCCTACTAATCTCTTGTAAATATATTTTATCGTTTCTAAAGCAGGGTTTGGCCCTCATAGCGGGTATCTTTTCTGTATATAAATTAGGTTAATTTAATTTGTACTATATATTTCAAATCCTTACCTGTGAACCAAGAGTACGTACTTGAGGGGCAACTACCCTAATCATATTTAGAATTGTCTTGGTAAAAATTACACGAGGATCTAATTTTTTTTTGTATATGTGTGATTATTAATAAAAGGAACCGAATACTCCATATAGCCTGGCATTTTATTTGCATTATAACCCGACCCCTCCTGACTGAGCTTAGTAAACTTTCTTTTTTTTTTAGTTATAATAAAATAATTTTATAACTAGTGAACATTATATTTAATAACAAGTCGGAATTAAATTTAATAACACCATCTCGAAAAACCTTGAATGCAATACATCATAAAATGTAAATGAGCAAACCCTAAGTGATTAACCAACCCCTCAGTGATAGGGAACACAAAATTACTTTATTATAAAAAATAGTAAACTGTCAATATTAAGTACCCACATTTATTTTTATAAAAATTCTTCTTCACTTATGTTATATTGGGGTTTATCTCCAGGATCATACCATTTTTGCTATCATTCATTTTCAAATAAACTATAGATTTCTACGTGAATAGGATGTCCTCAATTTCACGCTTACCTGTTTATAATGTTTTTGAAAGCTTTATTTTGGTAACATTTCATCTGAAGGCATTTTCAGATTGTTTATGGGTGATGGACATTTGTGCAGTATAAATGTGACGTTAGTTTAAGTTTCAATCCTCTAAAAAAATATTTTTTTAGTTCTATGAGGTGTTAAAAGAAAGGGATTAATTTTGAAATCACCCTCTATATGTATAATATATCGTATGTGTTATAAGTATATTCACGATTTCATTAAAATGCAGTACAATAAAACAATGAAATTTGTACCTCTTCCAACTTTGCATTTAACAAAAAACTATTGTTATTAGTCAACATTTATATAAGACAGTGGAATGACCAATACGGACAAAACACCTGGCCGAATCGTGAGTATGTTAGTTTGTTAATACTGGGTAGTTAATGTTAATTTTTACTGCTAGATACACCCGCTATCGCTATATTTGTAGCTAAATGGATAAAAAAAGTTCCTAACACGTAACATACGCATTAGGTTTCGCTATCAGGAAGATATCCATGTACGGCTTATTGCAAACCACGTGTGCATCGTTTGTGAGTATTAACATAGCGGAAAATATTGGCATAGCAAAAAATCGGAAATTGACAGCGAGCCTTAATTGGTAATAGAAGGTTTATTTTATAAAGTAATCAGAAATGTCAAAATTATGTTGAAATGGCGTAATCTCCTTCCATTTTCCTTTTTTTTTATCTTACATTGTTATTATTTTTTCTTTTCATTAATATTATAATTGCATAATAATTAACCATCTTTTGTGGATATGAGTTTTGGACGCTCTTTTTGGGCCATTTGAATTATATTTTACCACAAATACATAATTTCTTCTTCTCTGCATCATCTTGATTGTTCAATTCGATATAATAATTATATTCTTGCTCGTTAGGCTTCTTCCATTGTATTCTATCAATATTTTTGTTTACATTTTTCGTCTTTACTTACATTGCTTCATTTCACTTTATTATGGGTCTTTTATACATCAGCTCTTTGCTTCTTCACATGATAATAAAACTGAATAATTGTACAAATTAATTTAGAATGTATATATCTTAGTTTAGCTCTATTAGAATAGCAAGGCAAAAATAGAATAAATGGACAAAGATAATAATTGTACAAAGGAAACATAGATCACACAAAAGAGAAGCATTTGAAAGGCATAAATTAGATGTCCCGTTGTGCATGGAGAAAGGTTGTTGAAGAACAAGTAGAAAATATCACCTAACAGTATTATACAAATTATGGTCTTTGAACATTTATTTAATAAAAATATATTAACAGGATTCGAATTTAGAAATTATATGCATGACTCATTTAATTTTCAATTGTTTGTTAATGAGAAACATTAAATTAATTACATTTTCTATTAAATAATTTGTCATTTTTGTTTCGATATATTATAAATTTCATTTTATATGCAAATGCGGGCGATCGCTCAACGTCTGAATTACAGTTATGAAATATTAATTCTCTTTAATGTCTAGAAAACATTTCAGCGAATCAATATTACATACTATCAATATCAAGTTTACGGTTTTAAACGCGTTGTTTTGCAACATTGGTATGCAAACTGTTAGCTACAAACATAAATATTATTGTTGTTTATGTCGTCTTGAGTTTTTTTAGTATAGTAATTTGTTTTTCGCACCAGGGTGGGCTGACATAATTTAGACAACTGGCATTTTTAGTGTTCCGTGTCCAACTTGGCAAAAAGGAATCGCCTCTGGTATGTCCGTCTGTCAATTTTCCTTTTTGATAAATTATAGTTCTGAGTATTGACGTGGCAGTTTATAAATCAGGCATTTATACCATACTGTATCGAAAGCCTGAGTTACATCCAAAAAGACTGTGGAGCAATTTGTTTTCTCTTCTAAGGACTTCTCGATGATATCTGTGATTTTATGAGTTTGGTCGATGGTCCGAGTGTTTTTCTCTGAAGCCAAACTGGTGGGAGGGTATTAGGTTTTTCTTCTATTATAGGTTTCAATCTCTTAAGGAGCAATTTTTCATAGAATTAATCTAGTTTTGACCATTGAAATTCATATTAAATAGGTTTTGTGAAAAAAACTCCATAAGGGGCGTTTATTCATATTACAATCTGATCAAAAGTTGATCAATGAGTAATTTTGTTATAACCTAACTTAACTAGGGTTGCAATCTAAAGTTCTACTCGATATTATACCTTATAGTCTGACAACTTAATTACACTAAACTAACGTGTAACACTAAACCGCACAATGCTTTGCTTTGTTATTAACACAAACACTTGGCTAACTCAAAAGGTTTCACTCTCTTGAGTCTTCTTGTCAGGTTCGTGTTGTCAAGAAGCGATCGCCTCAACGTTCACATGTTGATGGAGCCGTTGTTCGTGACTCCTAGCGAATCTGTGTCCATCTGAAGGTCGCTGTCTCTATTGTACCAAGGAACATCGACAATGTTCCTTAATACTTTGTTCTGGAATATCTGGATTATTAGAATACTGTAACCCAGAGCTGAATGCCATAGGTCCAAATTGGTTTGAGAACTTGTTTATATAATAGAATTTTGTTATATGTAGATAGATATTATATACAATTTCTGTAAAGTTTTTGAGATTCTACTCCATATAATCATCTTTACAATAATTTAAATAAATTGATTTCTCCTAAGCAGCACGGATTTATGAAAGGACGCTCGACTATTACGAATCTAGCGAAAATTTCTCAATCTATTTGTGAAGCAAACACAAACTGATATTATCTACACAGATTTTTCTAAAGCCTTCGATAGACTTGACCACGGAATACTATTGCAGAAATGATTAAATTTTGGTATCTCCCGTTCCCTACTAACTTTATTTGCGTCGTATTTGAGGAATCGTAAGCAATTTGTAATGTATAATGAGTTCAAGTCTATCGAATATTTAGTAACTTCTAGTGTTCCACAGGGTAGCAATCTAGGCCCCTTACTCTTTAACATTTTCATTAATGATAGGCAACCTAGGGACATCCCTTAGTTTGAATGAGGCATTAAACAGATGTGTAAGTTTAATTATGGCTTTCTTTGGAAGTTGTTTTAAGATTTCTCCTGTAATTAAATCAAAGCTTTCTTAGGATTAATATTTGTTTTTATATCTTCTGCAATTTCCTTTGGAGAGGTTGGTCTGATAATGGAGTCATCTCTCTCTAGAGGAGCCCAGTTCGGTAATTCTTCTCCTTTAACTTTTTGTATATTATTTCTAGCCCAGCTGCCATCTGTATTTTTGATTGGAGCATTCTGCACAGTAGACCTTTTTAATCGCTTTGTGACTTTCCATAGATAATAATCAGTGGATTTATCGTTTGTCAACTCACTAAGGTACTCATAAATAGATTCATTTTTGATTCGTTTTATATCTCTTTTTAACTGCTGGATGGCGTTGTTAAGTTTGGTTTTATCTGATGGAGCTCTGGTCTGATACCATTTCCTCCTTAGTTTTCTTTTTGCAGAGATTAGGTCCCTTATTTCTTTAGAATAGTTATTTCCTGTTGTTTGCTGCACAATAGGTGGCGTATTATCCCATGCTGCTTGTTGTATGTTGGACACAAGTAGTTCTACTTCTTGACCTAGCTGTGCTTTTGTTCTTAACGGAACTGAAAGATTGATTTTATTTTCAAAGTTCAGTCTGAAGCTATGCCAGTCTGTTCTCCTATTTATTAGTGTAGGAGCGCTTTCCTTTTGGATAATGATGTCACTAAGAATGAGAAGAATGGGCGAATGATCTGAATTCATGTCCAATGCCTCATCAACTTGGATGTAGTTTACTGAAATATTTTGTACAACAAAAAAGTCTATTAGGTCGGGTATTTTGTTTCTATCTCTGGACCAATAAGTTGGTTAGCCAGTTGAATGCGACTCACATTTTAACTGTGCCATCGCTTCTTTTAGGTTTTTACCTTTAGTTGTTGTTGGTCTGGAGCCCCAATGGGTGTGTTTTACATTAAAGTTGCCTCCAATGATAAATCTAGGTTCTTGACTATTGAGGAAATCTAGGTATTGTTCTTTTTTACCGGTATGTCTTGTAGGACAATATACAGAAGTGACCATAAGCATCAGAAGTTTTAGATTGTATCATTACTGAAGTAGCCTAAAATTCTTCGGTCCTGTATCCCGCTTTTTGATGATGCTTAATTGCTTCTCTAATTATTACTGCGCTACCCCCTCTTGTTGCATTTCAGGGATGAATGGTATGATAAACCTTATATCCCTTAAGTGAGTATCTGAAATTAAGCATATGTCTATGCTTTCTATGTCTAGGATTGTTTGCAATTCTTGTTGGTGCTGCAGCAGTCCATTAGCATTCCATTCCATTATTATTAGGCTATTACTCATTATATTGTCTCTTAGGCAGATGATATGTAAACAAAACTAATATACAGTGCTAGCCAAAATCCCCCTCCCCCATTATATTTTGAACAATTATACTTCAACTAATGAAATTTGGATTCAGACCTTCAAATTGTTTCACTGTTAGAGATAGTAGGTAGTATTTTAGTTTCCCTGGTATTTCAAATGCTCTCAGAATAAAAGTAACCAACTAATTGTCTTGAAATTTAACATTATTAAATACTAAAAAGCACGAATTGTAAATTCAACGAACTTTTTTATTCCAGTCTCGTTATTTAGCGATTACATTTTATAATTATGCTACAACCGAGTTACTTATTGGCCGTTTTATCAAAAATGAATTTTAATACTTAACGCTATCAGTAATTAACAACAGTTTCGTTGATTGTGCTAAAACAAACAATAAAATAAATTTTCTTGAGACTTTCACAAACGTCCATTACGTGTTTTCGCTATCCGCAAGTGATTGAATAATAACAATTTATTATTATAAATAGACTAATAAATCACGAGGTACAAACGGCCTCTGGCGTAGTAGGTCGAGTTTTTCTGTCACCGTGACCATCGGCAATAAATTTAATTGTACTTGTAATTAACATGCATTGTGAATCAATGCCGGGTTTCATTGTATAAAGTATTAGATGTATACCGGGTATGGTAAAGCTAGACTTGGTTTTGTTATGTAATGGAAAATGAAATGCAAAGTATATGTGAGATGCTAATATGTAACACCGCAAAGCCATACAAAACAAGTCCCGATTGATAAATAAAAATACATAAAAATAAGCAAATTACACAGGGTGTTGC
Organism: Psylliodes chrysocephalus; assembly: GCA_927349885.1. Classification (NCBI taxonomy): domain Eukaryota; kingdom Metazoa; phylum Arthropoda; class Insecta; order Coleoptera; family Chrysomelidae; genus Psylliodes; species Psylliodes chrysocephalus. Next base: position 32,840,211 of record OV651819.1, on the reverse strand, counting down.
TAAATGTTATGTCAATATTAAAGGAGGTAATTCTTTGGTCTAGTTTATGGTTAGAATTTCATATAAATATATGTTGGGTTAAATTTTTCATCTAATCGGATTTAAATCGATTTTTTTTTAAATGTGTAACGGTTGGAACCGTTATTTCGTTATTTCGACACAACCACCTCTTACTCAAATGTCATTGAGATTTATTTTTGACTTGGTACACATTGACAAATAACTTGATTTTATTTTTAATTTATCTTGGTCATCCAAAGTATTAGATGATTTTTAATATTCTTAAAATCCGTCTGATTTTATAAGGTAAGTTTTAATAATAATATATTGTTGAAAATATATATTTTGTACAAGGATTTTTTAAATAAATTGTCAAGTTTTAAATATAACCTCAATATCAACAATGAATAGACCAACTTCTAGAGTCCCGATTATATTTGTATTGTGTCACTCAGAAACCACAACAAACGTTTTAGGTAAAATAAGTGGGCAGAATGTACTACCGAAACGCTCACGTCAAAACTTTCAAGAGTATTGAGCTATCGCTGCGCATCTTAATCCGTCAGTCGACAGACGCTGAGCATTCCCGAGTCTCGATCTATATCTATTACGTTACATGACAACGCTGTCGAGGTCATGTCTGTTTTCCCTGTACATATAATGTATGCACCAAAAATAGTTCCAATGTTAAAAAAACGACCTGTGCGAGCTTCACCTCCGAAAATAATTAACTAAGATAATGGGATAATGGAACGTTTTCCCACTTTAATGAACGCCCTGTATAGGTATTCCTCTTGAAGAAATAAAAACAAAAATAATGTATTTTAATAAAAATATAACACGCTTGTGTTGTCGATTATAAATATAAATAATATAGACTCTAGACCTAACTATGAACGAAAAATATTGTAGTATTGATTTAAAGTTTTATTCATTCTTTATAAACGATCTTATTATTAATGGTTCTTATCAGCGACGAGAGAACACTTTTTAAAATTTCATTTGTCGCGTCAGTCCGATAAACCATGTACAGAAAACCTAAAAATGATTAGCCGCTCATATCGTATGTGCGTGACGCCTACCAATATACCATATTACCCCATTAAATAAGTTCAGTGACCATTTTTTTCTGCGATTATTACCATATTAACGGTTCTTCAGATAAGAACATGTGTTCTTTCGAATTTAAAACGTTCAATAAATGCGAGAAAGTGATCGGAATATGGGCGATAAAAGAATTAAATATTGATGTTATTAAAGTAAAACTACATTACTTACACCGATAATGTTTAATGTCATTACACGTCTTTATCTGGTGACAATATAATGATTGTTTATTTGTAATTATTTGGTGATTTATGGAATTCGGCATTCATTTCAGTAAAATTGTCAAAAATACAAAATAGAGAATTATCTAAAGATTTAAATAGAGTGGCCAATTTCGATTAATTTAGGTATATGTAAATGGTTCATTTAGTTTAAATGCAACTGACGAGATTATTGGATACGCGGATGATACTGTCATTTTTTACAAAGCTGATACTTGGCAACAACTGAAAGAAATTGGAAATAGACATTAAGTTAGCAGTAGTTTAGCTACAAACTACTTACAATAAATCTAAACAAAACTGAAGTTTTACCTTTCAATTGCCTAAAATATCTTCAGCAAATTAATATTGACATTAACGATGAAATTTACAGCATTAAAGCAGAGGTGTGATCAACTAGTGATGCCGCGAGACGAGAGAGAGGCCTCTGTTGTCTCGTCTCGACGAGAAGGCGCTTTTCTCGCTCGAGAAAGCCTTTCTCTCGTCTCGTATCGTTACGTTTCTCTCGTGATAAAAACATAAAATTTAAATTTGGAGAAAAGATATACTTAGGACTAAACATGAAAAACTGTAAAATTTTGAAGACAGTAACAAATAATTTTTCAAGTAATTTGTCTCATCAGTGTCTGTCTGTCCGTCTGTCACTAACGTTTTAGAGACTATTTGACATAAGTTCGAAATCCATAATCAAGCATCAAATTTGATAAAATTTTTATCATTGATTGGAATATTTACTGATATCACAATGATAACCTTTTTCGTTTGAAATTTTCATTTTAAGTAGATAAAAAACTACCAGCTTCCAATTAAAATTAATTTTAAATAAATGACATGGAAAATAATTTTTCTTATAAATCACTATTGATAAAATGCCAATTACAAACGTAAATGTAACCATTTAATATATATACAAGGTGTTCGATAAGTACGGTACATAACTTCAGGAGCGTATTCTGGAGCTAAAATAAAGATATTTTTGTCATATACACTATTTCTCAAAAATGCTTCGCTGAAAAATATGGAAGGAAAAACGTGTTACGCCACTGTTCTGTCGTTAATGTTTGATTTGAAAGAAAAAGCAACAAAGACCGTAAATTATTTCATTCTTTTTTATTATTTTTAATCTCTTTGAACAATGTACAACAAAAAAGTTATCATCAATTTTTCCCAGGTACTTGTTTGACATTTTACTAGTCGCCAATTGTTTATTTATTTGTATGTCAGACATTAAAATGAATAACTTTTCTAACGCTGAAATGGCTCAAATGCACTTCATTTATGGCTTAGCAAATGGAAATTCAGCGGAAACTAGAATTTATCAGCAACGTTATCCGAATAGGGTAACGCCATGTGCTAAAACATTTAGAAAGATACATGCCACATTGAATGAAACCGGTAGTTTTGAGCATCATCGGGTAGTTCCTGGTAGACCACGAAGAGTAACAACGCCTGAGCTAGAAGAAGCTATACTACAGGAAATAGAAGAAAATCCTTCAACTAGTACCAGGAAGATTGAACAACAGCTTCAAGTAAGTGCAAATACTGTTTGGAGAGTTTTGAAAGTTTCTTTGCTTTACCCATACCACATACAACGAGTACAAGCTCTGTTGCCTCGCGACTTTCAGCCAAGGCTAAATTTTAGTAGGTGGTTACTCATATCTACAATTTTTTAACCCTAATTTAATTTACTGATGAGGCAACTTTTTCGCGAGAAGCAATTATTAATTTTCATAACGAACATTTATGTGCTGAGGAGAATCCTCATGCAATAAGAGAAGGTCGCTTTCAGCAAACATTTTCACTAGATGTATGGATAGGGATTATTGATGACCATCTTATTGGACCATACTTTTTACCCCCTCGACTGAATGGTGATTCGTTTACTCAGTTTTTACACGAAGCACTAAATGGTCTGTTAGAAGACGTTCCTCTGGAAGTAAGAGGAGATTTATGGTTTATGCACGATGGTGCACCAGCCCATTTTAGCCTTCTTGTTCGCCAATACCTCGAAAACACTTTTCCTAATCGCTGGCAGTCCCGATATTAATCCCTTGGACTTTTATTTATGTGGTCACCTTAAATTACTCGTGTATGAGACACCTGTGTTAAATGAAAATGATTTAAGAAATCGAATAATTCAAGGTTGTAATACCATAAGAAATACTCCAGGAGTTTTTGAAAGAGTAAGACAATCAATGAGGAGACGATTGGATTCGTGCGTTCTATCTGAAGGTGGCCATTTTCAAAATTTGCTTTGATTCTTTGTTATAAGTGATTATATGATTGTTATTTGTAGTTAAATAATAAAAAAATAAAAATGGCTCTGTAATTATTTATGGAAAAAGTCAAGAGATCTTTTTTCTTCCAAATCGAACAATCAAAAAACTAAATATTGAAAAAGAACAGCGGCGTAACACGTTTTTCCTTCCATATTTTTCAGCTATTACCTTGTCCGCACACCACTGGTTAAACGAAAGCCACCGTGTTTACAGTAAAACACACAATGTTGCTAACTCTCAAAAGCTGCAAAAATTTATTTAAAATATCTCAAATGGTTTTGAAAATATTTAAAAAATTGTATTTTTTTTATTAAACTTTCACACCCTGTATTTCCGTAACGAAGTATTTTTGATAGTGTATATGACAAAAATACCTTTATTTTAGCTCCAAAATACGCTCCTGTATAGAATACGTGGGTTATTGTTAACTTTTTGATATGTTTAAATTTTATGTTACGGTAGACAATTAAAAATGTTAGGTAAATAAGTAAAAAGTAAATTGCTCGAAAGAAACAAGAAATTCTCGTCTCCAATCTTCTTTCGAGAGAAAATGTCTCTCTCGTCGAGACGAAACAAGACGAGACGAGAGACGAGAATGTCTCGTCTCGCGACATCACTAGGATCAACATGTCAGTAATGTGGTAACACGCTGCTTCGTCATATATGAAAAAAATGGAGGGGGTTAAACTTCATATCAGTACGAACGGTCTACGGCCATAACATCCAACTACCAGTTAATGCCTATCTTCTTTATTATTGACTCGATTCAACAGCTGGAAATGATGGTATGTATCATACGTAGACATTCTTTCAAAAAGTATTTTGTAGTTAACTAAATCAAATTACACTACTTACCTTGTGAAAAAAACAACATACAGATAACAGGTAAATGTTAGAAATGTAAAAATCGAAATATGAGGTATTGACTGGCAACAAATATGAGAGATTAACATAAAAACTGTTAGAATAAAAGAACTTTTAATGAAAGCCACTTCTTCTTTATTTTATAAAAGACGACCGTACATTGAATTCGCATGCATTTATTTCACAACAACAGAAAGTTTATTAAAGGAAGTATAAAAGATACTTTTCGATTATCTTCTGATATCCCAGTTAAATATCTTTATTTTTATTTCTACATAACAATTTTAATTTTAATAATACAAAAAAGTGTTTTAATTAAAATGATAGGTTTAAAACGTTAACTTTGAAAAATATTTCAACTTTACCATGTTTTATAATTCATACTGTTCATTTTTAATGCTCGATCGACTATACCATTTTTTACATACATTTTTTCTCGTGCCGAAAAGAGCTATATCCTTGAATTTTGAACACCCCATTGCGTCGGGGGTAAGTATACACCATGGGGGTTGTTGGTTATAAGGGTCAAAGACCTGTCTGGTGGCTGGAAGTTTTATTTACGTGTGTAGACTGTTAAATATCCCTACTATTTTTCGAGGTTTGCCATTGATTAATATTTAGGGGAGGTTATTAATCCCATGCGGGTGTAAAATATGACAAGTACTTTAATTTAATAAAAAAGTAATGATACCTATATTAGAGATATAATATATGGATTGCGTGCTTGCTCTATTGCTCTAAACTTGAAGATGTCTAATTAATGAAAGAACTGAAACAATTTCAATTTATGAACAAGTGAAGCTTATTTTAAATAGCGATTTAACAAACATACTAAACAAAGTTAAACAGTGACACTTCTATATAGGCCAGTTAGTCATTATTTTCGTAGTGTGAAATTTTTAGGGCTTCCACGTGATAAATTAATCAATAAGTGAATCATGGATGTTATTTTCGTTTGGTTTAAAGAACTACACTAGGAATTTTAATTAAGTTATTCTATGAAAGACAAAGAACCGAAAAAATTTGAACGCAAGTATTCCCCATACAAATCTAGTTCTAATAATATACCACATATTGAATAGTTAATATATCACGCATTTCGATGCAAATGAGACGATTGAAAGTGTATAGAAAATATTTTTATTCGTTTGGAACTAGACTGGATGACATTTCTGTGTTAATTATTCTCAAGGACGGCTAATGTGGATCTCGCGCGATTGTACTATTCGTTCGCTTCGAAAATCCAGGAAATAAATAGTTTGTCACTTGGAAATCCTTTGCATTGTTCTTATAGCGGTGGGTGTAACAAAGGCGTCTCACATTCTGACAGTAAAGAATTCTTTTAAGCTCTGCGTGGATCGTTTGGAAAAATGTAGGGCAATCCTAATTACATGCTTAGTTTTAATGTAACTCAAGTTATAAAAATGTTTTATAGCAAGGTCGGAATTTTTCCCATTATTCCTTTGATTATCCTGTGAAAGTAATCCCATATAAGAACCATTTTCTTTCGACTGCGCCGCCTACTATTCTCTTTTCTTGGTAACATTTAACTTCATTATATTTTATTCAATTATAAAAAATGTTCAACAGGTTTATTAAAATGTTCAATAATTATGATTTTTTAACATGAAACTCAATGTTGTTCATAATTTTTTCTGTGGTAAAATTTACAAAATAATTAAAACAGATTATGAAATAAACATTAATTTGTAATAACAGCAATCGATGTAAATAATTAATATTGAGGGTCATCGTAACAAGGAAAAAAACATGTCCACCAAGAAAGGCTTGTTTACAATAATTCTGTTGTTATTGCACTAAAGATTGAATTGTTTCCTTTATGATCTTCAAAAAAAAGACAAAACTGGATTTAATAGTTCAGTAGGTTTTATGTTAATAAAAATTGACATTAAACTACAAAAATTTATAGAAAAAGTAATGAAGAAAATACTGTTTAACTTTAAAAAAAATAATAATTTCTTTCAGAATTTCAATGTCTTTAGAGAGTGATGCGATTTATATTTGACATCAACTATATATGATTCATTAGATAAAAAATGCCCTTTTTATTAACATATTTATCGATCTATCTAAAGCCTTTGACACCATTTGTTACAAAAAATTGTTCAAAAGTATGGAGTGAGGGGAACAGTTTGTAAAATGTATTAAAATTATCTGTCCAACAGGAAACAGAAAGTTCAAATAAATAGCTCAATCGGATTAGTATTTTAGATTCTGAAAAATTCGAAGCAGCAATTTTCCTTCGGAATTCGTTGGAGGGGGTCTCTGGTAGTCTAAATTCAAAAAGTTGGGATTCCAAAGTTGTCGTTACCTCCGCCATCTTGATTTAAAGGGTTATTTTTTGTATCTTGAATAACTCATTTATTTTCAATTTTACACGGAAAATAGTTTTTACAAAAGTTATTTAAAATTAAATTTCCTACAATTCTGCTTTTTTTTTGTACGATCGATTTTTTTCGATTTATACCCGAAAAGAGGGGGTGAATTTTTGGTTATAGAATAACTCGTTTATTTTCAATTTTACGAGAAAAATTGTTATAAACAAAGTTGTTTAAAATTAAATTTCCTACAATTCTGCTTTTTTTTGTACGATCGATTTTTTTCGATTTATACCCGAAAAGAGGGGGTGAATTTTTGGTTATAGAATAACTCGTTTATTTTCAATTTTACGAGAAAAATTGTTATAAACAAAGTTGTTTAAAATTAAATTTCCTACAATTCTGTTTTTTTTTTGTACGATCGATTTTTTTGTATTTATCCCTGAGAAGAGTGGGGGTGAACCTAAGTATTGTATTGTCACGTTTATTATTGATGTTGTACCATTATTTTTTCTGTTTGTTTTTTTTTGCTGATACCTGGAATTAAAAAGAAACGTGATAATACAATGATAAGAGTTTACCCCCACTCTTCTCAGGGATAAATACAAAAAAATCGAGCGTACAAAAAAAACAGAATTGTAGGAAATTTAATTTTAAACAACTTTGTTTATAACAATTTTTCTCGTAAAATTGAAAATAAACGAGTTATTCTATAACCAAAAATTCACCCCCTCTTTTCGGGTATAAATCGAAAAAAATCGATCGTACAAAAAAAAAGCAGAATTGTAGGAAATTTAATTTTAAATAACTTTTGTAAAAACTATTTTCCGTGTAAAATTGAAAATAAATGAGTTATTCAAGATACAAAAAATAACCCTTTAAATCAAGCTGGCGGAGGTAACGACAACTTTGGAATCCCAACTTTTTGAATTTAGACTACCACAGACCCCCTCCAACGAATTCCGAAGGAAAATTGCTGCTTCGAATTTTTCAGAATCTCAAGCCTGTTCTTCACCTAATCCGATTGGGCTAAAAAGAATAATACTGATTTTCAACGTGTAACATTTGATGTCTCTCAAGGGGCAGTATAAAGACCGATTCTTACACCAGCTTCGTTCGCGGTAAGAATCCTGAATCGAATTATAACTAATTAAAAAGCGTTCGCAGAACAAAAAGAACTGAATTATTGATTATATCCTGTGTTTGCGGTAAAATTGTTATTAGTTCTGAACCGCTTCTATTAGACCTGGAATAACTAGGTATATTAGGGATTGCGCGCGCGGTAAAAATTCAGAATTGATAATGAGTCGGTCATGCGTTCAAAGTATGAATTAGTAGTTCTGAATCAGTTAAGGATTCTTGCTATGAACGAAGCTTATAAACAGTACGTTAAATTTGAACAATTTTGGTAAAATAATTAGTTCTGCTGTTGACACCACCATCTTATATTTGTATTTACGTCTAAACACAAACCACATTTTCTCCGCAATCCAGCCAAAAAAAAAACTATGCAACATTTGCAATAAGTTGTTGATCTCGTCACACTTTCTGTTATGCAATTTCTCAATTCTTCCAGATTTTTAAGTGGCATTGAAAAAATCGAATTTTTGATGTATGGCGAAATGAAAAAATCTCATTCCGAACATGAATTGATAACACTTGGACGAAGAAGTCTTTTAGATTTCTTTTACCTTAACAATATTTAGTAATTTAGGCTAAATATTGTGAAATCAAAATACATATAGCATCCTTTAAGCCAATAATATCGTATTGATAGTAAAACCAAAAGAAAATATGCAAGATTTAGTATACCTATGGGGAGCAGAAATAGGAAACGTCCAATATAATTTATCAGAAAAACAAAAGTTATTTTCAAAGAATTAAGAGTAGGAGAAAACAGCAATATAAATGTAAACACAACATCTAGAAAGACTAACAGTTCATGAATATTTAGGAAGCATAAAAACTAATAATGGAACATGGAAATCTCAACGATAAGACAAAATGTCTTAAATATACATCCAGCTGTAATTAGACACTAACAGACACTAAGAATAGCATACAACATACAGTATGTCAAGTTTCCTATAATTAAATCAGTAAAATGGTATAGAATAAGCGATGCTGTTGGTTAGAGAGAAGTAGAACAGTACACGCCAGCCCACTTGCGGTAAAGGTGTATCTACGACAGATAGTCACCCGATTCGCGAAAGTCTTTATTTTTTCTCACGTGCAAATATTATTAAGCGTCTCAACTTTATTTCTAAGGATCCATGAGTTAACATATTGTACGCGAACCGTATAAGAGAAATGATAATCACAACAGAAATATAAAACAAACAATTTAATTTGTATGGACACATATCCAGAATATCACCATAGATAAAAAAAAGTACTAGACACAGGAAAAGGGAACGAGGAAAATTCAGAACCACTAAAATATGGCAAGGAAGTAGTAATAGGAGAGTGAAAACTATAAGTGAAATAAAGAGAGGACCAGGAAAATATGACAAGAAAGTAGTAATAGGGAGTAAGAGAGTGAAAACAAGTGATATGAAGAGGATGGCGTAGGACCTACAGGAACAGAAAAATTGAATTAAAGACAATTAAATAGGCCGTAGAAAGCATAAGGATTTTAGAAATAGATTATTCTGAAATCTCACCATTATGATTCATTGGAATAATAAAAACGCTCAAACCTCAAAATGTCAAAACAAATTTGACAACTAAAAAAAAATTGCTCTTGAAAAAATCGCATAGAAATTATTGAATTGTTGTCTCCAAGGTCATATTTTATATGTTTATTCCTGACTACCTTATTTGGTTTGCAGTGTGATATATGTTTTTTAAATTTGACAAGGCATTCGTTCGTTTAAAAGCTTTAACTACCTACAAACTGGACCTAGGAATTTCATTCACGGATTTTTTAATGATTCGATTGCTACATTACTCACAATCCTACAACTTCCGGTACTTTAAATCGTATGAGAACAATTATTTAAATGATCAATCGAAATTGTAAATAAATGATTGTGACATTGCTCCATGGGCGTGGGAATTAGAGGATTAGGATTTATTCTAGAGATACTAATTTAAAAAAATAACTAAGAAAATAATAAAATTGTTAACTTGCGTGAACTACAAACACTTTAATGTTATATTTTAAAAAAGCTGATTTTTTCGGATCATAATATTCTTAATATCTTCAATAAAAAATATACAGTCATAAGTGAATTGTGTTTTTGCAAAACTGTATACTTACTATCAAATTTGTCTTTATACAAGGTGTCCCGTGACTTGAAGGCCATGGCTTAAGATCGTATTGGAAAAGGTTATGGGCAATATTAAATTTAACAGTAAATCAATCTGGTAGGGCATGTAATTGTTTTTGATGGCATTGTTTATTGTTTGACCTATTTTTTTATTTTGGAGAAAAGTTTATACACTTTCTCTACTTAAAATTATCTAAGGAATACGATCTTAAGATATGACCATCGAGTCAGGGGACAGAGAAAACAGCTTGATTAGTTTCATTAAAAATTATACCTAATTTTGACCAGTAGAACTTAGTCTAAAAAATATATTTGTTCCTTTTTGTAATTTTTAGACAATTTAATATTTATTTAACTCAAAAAACGAAAAGACATCTAGTTGTAAAAGTTTGTACCTATTTTTGCACTATCAGTTTATTTCTTGACAATCCCTTGACATTGTTTCAGCTTTTAGTTACTTTCTTTCTAACCATATCTTGTTCGGTGTTTATTTTCTTTTCTTCTTGTTCATTGCTGCTTCTATTAAGTTTTTAACCAAATCTTCCGTTTTCATTCTTAAAGTGTGACTAGTTGAATCACTTTTCATAATTATTGGTTTTTCATTTCTTCTATTCTTGTCCATTCCTGCGTCTATTAATTTTCTAATCGAATATCCCGTTTCCATTCTTAAAACATGACTAGTTAAATGATTTTTTATCATTATTATCTCTTCCTATTATTTCAAAACATGTCAAGTATTTTTTTAGGCGACTCTCACAAAAAATTACATTTTACGGATTTATTAATATCCTCAAAGTGTCACTTTTTTGACCGCATTTACTTTACGGCCGCTTTAAAGTGTCACTTTTTTAGCCTCACAAGAAGTTGCTTGGCGTCGGCTACGCCTACATTTCTGATTCGGCCAGAAAAGATCAACTTTACGGCCTTGGTACACAAATAATTATTTCTAATCAGTTTTGTTTTGTTTTCTTGTGCATATCAGATGATATTAAATCCAAGTAACATTGTAAAAGGAAGTCATTGAAATTATGTTTTTCTTCATTCCAAATTATTTTCTATTAACTGTTAAAGTAGCATTAAGAAACAAAAAGGCGCATTGATTAAATCGAAATCATGAGGAAGGAGGATAACTACTTTTAGTACCCAATCATAATAAATACGAGCTCTAAAATCTTTATGTTCGAACAAAATCCTTCTATCTGGACGTACAAATAGTTAATTGAACTCTATAAAATTTACTTTGGGCTTATTTTAGAGTTGTAGAACTCTAATAGCTCTTTTCACTTAAGATACGTATCCGCCATTCCACCAAGCGGTGGTTAAACGCAACTTTACAATAGTTTAATTTGACGTTTTATTCAATGATCGTCTTTGTTATAATTATCTTTATTTATAATTTTACCGAAACACCTATAATTGCACGTTTTAAAATTATTTTCGAATTCATCAGCCTGGAACAAACGTTTTTATTTTAAATATTTGAATTACCCCCGTCTTTCACATTATAATAATACTAAATAAGTTCACTTGTTCCATCGAAACTTGTAAAAAATCTACAGTGTGTTCCTTAATGATATACAAATATTTAAGGGTATGAAGCTACATGAAAAATTAATGATAGTTTGCTTTATAGAAAAAAGAAAAAAGCAACAACCTTTACATCCAAAAAATATTTTTATAATACGTATTTTTTTAAATCCATATAACTTTTTTTTAAACTTGATTGCGTGTCTATAACACAAATTGAAATATTGAACAAATACGCACTAATGGGACACCCCATCAGATATTTAGATGTCTTATTTGACAGCAAATGGACTGTATCAAAACATTGAAAACACAGTACAAAATTCAACAAAAAATCTCGAGTTCTGTTATTAGAATCTTTGGAAGCCATTTCTCCTGTTTATTTTTCACTAGTCCATAGCAAACAGCGAACTCGAATATTGCAGTTGTGTTTGGAATTCTAATCATTTAAAGTACATAAGTGCATTAGAATCTGTCCAAAGAAAATTTTTAAAATGTATTTACTTTAAAAAACATGTCCGTTATCCCACACGTCGTTATGACTATAATTTATTGTTATATCAATTCAGTTTTGTGAGAAATAGCAGATGTGATGTTCATTTATAAATTAATTAATAATCCCATGGATTCATCTTCTTTGCTAGCTTATTTTAATTTCCACATTTAATAAAATTTCATATTCCATTGCCAAATTGGCAACATCACTTTCACAGTTCTTTAACTACAACGTTTAGAACTGTCAACCAGTATTCTGTTTACCAATTTAAAAAGCAATGTTAAAGATTAGTACCCAATTAGGTAATTAGAGTGTAATAATTTAGTTTAGTAAGTATTCTCAAAACATATTAAATACTTTTGTAATTTGGCTGAATAAATAAAAAAAATAGTATAGGGATGCACATGGAATTTCTCATGGTATAATCAGTTTTATATAAAAAACATGTTTTTTTACTGCTATATTCGCCTGCGAATCATGCTGTAATTAATCGTAGAAAATCAGTACCATTCATTGCTCATTTTCCTTACTATTTTGTAATATTAGTGACACTTTTCCGTAATTTCAATATTTTTTCTTATAAGGATGATCGGTTATCGATAACGATAGCTTTATATCGCGCCCTTGCCCCTCTATCGCCGCCTCTGTGGCCTCTGTGCTTACTCGTGTAAAATGCGCGTGTGTGACAAGGACGAAATTAACTAAGGATTTTCGTTTAACTGTACTCAACCAAACAAGTGCGTAGGCATAAAAATAATTTTGTGGAGCAAGTTCATTGCTAAGAGCGTTAATATATTTTGTATATTATATCGGTAATCTTTCGTGTTCAAGGATTTTATCATCGCTTGTTGGCACGGGAACAAACTTAGTAATGCGATAAAAAAATAATTTGCGAGTCCAAATAATCTTATCGCCGATATGTAGTAAATATTGTTACAACTAATGCGATATAAGACAATTTTCTTTGCGAATTTTGTGTCATTTCCACAATAGTCAAATCTGGAGATCTAGCCAAGGATATTTAGGAAATTAGTAAATATCCTCGCTAAAAATTTCCTAAAACTGGATAACATCAACAAAAGTAACTAACAAAAAGAAAACAAGTAAAAAATGGACTTTATTGGAGGTGCAATATGATTTATACATTAACTATTCTTCTATTATTATGTTTTCAATAAAATTTTAATTATCAGTGTTTCAGATTTATTATTTTTTCCATTTTTTGTTTAGGTTTTGAACTCTGCTCTTAATTATTATGCAGATTCCAGGTCCTGAAAGCATTCCAATTGATTCTAATGGCTTCTATTTAAAAAAAATGGAACTTTAAGTGCAATCTTCGCAAAGAATGCTGTTAAACATTCACAATGCGTCCACTTTTCGTCACACACGAAGTTTAAAAAAAAAAACCTTAATTGTGATTTAACAAGTACTTAAGACATATATACCGAAACCTCTAATCAAAATCCTTTGCAAAAGAGCACGATATTGCCACATCCTTTCATTCTCTTTTAGAAACGGCGCATTGCAAAAGCTGTTATTTGCATCGAAGAATTCACGAAAAAAGAAGAAGCGGTAGAGATGCTTTGTGTGCATGAATGGGTTGTTGATAAAGTCCGTTCTTCTTTAGAACTCAAACAATTTTTGTAATAAGAATGTGTTAATGTTACTTTGTAATATGATACTTGTTATTTTATCTATTTTTTATAGTTTTTTAAGCTCAAATGATTTTGGGAGTGGGTTAGGTTATTAAATAACTCGTATTACTTTGAACAAGAAGATGGACACCACTATATTTAAAACTTACTATACTTGACTATCGGTTAATGATAAAAATCTAGAAAATCACTAACCATTGATATTATATTTAAACCAAGATTTAGATAAGGCAGTAACAAATTCTAATTCACAGAGATTTACTAATTCAAATTTAGATGGTTTATTGCATACAAAAATAATCGACTTATCTGTTGAACAGGAGGTAGTATACGAGGAGATTTGCATAGGCCTTCTTCAAAGGGACTTGAACGAAGTTCTTCGGATAGCACCAAACTCTTAGGTATTAATCTTCATAAACTTAAATCTCATAAACTTCTTTAGATGTAACTCAAACTAAACCTCTTGATATAACTTGAAATAGACTTCTTTAGATGCAGCTCGAACTAAACCTTTTGATAGAAATCCGCATAAACAGTTTTAGATATATCTTGAATTAAACTTATTAGATATGACTCGAAATGAACTTCCTTAGATATAACTCCTACAGAACCGTCTAGATATAGCCAGGCTACAAGGAAAAGATAACAATATTAAGAAAGGAACTAGGAAATTTGCATAGGAACCAGATAAAATGCCTTTAACTAATAATTAAACAATTTAAGTGAATAGTTTCACAGAGACTAAAATTAATATGAAAAGGAAAAGTCTTATTTAACATATTTAAAAATAGTAAAGCATAATATCTCATTCCTAACAAAATAATAAATAAAATTATATAAAACATGTTATCCATGTGTTATTCATGTTGATGTTATGTTTCAAATTTGACATTTTAATTAAGAAATCTTTGTAGAAAATATATATTTTCAACAATATATCGGTATTCAAATTTACCTTACAAAATCAGACGGCCTATACGATAGATAAAAATGATTTAATACATCGGATGACCTAGATAATTTAAAATTTAATATCAACTGATTCGTTGACAGATACAAAATCAAAATGAAATGGGAACTTTTGACGCAAGGCATAAACGACAAATGATATTTGTGTAGATATGATGGTGTCAAAATAACGAAAACGGTTCCAACCGTTACAACTTAATATGGAATAAATCATGAAACATGGATTTAAAAAAAGGTCATTTATATTTTAAAAGTCTCAAATTGTTCAGTTACTGGTTTAATTTATCTTGCAAGAAGTTTGTAAGTAACCCTTCAAATAATATATTCATAATGTTAATTCGACCTAGAGCTAGGTGAAAAAGAGGAGGAAAAACTTTTTATTTTCACTTTTTCAAAAAAAAAATGTTATTCTTCATAAAAGTTTTTGCTAGTTTCAAAACTGATAATAATCCATTATTTTTATTATTATTATTTTTTTAGTGTCATCGGCATCAACTATTAAGGTTATTAGCCTCGTGTTCTGTGCAGGCTTTGTTACTGTTTCCCAGCTCCACTTTAGGAACAGCACTGTTAATTAAAACCCAATTATTATATTATTATTATTTTTGAAACAAGTAAAAACTTTTATAAAAAATACATAACATTTTCTCCAAAAGTTGAAAATAAAGTATTTTCTCTTTATCATTCCATCTGGGGACACCCTGTATGTTCCACAACTACCTTTTTCTGACAAAAATGTATATACAGCATTATTTAATAGCATATCACAGTTTAAAAAATATATAATATTCTTTAAACTGTGATTATATTCCTGGACTGTAAAAGACTTGTTGCGTAGGTTAAGGTCGATACAAAATGTTTAAAATGCCACTTTAAGTATTTTCATAATTTTATCGTAAACATTGCAATTCCAGATTAAGTAAAGGCGCACTCTGTAAATAAACAAATGTATTGTTAGTTATATTATTATGTAGATTAAAGTATAATCTTGTTTTCTATTATTAAACAGATAATTGGTTTTAATTAAATAACATGGCTGATAAAACGACCAAACGTGCAACAAATACCTCATATTTTTGTCTAGATGATAATGTTTCTTTTATAAATCAAGGTGTATGTAAATAAAAAAAAAAAAAAGAAAATATACTTTAAAATAATTAAGAATGTGTTTTAAAATTACAGTGTTTGGCTGTGTACAGTGTGGTGTAAAAATAGCAATAGCAATACATTCTATGAAAATGTATGAACGAGTTTTTTTTTTTATTAATCAACGACCGTTAATTTAAGTCTGGCGCACAATTCTCTACATTGGTCCTCTTCAGTTTCTGAACTAAATGTTGATTGTCCAGCAGCTGAAAGATTTTTAATGGAGGTGTAGCCTGGCTCATGTTTCCCAGCAAACCTTTTGATTTCATTCTTAACCATTGGAATACCAAGATATACTTGAAATTCCTTCCAATAAGCAAATAATGTCAATATTTTAAAACATAGCTTAGTGTAAAGAGTCACTGATGTATAGGGACGATGGATTGACTAGTCTTTTGTTGGCAAATTTGACATGGATGAATTTGTGTTCGTAAAGCTTGATTTCCCATTCAAGTTTTACATTACTAGCAACCTGCAAGTGTTTACAGGGCCATTCTTGGTCTTACTATGAGCAGTGCAGTATGGTCTACAAATATGGAAATTTTTACTTCTTTCTGGGCTGAAAAATAATCGGCCTAGGCAAGAAAACACAACTTTTTTTTGGCAAAACTCAATTTATTTCTCAATATAGTCCCCTTTAAGCTCTATACACTTTGTCCAACGATTCTCCATTTTTTCGATGCCCTTCGAATAATACGATTTCTCGAAGTCCTTAAAATAGGCCTCTGTCGCAGCGATGACCTCCTCATTCGACTCAAATCTCTTACCACCGAGCCATTTTTTCCAGTCTGGAAATAGATAATACATACATACAGTTTTGCCATTGCGACTGCACATTTGTGCGCCGGTGCGTTGTACTGGTGGAAGAGCACTTTCTCCTTCGCTAAATGCGGTCGTTTTTGCTTCAAATCGTCGTCGAATCGGTCCAACAGCTTTGAGTACTAATCGCCGGTGATGGTTTTGCTCTTTTCAAGGTAATCGATATGAATAATACCGTGCGCATCCCAAAAAACTGTGGCCATGACCTTATTGGCAGACAGACCCACCTTGGCTTTCTTTGGCTTTGACTCGCCCTGAGAAACCCACTGCTTTGATTGTTCCTTCATCTCTGGCGTATTGTGATGAATTCATGTTTCATCCACGGTTACAAAACGGCGCAAAAAGTCCTTATTGTGGTTAAACATTGCCAAACACTCCTTTGAAGTTGTCACACGGTTTCGCTTGTTGTCGGCATTGAGCAAACGAGGCACCCATCTGGCAGCGAGCTTCGTCATTCCCAAATAATCGTGCAATATATTATCCACTCGTTCACGTGAGATGTCCACAGCCTCAGCAATCTCACACACTCTTACCCGTCGATCGTCAATTACCATACCATGGATTTTATCGACCACTTCTGGTGTGGTGACCTCTCTTGGACGGCCTGGACGCTCATCATCAAAAATTATCGTACGACCGCGTTTAAATTCGGCATTCCAATATTTTATTGTTGATAACGAAGGTGCAGAGTCCCCATACACATCATCCAGTTCGATTTTGATCTCATAGTTCGTTTTTATTTTAAAAACAAGAATATTATCACTGCGCGATATTTGATTTTATTCATTTTCGTAAAAATCTGATGTGTCCAACACATGACTTTCCTATCTAGTTATTACAGGCTTTTTCCCTTTATTGTGTACAACCTATTGCAGCATCTCTATAAATGTTTAGAGGATAAACTAAATATATATACAATGTCCACATACATCTACCGCGAAACATTTTTCTATAGATATTCATTTAAAATGAAAATACTGAAAAATTTAAATTTAGCACTTTTCCTACAATTTTTCCATTACGGTCCATTTAAAAAAAATCATGTATGAACAAATATTATAGAGATCGATATCGCAAACAACTTTTATTTCAACAATTTTCATAAAAATCAGAATTTTGCACATTTTGTCAAATTTCTCGAATACGGACCATTTCAGGAAATTTTTATATAAAACAAAAATTATAGATAATAATATTAGAAGTAACTTTTATTTGAACAATTTTCTTCTCCAAACATAAATAACAGATATATTCCATAAAATATATAAACGGCCTCCCATGAAGTACCCCCCCAGATGTTCCGACTTTGTCCAAAATCTAATCATTTCACGTCAGGCCGAAATAAAACTTAAGTTTAAAATTTATTGATTTTTTCTTTATCCGTTTTTGAGTTTTCTTCAAATTTCGAAATTTACACATTTTCTCAAATATCTCGAATACGGTCCATTTTAGAGAAATTATCTATGGAACAAAAATTATAGAAAATTATATTACAAACAACTTTTGTTTGAACAATTTTTATAAAAAAAAATATTTTTTACATTTTGTCAAATTTCTCGAATACGGACCATTTTAGGAAAATTTTGTAAATGAGAAAAATTATAGATAATAAAGTAAGAAGTAACTTTTATTTAAAAATTTTTCTTCCCCAAACGTAAATAACAGATATATTCCATAAAATATAAAAATGACCACCTATAAAGTACCCCCCCAGATGTTCCGACTCTGCCCAAAATCTAATCAGCTCATTAGACGCTGGAATAAAGCTTAAGTTTGAAATTTGGTGTTTTTCCGTGTATCGGTTCATGAGTTATGCGTTATACAGACACACACACACACACACACACACACACACACACACACACACAGACACACACACAGACACACACACAGACACACACACACACACAGACATCATCGCGAAAATAGTCAAAACGGATTCAGGGGACCTCAAAACGCAAAAATCCGTCGAAAACTCGAGGTCGAAAAAAATCATGATTCCTATACTTTCCTTATATCTGTATACAGATAGGAAAGTAAAAATGCAAAATCTGTTTGCCTTCAATCACTGTCAAGTACAAACTAAGTGACGCAGCTCGCTGAAAATTTGACAGAAGTCACTTGAAAGATAGTTTTTACGAAAAACAATTGCATTTATTCCTGGCGCCGCCAACTCTTGCCGAGGCCGATTATTTCTCAGCTCAGCCTCGTATCGCTAGTATACAATAAACAAGATAGATTAGAACTACTTTGAGGTAACCATGTATTTATTTCTTTCAAACTAGAATACGCATCCGAGAAAGAGATGGTGGAATAAAACGGAAGAAGATCCAAGAGCAATTACAAATCATAAAAACTTTAGTATTGAATGAAGATAATGACTCTTTTTGTATTAAAAAAAAAAAAAATAACATTGTCTCTAAAACCTATGCACCGAACCTTTGCTACAAACATTAGCTGGTTACTGGCAGATTCTCCTCAACACCTATACCGCCTACTTATTAATTATGATTTACATTCGATACCGGAACAACATAATTAACATTAACAATCCAGTTGCCAATAATACACTACACACGAGATGTAAACAAAGTTCGAGGTCACTATACCTATAGTTATTTTTAGATTTGTATGATCCTAAGTAAATACCTCTTGATACAAATACAAATTAGAAAAAATGAAAATTGCCAGAGGTCAACCCCAAATTTACGAGTTTACATTTAAATATAACAACCGTTTTTTTCTCGTTAAAATTGCCACACAAATGACAAGAATATGGACAGAATCAATATTATTTTTCTATTAATGATTGTTTTGAATTTCTTCATATTCAATATTTTTAAAATTATGCATATCTACTTTGTTAAATTAGCAACATGTACAAATTCTTTTGCAACAAAACACGTGTCTTATACAAAACGAAATAACATCACAATTATCATAGCACGTGTCCGGTTGTATATAGACGCTTCATAATGCAAATTCTGCGAATTTCCAATGAAAATTATATTTTCACAATGGAGCAACGTGGAATTATATCGAATGCAGGAAACCGGGACGATGATGAAATCAATTTTGTAAATCGTTTGAAGGGTAAGAAGAAAAAATAAATTTAATCATTGAATGGGAGATTACATGATGTTTTTTTTATACATACTGGATTTTCATTCAATTAAATAATAAAATATTGTGCCACAGTCACACGAGTGTGAAATAGGTTTTCGCAAACGCAATAATTAATAAAATATTTTTTTTTTGTGTTCTCTTTTTAATTTACTCAAACTAATAATTGTGACTTTAACTAGCTAATAAACTTTATTTCGAAAAGAATAACTTTTTGAAAACAAGATAATATACCTTTTTTGCCTTATTGATAATATATTTCATATCCATTCGACCTAGTAAGAACACTGCAAAAAAACTAAATCCACCAGTCACAGTTCATATTTTGGTCAACCGGCTACTATTATTTTTTTTAAATTTTAAATAAGTGATAATTCTGTCAAACTAATTGTCAGTATATTTTTTAGTTATTGAGATTAAATATACAATAAAGTTATTATTGTGTAGAATCGATAAATAATAGTATTTCTATTATTTCGCTTATATTTACAAATAAACCATAAATTTTAATAAAGCTATGAAATCAATTTAATTACCAGCATGTAACGTAATACTTGATAATATTTTATCTATTTGTTATAATGTGTTTAAGCTCAATTGATTTTGGGCTTGGGTTAGGTTATTAAATAACTCGAATAACTTTGAAAAAGAAGTTGGGCACCACTATATTTAAAACTTACTATACTTGACTTTAGATTAGTGATAAAAATATTGAAAATCAGTAACCACACAAATTATATTTAAACCAAGTTTTAGATAAGGTAGCAAATTCTAATTCACATAGTTTTACTAAATTCAAATTTAAGATGATTTATTTATAACTTATCTTTAGTTAAAAGTAGGAATATGGAATGTTTATTGCATGGTATATCTTCAGGCCTTCATCAGAGAGATGATTGTCTCAAAATAACGAGTAACGGTTCCAACTGTTACAAGCATTAAAACTAAAATGTGTAGCGATGGAGCAGTGAATTTGGCTTTCATGCTGAGGTACAGTGTTCAATTCTAGGATTGGAGACTATCCACTCTTATTGCACAAACTACTATTCTAAGCACAGACTACAAAACGAAATCGTAGGCCATTGCGTTCAACTGAACGAATATATTTCATATTCATTCTAGTAAGAACACGGCACGGATATGAAATCCACCAAAAACAGTTAATATTTAGTCACCAGGTGAAACTAATTGTCAGTACACTTTTATAGTTATTGAAAATAAATATATATAAATTCCTGCGACGACAAATTTCCAAGTATTTGTTTTCGCCTTTGAGGTTCGGGGATGGTCTTACTAATTCGTAGGGGGATTTTTGAGATGTTTCCGAATTTTCAAATTATTTAGCCACTTATTTCAGATATTTCTGACTTGGGATTTCGATTGGCGATTTATTAAATTTTCAATTTTCAAAGTTGAACTTCGTTGAGAATTTTTAGACAAAAAAATCTTCCTTATCGACTAATTTATCCTTTTGGAGCAACTGTGTCAAACATCTAACAAAAATAATATTTTGTGCTGGATATTTATACTTTTCGAAAGAAAAGTAGTCTTTTATTATTCCCTTAAAATGTCAGTTTTGTATGTCAAACATAAACCGTAGTGTATACTTATTATTAAAGTATTCAGCAGAGTTGTCAAACATAAATATGGGTAATTTTAACGAACACATTTTAATGTTTTTTTTTTTAAACCAAACTTATTCAAAAACGTTATCTTCATTTAATTATAAATAAAAATACTGAATTGCGAAATAGGAAAAAAAACGTGATAACACCCAGCAGTCGACGATAGACCTTGATATTTTATCATTGCCACAAGCTCTACCAGGCAATAAAACGAAATTAATGTCTAGTGGCGTTATTAAATAAATCCATAAAACGTAAAATATTGGAGAACAAGCAACCAGTTGTACGGTAATCACGTTTATCGGGACGAAGTGTGAATTATTTGACGGATTACGTAAATGTAGATTTCAAAGTCGATTCCTTGAGAGGACATGGACATCTTAAATACTTAAAATTTAGATGACCTGTTTGTCGTCCAGGAA
The DNA here is from genome assembly GCA_927349885.1 of Psylliodes chrysocephalus. Classification (NCBI taxonomy): domain Eukaryota; kingdom Metazoa; phylum Arthropoda; class Insecta; order Coleoptera; family Chrysomelidae; genus Psylliodes; species Psylliodes chrysocephalus. Next base: position 32,818,347 of record OV651819.1, on the reverse strand, counting down.
CTTTCTTCGGTGAAATATGATCTGAAAAGTCAAACTACACGTTAACTGAATATGATCAATATTCGGTGTTACTTTCCCTAGGCACCTCCAAAGGAGATTTTTTAGACAATCTTAACGCGATGATCATTTATTCACAGAGTAAACCTAGAGTGATTTGTGAACTAGACTCGCTACCTCATTTGGCAGACAATCAGTTCAATAATTGTTACCTGGCTTAATCATATTGCTCCTCGGTCCTCGCCTTAGTCATATTAATTGATATTTTCTTAATTCGTTTCTATAATACCTGTAGTTGAAGTTGTTAAGGTCATATGCGCAGAAAATAGCAGTTCGTACCGGTTTTTCGACGTGATCACTTGGATATTAATACATTATAGTCGAAGCTGGGAATTTTAAGCTGTACCCCTAGATCTGTACCTACAGAAAATTATAAATATTTAAAATATTAAAACAACTTTATACAATGGATATTTTCAAGAATATGAGTAAAAACATTAGTGTTTATACTTATATTTATTTATATTATTCTTATATTCCAGCTTACTTTTATATTATTACATGAGAATTATGTTTTATTCTTTCTTTACTGACCTCCGTTCATTTCGTTTCAGTTGGGCATCATCTACAGGGATATTAAATTAGAGAACATCCTGGTGGACGAATCGGGTCACATAGTCCTTACGGACTTCGGACTGAGCAAGGAGCTCCCTAGGGAAGAAGCCGATCAAAGGGCGTATTCCTTTTGCGGAACGATTGAATACATGGCGCCAGAGGTGGTCAAGGGTGGCACGCAGGGTCACGATATCGTAAGTATTTTTTTTTTCATTTATTTAGCATACATCACCCTACAATATTAAATGGATGAATATGTAATCGAACAATATAAACAGCAAAATAAGTTATTTGGTTGTGGAGAACTGGAATTCATCCTATCTTTGGATTACTCTTTAATTTCTGCTTCATTGTGATAGACTCAGGTTTCGTCCATAATAGAATACCGATCTAAAAATCATCATGGGCAGAATCAATATTTTGGAAGTGATCACAGAAATTGGTCTTTCAGAACGGTACTGCAACCAAGTGTTTAATGGTGGTATGTAAAGGAGACCGATTTCCTAAAATTTCTGTCTTCACCCGAAAATCCTTTCAAAAATAAATATTTAACTGACCGAAACTCACTAGCTTTTTCTCATTCGTTAAGAAAGACTTGGTTTAAAGAAATAAATGAAAAACAATCTTTTAAAGGAAATAATATATAATTACAAGAAGCAGATTTTCTAAAATTATGTGAAGATATTAGAAATTCTATCTGGGAGCTTATTATAAATGAAAAATCAAATGTAAACCAGGCCTTAGATATTTTTTATAATATAAGGGATAAAATTATAGATGATCCTGTTCCCAAATTAGTGAATGAAAACTTTAAAAATATCCGATCTGGTTCACGTTAGAAATTAAAAATCTATTGAAAGAAAAAATTAAGATTTTTCCGATTATTTTTTAATCTGTCAAAATAGTAAAATTAATACAGTTTAAGACTGGTTAATCTTAAGGCTCCTCTTCACGTTGGCCAATGCGCTGGCAAATACTATTGGCAATATTCATGACCAGCACGTAGGTAGCTTTGTTTCTTACTTTTATACTATGTTTATATACAGGGTGATTCGTACCTAGGTGGAGAAGCAAACACATTTTTTAAATTAATTTTGTAACACCTTGTAACTCCGTCATTATTGACTTTGGACCCCAAATGTGGGAGCTGGTTGAACACAACTCACCAAGGACATTAAAAATAAGTAAAATAATATATAGAGTTTCACCATGTAGAGTTACGAATCACTCTGTCTAGATCAACTCATTTTCAAAGTAAGCAGCATACAGTGGTGTCGGTTATTAAACGTTTTCCAATAGGCTTTGCTACTGTTCGAGTGAAAGTGAAAACTACAGAATAAGCATTAGTTGCGAGCGACAAACGAATATAAACTTTAGGAACAAGCAGGAAACGAATAATATCAACGTAGCCAGCCGGCAGTGTGGCGATATCTCTAGGGCTATTCCTATTCACTTTGAATAGCGCAGACGGCCACTTTGATATTATTCGTTTCCAGCTCTCTTCGAGATTAGCAAAGCGTATTGGAAAGGGTTCTACATAGTAAATAACTTTTTTGTTATCTTCTATAATTACGGAGATATCATCGTTATCACTCTAAAAACTAATTCTGTATAATCAAATAAAAATAATAAAAAGAGAATTTACTTTTTTGATCTTTAAATAATATTAATTTATTTATTATATACAGATCTCATGTTATTGCTTTTGTCAAACATTTTTTTTTTTTTGTTTAATGAATCCTAAGTGTGATGTAGATTGATGCTACTGTAATAAACTTGGCCGAGGGTTGATAATAAAGTCACACAGATTAAATATCCACTCAGGATTATTTAAATAAGTCAGGATTTACTTTAGTATTACTTTTATTGTAATAGCAACACAGTGGGATTCACACAGAACAATGAATAATAAAAATGGCAACTGTCATATATCATTGTACAGTACCAACTTAAAATATTAAATATTAGTTAGGCATTTTATAGAGGTTTTAACACTACTAACTTTATTAAATTACCATAGTGGCAACTTTGCACAAGTGCATCTCAAAACTACAGAGAGTTAACAGAACGTGCAGGAAACGAATAATCTCAGCTTTGCCAGTTGATACTGCACGGCCAACGTTACAACGCGGTCGGGCCGTTTAAACAAAACGTAATCGAATGAAACAAGAACTTAAATAATTGCAGAGTTCAAACGTTAAGAAATACAAACTTTATCGTAATCACCCAAAATAAAAAATGTATGCTACGCCTTAAATTCGTAATAAAATTAGCTTTCAAATGAAGTGCCACACTTAACAATAGGTATCAGTTTTTTATCAAAACGTTGAGTTGACCCTCACGTTAAGAAATACAATTATACTACGCATTAAATTCGCAATTAAATTAGCTTTCAAATGAAGTGCCAATCTTTGCAATAGGTAACAGTTGAGTTGACCCTCAGATTTTCTTTGATTGCTGTCATTGGGACCACTTGGTTATTTTTGTTATTCGTAGTTGAATGCCATTTCTCTAGCCTTGCCATTTGAGCAGATATATGTCTATCAATGTTTGTCCTTTTACCTGCTTTACCCAACATCACTACAAATGATACAAAAATATCCTGCAGGCAGATTCCCATTGACAATTCGATATCGAAATACTAGATTTCGTCAGTTTGGTGAGTTCCGATTTGCGGGAAATCATATTCGCATCGACTAAAACGATTGCGAGTCACTCGCCAGCTCTATGGTGCCGAATTGCTCGATTTCTGTAGATTATTGAGATTATAGCATAGCACGAGGTTGTAGCCTTGTTGCGGTTGTAGAAAGTGAAACAGGTAAATCGAAGTTTGGCTTAAACTTATGTTATACGAAAGTCCAATATCTCGTTGGTATGACCCAGTTGCATAAAAACGTAAAGCAGTAAAAATCTTTAGAAAATTTGGCAGAGAATACAAGATGGGGCTGTATAGTATCAATAAGATACCTGGCGGCTTCTTTTTTCAATCTGTACAATTCAATAAAGCGTTCTTCCGGAAGCTCAAATGGAATGCTGTGGTCCCTGAGTAGACGCCTTTGTAAAACGAGGGCTCTGTTTTGCTCCCTGTGTCTTATTCGTTGTATTCGGTTATTAAAAATTGGTAGCATACTTGTGTGGGCTATTTATTATAATTCACTTTCTAACAAAAACACCAACAAAAATAAATACCAAATACCGTTGCTTTAATTACATATGTCAACTGTCAATTAAAACGTGTACTGCGCATGCTTGCTACGGATTTTACGGGTTTTGGAATCGACCAAAACGCAGGGCAACTCGATAGCGAATAGGAATAGCAAATTTCTCGATATCGTATTTGGTTGCGAGTATTGAAAGCGATTCGATTTCGCATTTCGCACTGATTTGGAATCTATATGCTGATAATGCTCCAGACATTTGGCCGATTAGCCCGAGCTCCATCTTTTTCTGGCTGACCACGTGTCCATTAGTCTATTCTCTGGAATGATGAATGCCACTTCACATTTCCTTTCAGTGTCAGATTGGGACCTCCAGGGCCTACTGGTCAGTAGGGAGAAGAGCCCGCCTTTTTCACGGTCCCAGTTTCATTGAAGAGCAAAAAAGTCCTTTCTCATTGAAGATCAAAAAAGGTTCTCTCTCAATGAAGAGCAAAGAAAAGGGGCCTCCCACGTATTATTACGAGGACCCACTTACTGACCGAGGGCCTACTGTTTAACGCTAAACCGACGGCCCAATCCGACAATATTTCCTTTACAACGCTGTTACGCCGTTATGAAAGTCACTTAGTTATTTTTGTTATTCACGGTTGAACGCCATTGGACCAGACATATTTCCATTAATTTTTGTCCTTTTACCTGCGTTACCCAACATCACTACACATCGCTTCGTTTTTCCAGTATCGTCATCGTCGCCTATTTTTGACCACCTTGCTCACTTTTATGTTAATTATATTTATTTTATCACATCCCACTTACGAAACTTAATTCTTCTAAAGTAATTAAGTTATTTTATAGTTAGTCTACTAGTAACATTAATTTTATTGTTAATTTTACGTGCATTCATAAATGCCGTTTTATCATTGTAATATTGGAGACCGTCTAAGATCTTAGGTTTGTATGTTGCATTTTATCTAATTAACTTATTGTCGTCAACTATCATTATTATTTATAGGCTTGAAAATGGCTTTATAGCAGAAAGTTTTGTTTGTCTTAAAAAATACTACCTTCAAAAACTTAGTTATATTACCGTTCAACTTTTATTGTTTATGTTTATTTATAAAACATAATTGTTTCCAGGTCAACTAGATACCAACATCTCGTACTCTAGACATTTTCCGATACAATTTAGCAATTTTTTTTGTTTTTCGGTGTACCAAATAGATTCCCATATAGACGTTACTTGTCTAATTATCTATTGTGTTCGAACGTTGTGCCATAGTGATAAAAAAACCATTAAGTTCGTTTAACTATGAAGCAGTAAAACTGTGCAACGTTAATGAGGCACAAGGATTAAATTGTATTTAGTCGGTTTCGAATTTAGTTTGATTGAGTTATTAGAGAGAAGGTAAATGGTTCAATCAGCATGTTTGAAGTGTTTTAATCCAATATAAAACTAGCAGTAAATTACAAGGAATATATTTTTTAATGCTAGTTAAAATAGAAGGAGAGTTCTAATGTTTAACAACAACCTTCATGTACGGAGGGCTAAATGTTAGTAAATTAAGAAAATATACATGGAGAAATTACACGTTTTTGAGATTAGTAATGTTGGAAAGCTACAACCTTTATAGTTCCAGGAACTGTATCTTTTCTCACAAAACAAACCACAACGATAAAGTGATAGATGTGCCAATCAAATACTTTTTGGACCTGGCCCTTCTATTGGCCTGACAAAATCGGCAGTGACAGACCTAATCAAAGAACATTCTCTTGTGAAATTCAAGGAAAGATGGGATGAAACAAGAAACTGTAGAGTTGCCAGAGAGCTCTTAAGTTATCCTGACAACACTGCAGCAAACAAATACTTGACTATGACTAGACAGAATCTGCGCCTAGTCACAGGCATTCTGACTGGTCATTGCCAAGTACGAAAGCATCTCCATATCATGGGGCTGTCAGAATCCGCACTCTGCAGAGGGTGCGAACAAGAAGATGAGACCATCGAGCATATCCTTTAAGCTCGACGCTCTCATTTATTATAAGATTTGTGTTCGGCGAGTATCGGCTAACACCGGCCGATATAAGAGAAGCACCTCTTGGCGACGTTATCAACTACATTAAATCTGTAGGCTGGCTCACTAGCTAGGAGGTGCCTATCTTCTCAGGAGGATGCACAATGGGCCTAATGAGACCTAAGTCCCGTGGGGTAACCCACCCTCCACACTTTACAAATACAGAGTGATAGATGTGTGGCCAAAGTAATTACTTTGTAACACTTTTGTCGAGTATACAATTTAAATAAACTTATATTTCGTTAGATCGAAGATCTAAATTCAATTAATATCTATTCCCGGCCCAATTTACGTTTAAGCCCGTATTATCTTGTTATAATTTTCTGCTATAGGAGGAAAACTATCAACAATTGCTCTTGCTCTCTAGAACCATTTTGTGTAGTTTGTCTCTGATAGTAGAACTCTTCTTCTTTATCAATATTAGGATCTTCATGAAACATTTTAAATAAATCCCAAAATTGAATGTAATCCTACGATTCATCTCCAGATTTAATTTCTACGAGTCCGATATCTTTCCCGATATTTTGTTCAACCTAAAGCACAACACCGCTTTCATTAATAATATGAATACATCTTTCAATAAATTAATCACATAAAATTAATCAATTTTATTAACAAATCTAAGTCTAACACTAAACAAATATAATCACAGAGGCTCCAGTCAATTAATACTAGTTGAGCACTTAATGGAATCCCTTTAAATTGAATTACATCGCTGTCTCGATTTTAGTTTCTCGGTTTGACTTCTTCTTTTATTATTTCCACTCGTAGTTCGGTTTAATTTACTTACGCAAAATTCCTAAATTTGATTATTTACCAGAATTCATTGATGATTATAAATACCCAATATTAGAGTGAATCGTTTTTCCTGGAAAACGTCGATCTACTGAAAAGAATTAAATAAAAAACTGGAATAACTAAAAATATAGCGAAAATATTTTCATTGAGTCTCACTTTTCTTGTCGAAAGGCTATTTTTAATCTGCCGAGTAGGAGTGAGAGTTCGAAACAATGGTAGTCTAAAGGTTATTTAACATTATTCAACTTTTCAAGAGCATCAAAACTGAACGTGATCGCTACGACATGTAAAAGTTTCCGTCGGTAAGAACAGAATGTAAATTTACAAAAAAAGGCCCTTGACTGAACAGCTACAACAAGTTAAATAAATCTAATTTTATAGGAGAACTTTTTAAAACTAACGATATTATACCGAATACGTGTATTTATTTTTTAAATACCGATTAATTTAAATAAATTTATATTTTACAAATTTTTAATATTCACTTGATGGACTTAAAATGTTTCTATCCCCACTAATAGTTTGAAATTAGCTCCGCCTGGTGGCGAACATTTACTTTGTACGACGATAAACCTGTTGGCAAGCTTGTTTTGTTATGTTGTTGCTTTTGTAAATTACTGAGCTGTCAAATTTTAAAAATGTCACGCTTCAATGAAGTAATTCGTGATAGGTATAATCTATTTAATACAACTCTTGTAAAAATTAATTTCATAAGTGAAATTATCATTTTGCAAAATGTTGAGTGTTGTATTATATAAATACGATAACTGGACTGATATTTAGGTTGTACTTGCGATGCGAACATGTACCAGAATTGATATAAAATTTGAATTAAGTAGGGAACAAACACTATTAAACCAATGTACATATTTTTTGAATACAAAGTGTGGAATATAATCATTTTGCGTTACCATTGACATATACTACTACTCAGTGGCGGCTCGAGGGGTGGTTCACAGTGACAGAATATAGGTATCAGTACAGATGTATGAAAAAACTTTCAGTATTTTAGAAAGTTTATAATATACCTTTCTAAAACCCTGACAGTTTTTTGCCTATATCTGTACCGGGATCTATATTCTGCTACTGTGAACCCCCAAAATTTTGGTCACGAGCCGCCCCTGCTACTTCTACATGCAATTGAAATTATATTTCAGCATTTATATTATCGAAAAAAGTTGTACTAAACATTTAAATTTGCAATATCACACGTAAATGTGTAAAATGCTTGATTTGACTAATACATTTTATTATTAATAAATAATTTTAAAATTATTAATATTCACTTTCATATTTAAAAGATAATTGACTAATTACACAGCCCCGCGAAAATTTAGTGATCTGGCCATTTTATTTTTTTTTTTTCGTCTATTTACAACTTCTATATAGCTAAAATAATCCCCTTTTTATTATATCACGTAAACTTTTTTTGTAAACAAGTATCAAGGGTATTATCCCTGAACATCACAAACAAATTAATTTGAATTCCTTATTTTTGTTCAAAACGTTGAGACACGTTAAAACCTCCTTTTAATTTGCGCATTTGTAGGGGGATTTACCGGTACTTACTAGAATATTGTTGGGGATTCCCCGATACTCGATTTATTCAAGAAAGAGGGCGATATATTTAGTATCCCGTGGTATTGAGACAGGCGTTGTCCATCGAATTCTATCGGGGTTGTGTTGTATACTTTCTATTAAAAAAATATCTAGTAGGTGTTGTAAAAATAGGCCTGATGACTTTTGTTATATTTGTGGACACTTTATAGTGAAGAAGTTTAAAAGAAACATTACTGATTTTGTAAAAAATGTATATTTTGCATATTTTAAAGTCAGACTTGGAGATCAAGATAAACCTTGGGCGCCACATGTTATCTGCAAGATTTGCGAAGAAGCCTTGAGGCATTGGTTTAAAGGAACAAGAAAAGCCCTACCGTTTGGAATACCAATGGTCTGGAGAGAACCTAAAAATCACATTGACGACTGCTATTTTTGTCTTTGTGATATTAAAGGTCGTAACACAAAATCTCTAAAGTATATTAACTATCCTAATCTTTCGTCTGCAATAAGACCAGTTCCTCATGACGCTGATATACCTGTACCTGTTCCACCTACAGTATTACGGTCTATCGAATCAGAATCTTCAACGGATTCAGAAATTGACATCTTTGAGTCATCTACCCCAGGAACCCGTGAACCATTTTCTCAAGTAGAACTGAATGACTTAGGGATTTGGGACTTCCAAAAGACCTCTCTGAGGTTTTAGGATCAAGGCTTAAAGAAAAAAAATTACTTGCTCCAGGTACTACATTTTATTGGTATAGAAATCATGAGGCTGAATTTGTCAATTACTTTACCGCAGCTGGTTCACTTGTATATTGTCAAAATGTATCTGAATTGGTCATTCCACCTAGGTGCTCTTGGATACAATCCTGCCGAGTGGAGACTTTTATAGACCCTTCAAAGAGAAGTCTTAAAGCTGTTCTACTTCATAATGACAATTTATATGCATATGTTCCTGTTGGTCATTCTACTCAGCTTAAAGAAAATTACGAAAATCTTGAGGTACTGCTTTTTAGAATAAACTACAGACAACATAACTGGATTCTATGTGGTGACCTTAAAATTTTAGGGTTGCTTTTAGGTCAACAATCCGGATATACGAAATACCCATGTTTCCTATGTGAGTGGGAAAGTAGAGCAAGAGATGACCACTGGACCAAAAAAAACTGGCCACCATGAAAAAATTTAACGCCTGGCTCCAAAAACGTAATTCGGGAAAGCCTAGTTGATCCAGAGAAAATTTTATTACCCCCTCTACATATAAAATTGGGGCTAATGAAACAATTTGTCAAAGCTCTAGACAAAAATGGTGGTTGTGCTTTAGTACTTGTGTTAAACATTTTCGGGTCTCTCTGAAGATAAATTAAAAGAAGGCATCTTTGTTGGGCCACAAATAAGAAGGTTGATGAAAACTAATGAAATTGAGACGGTTATGCAGGAAGACGAAAAAGAAGCATGGACAGCTTTTAAACAAGTTATAAATAAGTTTCTAAGAAACTAGAAAGACCCTGAATTTGAAAGTATTGTTGAAAATATGTTGGACAAATTTAGAAAGTTAGGCTGTAACGTGAGCTTAAAAAAATTCATTTTCTACATGCTCATCTTGACTATTTTCCGGATAATCTTGGCGATGTCAGTGAAGAGCAAGGGGAGCGGTTTCACCAGGAGGGCGCTGGGATATCAAAATGATGGCCGACTACTCTTGGATGCTTAAAAGGGACCGTCCTACCGCAGAATATGCACGAAAAACAACAAAAAGAAGCTTTTCCGGAAAGAGAGAAAGATTTTTCAAGAAAACAAAGGATTAATGTATGTTATTTTTTAACTACTTCCCCGGTTTTATTGTTTGTTTTCTTGGTTTATTATTTTCTTTTTTATCCTAAGTATCTATAAATATATTTTTACTTTTTGCATTCTTGTAGTATTTTGTTTAAAAACCTTACGTGATAGAAAAAAACTAAAAGCAGATTTGAAATCAGCGTCACTGAAATACCCAATTTCAGTTGAAAAGTTCAATCCACATTTTACAGAGTATTTAAACGCAGACCTGTGTTATTTACAATTAATTTTTTTTTTATTGAATTTTTCTATATTTCCACAAGTCAAAATAATAATAATAAAGTTTTAGTCTCATTTAAAAAATGTACGAATCTTGAAATTAATTTAACATAATGTAATGTAAGCCATTTCACACCTATCTGGTCGTACTCTGATCCTTTGGGTCCCTCTACCTTCTTTGAGCCTTTTTACGACCCCACTTGTCCTTGAAACAAGGAATATTTGATGAAGGGGAACTCCTCCTATATCCAATTATAGGGAATGTACTAGAACCCTTTATAGAAGAATATTCGTGTAAAATGGCGAGAGCGTTACAATAGCAAATGGACAATCGAAGAATTTGGTGGTTCTTTCGGGAACGCCTTCGCCAATTATATAAATATGCGTTTGCTGTTATGGAAACTTAGTGAGTCGAAGTAGTCATAGCAATGAAAGTAAATGTGATATAAATTAATATAAGTAAATGTGTTAAATAAATTAGAAATATAAATAGTGCTTAAGTATTAAATAAATTAATTAATGCGTAGTGTAAATAAATTATAAATAAACTATTTTTAAATCAAACAGTCGTTACAGTAAGTTTAAAAACAATTTTAACATTTTTCGAAATCATTTTTTTTTTAGTAACCCTTTACTGAATTTCAAATAACATTCTAATCTTCTAATTTTTATGTATATCCGGTCTTCTAATTGGCCAAACTGTTTATATTTACTTTATTAATATTTAATATATTTAAATATATTAAAAAACACATAAAATTAGAGGTTATTATTAAAAAAAGTAAACGTATTCTTCCTGCTTACAACAACATCATAATAATTATACAGGATGATTATTCAACCGACATCGCTCTCGTTAATTTCAGAATTTTTATTTAACTCTTAAAGGGCTTATTTATCGAAATAAAGTTTTGTATCAAAATTCAAAATTTGCTATAAATGACTTTAAATATTTTTTCAAATTTGGTGACCAATATGCTCTTTAAGAAAGTAATATTTTGACTAACTTTTGAAAAATTTAACCAGTGGCGCGCTATTAGTTTCAACCTTTTCCCACTATGTTTTACGCCACTGGAGCCATTTTTTTTTAATTCTCTGTTTATTTTTAGTTAAAAAAGTAATATAAGATAATTTGTAACGACTCAATATTTCTAAATTCAAAGCTATTAGGCACGTGTTAAATTTTAATAGTTCGTGTATTTGACAAGATATTGGTTGATCAAATTTGAAAAAAAAAATATTTAAAGATGTTTTATCACAAATTTTGAATTTTGATTTAAAACTTTTAACGATATCTTGGTAACTAGGCCTTTTAAGGGTTCATATTCCTATGTCAAAATTCATCAATTAACGAGAACTCTCTGGAGCAGAGCGTTGTCGGTCGAACATACTAACATCCTGTATAAGTATAGAGTAGGGTTAGAAAAAGAAAAATGTACACGATAAATATTTTTTCTACACCCACATGGATATTACCTTATCTACGTACAGATTAGAAAACGAAAAAGTGTGCTATTGCCTTCAACTGAACGAATATATTTCATATCCATTCAGGTAGTGAGAACACTGCAAAAAAAATAAATCCGCCAATCACCGTTCATATTTTGATTAACCGACTGCTATTGTTTTTAAAATTTTAAATAAGTGATAATTCTGTCAAACTAATTGGAAGTATATTTTTTAGTTATTGAGATTAAATATACATTAAAATGGGTTATTCTTGTGTAGAATCAATAAATAATAGCATTTCTTTTTTTATTTCGTCTATAATTAAAAATAATTTGTTAATTTAAATAAAACTATATGAAGTCAATTTAATTACGAGTATTAAAACAACAAAAATAAAAGAGTAGGTGGTCTTGTGGTTAGCATTCTTGCCTTCCACGCAGAGGATAGGAGTTCAATTCTCGGATGGGGAAAAATTAAATTAACTTTTTTCTTTTTGTTTTTCGTTTATTTTATTTTAAAAATTAATAAAAATCATAAATTATTTTAAAATTAGTTATTTAGTCTTAATAACCTAAAATATTTTTTTTTTTCGTTAGTGGGTCGTAGAAAAAATATTCTGTACAACTCGAGTGGATTGTCCACATCGCACTCAGACGATTGAGCACTCCGCCTACGGCGTCGTGCCCAAATTTGGTCTTCGTGCGATATGGCCATCATATCCACTCTTGTTGCACAAACTACTATACTATAATTTTTGTAAATTACGGTAACTTTTTAGTACTTTACACCACTTCGAACGTCAATTCATAAAATTTTAATATATTATAATCATTTAATAATTATTATGCTATTCATGATTTAAAATATAATAAAATAGGTTTTTAATATCAATAAAATACATCAAAGACATACTTCTATATTCCTATTTTTATCAGAAATTTGAATATGATGTCATGACATCTTCCTTATTTAAAATATATTATCGAAATATTAATAGATTTAAATACCAAGGTACCAACACTTAATAATTATAAAAGCAGTTTTGCTATACATAAAAAATTCTTGTCTATTATTCGTCGTTCTTCGTTTACTTTTTCATTACCGTTATGAATGCAGAATCCATTCGTTTTTATTTTCGCGTTAAGGAGGTCAAACGATGCTATGTCCGGCGATTAAAGAAACCTAAATTGTTGGGAGGCCACACCTCCTTATTTGTCTTGTGGCTCGGTAGTCCCCAAGATTTTGGTCTTGGTGTTCTCCTACTTCCTCAATCTGTGTAACTCTTTTGACATGTATTATTATGAATGAATAATACGTTTCGAAAGAAGTCTATAGTCTGGACGCTTAATGTGTGATTATACTATTTTGATGTTCGAGGGTCAAAAATACTCTATATACACTGAAACTATTTTTTTTTTTTAATGTATGGCCAAATTTAAACTTGATAATCTTTGTGTATGTTATTTTTAATATTTTAGTGTTTGCAGTAAAATTAATAAATGGCGTCAAAAAGGGAGTCACTATTAATGGTATATACAACCTAAATAAATGTCAATAATCAACAGTTACAGATGGCATGTATGATATTCAACTTGGCGGAAAATTATTTTAAATAGACAGGTAAATAATGCAAAACAAGCACAATTATTAAAAAGGGCTCAATTTTAGATACTGACAGAAATTTAATGTTTATATTATTCTTTTTCTACTTCTTTCATGCGGTATTTAAATCATTTACCACATTAACCAACATAAGTGTAATCACAATTTAATTGTCAGATTCCAAAAATTTTAGCTTTTTTTACTTCTAACAAAAATTATAATAATTATCGGTAGAAAATTTTAAACTTTCAAAATCTTTGCAATAATTTTGTAAACATTGTTACTTTAATAATGTAGTTAAAAGTTTATTGATAAAATAGCAGTGGCAAATAAATTAATGGATAACAAAAGACTGTAAAGGAGTAGGGAAGAATAAAAGAGACATCATACATAGAAAAACATTCTAAATGCACCAACAGTGTGTTATATATGTAGTTTTTCTAGAAATTACCACACAAGACGAGCAATCTATGAATTGCGATTTTTTTATGCCTAGTTTATCTTTATTACAGCGCGTTTCAATTGTTTTATCGATAAATATGAAGCGCGTGGATATATACTGTACGAGGTAAGACAATCGACAATCGGCGACAATATCGCCTATCGGTGAGTGATTTGAATTCGCCACAGTTGCGCAACAGCACACTACATTTTGCCGTGGCTTCCCTCTCTTCTCTCTTCCTCCTCGCGTGGCCGATATTCACCACGACACACTCCGCGCGACCTTTACCTGTGCCAGTAGAAATATACAGGATGATACTATCACCGAGAGCTGCACAGTACCTGATTATGAATAGGAATGTGCTACCGTCTTTAAACCCTCAAATAACTATTTCCAGGGTTATAAACCACTCCAGGTATTGAATGTCAAGGGTTGTAAAGTGTGTAGTGATCAATCCACTCGCACATTCGTGATTTTTACGGTATTAAGGTACGTTTACATCAGACATCTATTGCATGAGATTTATGTCTGACAGTTGTTTAGTCCAGGATAAACACACAAAAATTTCTCTCGAAGATATATGTTTGAGTGTTTACACTGGACTAAACAATTGTCAGACATAAATCTCATGCAATAAATATCAGATGTGAACGTATCTTTAAGCAAGTCGTTTGACAGACAGTGTATCTCACCAATCATCTTCTAAGTAAAGTAATTATTAGCGGTATGAAAAATGCTTTAATTTTCTAAATTTCTAATTTAAATTTTAATTCAATTGGGGTGGTTCTCTAAAAATCAAAAAATAATTTACAATAGAAATAATTGAAAAACCTCGTGTTCTTTATTTTCTTCTCTACTATCAGCTTTACCATCTCTACTGGCTTCTTCCTATTATACCACTGACTTTCTTGTTTCTCCTCCTGTTATTTGCTTGCTGTTTCCTTCTGTGCTCCGGCTTCTCTTACTCTGCTGTTTGAAAATTGTGTATTGATAATAAAATGCCTTCTGTTTATCTTTTATTCTCTCTCTAACAATTACAAATTTCAACAAAATTATATTCAATTCTCTCAGTTTTTCCCTCAGTATCCAAAACATCCCTTATTATCTCTTGAATCTTTCTAATCAACACAACAATTTTTTTAAAATCCCCTTATTTTTAAACAAATAAAAGAGAACATTTTTTGACGTTATAAACATTTTGATATCCCAAAATGTTCATATCAAATTCCCCAAATTTCGTATTCATATTTTCATATATCAGTATAGTTGCGGCATTTCATCTGACTAAATTGTTTCCTGAATGACAAAAAATGTTTTATGTGCAAAGGAATGAGGTATTCATTTTTTTTGCTATTACTTTTATTTTTATAAACATTTCGTAACTGTCACAAATTGAGATATTAGTGTACATGACATATTTTGACTTTGTTAAACATTCCGATAATATAATTTTGTAATATAAATTGTATCCATTACATAGTATTTTAGATCAGTGTTTCTCAACCGGCGAACCGATGCCGGTCCCCAGGGAATATTTGCCGGTCCGCGAAAAATTCACAAGTAGTATAGCAAAATTGACGCGGTTTTGTTAAAATCTTATTAAGATATCTAATTCCTGAAAAATTCCCGATATATACCAAATCCAGACATTCTCATTGATAAACGAACTAAATTTAACTCTTTAAGGTAAAAACAGTATCGTTTTCAACTTCTACAATAAGATTAATGTTTTCAAGAAAAAATTGGTGCTCTGGTACAAACGTGTGGAAGAAAACACTTTTCAGATGTTTGTTTCTTTCTTTGATTACCTTAATACTGAAGAGATTCATCAGAGAAGCATTACCAGCGTCATTTTACAGCACTTAAATCAACTTTATATGGCGTTTGACCAGAACTATATCCCAGATGTACATGCAGGTAATCTGTATAAGACTCCATTTAATAATAGTTACAATAACAATCTTACTATAATGATGAAACAGAAATTATTGAACTATCTTCAGATCTAGGACTTAAATCACAGTTAAATTTAATAAATATATATCATTTCTGGATGAAGACTGCAACAGAATATCCCAATCTTCATGCAGAAGTGTTGAAGATTTTATTACTTTTTTCCTCAATTTATCTGTATCTGTAACGTGTGAAGGGTGGGTCAACCTACAGCACGTAGGTCTCTTTAGGCCCTTTTTGCATCCTTTTAAGTTGGCAGGCACCTGCTAGCGCATGAGTCAGCCTTCAGATTTGATGTAATTGACAACGTCGCCAAGAGGTGCTTCTCCTATATCGGCTGTGGTTAGCTAATTCTCGCCAAACACAAATCTTTTAATAAGTGAGAGCGCCGGCAATCGTAGAAGATATGCTCGATGGTCTCATCTTCTTATCAGCGTCCCCTGCAAAGTGAGAATTCTGACAGTCCCATGCAATGGAGATGCTTTCGTACTTGGAAATACCTGAGATAAGGCGCAGATTCTGTCTAATCATAATCAAGTATGTGTTTATTGTAGTATTGTCAGAATAACTTAGAAGACCCCTGGCAACTCTGCAGCTTCTTATTTCATCCCAAGTTTCCTTGAATTTTACAATGGAATGTTCTTTAATTAAGTTTATAACTACCAATGTTGTTAATCCAATAGAAGGGTCAGGTACAAAAAGTATTTGGTTGGTTGCTTTATTGGCTAGTTATTCAACAAGACGTTTACGTTTCGATGTGGCGTGACCTTTGATCTATCTTAAGGTGATCACATTGTTGATGGATACTTCGGTCAAAGCTTTATGACATTCTAGTACTAACCCTGAGTAAATTTGTTGTCTGTCTAGGGTTAGTAGTGCTTGTCTGCTATCTGTTTAGATGAGCATGTACCTTATAGTAATATTGTTTCTGGTAGCTTCTCTTGTTGCTTTAAGAATCCCCGTGAGATCAGTTTGATTTACGCTGGCACTACTGCTCAGCTCATTTAATGTCTAGGTTTAATGATCTGGAGTAGATTTGTTCTATTATAACTTTATATAGCATATGGACTGACTATATATCTGTAATATCGAGTCCATGTTCGCTTGAAGCAGTGGAAGGGTATCGAGCGTCTTCTGGCAAAAGCGTCATCTCGTGCCCAAAGTCTCGCCTCACCACATCCTACATCAGGTTCTGTTCCAACAAAGTCGTGTCCTTAACTTATTTGTGTGGAACAAAATTTTCGGTTATGACTGTTATTAAGACGAAACCTCGAAATCGACTTGCTCTTGTTAACGCCTAGGATTGATACTTTAGTCAGCAACAGAGACCAGCAGCGATTCATTGATTTTATAAATTAGTTTTTGCTTATTTTGTATCTATCTATGCCCTTCTGAGTGTACATTTTGATACTTTGTTGTTTTTGCTAATATGTTATTTAATAAAATATATATTATACTCGTATATCATTCATATTATAATATTCTTGGCGTTTCATTTAAGTTCTAGTAGTTTTATTCTCGATGCAATTTTTCAAGTCCGCAAGAACGTACTAAAAAGTTTAACCGGTCCTTGGAGTAAATCTTGTTGAGAAACACTGTTTAATATCATTAAATCTGTTATGTGAGGAGATGTCGGTCGGATGGGTCCCATTGTGAAGTTTTTTCAGCCTCCTATAAAATTTGCTAAAACCTACATAGCAGATTTTCACTTGACAATTCAGAAAAACTTTTATTTAAGTACCGATGTTAAATTTATAATAATAAAAAAATGAATAGTACTTCTCACTGCCTTTCCTTGCAGACAGTAATAAAAGTAAATAAGAGAAAATTAGATAATTCCTAATTATGGTAAATGTAAAATATAATTTTTTAGAAAGTTAGTTTTTCTCATGTAAATTAAATTTGATGAGACTGCTTAATATGAGTTAAATATATGAAGGACAAGGTATTTAATATCCATCAACAAAATATTTTATATATACTTGCTCTGACTAGATTTTGTTTTGATCTGTACCCGGTTGCTTTTTGTCATCAGTGTAACAGTAATTTTTCGGCGATGGTCTTCGAAGTGACGGAAAACATATGACATTTATATATTTTTAAATTCTAAACAATTTTAGAAAATGTATGCCAAGGTTAAGTTGTGTAGATAATGGTATTTTTAATTTAATATTTAAAAAAAAAAAACAATATAAGGATCTGATAATAATCGATACCTATTAAAAACAGAACTAATCGTTTATAAATTAATGTAACTTTGAGTGCATTTCTTTCTGGTAAAGTTTCCGACCACTTTTTTCATTCTAAATTAAGATTTTATGGCAAGAATATATTGTTGTGGTATAAATTTTTTATTTTTAAATTAAAGTATATTTTATACATTATCGACTATATTGGAATTATGCAGGACACCCTGTACAGCAATTTGATTTTGAATCGGGTTTAAAAAAGATGAGATATTGATTTGGTTGAAAGAAAATGGGGGTTGTCAATTTTTGAAATTTGAAAAATTAAGAACGTCAGAAATTTAAAAGCGAGAATTGTACCTCTAAAAGATATGTAAGGAGAATTTAAATAAACAAACTTGTCAAGTAACTTTATAAAAAAGTAATAGGGAGTAAAAAAAATATATAAGAAGAAGGAAGATTTGCAATTGATGATGAGCAATAGATATGAAGGAGCGACCTGAGTCCAAGTAAAAGGTTGGATATCAGAAGTACCAGGACCGTGAGTACGGTATTTCATAAACATTTTATTTTGTGCAATTTAAAAGGAATAATAGATATTCCTAATAAGTTTTTTTTTGTGAAAAAAATAGACAATTATAAAAATAGAGATTGTTAGAATTTTAGTACTTTTGATAATTGGACCAAGTGAAAGGTTAATCAAATTTTAATTTTTGAATTTTGTAATTTTGACCAAAGTTGTATTTTGAGTAGGTGTAGTAGGGTAGGATTAGTTAATTTTTTTGAAAATATTAGAATATCTAAAATTTGTTAAATTTGTTCCATAATGGTTTCTTTAAATTAAACAAGTTGATATTTAGAAAAGTTTGTTTATTTAAACATATAATTTTACAAGAGACAGGTACATTATATTTCTTCATCTGGGATCATTTATTGTGCATAATTCCAAATAAAATCTATAAAATAAATTTAAAAGAAATTTAAAATAAAATTAAAATTAAAATAAAATTAAAATTAAAATTAAAATTAAAATTAAAATTAAAATTAAAATTAAAATTAAAATTAAAATTAAAATTAAAATTAAAATTAAAATTAAAATTAAAATTAAAATTAAAATTAAAATTAAAATTAAAATTAAAATTAAAATTAAAATTAAAATTAAAATTAAAATTAAAATTAAAATTAAAATTAAAATTAAAATTAAAATTAAAATTAAAATTAAAATTAAAATTAAAATTAAAATTAAAATTAAAATTAAAATTAAAATTAAAATTAAAATTAAAATTAAAATTAAAATTAAAATTAAAATTAAAATTAAAATTAAAATTAAAATTAAAATTAAAATTAAAATTAAAATTAAAATTAAAATTAAAATTAAAATTAAAATTAAAATTAAAATTAAAATTAAAATTAAAATTAAAATTAAAATTAAAATTAAAATTAAAATTAAAATTAAAATTAAAATTAAAATTAAAATTAAAATTAAAATTAAAATTAAAATTAAAATTAAAATTAAAATTAAAATTAAAATTAAAATTAAAATTAAAATTAAAATTAAAATTAAAATTAAAATTAAAATTAAAATTAAAATTAAAATTAAAATTAAAATTAAAATTAAAATTAAAATTAAAATTAAAATTAAAATTAAAATTAAAATTAAAATTAAAATTAAAATTAAAATTAAAATTAAAATTAAAATTAAAATTAAAATTAAAATTAAAATTAAAATTAAAATTAAAATTAAAATTAAAATTAAAATTAAAATTAAAATTAAAATTAAAATTAAAATTAAAATTAAAATTAAAATTAAAATTAAAATTAAAATTAAAATTAAAATTAAAATTAAAATTAAAATTAAAATTAAAATTAAAATTAAAATTAAAATTAAAATTAAAATTAAAATTAAAATTAAAATTAAAATTAAAATTAAAATTAAAATTAAAATTAAAATTAAAATTAAAATTAAAATTAAAATTAAAATTAAAATTAAAATTAAAATTAAAATTAAAATTAAAATTAAAATTAAAATTAAAATTAAAATTAAAATTAAAATTAAAATTAAAATTAAAATTAAAATTAAAATTAAAATTAAAATTAAAATTAAAATTAAAATTAAAATTAAAATTAAAATTAAAATTAAAATTAAAATTAAAATTAAAATTAAAATTAAAATTAAAATTAAAATTAAAATTAAAATTAAAATTAAAATTAAAATTAAAATTAAAATTAAAATTAAAATTAAAATTAAAATTAAAATTAAAATTAAAATTAAAATTAAAATTAAAATTAAAATTAAAATTAAAATTAAAATTAAAATTAAAATTAAAATTAAAATTAAAATTAAAATTAAAATTAAAATTAAAATTAAAATTAAAATTAAAATTAAAATTAAAATTAAAATTAAAATTAAAATTAAAATTAAAATTAAAATTAAAATTAAAATTAAAATTAAAATTAAAATTAAAATTAAAATTAAAATTAAAATTAAAATTAAAATTAAAATTAAAATTAAAATTAAAATTAAAATTAAAATTAAAATTAAAATTAAAATTAAAATTAAAATTAAAATTAAAATTAAAATTAAAATTAAAATTAAAATTAAAATTAAAATTAAAATTAAAATTAAAATTAAAATTAAAATTAAAATTAAAATTAAAATTAAAATTAAAATTAAAATTAAAATTAAAATTAAAATTAAAATTAAAATTAAAATTAAAATTAAAATTAAAATTAAAATTAAAATTAAAATTAAAATTAAAATTAAAATTAAAATTAAAATTAAAATTAAAATTAAAATTAAAATTAAAATTAAAATTAAAATTAAAATTAAAATTAAAATTAAAATTAAAATTAAAATTAAAATTAAAATTAAAATTAAAATTAAAATTAAAATTAAAATTAAAATAAAATTAAAATAAAATTAAAATAAAATTAAAATAAAATTAAAATAAAATTAAAATAAAATTAAAATAAAATTAAAATAAAATTAAAATAAAATTAAAATAAAATTAAAATAAAATTAAAATAAAATTAAAATAAAATTAAAATAAAATTAAAATAAAATTAAAATAAAATTAAAATAAAATTAAAATAAAATTAAAATAAAATTAAAATAAAATTAAAATAAAATTAAAATAAAATTAAAATAAAATTAAAATAAAATTAAAATAAAATTAAAATAAAATTAAAATAAAATTAAAATAAAATTAAAATAAAATTAAAATAAAATTAAAATAAAATTAAAATAAAATTAAAATAAAATTAAAATAAAATTAAAATAAAATTAAAATAAAATTAAAATAAAATTAAAATAAAATTAAAATAAAATTAAAATAAAATTAAAATAAAATTAAAATAAAATAAAATTAAAATAAAATTAAAATAAAATTAAAATAAAATTAAAATAAAATTAAAATAAAATTAAAATAAAATTAAAATAAAATTAAAATAAAATTAAAATAAAATTAAAATAAAATTAAAATAAAATTAAAATAAAATTAAAATAAAATTAAAATAAAATTAAAATAAAATTAAAATAAAATTAAAATAAAATTAAAATAAAATTAAAATAAAATTAAAATAAAATTAAAATAAAATTAAAATAAAATTAAAATAAAATTAAAATAAAATTAAAATAAAATTAAAATAAAATTAAAATAAAATTAAAATAAAATTAAAATAAAATTAAAATAAAATTAAAATAAAATTAAAATAAAATTAAAATAAAATTAAAATAAAATTAAAATAAAATTAAAATAAAATTAAAATAAAATTAAAATAAAATTAAAATAAAATTAAAATAAAATTAAAATAAAATTAAAATAAAATTAAAATAAAATTAAAATAAAGTTAAAATAAAATTAAAATAAAATTAAAATAAAATTAAAATAAAATAAAAATTAAAATAAAATTAAAATTAAAATAAAATTAAAATAAAATTAAAATAAAATTAAAATAAAATTAAAATAAAATTAAAATAAAATTAAAATAAAATTAAAATAAAATTAAAATAAAATTAAAATAAAATTAAAATAAAATTAAAATAAAATTAAAATAAAATTAAAATAAAATTAAAATAAAATTAAAATAAAATAAAATTAAAATAAAATTAAAATAAAATTAAAATAAAATTAAAATAAAATTAAAATAATATTGAAATAAAATTAAAATAAAATAAATTTAAAATGAATTTAAAATAAATTTAAAATAAAGTTAGAAGTGTTTTATTGAAACTACCCCTGGGAAAGAGGAAGAAAGGCGTTCAACGGGCTATTGTAATTGTTGTGTTAATTGAACAAAACATAACAATATACAGGGTGTCCCGAAATTATACTATCATATTTTAACAGCGTAATCTACATCCTAAAATAGAAGTAAAAGTTCATATAAAAATAGGTCCGAAAACGTTTTGTTTTCGAGATACAGGGTGTTACAAGTGAAGTCCTGATGGCACATTTTTGTAGATATTTTCTAAAATTTCTTTAGTCACCGGTTTTCTAAAGTTAAAAAAAAATAAAATTTCTGATTCCATAGGCCTACTAATTATTGTTTACACTTTCGAATAAGATAAC
This sequence comes from Psylliodes chrysocephalus, assembly GCA_927349885.1. Classification (NCBI taxonomy): domain Eukaryota; kingdom Metazoa; phylum Arthropoda; class Insecta; order Coleoptera; family Chrysomelidae; genus Psylliodes; species Psylliodes chrysocephalus. Next base: position 32,795,883 of record OV651819.1, on the reverse strand, counting down.
ATCAACTTATCATGAAATTTTCAAATGCTTTTCTCTTGAAAATGGTGCGTCCTAGCAAGATACAACGAAAGTAATGTCATGAATTCCTAATCCGACCCTGTATACGCCCGCAATCAACTCGTGATCGAAGTAACGCTGACGTGTGGAAACAGCCGGACCGCGTCTCGAATGTACAATATTACGACGGAATGTCTGCCCCTGATGCACTGGAAGCGACTGAAATGGCGGAGAGTGCCGCTTAGTCATAAAAAGAGCCTCTCGTATCTTCCAGTAGCGGAGTTGGACTAATATAAATAGCCGACGTATCAGCGCCGAGTTTAGTTTAATGTAGAACATTGTATTGAAAAGTTAAAGTGTAAGAAATAAATTAGAATTGTTAGTGTCTAAATATTACATAAATTAAATAGTACGTCTGAAATAAATTGTAAATAGTGTGCTTTTAAATAAATAAACTTTAAATAAATTAGACTTTCGTCACAGTAACTTTATTGTAAAGAAAATATTGGTTTTCCAAATTTTGCAGTCAAAAATGTTAAAAACAGTTAACAAAAAAACTTAGGACAATTTAACCCTAAGCCCCTTCCCTAATTTACCCACCTATGAAGGTGATAAAAAACTGGCGGTTAGTCCATTAAATAGAGTGTAAAAAGTTTAGCATTTGTACCAAATTTCACTTAGTTATCTTTAAAAGTTTAGAAAATATTTACAAAAATGTGTCATCAGAACTTCACTTTTAACACCCTATGGGTCCAATTGAACGTTTGTTATCCGTAACGTACATGTTAGGTCGAATTTTAACAGTAACGAGGCAAGTTCGTATGATGGAAAACTGTGAAATTAGAACATAACAGGCGGAAAATAACAGTAATGTGTTGGAAAAAGTTTTCCATGATACGAACTTGCCTCGTTACTGTTAAAACTCGGCCTAACATGTACGTTACGGATAACGTAAACGTTCAATCATAGGACCCATTGGGTCCTATGATTGAACGTTTACGTTATCCGTAACGTACATGTTAGGCCGACTTTTAAAAGTAACGAGGCAAGTTCGGATGATGGAAAAGTGTTAAATTAGAAGATAACAGGTGGAAAATAACAGTAACGTGTTGGAAAAAGTTTTCCATCATACGAACTTGCCTCATTACTGTTAAAACTCTGCCTAACATGTACGTTACGGATAACGTAAACGTTCAATCATAGCACCCAATATCTCGGAAACAAAACGTTTTCGGACCTGTTTATATAAACTTTACTCCTATTTTAGGATGTAGATTACGCGGTAGACTTACGTCTATTCTTTTTATTTGTTGAAATGCTTTGACTTCTAGCATATCAAAATTATTTTTTACTGTGATGTTTGTTTATTTTAAACAACAGTTTATTTATTAATAATTTATTTAAACACTTATTTATTTTATAACACTATTATTCTAATTTATATATATATTTCGAATGTCTTTAAACTGTTCACTATGTATCTTCAATTCCAATTTTCTTGATTTTTCTAGAAATAAATTCAGTGGAGCTATTTCTACAATTTATTTTTTATTTCTGGCGGCATTAACTAAATCTAGAAAAATTGCCATTTTTCCAGCTTATAACACCCTGTAATTCGGAGAGGAACGGTCTTATACCCATTGTTGTTAATTAAAATATTATTTTTGCCTTTTTAACAGTTACAATTTGACCCATTTATGACTCTCCCTGTGTATCATTTTAAGTAAGAAAACTCTGTATTATACAACAGTAATGAACAAAAATCATTAGTCTGCGGTAACCTCATTAGTTGCCTTAATTACTATTTTATCAAAACTATCAATATCAGCTCTATAAAATTTTAAACGAGCAACAACCCAGAAAATCTATCTACATATTTGGGTTATATCAAAGAAAACTTCAATTAAAACCGTCATTCATTTTGACTATAGTTATCGGGCAAAGTAATCGTCGAAGCACAACGAACCCAGCACCGTATAATTTTTTATATTTGCGAAACTGTTTATCGAAAAGGGGTCACCGAATTTCGAAAGACTAGGTATGAAAAAAAAATAAGCGATCGTTATTACGCACCAACAAAGTAACCATTTCGATTGAATTTTTCATGAAATTTGAAATTTGGGACGATTAAGTGGGTCACAGTGTCTCGGCTGTGTTGTGAGTGTTTGGGTTTTTTTTTATATGAAATAATTTATGTATTGGGTCTTACTTTTTAATTATTAACCATTTAGGTAGCGATTATTGAAAATATACGGGGCCGGATAGCAAAATAATGGAAGTGATAAGAAAAATGTTTTTTTCTATCACTATCCAAATTAGGCAAAACTAATTTTTTTTCTCCGTTCATTAATTAAATTAGGCTTTAGCGCTTAGAAATATTACCGTAAAATTTACGTTTTCCGCGAAGTGACATTAATTGACAGCTTTGGTAAAATTTATAAAATATATTTGGACTCAAAATCAACTAAAAATGGACCTTCAAGGTTTTTGCAATGGTCTCATCATCATTTATTTATTTTACATTCTACATAAATGGGCAACCATAATTAGGATTTTACAAATTTATATACGTCGCCCTTAATTATTTTGGCATAAATTTAACTGCTTCAGAAAATAATATATATTTAGATTGTTGAAGTTACGGTAGAGAGCAGATTAAAGTTAAATATTATGGTTCCTGATAACGAGTTGCAAAGTTACTAACTACAGTTTTAAAAGAAAATTAGTTTCATTATTTTATTCCCTTTATTTAATATTTTAATGACCATTAATTGAGCAAAATTACTAGTTTTCGACTAAGCATTGGTTTCTCTACACGAGTATATATTTTAAAATAAAATTAATAAAATATAGAAAGTGAATTAATTATATTCAGTTTTGTCGATTTTGCAAATTTTTTAATAGATATTTACATAATACTTCGATACCTGTGGTTTATGCTTGTCTTTGTTTAGTGAAAGTTTTAATATAATTAATAACGGTGTAAAGGTGAATACATAAAATTTTGCTTTACTTAAAATATGATAAAAAAAATGCTTTATCGTCACTAGTAATTATTACTGCTGTTGATTTAAAAAGTTGCCAGTAAAAACATCACAGTTATACTTTACGAACGTTTCGTGACATTATCAGCATCACCAGGAGACAATTATAAACGACAAGCGAGCCAAAAATTAATGCGTAAATACTAAAGAATATTTTCAAAACCTTTCGAAAACAGCGCTATATTATTATTTTTAACCTATCTTACTCGGGCATTATTATTTATTCCAACCATACGATGGCCACTCTGGAAAGAACCAAAACCAGTAAATATTCAATGGTAAATGTTGGAAAAACATCCAACGTGTTCACCGGATCTAGTTGTCTGACTTCAGGCTCTTCTTTGATTTAAAACAATATCTGCGGCGTACACAATTTACTACCGAATGAGAAATTGTCATATTTTTTTGAGAGTTTGTTTTTTAGAATTCTAGTTGGATGCATTTAAAAAGTTGAAAAGTCGGATTCAACAGTTGAGGGGATTGCTTCAAACGCATTTATTTCTGCTAAACAGGGTACTTACCTCATGGGTCTGATAGAAATAGGGAATATTAAAAGAAGACATGGGACATATGAGTCTGCAGAAAGTAGTCGGCGTCAGTGCAGCATATTTTATACTGTGCCTGATGGTTCAGGAAACTTAGTGCTGGTTTGTAAGCGCACATTTTTGAATATATTTGCCATAACCTCTAAAAAGATAGAAATCTTGGTGAAGAAGAACAAGATGGGTGAAACATTTTTTGTTGACAAGAGTCAATCAAAGTTCACAGAAAATGACCGCCAACTAGTCAGAGATCACATAATGTCTATACCTAGGGACGTAAGTCATTATTCCAGACAAAAATCTGAAAAAGAGTCCTTGAGCCCTGATCTGAACATCCATAGATTGCATAGGGCTTTTCTTGAAAAATTTCCGGATTCACGTGTCACATACAAATATTATCGGTTTGTTTTTTGAAAGATTTCCCGAACTTGTCATTTCACCGCCCTAGAGTTGATACTTGCAGAAGTAGTAAGACAGCAAAAACTCAGCTTGAACTCCACCATAGGAAAGTTGCATTAAAAGAAGATACTGTTGTCTCACAAAAACCAGGAAGTATACTTTCTTGCATAACGATGGATCTGCAACAAGTTTTGATATTTTTTCTTGTTATAATTTCGGCATTCATCTAAGTGACAGCAACTCAGCATTCATGTGCATGTGGAACGAATCTGTAGGAGGAAGAGGTGGTAACGAAATTGCTTCCTGTTTGTTGAGAGTGTTGAATATGGGAATCACTGACAAAAAGCATATTACGATCTGGTGTGACAACTGTGCTGGCCAAAATAAAAACAGAATGGTCCTGTTCGTTATGATCTTTTTGGTCTCTACTGGCGTATTCGAGAAATTTCTCGTAAGTGGACATAGCTTTATGGCCTGCGATCGTGATTTTGCACTCATAGAAAAAAGAAAGAGAACAATGAAGAGTTTTGTACCGAATGATCTGCATGATGTTGTCCGTTCAGCGAAATATAGTCCTCCGTTTTCGGTTGTAAATATGGAAGAATTGGGATTTTTTGATATCCAGGCAGCAGCTGACAGCCTTATCAACACCAAAAGCCTTAACATCAGCAAGGCAGTTCATGTAAGAATAGATTCAAAGAAACTTGGAAACGTGCTAACGAAAGAGACCTTTAGCGATTTCGAGCAGTGGAAGGAGACCTGTATTTTGAAAGGGTAAAAAGGCGTCAGATTTGAAGAACACGGTAATAAAGTTGCTGCCACCTGAAAATAAAATCACAGACAATAAGAAAAAATCCCTCACCTTAATGATAAACTTCCTAAAGAAGAAGGAGCATCAAGACTTCTACAGGAAGATTTTGAACATTGAATAAAATAAATAAGTGCTTAAATAAACATTATACTCTATTTTTTGTAATTTTTGAGAGAATATAAGTTTCTTTTTTCAAAATTACACGTTTTTTATTTTAACGAGCTTAAATGAACATTAATGTTATATGGCTTTCTCTAATATTTTATTTTCGAGAGAAAAAATTTTTTTTGTTTTTAATTTTATTATTTTATTTTAACGACTGTTATCATATTACGCGTCTTTCAGTGCTTCTATAAGATAATGCTTACTTTGTTGCAAGCAGCATTCACAAGAATGTTTCTTTCAATATAAACATTTTGTCATTTTGGCACTTAGTCCCTTTTGCGTTTCCATTCTTTAATTCCCAAAAATAATTCATTATTTCCTCTGACTTTTGCCCGCATTCTTATTTTTTTTTTACCAAAAAGTAATTCATATTAAACATAGTCCATTCAAATTTGACTTTCCTCGTTTTTATTATCACATCAATAAGTACCTATTTACTTTCAATTCATTAAATTTTCTTGTGCCAGACTATACATATTGACATTAAATCATGTTGTAGTGTAGTTGCGACAAACATTGTTCTAGCGTCGATCAATTCTCCAAAGGCGGCTGTGGCTACGTCCGACTGCTGCCTGTCGATGTCGGTTGGCACACTTTCGCGTTCTACTTTTCAGCACGGTATCCACTTATCACAGCATGGCTAGGCCGTCTATGTGAAAATCGTTTATTGAAGCTTTTGTCGTGTTAAAGTTTTCTGACGTTGTTTTCCTTCGCACTACTACCTTGAACCTTTCGATTGAAATGTTATTGTTTCTATTATTTTTGGGCGCCATGGGCGATAGATAAATTGTTGTTAAAATTTAAAAATTTGACAGCACATTGGTTTAAAGAATTAATCTAATCACCATAAAATGGTAGTTACTAGTACTGATAGTGCACGAAGAGGGCTGTGGGACAAAAACCAAAGTAATACAAAGTCTTTAGAATCACAGTAAAATAAAAAAAAAAACTGCAAGAAAAACAATGAATATAGAAAATACTGTCAAACCAATAATTGTTAGGGAGTTGATATAGTAATATGTAATATCTATTAAAGTGAAACACCCAGTATATTTTTAAATGAATGAAAGACATTACAAGAAACATAATAAGAATTCAATTACAATTATTTGCTCTCGCTTTCAAGGTTAACTTCATCTTCGTTTTTATTTGAATCTACATTATCTTGAGTCAAATAAATTTGTTTTATTAATGATTTAACATCATTGTCAAGAGTTCTAGGATTATGTGATCGAACCAGTACTTTTTTGCTAAATCGCTGATTTTAAAAGATCTGAAAAACAGAGTAGAGTGTTAAATACATCAGTTGCGTTCGGCACAGGGGAAAACTTTCTATTGTAAAGCTCTATAGTTTGAAAATCCTTACTCTTACTCCGAAAATATACCTATCAGCAGTGTTGCAGTTTCTATTGGTAGGGGAGCCAGTTACTCTTTTTTAGTACGCATTTGTGCAAAGCAAATCTACACATTTTTCGTTCATTCTTACCTCGTAGAAGATGGAAATAATTTACTGCAGATGCACCAGTGGTGGAGCTTTCGATGGCGGTTTCTTAAAAATGTCGTAGATAATGATAATGTCACATATTTAATTAAATAATTAACTTACCTCAGGTTGTTAAGGGCTCAACTTTGGATTGCGCGATCCGGGTTCAATTCCCGATAAAAGCCATCTTTTTTTTGTTACAAGGATAATTTCCTCACCATAGTATAATTTTATATAAATAAATAATTTACCAAGCACATTAAATTTCGGAAAGCAGTCAAATTATAATTTTAAAACAAGGGACAATAACAAAAAAATTTTAACATGTCTTTTTTATTTTGGAAAAATATGAAAAAAGAAAAATACGACTATTGCTGTTTGTTTATTTAAAATTCATTTTATTTATCATAATATAACGCCTACAGTTAGACAATTCATTAATCTTTCCGCTATTTTATACTATTTTGATAACGGTTCAGAAAAATATTGTAAGTAGGTATTATCTTCAGTAATAAAACAAGTTCCTGTTCAAAGTTTTTTTCTTATTAGGTATTTGTTGTATTTAAAAAATATATAAACTAATGAAAAACATTCTTGTATTCTAATATTTTTTGTACAGTTCATCAAATTTCTAGAGGCTTTCGACGGCTAGACAGAGAAAGCACTACTGAGAGGCATCGGTTGGCGGGGCCGACGGATTTACGCAATGAAAGTACACTCTGCGCATCAAGTATTTCACTATTTTATTCAGACGTAAATGTCAGATGTAAATTTCGCTAAAACATTTCTTTTATTTTCGTTTGTGTTTTTTGCTCATTACAGTTTAATAGAACCTAAGTATGGAGTTTAATAGCAAATTAAGACGCCGCGTGATTAACAGTCAATCTCGCGAAATAATAGCCAATGTTATAGAGTTTATGAGAAGAGACGGAAACTTTAATTCACCTTCAATACCATTTAAAAATGTAAATGATCGTGTTGCTGCAGCCACAGGAGTATCTAAAAACACTGTCGTCCGCATTTCTGGAGAGAAAAAAAGAATCGATAACCGTGAGATATCGGAATTTTCATCACCAAGAAAAACCATTAAAAAACCAAAAACAGTTAATGATATAGATGAAGCTGACAAAGGTATTTTAAAAAGAATTATTCTGTTCATGTTAATCTCGGAAAATATTGTTCCAACATTAAAAACAATTCTGACTAAATTTAGAGAAGCTACAGGGTACAAAGGAAGCTATGAAAGTTTAAGAAAAATAATAAAGTCGCTAGGATTTCGTTGGCGGAAAACAAAAACAAACAGAAAAATATTAATGGAAAGGTTTGATATTCAAAAGCTACGTTTAGACTATCTGATTCGTTTAAAAAGTTATCGAGCAGAGGGCCGTCCAATTGTCTACTTAGATGAAACATACATTCATGCCTCCCACACACACCAGAAAGCTTGGAGTGATAATTCAAATGAGGGATTAAAGAAACCAATTAATAAAGGTGATAGACTAATTATTGTCCATGCAGGAGGTGAAATGGGCTTTATTCCGAATGCCCGGTTAATTTTCAAATCTGGAACCAAAAGTGGAGACTACCACGATGAAATGAATTTTAATAATTTTTCTAAATGGTTGAAAGAAAAGCTGTTTCCGAACCTCCCTCCAAGAAGCGTCATTATTGTTGATAATGCTCCTTACCATAATGTCCAGGTAAATAAAGCACCAACGTCAACTTCTAAAAAAGCTGACATGCAGGATTGGTTAAGGAATCATAATATTGCTTACGAAGAGGATATGCTCAAAACGCAATTATACAGTTTAGTGCTATTGCATAAGTCATGATTTAAGAGGTATGCAATTGAAGAAATGATAAATGAACATGGTTTTAGTTGTTTGCGTTTGCCACCGTATCATCCCGATCTTAATCCGATCGAATTAGTGTGGGCATCATTGAAACAATATGTAGCTAGTAACAACACTAAGAGGCAAGACGTACAACTGTTGTGTGAAGACTTTTTTGATACGTTTTCTAAAGAGGAGTGGCAATCTCGTTGTAATAATGCTAAAATGTGGGAATCTAAATTTTATGACAGAGAAGTTACTTTGGATGAGGCAACTGATAGATTTATAATTAACTTAAACAGTGACAGTGAGACTGATTTTGAATTTGATATGGAAACTGAAGAAAGTTTTTCGGAAGACCATTAAAATTATATCTGTACCTAAGATCAAAAAAGTATTATCTATTTTTACAACGAAGACGCACAAGAATCAAATTTTTATTTTTTTATGATTAGAAACCTTTTTTCGTTTCTGAGTTGTGTTCATTTACAGGCTCAATTTTTTTCCGTTTCTCCTTTTTGATTTTATATGGGGTTTCAAGTTGTTTTTGACTTATTTCGACGTAAATCACAACAACACACTTTTTTAATAAAGCAAACAAGTGTTAAGAGGTATATGTACGTGTAGACTACAATTACAAAAAATTGATATGAAACCCATGAAACCACCAACAAAAATGTACTTCCGTACTAGAACATGGTGTCATTCGTCGAGATAATTTATCGTTTTGTTTAATAGATCAAGAAATGTAAATATTCCCCTGTTATTTTTTATAAAATTATAAGAGAAATAAATTTTTTTCTAAATAGTATAGTTTATTATTTTGTAGAAAAACAAAATTTCGAAAATTTTAGTAATGTTTCAGAAACAACCGTTATTAATAATTGGTACCATTTTCCTTAATAAGGTAGAAATAAAATATAAACTATTTCCACGATTTACAAAGGCCTACAAAAAAATTATAGGTATTTTCCGCTATCCTATAAAATTTATATTTTCTGACTCAATTTCAAAAGGTTGAAGGAATTCCAAAACACCTTTTATGGCATAATAATTATTTTCAATTCTACATACTATCTTTAGCTGCTTTTAAAAACGTTCTAAGAAAGTCCAATCAGACCAATTTAATCCCTAAACTATTCTACACTTTTAAAATTTAATTACCTAAAAATATTAAAAACTATTTAAAATAACTTGTTTAGCAGACTGTACAATAGCTATCTTAGTCACACGTAGCGCGTTCTCTGTCTGGGCGTCGAACACCTCTAGAAATTTGATGAACTGTACCTAATATTATTTTACCTTTATCGTCCTATGAAAGTCTTGTTTGTAAATGTTTTTAATTTCAAGAAAATATCCGTAAACACTAAAAATTATTCAAATTCAAACCTAGAACCAGAGCAGTCAGTAATTGCATCGAAATTATTTCGAGCACAGTTTAAAATACAGTGCTCGTAATAATGGTCTTCAATTATAATTGAAGACCATTATAAACAGCGCTTGGTAATTGGCACTTGAATTTCGCATTTGAAGCCATTTAAAATGCCACTTAAAAGCCTTACAAGCACTTTAAAGAACTTGCAAGTACAATTGGATTTGAGTGCTTACAAGCACTTAAAGTGCTCCATATCACTTTAGAGGGAAAAGTCCTTAGTAACAACTGAAGGGTTGTGGATTCTTGAAATTCAAAACTACCATTCACGACCGCATCACTCTGTATCTTCCTTAGTCGTTGTTTATTAACTGGTTCGGTTTGCTAGAAACAATATTTACAGAAATAAAAATTTAAAATTATTAAATTACATTACTGCGTTAAGAAAACCTTTACATTAAGCCCTTATACTTACTATTTACAGAAAACAATTTGTAAGGCTAGGTGAGTATATACAGGGTGTATCAAAAAGATGTACAGTAAATTTAACCACAATTTCTGCGGTCGAAAATAAGTAGATTAAGCTAACTTGCAAAAAATGTATAGTAAGAAAGTTACAGGGTGTTAAAGTAAACCTTTTACAAGTGAAGTTGTGCTCGTTTGCCAGCCATAATACAAGGGAATAATTATATTAAATGAAGTTGTAAAATAGTAAAAAAAATCGTGAACAATTATTCAGTGGTTTAGGTTAAGATCAATAAAAAAATTTCATTAAATTTTTCACTGATTTTTCTTTTAAGGCCTATAACTCAGAAATTAAGGCTTTTACAAATAAATACTAGGAACCAAAAAATGTCAAAACAAATGTAGCACTTCATTGGCATCATTTAAGTAAATTCCATTGTCTAAATAAGCAGGGAAATCCTTTTAAAAACCTATATAATTAAAACAATTTTAAATGCCACTTACTCCATTTTATTGGTCACTGTTTACTAACATCCCATATATTTTTTTATAAAAATATACTGTAAGTACTAATATCAAGTTAAAATCGCGTTTACATATTATGTAGGGAATTTAACAAGATCGGTTTTTCATTTACTTTATATATTTTTATTTCAGTTCTTATTATTAACGTTATGACCAATCTTCTCCTGTTTACAAATACCTCATAATAATAAAAATATTAACAAGTCATAAAGCTAACGCCTGGTGGTTTTTTTGCTAATAACTTGTGCAATTTAATACTAATTAAAATGGACCCGTGAGCCCAGGCTGAAATTGCCTTGCAATATCAGTTTAATGAATGAATAAAACACGACGAAGCCGCTGTTCCGATGTTCAATTAAGAATCGAGATGGCGGTGCTACGTTGACCTACTAACCTACTTCGATTCATTTTTGTTTGTTTTACGATTCACGAGAGAAAAAAAGGAGTGTTTGTGAAACATTGTTTTTATTTTGCGGTAATTGTTTGTTAATAGGCGCTGCGGTCCGCATGCAACAGGTTTTATAATGTCCACGGTTTTTATCATTGGATAATATGAAGTAATGAAAATGGTGCGTAACTATTTAATTGCCCCCTCATAATAGGGCATTTATATATAACGGGCGATGATTTTTCTTGTCCGCGAAATAATTAAAAGCTTCGAAAAAAAAACTTTAATGTTGTATAATTATTGGGTACTTGGTGCATGTCTTATTTATCTTTGAATTACCTCAGAATCTAGGGTGTAGATAAACGGTGTTGCAACCTGTATCGATGACGAAGAAGATAAAAGGTTCGAGAATCCTTGCAAGCTTTTCTGGCCATAGTTAAATTAAATCTTAGATTCCGTAGAAAATAATCAATAATGTCGCATCAGTACAAGGCCATAACTAGGGAGAGGTCCCCAAAACTGAATTTTATAAGATGGATAAACGTTTACATCTCTTTATTTACCAAATTTCAATTCTGGTAAAGAAATGGCGACAACATGCAATAGAGGGTCTCCAAATATTTATAAACTTTTTAAAACCAAATATATGAAAACATATTATATTGCGAACACAGAATAGAGTATACAAATTTGAAAAGGTAGAAGATGAGGAATATGAAATAGATAAAAGAATTTTGAAAGGAAGTAAAGCAATTGGGTCACTGGAAAAAATCTTGCATGCCAAAAAAAAAGTACAATAAAAGCAAGAATTAGTATTTACGAAGAAATTATACGTCCAATAACATGAAATTCGTGTGAAACATGGACCATGATATTCAACCAAATGAAAGAAAACTTGAAATCGAGGAGAGAAAAGTATTAAGAAAACTTTTTGAGAAATTAAAACAACAGAATGAGAATAAAAAAGATGTAAAAATGAAGAAACATAACTAATAATAATTTTATTTACAAAAGGTACAATTTATAATATACAAAAACTATAGTGAATAAATAAAAAACTCCACCGGAGGCAGGGCCTGTACGTAGAGTGTATAAAATTATAAAAACTAACACTGAAGAACATATAAAACTAACACTAAAGAACATATAAAACTATAAGGCGCCAAAGAAAGTATTATTAAATCGTGAGATGTCGAGTAGGATCTTAGAATATTTTTTTATATATTATTCAGTAATTTGATCGGACTTTTGATGAAACCAGTTTTGAATTTCTATCCGGGGTATTTGCAGAAGATAAGATTCTATTAACGATTAGTACCGAACTCTCAACTGTGAATCATCCAAAATATCACGAAATTTCCCAAATTTATACAATAAGCTTCTAAGTTTTTTTGTAACATACTGGCATTGATTATTCCATTTTAAATGTTGGTCGACCATGACTCCCAAATATTTTATGTAATTAGTATTTTTAATTTCTATTAATTCATTATTTATACATAGATTAATCATACTGTAGTTTGGTAAGTTAGAGGAATATGATGTAAAAGCTAGATAGTAAGTTATGGAATAATTCACAATTAACAGCCTGTCACTAAACCATTCAAACACATTTTTTTAGATCTGCCTCTACCTTATCCTTCAGAGTATTCCAGCAAGTATCATAGTAGATAATAACTGTATCGTCAGCAAAACTAGTAAAACTTCCCATATTAGGGGTACAATAAAGATCCATTTATGTATAAATTAAAAAGTGTTGGTCCTAAAACTGTCCCTTGGGGTACACCACATTTAACTGTTCTCATTTCACTTTGTTTTCCATTTATTCTAACGCATTGTTGAGGACCACTCAAGTAAATGGCCATAAGATTGTTTACTATGCCTCTAAAACCAGAGTGTGAATGAGTTGAGTGTGGTCAACTGTATCAAACGCTTTAGCTAAATCAACAAAAATACCAATTTCGGGTAATTTTTGTCTATATGATTTGATGTTTTGGATGTAACCTTAATAATTGCATCTTGCGTTGATTTATTTATGACTAGAATGATGTACTAGGAAAGTCCTATTCATAGCAGATGGTGGCAGTAGAAAACGAGACCTACCTAAGAAGAAATGGTTGGAACTACCTAAGAAGAAATGGTTGGAAGAAATACAAAACAGTCTAAAAGATGCAAATTTAAACGATTGGAGTAAGCATGCTACAAATGGAAATAACTGGACACAAGTAGTAAAGAAGATAGAAGCAAAGGACCTAAAAGGTATCTATATATACCAGAATTTCTGTTCTGACAAACGAAATGGCGACAACAGCACCGTATAGGTCGTCCAATTTGTGAAATTTTTGTATAATTCCGAGGTAATCGCTCTTATGAAAAGCTATTTGGAGAACTTGGATTGATCGACTTAAAATGAAAGCAGTTCTGATTTGGAATATCTTTGTAAATATGTATGTTGAAAAATAAATGTTTCTTTGTTTGGCCACGTAGTTCTCTAACAATCCTCGTATAGAAAACTATATAGATTTATTTGCAGTGAAGAAGACTTGGAAAATACAAAACATTCCAAGAATAAGAATCGCCGAATTACAACAATAAAAATCAGCATGCATCATCTTTAATGACTCATTCGAATTCAAGAATTAAACCTTCGCAATGCACAGTCTTCTACACCGACGCCATAGAGGCCATAACAATACCCATAAATACCATGAGTCAGCTGATCTGGCACCGTATGTGACCTACGCCTTGCGCCTCGTTCGCAGCTATAGATGTCAAACTCTTGTTTTGTTCCACGATTTCAGCAACAGCCGTATAGCAGTGAAAGTGAAATTGAGATTGGTGGCGAACACAAAAAGAGAGATGGATTGTGAAAACAATCATCTGTTGTTTATGTGTGCATATAATGCCCCGTAATTTATTCACCGCGTAGAGCTAAAGATGGTCGCTACGTTATTTCAGATATGGTTATTAAATAACTTGTTTTCAAAATAAGAAATTTTTACAAGATGTGCGTAAAGTAAAATTCGAATAATTGCAAAAAATATTCTTAAATTTTTTAGTTTTTCCTTTGAGAATACATTTATTTTATAAAGCCTATTATTTATTGATTGAACTTTCACATATGGTCATTCCAATAACTATAGACCGAATAATTACGACAGGAGGAATATAGATAATAGTAGTCGAGATATCTATAGAAATTGTGTAGTGAATAGAGATCGGAATGGTAGATATAGGGTAGGGAATAATAGAGAAACAGATAGGGAATTTGAAAATCAACAAGGAAATCAGAGCGAAAACGATCGCACCAGAAGAGTGAACAATGTGCGAGTGTCAGAATTTAAGGATAGGATGCACTTACCAAAATTAGAAGTTACAATTTGTAGTTACGAACATCCGAGGAAATTTATCAAATTTAGGGAAAATTTCGAAGGGAAAGTAGAAGAATCATCTCGAATAATATTTGTGAAAGGGAAGTAGGTGATAAAGAAATCATAATGTTGAATCATGATCGGAAGTATCCTTAGTGTATAAAGAGTTAGTAGAAAACGAGTATAGGTTAATAAAGATGCCAAAAGTTATTTTGGTAAGTGGTAATGGAAAGGAATTATATGAGGTTGGTAAGTAAATAGTATTAAATTTAGAATTTTGGAAAACACTAAATTTAGAAAGCCATTTGTTAGTAGTAGAAAAAAGTATGATGTAGTAATAAAGTCGGACATAATGTATAAACAGGAGATTAAGATTGATTTTGAAAATTTAGTAATGATGGTAAAAGGTGAAAAGATTCCGTTTACAGTAAAAGAAAGTCAAGGTGAGAACAGGTTGAAAAATTGTTAAATGAAGTGCCAAATGCAGACATATATGGGAAAAAATCCTGAGCGTAAGTAGTCAAATAAGAATGAAAAACTGTATGAGAAATGTTTAAAACAAGTCAGAACAAGGATACAAAGGAATATTACAAGGTATCTTCAAAGGATGAATGAAAAAAAAAATAAGAAAAAGGACGAGATCCAAAAAGGGTTTCTTGGTGGTACAGTAGAGCATCGATAATCCGGACGTCTAAAGCCGGACCGTCGATAATCCGAATTCAATTCCGCTGAAAAAAAGTTAAAGTGAATGCATAAGTACATACATATTTGTAAAACAGAAGCGTTGATGCTGGGCGGGGTCATCTTAACCGCTACAAAATTTATAAACTGTACAGAATTCTGTAAATACATATTGTACATTACATATGTATGTATATTCTTTCATTTAAATACATTATTAGTTCAATTTAATTATTGATTTTATTTATCTGCTCAATTTTTTGACCACAACAGTGAATTATTAACGGTTTTAGCAAGTTTTCTTTTTGTTTTATGAACTCAAACGACCTTTTTTCGGTTCTTTTAGAAAATTCGGACACAATCCGGATTATCGACGCTGCATTAGAACATTGAGAGAAAATTACAATTTCCCTTTGAAGGTCCGTATGTAGTGGAAAATGCCAATGAAAATAGTTATGTTTTGAAGTATAGAGATCAAAATAGAATTAGAGGTATTTTTCACATACAAGATGTATATTGGTATGAAGATAAATGAAGGGTAAATTGAAGTGTTGGTGTTAATAATTTATTGTGTTAATAAGTTTATGATAGTATTGTTTGAAATTGACAGATATAGAGTGGAATTGGTCGTCTGTCAATTTTGTAAAATCGGATATTTTATATATACAGGCTATTAAATATTATTCAGCACCTATATATATAAAATTTATGGAATTTGATATGGAATTAAATCGTAGACAAGCCCCTGATTGGGAGCAAAGCAGGGTAATACAAGATTTTGGTAAAATGTATCTAACAAATTTGGAAGAAAATGTTTATGTATTTAGAAAAGAAAATTGTTTTGAGTGAGTTAGGCCGGGCCGGGTTATATTATTTTATTTAATTTCTACCAAAAGAAAGTTGATAATTTAAATTTATACATCATGAAACTTTAATGTGTATTTATTTTGCTCGATTGAGATACGGGATTGGTCTGTGGGGAAACTCAACCAATTCAAGTGGCAATTTTATTCTTCAAAAGAAAAAGGAAGATCCTTAAGTAAAATTTCTAAATAAGATTCATGTCGACCAGTATTTGTGAAATATGATATTCTGTCTCTTGTTTCGTTAATTTGTTTTTAACAACTTAAAATATTAAGTAAAATAAAGATTTTCATAATTTTGTGGCTAGAATTTTGAATCATCTAATTGCTAGATTAAAGTTAACTAGAAGGTCTTCAAACTGTATGGGTCCCATTTTATACAATAAGCTTCATAAATAAACTTCATAAAAAGCTGTAAAACAAATTTAATTTCAAACCCTTTCTCTCACAGTATATCATTCATTTGTTTAGATTGTGTTACTCCTCGATATAACATTCAGACGCAGTGAAATTTTGACTTCAAATGTTTGTTGAATTTTGGCTCCAAAAATCAAACCTCAAATATCTACATATATAAGCAATCGTTTGAACTAGAACCATTTGTGTTTATTGTATTTAACTTATTTCAATGAGCTCTATAAGATGCTATATACATATAAGTATGGACATATCTTTATATCTCAAAAACATCTCAAAATATCTTAAAATTATAAAATTGATGTGACATTATAACAGTTTAAAAAATAATTCGCTTAAGCCAAAAATTTTCAAACAATTATTCTGTTATTGTCCTAAATATGTGAAATTCTTCCATCAAAGAAAAAATGCACGAGGAAAGGGTCAAGAATAAACTCAAAGGAGTTTAACTTTTGAAAAAATATAATTTTTATTCTGTAGAGGATCGTGTGAATCTTGAATTTTAAATATTGTTTGAAATAACTACTAGTATATATATTGTATGCCAAATTTTTTTTGTTTGATCTTAGACATAAAATGTATATATGGAATAAATGTATTTATCTATCATTCTATACAAGCAGTTGAAAATGTCTAACCAGAAGAAAAAGTGTTGGCGATTTTGTTTTATCTATTTACATTCCACAAAAAATTAATAGTCGATTAATTTGGAATGTTCAAACGATTTCGCCTACAAAAAAATTCGCTAAACTAAAAATCACGGTAAATTCACTTTCCCTCTAATCGCATCTAGACAATCGCTTGGCGCTCGCGGGCACAGGGGAGAGATCCGTTTTGCCAAATTTCTTTCACTTTCCCCTCGCGACATTCTAATTAACCGCTACGTTTAAAAGAATCTAGAATCTAAGCAAACGCGAAAAGTAAGTACAAAAACGAATAAGGCAAGTCCGCTTCCACCTCTATCTTCCGAGTCTAACCTAGATTCGTTCGGCTGTGTTGGTATGCAACGGGGTCAGACTCCCTCTAAGGGGGTCGCGCTCGCGTCTATCGGATTTGTTACGAGTTACGATGTTACGTAACGACCTCGAAAGGTAAAATGCACACACAAGTATTCGTATACAGTATACATGGTGTCTCACTCGCAAAGGTCAAAAGGGATAATAATTACTTATATCGTCGGCTTACTGCCAAAACAAGATAAGTTACATTTTGTTAGTTTTGAGTAAATTAAGTTTTAACTTAACCTGTTTTTCCAGAAAAATTAATTCCCTTTTTGCATATGACATTCTTACTTTTCGTTAAATGTGCACTTAACTTGTTTTAGCCGTACAGTTTTGAGCAAAATGAATTATTGCCAAAACAAGCCTACATTTTTCAGTAGTTTTCCATTGTCCAACACTTATCTGGTTTTTGCAGTATAGTTTTATAGCCATCTTGGGTACCAAAATGCTCTTAACGCAAAAATGGTAAAAATGTACTTATCTTGTGTTGGCAGTAAGCCGACGATATATCTATTATACTTTTTGTCAAGATGACAGGCGATTTTCACTTTAATTGTAACATACAGTCTGTTCGCTATACTTACGCGGGTTTCGGATTAACAAAATTATGCAAATTAGTCATTTACAACCAGTTCCAATAAGCCTCTTCCCAAGAAATTAGGTAAAATTGCCCTAATGGTCAGATTTAAATTAAAATAACATTAGGGTAGGTACTAAATTTGTTACAAATATTGCAGTTGAATTGATTCTTTGCAAGTGTTGACCATGTATGTATATTGTAAATTTAGTGGAAATTTTAAAAATGCCTAAACGTGTGTTAGATGTAGATAGTCTAATTTGTAGTGTACATAAGTATTTTACGGATGAAAATGAAAATGGCGGTCCTTTAAAATCGGTAATGTCTGTACAACAACGCGTATGCGATGCTCTAGGAATTAGTGAAACCAAATTAAGAGGTGTATTACAAAATCACAATAGTGAACTGCCGAAAGAAGATCACTGCAAAACTCGCCCATCATTGAAAACGAAAGATATTCCAGATGGAAAGAAATTTGAAATTCGTGATACCATTTATCGAATGAGGGCCAACAAGGAACATGTGACCTTAAATACAATTCTCTCGGAATTAATAGATAGAAAATTTGACGACATTGGCAGAACAAGTCTATGGCAAGTGATACATAACTTGGGTTTCAAATTTCAAAAGGAGGATAACAGAAAGGCCCTTTGTGAAAGAAGTTCTGTCGTGCACAAGAGAATTAACTCTAAGAAAATATTCTAAATTTAAAGAAGAAGGGGCGAATATATATTTAGGGATATTTTCTAGGGGTGCAACCAAGAGAATATGGCAAGATGATAACGTAAAGTCCATCAAACATACCGATGGAGAAGGGAAGCGACACATAATTTTACATGCAGGAGGGAAATCGGGTTTTATAGAAGGTGCTGATTTAATATTTTCATCTAAATCAAAATCCAGTGACTATCACGATAATATGAACACAGAAATGTTTGTAAAATGGTTGCATAAAAAACTTCTCCCAGGTTTAAGTGAGCCCAGCGTTATTATTTTAGACAATGCACCTTACCATTCTGAAGTATTAAACAAAAGTCCAACGAATTCTTGGACTGTTGATAAAATTAAAGAATGGTTGACAAAGGAACCATTTCCTCAATATATATTAAAATCAGAATTATTACGCTTGGCAAATATACACGCAAAACCAAAAATCTTTGTTGTGGATCAGCTTATTGAAAGTTACGGTCATTCGGTTTTACGTCTGCCACCGTATCATTGCCAGTTTAATCCCATCGAATATATATGGGGAATAGCAAAACAATATTATGACAACCATATTGGGCCTAATGGTTATAGTGACGACACAGTTTGGGAATCTTGGCGAAAAGCACTTTCAATTGCAACTCCAGAAATGTGGCGGAACTGTATATCCAAGTGCGAGAAACTAATATAAGATTGGTGGACTCATGAAAATAAAATAAACGAAATAAGTCCAATCATAATAACAATTAATGGTGATGACAGTGATGATGATGACGATTATGATATTTTGGATGATTTTTTTATTTTTCATTTCAAATTCTCTACATGGAACAAATTTTTATGTTAGAAAATATTTTATTTGAGCTAAATAACCCTCTTATTATACATAGATCATATTTTCTGTGTGACGTGTAATATAAAATTATTATTAGGTTTATAATAGCCACATTAGACATTATTATTTAATTAAAAAGTTTTACATTATTTTTCTTTTCATTTAACCAGTTGATATTTCCCTACACAGGTCAAACTTTCGGGTACTTACCTAGAAATAGCGAACAGACTGTACTTTGTCTAGTTTGTCGACTATTAGATAGACATTTGCATAGATAAAGTATTCCTGCAGGTAAATTTTAAAGGGTTGTATTGGTATTGAAAAAATATTTTTTAAACGAGCCAAAAAAAACTTTGTGGAAAATTGTTTTCATTTTTCAGGAAGGAATATTCCAAATCACTGTCTTAAATGTCATCATTTATTCTCTGTTACTTTACGTTTACCTATACTCGTTCGCGTAAACGACGGCCGCCATCTTGGATCACTTAGCCGAGTTGCGAACCACTTATCCAAGTTTTAATTCTCAACACTGATAGGTGGCGCCATCTCTCGGTGACTTTTAAAAGTAATGTACCATAAGCATCTTGTTTTATCTACTAAAGACTCATTTACGATTGATTACAAACTTGAAATTGATAGTGACAGTCCATTTGAGATGTAAGATGTAGCCAACATTGTTGATTAAGATTTCCTTGTTTAATAATTTTAATAACACAAAGTAATCATTTCCGTATCAGATCTTTATATTATGATAACACAAAGTAGTCATTCTCTTAAGAAAACATTAAAAACCGTATAATTTCGGATAAACCATTATTATTTAAATATCAGGTCAACATTTTAAGGTTTCATTGAAAGCGAAAACATTTTTATCTTCAAAAATAAGAATATGCAGTTCGTATGCTGGTATTTTTATTTACACGAATGCCATTTGAGCATAAATATTCATCGTGTTTTATTTAAAAAAAAAAAAGAAGTTAAATATGTGTCAATGCTGTTTAATTAATATTTATCGTATCTAGAGCAGGTGAGAAAAAAGTTTCTGAAATATTCAATACTGTTTGAGGATGATTAAATCATAACTAGAAATAAAACACAATTTTTTAGCAGTAATATTTTTCGACTTGCCCTTTTTTAATGTTTTTAATACTATGGTAAAAAAGCTGTTTAGTTCCTTGTATCAAGTGGTAAGGTGATCAAACTCTCATTTTAAAATAAATTAAAACATGAATAAAATTTATCAAGTTTACCGGTAAAAATCTGGTTAAAAGAAGAAGGAAAAGAAGAATTGAACAGTCCGATAAGCGTGAATTTTTCCAAGGCTATAGAAATATTTTTTTAACATTCTATAGTAGAAACTGTGAGGGGTACAATAAGCCTAGAGCTTCAGTACAAGTGGGCTTTGAACCACACCCTAATTCAGATATTCAGATCCAATAGGCAAATTGTCAATTGGCTTGTAAAATATAATGTGACAAATGTCTTCTATTTTTATATTTATAAATGATAATAACCTTTCATCAGTACTATTAACAATATTCTTCGTTTGAACTTGAAAAGCGGAAATTCGATGTTTTAGTTTGGTTTGATCTTATTAACAACTCATATCATTGACTTAAATTATATATGATAAATTAAAGTTATATAAACGGGACGAAAATTGAAAAATTGGCATTTATATGGAAATCAATTAATTGTCTCAAAACAAAATCAAACAATAAAATATTTAAATAAATATAAAGATGTATTGCCTTTGGCACACAAATCGCCGCACAAAACTTTACATTTTAAGGCACTTCGGGACATAGGGTCCCGAAGCATGAGTTTCGGACAGCAGCCTTTAATCAAGTCTCCTATGTGAACTATCGACAGTCTATTTAAATCAAGGTTCATGGGACTGTTAATTATTTTCAACGTATCACTTTGGATAATTCTCCAGTTCAATGTAAGCCATTGATTGAAGTAATAACCTAATTGTTTGGTTTATTTCAATACGTGTGTTTCCTATTTGAATATTTAGTTAAAACATTTAATAATTTTTGGAATTCTTAATTCTTTTTATTTTACCAATAATAATGCCAATTACACAAATTCGTTATGTATCCGCATTTTAGTAAAGTTTTACTAACACCCTTCGTATGAATCAAGTCAATAACAAGTACATCGCCATTATATTATTATTTGAAAATAATCAACCCAGATTGTTGAACCGTTCCATCCTAGTATAGTACCTATATTTTACATAATATAATGTTTTTATTATAAAATTACAATAATCAATAGTAATATAATTATTAAACGGTACTTGCACGTTCAACAAAATAGTTTTACTGTTAAAAAATGTTATTTTTTGTTGATTCAAAACGCTTGGTTAATTTATATGATGGACCTCGACCAAGGAAGATCCTCTTTATATAAAAGAGGCCTCCGATTCACGTTGTCCCGTTAGAGGTTATACAGTTACCGAGAACACGTTCAAGAATAATGCTCGGATATCGTGTACGTATACCTAAAACAATATTGTGCAATAATCGTGGTTTAACACACGTACATGTATTTTACTAATCGGTCAGTCTGTAGATCTAGTCTAGCCACTACCGGAAAAAATTAGGTCAATCCTGATTTTGCACAGACGTTGGTGTTTTTGTTATTATTCCACTTATGTTTGTTGCAACAATAATATGTTCTTTCTTCTTATATTATGACCACGTGCTATTTGTTCTAAATAATAATACTTTGTTATACCTTTGTATTTATATAGCCTAGTAGAACAACCTTGCTAACGTTTGATTGGAGGTAATCCTGTCGCGATTTGGAACAAGAACAGGACTTGGCCCGGAAATTAATCATGCCGCGCTGCTAAATTATAATAAATTCGCAATTCTTCTATTTATTCTTCTATGTATAGGAGTCTAAAGTTTAAAATTTCGTATTTTTTTCTTATCGTGGATACAAACACAAACAGAAAAGTATCAGGCGACCCCAAAACGTAAAGATGCGAAAACGCGAGGTCAAAAAAAATCATAATTCCTATACTTTCCTAACTGGTTACAGGAAAGTACAAAAGTGAAAATAACTTGACGCAAATCTGACTATAGGTTTCGACAAGGATGCGTTAAAATTAACGGTATAAAACCGTCAGCGTCTTGTAATCCGAAAACTGTTTCCGTTAGTCGGCGCGATGTACCCATTCTCAAAGACAAGGACATACTTCGACATCGGCCACGGCATAAACTAACGAAGAGAGTGAATAATATATACATACAGGGTTATTCTAAACGACTCTGCCAAAATAATTGTGTAGGTAGAGAAAGCTTTAAAAATAAAGAGATATTTCAAGAAATCGATATAGTTTTAGAGCCATAAACTCATAATATGTACTAAATATGCACTAAATATGTACTGAATATGTACTGAATATGTACTGAATATGTACTAAATATGTACTAAATATGTACTAAATTTGTACTAAATATGTACTAAATATGTACTAAATATGTACTGAATATGTACTAAATATGTACTAAATATGTACTAAATATGTACTAAATATTAACTATTTACAAAATATGTATTATATACTAAATTTATATGTACTAACAATGGTGTACTAAAAAATAATAAACAATACAGACAAAGAGTTCTGTAATCTACAGTGTTGCCAATACGAAAAAAGACAATTAAAGTCTTTTTTTAAATAGTCTATTATATGATAAAGAGGAAATATCATTACAACTAGACTCGACGAGTTTACATGATTTGCCAAATTGTCCTCTTCCTAATAATGTTTTCTAATGTAGATTTTTAAAAATCTCGCCTGTAGGAGCTTACAATTATTCTTCTGTTTTAAATTACAGTTTGGATTTTATTCAAAGACGTGTATAATTATCACAGGTATGAATCATATTTCTGTCGGTTATGGCCTACTTTAGGAAAAATTTTGTGGATCATACAATATTTGTATTTTATAGTTGTCATGGGCGGGATTTTTTACCTAAAAAAAAATATCTAAATGGCGAAATATTTTGTTTTTAAAACTGTACTATAACATATTGCGTTACTAAAAATCTGATGTGTCCATGTCCAAGACATGACTCTCCTGTCTTTCCTTAAGTTATTATAGGCTTTTTCGGTTATTCTATACAACCTACTGTATCACCCATGTAAATGTTTAGAGGATAAACTAAATACATCCATTTTTCACATACATCTTACTCGAAACATGATTTATATACGAGTATTACCAACTAATATACTGAAAAATTAAAATTTTATACTTTTCTTGAAATTTCTCCATTATGGTACATTTTAGACAGATTATGTATTGAACAAAAATTATAGAGAATGGTATGACAAACAACTTTTATTTTTCACTTTTTGACAAATTTCTCGAATGCGGACCATTTTAGGGAAATCATGTTTAAAACAAAAATTTTAGAGAATGACATCACAAGCCACTTTTATTTGACGAATTTGCTTCTCCAAGCGTAAATAACAGATATATTCCTGAAAGTAGATAAAACGACCTCCATAAAGAACGGGGGGTTCTTTATGGAGTATCTGGGGAGAGGGTCCCCAGATACTCCAACTATTCCCAAAATCTAATAATTAGAGGATGAATTAAAGCTTTAGTTTGAAATTAAGGTTTTTCTCTTTATCCGTTTTTGATTTATCGTCGATACAGACACACTCATAGACATCATGATTCCTTTACTTTCCTTTTGTATACAGATATGAAAGTAAACACCAAAATCATTCTCCTCAAAATAACAATTTGTTGGTTAAAATCACTCTGTATAAATATCTACACCTATTGCGAAATCGAGCAACAATCGTGGTGATACAGAAACATAATTGAATTGAGTTCTTGTTGTCTAACAGCCTTAACAGTGAAAGTAGAATAATGATTTCTTGGTCGAACGCCTTCAGCGTTGCCGCTAGACATTTTTGGAGTGCAAAACTGTACTAAAGATCTTGCGGACCCGGTCAAGTTTAAAGGAAATTATAAAAAAATTAGATTGAGAAATAGTGTACTTTATTGTTTGACTTTATTTAATGACATTTTTCCCGAAAATCAAACTTATTTTTCTGAAAAGTAAAAAAGAAAAATTAAATTTATTTTCTTAAAAGCCTATAACTATTGATTTATTTCACAATCTTTGTTGCTATACCGTACTTCTGATAATAGTATTCCATGTGGAATAAAAAAGATATATACAAAAATCTTGAATAATTTGAAAATTCGGGAACAAATCTCAAAAATCTCAAAGGTGGAAACAAATACTTGGAAAATAAAAAAAAAAAAAAAATCGTGTTTAAAAATAAATTAAAACTGTTTCTAGCCTAAGAAGTTGGCAATTGAACTAATAAATTGATTGCATGTTTAATACCTAGCTGTCGATAATGCAAGATTATTATTAAAAATAATAGAATAAAAACGAATTCGACAAATAATAGCTATTTTCGCAAAGCCGATCTCGAACGTATTTTGAACGCTAAGTTACGTTTTCCTACCTGCGTCAAACGCGAACGAAAAACGCCTGCGGTATTATATGCACAGTCGCCGTTTCACGTAAACACACTGTTAAATGCTGCGTAACACGCACAGTAGGAAAATGGTCCGATTTAAACCATCCAAGAGCTGTGTTGGCCGTGTTACGCCTGCCTCGTACGCAGTGCGTGATACGCAGCTATGAAAACGTAGCTTAAGGTAAAGCATACACGTCTACATTAAACAAATCCAGTTATGCACAGTAATTTTTACTTTAACGTTCAGAATCAGTTCGGGATTGTTGCCGCGAACGAAGCTTTTGTATTTATATTGTACTCGTATATTGTATTATTTATATTCAAATATTTTCTTTAAATTTTAAATTGTGAATGTTCGTTCCTTTATTTTTTAATTACTGTAAGCATTTATTTTATATATAATATGTACTCAAAACAAGTGCACATAGCACTTATCGTAATTTTTACTTTGTTATAATTATTGTTATTATTATAGGGAATAAAGTTATTATTATAGTATCATTTCTAGAGTGGTAACTAGTATGATTTCATTTTTAAACCATTACTCCAAATTATCTGCGTTCATATCATCTTCTTTGTAATTTTTTTTAAATATAATTTTTTTCATTTGTCAAAATAGTCAAATTTTGTGATTTCAACCAATAAAAGGATCGTGTACTGATTAAACCGCTTCTTCGTTTTTTTAACCTTTTGAACTGACAACTATAAACATAATCTAAACATTTTTTATTAAACTAAAATGTACCCCAAATTTCAAAATTATTGTTAATTTTACCGCACAAAATTAAAATGGGTAATATTTATAATATAAACTAAACCTGTTTTTGTTTGTTAATGTTAAATCACTTTAATACACAAAAAAATTAACTCTCTTAATCACTCAACTTTTGACAACTTAATCAAACACTCAACTTTTAACAATTTAACATTTTTTGAATCCCTGAAAACTTTAAAATTTGGCAAATGTCAAACTCCGGAAAGGAAATAATAATCTATTTTATGCCCCTCGCGGTTTTGCGCATGCCTGGCACATTCCATCTGTTGTAGTAATATTATGTGGCCTTATTACTTTTTTTAGACTATTAAAGGAAATTATATTACTATAAAATAAAATATTTATGGTATGTTTACTAAACGCTTCTAGAAGCCTTTATCTACTCCAAATAGGTTCACTGTGCCTTATTCATACAAAATGATTTTAAATTTTATCTAACTCAATATTTTAAACTAGTAAAAATGAAATACCTCCCTACAACTTCTCTATTTAAGAATTTTCCATTCAAAATCAATTAAGTATTCAAAACTGCCTGTTTTTCTTCGTAACTTATCAAAAAAAAAGCATGATGCAACGAAGCTGTGCAAACTTTCCATGTAAGTAAATTTTCACCAAAATAAACCAGTTTATTTTACCGCATGCCACAAAATCAAAGAGTTACACATAATATAAATATGTAATATCTAAATAAAGTAAGCTTTCTCGCCGGAGGCGGAGATTAGATTAATTAATAATTAACAAAGCTATTTTTAACTTTGCACCGAATGTAAATTGGCGAATGTTATTTGTTAAGTGTCAAAAGTGAATTAACGCGTCAAGGAGAATATCGCGCTATCTCTGTTGAACCTTTTTTATTTTTCGTTATCAAATTTTCCTTGAAATACAACGTAAATAACCATGACCTGTGTTAGGAGAAGGACGTGCGAATATGTTTTTATGAATAACATTTTTGGATTACTTTATCAACGTCTATTTACAATAATTATCCTGTATGTGTAAGCAAAGAATACCTACATCCAAGAAGCGAATCTAAAAGGGTTCACAATGGTATAAATCTAAATCTAAAATGGGAAAAACAGCAAGCATAAATATCCTTAAGGCGATGGTACAAAACATTTTCTATTGTACAAAATATGCATTACGTATCTAACGTTTATATATGATCGAAGATAGAGATATAAATTATTTTTCCTTCCCCTTCGCCATTAAATTAAATTTCCATTATTAAGAAAAATAAAATTATCCGAACTATTTACTAATAATTAAAAAGAAATGAAACTTTCACAAAACTTACCTCCTACAAAATGTTGTGTGTTCACTTCTTTAAATACAAAAACTTCATTTATTGATATTCATAGATACTCGTAAAACAATAACTAATCAGTAATGGGCTGCCCATTAAAATATTTTCCATGTTTAATATTCACGGCAGGTTGTTAAGATTTCCCAATAATAACATTTTACGGAAAAAACGTGTTTTTAAAATTGTTTTTATGATTAAGTATGCAATTACAGATTTCTCAAAATGTGCTGTTTTTATGGTTTTGAAACAAAGTCCAGGAACAAGATATTTTTTCTGTCATTCTTTTTACCAATATTGCATTCCTATATGAAGTAGTATTTGTAGATTTAAAATGCAAAATGCCTCAATTTTGCTTTAAATTTGCATATTTGACCGCAGCACCTGATTTAGATTTAAAACGGTTATATACAATGGAATTAAAAAAATTGAGATTGAGTTCTGGACACTCTGTATAGGTATTTGAAAACTAAAACTATCAGTCAAACCATCGTGTCATTCCACATTAGACAAAAAATATGTTAGGGATATCGCAAACGTTAATGTGTTTTGATATTAGAGAGTTTTAGCAAATGTACGTAAGATTTCCGCTAACGTTACGTTAAACTTAGATTGTGACCTTTTTCATAAAGATTGAACGGAGTAGATTACAGTCTATCCCTAAGGTAACGTTAGCGGATGGTTAGCGGCTGTTTGCTAAAACTCCCTATTGGGTCATATGATTGAACGTTTACGTTATCCGTAACTTACATGTTAGACTGAGTTTTAACAGTAACGAGGCAAGTTTGTGTGATGAAAATCTGTTAAATTAGAACATAATAAGCGGAAAATAACAGTAATGTGTTGGAAAAAGTTTTCCGTCATACGAACTTGCCTCGTTAATGTTAAAACTCGGCCTAACATGTACGTTACGGATAACGTAAACGTTCAATCATAGCACCCATTAACAACTTTAATGTTCTTCTAGCTAACACAGTTAAATTTAGGGACGTCTCTTATAGTTGTTTTATTTATTGTTTCTTACGTAATACGTAAATACGTGAGAGAGCGGTCCCGCAAGACGAATGAGATCGCGGCATTTCGTAACGTGTTACATACAATATTTTTTCTAAATTTCCGAAATTTAAAATAGGGCACACTGTTATGTGTGAGTCGAGGGTATACGAAGGTGAAGAGGAGGTCGAACATTATTTTTAAAATAAGCTTGTATGTCGCGTTCTAACTTTTTTTAAAAATAAATGCTCTCAAACACCTTTTGCTACTTCTCAAGAATAGTGACATATATTAAAAAATGCAAATTTTTACATTAATACATAATCCAAACGCAAAAGATTAATATTTTATTTGAAATAGATGCTATACAATTATCTGAAAAACATGCCGATAGATAGCGCTAATATCACTATACCGAATATTCTGTTTAGCGCGTTTTTATCCAGAACTATTCCTATTCCTACTCAGTAATATGCCGTCACCAGAAAAATACGTAAAAGTTTTTCGTAGAAAATAGTGTCATATTTTTTAAAAACTCAATATTTCGCATACTGTAAGTTATAGGTAGGTACTATAAATTTGAATTAACTAAAATATATGTGAGGATTTAACGCAATTTACCTATATACCAATTTGTACCCCTAAGGAGTTACGGAAGCCTACAGCGGGGCCAAGTTTACTTAATTTTTATTATGTAGATATTATTATTATATTAGTTTTAATTTTATTCTCATTTAAATCGATTTTTTCAAAAGTAATTTGTTATTTATTAAATTTATTAATATTATTGATTTAATTTTTCTCGAGAAATATTAAGTTTATTAAAAAATAAAAAAGTTTAAAAATAAAATTTTGCATAAAATGAAATGAAAATTTTAAAACTCGGCCAATGAACAAAAAAGTTCTGTATAGTTATAAGGGTGGGTTGCCCCAAAACCACCCCTTAAAATAATTCACCAAATAAAGATTTTTTAAGTTAAACGGTTGCAGAGATATTAAATCTTTTCGAAATTTGTGGCCCCACTTTAGGCTTCCGTAACTCCTTAAGGATGCAACTTGGTATAGAGGTAAATTTCATTAAATCATCATATTTTTGGTGCCCAACACGCACCTGTTCTGTGTCGGTACTCATATATTCGAAAAAGTGTGAACATTTTTAATTTTTTGTATTTTTATAAACACTACCTTAAATTTTACATTTTTTATTTAATTTACCAGTGTTGAATTTTTGTAGATACATATCAAAAATATATTATTTTTTTCGAGGAATATTGTCATATTTTTTTAACTGAAAAAACGCATTTTTTTATAACAATGTCTTAAGTTTTAAGTGTGCTTAGTTCTGATTATTTCTAACAGTATTTCAAAAACAAATTATATCAAGACACAATTTTCAAAATGTTTTTCGATATTCATTGTGTCGCAAAACTTTAAATCGCTCTCAGGAAAAATCAGTTTTTCGGGAATATGTCGCTCTTCTTAGAAAGCAGCCATTTAAACAAATTAACAAATCGATAAAACTAAAAGAAAAAGCAAAACATGATATTTGCTATGATGCAGAATTTTCGTAGTATTTCTTCGATATCTATTTTTTCCGATATAAGTTTCCAGTTTTGCCAAGTAACACAATTTTATATCATATTCATATCTGTTCGTCACACTTCTCAAGCTCAAGCTGCATTGGTCATTTACAAATACACCTTTGTCAATTTTTATCCCAAATCAATGTGTCTCCACACGTACCATTTGCGTTCGCTTATTTTGATTTATGACAGTTGACAGACGCATACGTGACAGCTGACAGTTCTATGTCCTGCGCTTCGGCACATACAAGCGAATAATATCACAATTAAATTTGACCATGAGTAATGACTTTGTAAGGGGCGTGTAATGCAATACCGACTGGCTACTTTTAAGGTAGGGCATTGCCCCTATGTACCTCCTCTGGCTACGGCCCTGCCTTTGATAATATGCTAATCGATTCTAAAATTCTTATTGTCTATAAAAAACATGCGTATACTAAAATATGCGCATCTAAAATAAAAATCAGCATCAACATTTTACCAAATTTCTTCCAATCTTTACGTGTTGACTATAATTTCACTACCTGGTAATTTTCAATATCAATATCTATCTAATAACATGTAATTTCCAATAGCTTTATGAATGTCGACTATTCGGATTCAGTTAAATCTTCATTCCAATTTTTTTTCATCCTAATAAATCCGTATTTGTACTTTGTACCACTACGTACTCCGCATTTATCTCCATTGATTTCGCGATTCATTTATAATCGATTCGATAACAAACATACGTATTTACGTACGTCTACCAGTCTGGATCGTGAATTACTTATTTCACTATTCGAATCAACAGGTTGGTACGTTCATTGGGTCACATTTAGAGAAGAATTCGACGCCCGCCCGCCGCCCGCCGTCTTTACCTGCTCATAAACAACGACTGATTAAAAAATTAAAGGGTTCATCAATAATGTAGTTTATAAATAGAATTATAACAAAAAAAAGCATTTTTAAAACACAAATACCAGCTGTTCGGTGATGGACCTTCAGAATAAAAAAGAATGAATCAGAAGTGAGATATACAGAATGAATTGATATGAGATATGCAGAATAAACAGAAGTGGGATAATCAGAGTGAATCAGAAGTGGGATATACAGAGTAAATCAGAAGTGGGATATACAGAAATATTCATAATCTTGCAATATGCCCGAACAATAAATATGACATAATCTTGCAATATGCCCGAACAATAAATATGAGGTTGTATTATATAAAAGGATCAATATACAACCAGGCATTTATTAAAGCGCTAAAAAGTAAATAAAAAAGTACTTATATTTACTTATATTTACTTATATTTACTTATATTTACTTATATTTACTTATATTTACTTATATTTACTTATATTTACTTATATTTACTTATATTTACTTATATTTACTTATATTTACTTATATTTACTTATATTTACTTATATTTACTTATATTTACTTATATTTACTTATATTTACTTATATTTACTTATATTTACTTATATTTACTTATATTTACTTATATTTACTTATATTTACTTATATTTACTTATATTTACTTATATTTACTTATATTTACTTATATTTACTTATATTTACTTATATTTACTTATATTTACTTATATTTACTTATATTTACTTATATTTACTTATATTTACTGATATAGAAACCCCCTGTATATCAATATTTTAAATAGATTTGCCCAGACTCTTAAAAGGGGTGGTTCGGCTCTAAAAATTTACATAAAAATATTATTTACCAAATTTAATTAATAAATAAAAAATAAATTTTAAATTCTTCAATCTTCTCTGCGTCTATCTGTCTTCTTATCTCTTTTTTGTGTGTGCTGCTCGTATCTGCTTGTCTCTGACCCTACCTATGTGTGCTGTTTGTATCTATCTGCTTGTCTCTGTCGTGTTTCTTTTAATATCTCTCCCTGGTATCTCTCCCTGCTACTCTTTCTCTATCTCTGGTTCTATATAATATTTCTCACTTTCTAAATAAAATTCTTTACCTTTATTTTTCCAACCTTCTTTATTGTAATATCGCAGTCTTTAACATTTCTTTATTATTCTAATATAATCTTAATTTTTATTTAACATTTTATATCTATTAATCTTTTTATATCAATTTCCCTCTGACAACTCATTTCTTTCTGACATTTCCCAAAAATAATCAACAAAAATCCCGACATTTTGATTTTAACTTGAATTTTGATTTCAAGATACTTCACCACCCCAGTATTGCTCAATTTAAATAATAAATTTTATGACGTCAGGAATTTCTATATCAAATCCCCCAAATTAATTGTTCGTCCAGTATATTTTAAAATATACTGTGAACAATAAATTTTAAATTTTATCCAAATATTGAAATTCCCTGATTAGTTATAATTTTCCTACCTGAAATGTTGATTTCGTCAATTTTTCTTTATTCATTCAAACCAAACATATAAACTACTTACTAACTAATAACTCTAACTCAAAATCATAATATCTATCTATGGATCCTACTAATTCCAGATCTACTTTTTAATATTATAGTTAAAGCCACATGATCTGTTTCAACAAAAAAAACTTCCCCCCTAATAGATAAAAACGTAATTTTCCAACACAAAAAATATATACTTGCTAATTCTACCTCTGACATGCTATAATTTCTTTCATATTTTATTTTTTTTTATTCTTGATACATTGTTTAGCTAATCATTTCTTCTGTCTCTTGTATATATTCGTTCTGTCCATATCTCTATTCATAATCCATTCTATTCCTTAATTAATCACTTTCACTCCATTATCACAAATTCTTCATTTATTTATAATATCATTTCACATTTACTCTATAAATCATCATTATAATACTTCATTTTTTAATATTTCTCATAATACACATCATATTTCATTTATTCTCCTACAGCTTAACTCATTTTCTTTCTAGGCTTTCATCTTCTTTTTAATTCTTCCAGCTCCTTTTTCAACATAACTACTTTATTTTTAAACATAAATTCTCTTTTCCACTAATTTTCTAAATTTTATTTTATTTATCTATTTTCTTATTTTCATATAATGACTAGTTCCTTCTTCTTTTTCTTAATGCTGTTTTTTAGAAAGATATTTAATAAATTTAGACTATTTTGTTATTATTTAGTTATAATTTTTTTTTTTTATATTTTTGTTTATAATTATTACATTTTTTATCCATTATTTGAATTTATTTATTTAATTTCCTAAATATTATTCCACAATTTCTCTATTACTTAATTATCCTATCTTATGCGGTACATTCTATATTATTTTCTATTTCTAATAATCCGTTTTCCATAGCCTTATGTTCTTCTTTTTAAATTTTACATCCCCGTTTGAAGCTTTCTTTGTACTTTTCTTTTACTTTGTTTCTGACTTTTTCTTTTTCGGTCAATCCCCTATTTTTGGTTATGTTTCTCCATTCTTCTTTGATTATGTTCTTTCTTGCTAATGTCTTCTTTTTATAATCTTCTTCCATTTTCTTTATTCTTAGTTTTATTTTCCCTTTATTTTTTAAACAATATTTTCTCTGTTTTTCTTTTCCAAGATCACCATTTCTTATTTTACATTCCCTCTTATTTCTTATCATTTTGCTTCTATTGTCTTGGTTTATGTTTATTTCTTTTTTTATTTCTAATATGTTAAAATCCTTTCTCTTGGATAATTGTTTTTCCAAATTACCTGTTTGCTTGTTTAACTTCTGACTATATTCTTCTTCTATTTCTTTGATATTTTCCTTCATTTTCTCCAAATTCGATATCCTACTATCATTTTTATTTACACTTGTTTTAACACTGTCTACCACTGTATAAATCTTTTTTTTTAAATCTTCTCCTTTTTCTGTTATTATTTGATATTTCTTATCTTGTTCATTTTCTACTTCATTTATTTTTCCTATCATTTCTATTCTTATATTCTTCTTATTTTCTTCAATTTTTTCGTCACTGTATATTTTAAAATCCTCAAATTTCTTCATTATTTCTTCTTTATCTTGTTTCCTATTTTCATCCATTTTCTTACTATATTCCTCTAATTTATTCATTTTCCTGCTTATATCTTTATAGTTCTCATCCATTTTCTTATTGTTTTCATCCATTTTTTTATTGTTTTCATCCATTTTTCCAATGAGCACTTGCATAAAATTTTCCAAATTCATTCCTTCTTTCTTTCCTTGAGTCTCGACAATCTCCTTTTCTAATGTCGCTGTATTGTCCTGATTTTGTACTATTTCTCTATCTTTTTCTTCAAAAATTGTATCTCCTATATTTTGCTGTTCCATATCTCCTTGTCCTACTTGACATACACCCTCATCATCTCTCTCCTGTTCTTCCATCAAACCAACCTTCTTTCCTCCTCGCAAATCCATCTAATATATCACTTTCTCTTATATATAAGTTTAAAATATCACTTTTATCTTCTATATCACTATTAAACTTTCACCACTTTTAATACTTTACATTCCACGTCACACTTGGCTTTTAATGTTACTTTCCCCCTACTTAAATTCCACCCAAATTTCCTACACTTTATATTCTGTCAATGTATTCCTGCTCTTATCTCCTAAACCATACAAACATCACACACATGCAATATCTTCACCCTCTCTATATAAAAAATAGACCAAAATCAACAATTCAAATAAAAAATTATAAACAATCTTACCAATTTTCTTCCAAATTCCTAAATTGCAAATATCCAAAATTTTGATCTCCCTCTAGAAACAATGCTCCACGTTGGCTGGCGACACTTGATATAGAAACCCCCTGTATATCAATATTTTAAATAGATTTGCCCAGACTCTTAAAAGGGGTGGTTCGGCTCTAAAAATTTACATAAAAATATTATTTACCAAATTTAATTAATAAATAAAAAATAAATTTTAAATTCTTCAATCTTCTCTGCGTCTATCTGTCTTCTTATCTCTTTTTTGTGTGTGCTGCTCGTATCTGCTTGTCTCTGACCCTACCTATGTGTGCTGTTTGTATCTATCTGCTTGTCTCTGTCGTGTTTCTTTTAATATCTCTCCCTGGTATCTCTCCCTGCTACTCTTTCTCTATCTCTGGTTCTATATAATATTTCTCACTTTCTAAATAAAATTCTTTACCTTTATTTTTCCAACCTTCTTTATTGTAATATCGCAGTCTTTAACATTTCTTTATTATTCTAATATAATCTTAATTTTTATTTAACATTTTATATCTATTAATCTTTTTATATCAATTTCCCTCTGACAACTCATTTCTTTCTGACATTTCCCAAAAATAATCAACAAAAATCCCGACATTTTGATTTTAACTTGAATTTTGATTTCAAGATACTTCACCACCCCAGTATTGCTCAATTTAAATAATAAATTTTATGACGTCAGGAATTTCTATATCATTACTTATATTTACTTATATTTACTTATATTTACTTATATTTACTTATATTTACTTATATTTACTTATATTTACTTATATTTACTTATATTTACTTATATTTACTTATATTTACTTATATTTACTTATATTTACTTATATTTACTTATATTTACTTATATTTACTTATATTTACTTATATTTACTTATATTTACTTATATTTACTTATATTTACTTATATTTACTTATATTTACTTATATTTACTTATATTTACTTATATTTACTTATATTTACTTATATTTACTTATATTTACTTATATTTACTTATATTTACTTATATTTACTTATATTTACTTATATTTACTTATATTTACTTATATTTACTTATATTTACTTATATTTACT
Source organism: Psylliodes chrysocephalus (assembly GCA_927349885.1). NCBI lineage: Eukaryota > Metazoa > Arthropoda > Insecta > Coleoptera > Chrysomelidae > Psylliodes > Psylliodes chrysocephalus. The sequence continues at coordinate 32,760,468 of OV651819.1, read as the reverse complement.
TATATTTACTTATATTTACTTATATTTACTTATATTTACTTATATTTACTTATATTTACTTATATTTACTTATATTTACTTATATTTACTTATATTTACTTATATTTACTTATATTTACTTATATTTACTTATATTTACTTATATTTACTTATATTTACTTATTTTAATTTCAAATTTTCAATCTGTATAATGATTTCTCATTTTTTATTTACCAGTCTGTTAGACATACAAATATTTTAAAATTAAAATAAATATATTGTTGATATTAACCATTGTTTTCTTAATTACTCAAAACTACTTCTATGCTTTGAATGTTTAATAAATAGTTTGTTTTTTGAAACACGGTGATCCTACCGTTATCCTTTATGACAAGACCATGTACTAAACTCGATATTTTTATTTTCAGGCGGTGGATTGGTGGTCCGTGGGCGTCTTAACCTACGAACTTCTAACTGGCGCGTCGCCGTTTACCGTAGAAGGAGAAAGAAATACTCAGCAAGAAATTTCCAGGAGAATCCTGAAAACAACACCTCCTATTCCAGAATGTAAGTCAAAACGGATGACGTACGAGCGAATTTAGGTTATATTCGGGTTATTCGGAGAAATTATCCGTAAATGATTGTTATTACGTCGGGTGGGCGATGGCTATTTTTAGTTTTATGAGACACCCTCGAAACACCATATCGAGACTACGAAGAATCTGTGCTATAACGCCCACTTTTGTAATGACAATTATTTTTCATTAAGGATTAAACACAATATCAGATATTTATCTCTTTTGTCGAGATCTAAAATAATAATACCAAAATGAGATATCAGAGTTGTATGTCTTAATAGAAAGTTAAAATAGGATTTTCTCCACGACCATTACTGAATATAATTCTTTGAAAATCAATTTTAATAACAGAATGTAAACATTGTCACTCGAGATTGAAAAATAATCTTAAACACTTACTTTCTATTTATTTTGCATACATTTTCATTCTATAACAAGTAGAAAATGACTTTCTAACGCAATGGTTCCGCTCTCCATCTTTAACGAGACACCCTATATTCAGTTCATACTTTATGGTCGTGGAAAAAGTACAGTATGTTAACCTTGGAATGAAAATTCGATACTCATAGTTCGTCGCACTCGCTACGCTCGCCTTCAGAATTTTCCACTCTTATCAAATGTTCATTCCAACCTCTTACAGATTATACTATTTCTACTCTACTCTAAGTCATTACTTATACGCACACAGGTAGCATACCAAACTCGCTTACGGTTCGGTTTTTATTTACTTCATACTCATGTATTAATAGTTACCATTACAGAATCATTACGTAATATACTGTTTTCGAACAAGGACTAAAATAACCAATTGTAAGGATGTTTATTAAAATATGTGGGTCTGACAAACTTTTGCAGAGTTTGAGATTGTGTTAGTCTGGGCATTTGTCAAACTTTATCAGGCTAGTAAATTTTTAACGAACGTCCTTGCAACCGGCTGTAAGTCTGAAAAGTCAATCCTCGCCGCTTCCTGACTCTCACTCTTTTATCTGCAATATATTTATTGAGAATTATTTTTTCTATTGTATACAATTAAAAAAAATTAAAAATTGTTGTTAAACACTTCTTTTTCGACAAAATCCGTTTTATAGATGCATAGATTTATTTATTGTAATCTATGAAATAACCAATATTGCAATTTTGCAAAATTATAAAAGACTTCAACTATATATGACCTTTCCTTCTTAAAAGCCCAAATTTTCCATTTTACAATTATTAATATAAAATTATTTACCAAAGAAAATTAAAAATCTCTTGAATGTCTGTTTCCAAAAAAATTATAAGTCAAATAATATAATCGAACTTGAAGCAGAAAATAATGTTCTCTCAATATCGCATACAATACCGGATTATCAAATTTTAGACACACACAATTTAAAAAATACCTAATTTTTTAATAGGTCCCCTGTTATTTTTAGTTTATACCAATGACTTTGTTGATATCAAGTATCAAATGTAACATTCACCTTTTTTTTTTTAATATTTACTTCATCTTAAGTTTTATTTTACAATTTACTAGGATATTTTATTTTCCTGATACTCTGCTATAGGACTTTTCCTTTTCTGGGCATTAGCCTGTTTATTGATGATTATACTCTTATATATTTTTCTGGTAGGGATTCAGATAATTTAGTAAGAGTTATATACGAAACTCTGCAAAGTGTTTATAAATGGTGTAATTTGTCAAAAAATCAACACAAATAAAACAAAGTGTATGCTGATAAGCAATAAATAACTATATGCAGTCTGTCGATAAACAGTATAATGTCTAGAAAAATTCAAATACTGAGGGATAATGATTGATAAACAGGTGAAATTCACAGACCATGCTAATACTGTTATCAAAACTATTGCATTTAAATTAAATTTTCTATTTCATTTGGTGAACTAAATATGTATAATTATTTATAAATCAAAATGAGTTGAACCGACTGAAGAAGTTGCAGAATACGGCAATGCGAATAATATCTTGTTCAAATTATACTCCCTTTAATCTAATGCGGATACTAATCAAAAGTCTCTTGTTAAGAAATGCATTAGTTTGTATTTATAAAATCAAAGATTACTTCCGATGTACCTAAAAGAGATGCTTAATTAATTATCACTCTAATGTGCAGTGCTATCCAGCGAGGAAGAGAAATAACTTTTACATTAAAATTTACTATTTTTTAAAGATCTAGATGATTATCACGCACTTTCAGAGAAAATTAAATCTGTAACCTCTGTAAGTACATTTAAAATTCAAGACACAGATTATTTAATTAATGAATATTTATCCAGATCTAGGATTAATTAAGTATTAGTTGTATCTGAATTACTTTTATACATATTTTTACTAAATTTGTTATTGTGATATTAGCAAACTAGCAACAGCATTCTTTTCACGAGGATAGACTTCAATGCATATTTTTTATAATTTTACCATCTTTTCAAAAATAGTATATATGCTCGAAAGTTTTATAACAGGTTTGGATGTCAATTTACAACAAATATCTGATATAATAGATAAAGAAATACTAAACACATTATAGGAAATTTAACAAACTGTTTTTATTCAAACTCAATTTACAAATGAATACACAATAACAAATTGCTTATATTGTGAGCATTTAAATGCATTTTCAAATTTTCAAATACTTTTGAAGTCGCAGCTTGAGTAGTCTATTAATCTGGTGCGATAAAAATGCTCTTATCAGAGCTTTACAATAGGTTCTCATCGGCCTGGAAGAAAAACTAAAAGCTCTCACTGTTTAAAATTGTTGTTCTATTTATAGTTGTTGATTAAAGTTATATGATTTTTCAGCTCTGGGTGTCGAAGTAGCCGATTTCATTAGCAAATTATTGGTGAAAGATCCGAGAAAACGACTGGGCGGTGGCGAAGAAGATGCAAAAGAACTGAAACGGCATACTTTCTTCAAGAACATCGACTGGGACAAGCTAGCCAGGAAAGAGATAGGCGCTCCTTTCAAACCTGTAATAAGGTAAAAACTATTATTCAACCTTATAACTTTATTATGTAGAAGTTATTTTTAACACACCCTGTAGATCGTTTCCAATGAACAACAAAAATCTCAAAACTGGGGTGAATTCAAATTCTATAAATTTAATTAAAAATTACAAAATTTGTTTAACAATAAAAGGTAAACAAAAATTATTACAACTTGTATTTTCTGTTCGTTTCTTTATTTTAGCTGCAGACGGTTTCTATTTCAATTCTTTTTAAGACTCTGTATTATTTTTTCGTGTCTGTTAATCATTTCTTTTTATCTCTTCCCTCTGTTGCCAGTCATTCTGCTTTACTTTTGTATTTATTCAGTAGTTTTTCAAAGAAAATAAATTTCAACTTTTTTGATATTTCTCTTTCTAAATCCATAGTTCTTTGATTACTTTATATACAGTGTGTGAAAGTCCAATATCTCGGTTGTTTGTGAAAATACGAGAAAATGACAAGTACAACAGTTTTACGGTTCTTGGAGGCGCCTTTTGTAAAAATATTTACCAATATATTAAAAAAAATCTATTTTTTGTCTAAAACACCATATTATCATGTGTAAATTCAATTGTTTTCATGCTTTTGACATTCGAAAATTTACTTTTTCACTTTTTGACAAGCTGTAACACCCAAATTGTTGGGGTAAAACTGTTTACATGTACCTAACTTAGTTTTTTATCCTTTATATCAATATACAATAAAATAATCAACTTAAGGTTAAACAGTAAATACAAAAGTTCGAATATCTGGATAGGATATAAAAAACCAAGATAGGGACATGTAAACCGTTTTACCCTAACTTCAACCCTTTGGATTCTACAGCTTGTTAAAATGTAAATGAGTCCATTTTAGAATGTCAAAAGCTTAAAAACAATTGAATTTAGACATATGGTGTCTCAGGCAAAAATACTTTATTTTTAGTAGAATTCAAAAATAAAAATACAGGGTGTTCCATTAAAAAAAAAATTTATGATAAGTAATTTGCTTTTCAGGCGCACCCTATATATTTGAAGATATTTTTACGATAGGCGCTTCTGCGAACCGTAAAACTTTTGTATTTGACATATTCTCGTATTTTCACAAACAACCGAGATATTGGACTTTCACATCCTATATAAGCATCTCTCTAAAATTATCCCAATCCTAACTAACAAAATTTCTTCTGACCTCTCTATACATTCCAATACCCAACTGACAAAATTTCTGTATTTTTCATCAACCAATCCCCATGACATTCGTTTTTTTTTTCCAATAATTTGATTTCATTTTCAATTGTTTTTTCATACTCCAACCAGCTTTTCTAAATAAATTTTGAATATTTTTGACATTAACAAATAAAAATCTGCTAATTATTTTACTTCCTGGAAATTTTCCAGCGGCCCTCATGAGAATGATCTGTTTTTGGCTCATGCTTAAATTATAATGAGTTAGGTAAAACTTCAATCCAAACTGTCTCACCTCGTTGATAGCGTTTTCCAGTTGTATGAGTATTTTATCAAGGATAAAGTCCAGATTGTTACCTCCTTTGCAAAATTAATTTGTTTCCTATGCCAGAATAATGCAATTCGAAGCTTTTGGAGCATAGAGTACCACAAGGGTCGGTTCTAGGATCACTACTATTTATAATTTATATAAACGATCTTTTTGATCATATGAATTATATAAACTCTATTATGTTTGCTGACGATGCAATTTTCTATCACACCAATTTCAGTGAACTTCAAATCAAGGAGAGCAATACAATAATTAATCATATAACTGAGTGGATTATTCTGAATCAACTGAAGCGTAATTAAACCAAAACTCGAAAAATTTGATTTACTTTTAAGTTGTTCTTTATTAAAATATAATTCGGTTAATCGTATTTTTAATTTCAATTGAGGACTCTTTGAAGAAGTCTCAACATGTTTCAAATCTTTGTATAACGCTTTCGACCAAATTCTTTTAATCAGTATCTCAGCTTTGAAATAATCCGTATTGTCTATTTCTCAATATTTCATAGCCACATTAGTTACGATATTTACGTATAAGGAAACTCTAGCCATGCTGTTCGAGCTTTTTTGCAGCAAAAAAGAAATAAATATAAATTCCCGGAAGGGTTTTTTTATCAAAATTTGTTGAAATTTACAAAAAAATAGCCCAAATTTTACATCTCAAAACGACATTCACTTTCACAATTCACGGAATGCGAATTGTTTACGGAAGAAGCGATATAGATAGGAGGTATCTGTTAAACACTTTGCTAATCTTAATTTAAACTTCCGCATTAAACAAAAACAACTACCTATACAGGGTGTTCGATAAATATAGATGGTAGGAGACATTAAAATAAACATGTTTTGCTTAATAAACATAATATGTCCGAAAATGCTTCGTTTCCGAGATACGAAGTGTTAAAATAAAAATAAAAATGATTTTTATTTAAAATATTTTACCGACAAATAATATAAAAAAACCATGACGTATACTTTTGTTCACCAGAAGTATCCATATCCATGTGAACTAGGATGTGCTACAAATATTGCACAAATGCAACTTAGTAAATATCTATAAATCTATATTTTTAAGGTGAAGGGGGAGAAATCTATATATTTATCATAACAAGCTTTCTTTCTAGAAATTAATCATTGTTTTCTATTACAGGAACGAGTTGGACGTCTCGAACTTCAGCGAAGAATTCACAGCGATGCCTCCGACCGATTCGCCGGCCGTCGTTCCTCCGAATTACGACAAGATCTTCAAAGGATACTCCTACGTAGCGCCGTCCGTGCTATTCACCAAAAACGTCATATCCGATGACATTCTCAAACCGAGCAAACAACACGAGAACATCAAGAACTTCCGATTGAGCAACAGTCCATTTTTCCAAGTCTACGATATTAACTTCAACGAGGAGATACTCGGAGATGGAACGTTTTCCATATGCAGGAAATGTATAAATAGAAATACGGGGAAAGAGTACGCCGTGAAGATAGTTAGTAGAGCTAGGGATTGTACGCAGGAAATCAACTTGTTGAGGGCGTGCCAAGGAAACCCGAACATAGTCAGTTTGCAGGACGTCATTCACGATGAAAGTCACACTTACCTCGTCATGGAGTACTTAAAAGGCGGAGAACTGTTCGATAGGATAAGGAAAAAGTCTAAATTTACTGAAGGCGAAGCGTCCATCATCATGAGAAAGTTGGTTTCGGCTGTGAGCTTTATGCATTCGCGCGGCGTAGTTCATCGCGACTTGAAACCTGAGAACCTAGTATTTACCACCGACGAAGATGAGGCTGAGATAAAAATAATCGATTTCGGCTTCGCCAGGTTGAAACAAGAGCAGGAATCCTTACACACGCCGTGTTTTACCCTTCAGTACGCTGCTCCGGAAGTATTGAAAGGTAATGAAAATATAGATGAATAATACCTGGGGTCTATTTCATAAAACTACTTTCAACTTTGCGCTATGCATATTTACGATTGTGTTAAATGAAAAGTATTTGCATTTGTAGATTATTGACTTTCCATTTTCACTTGGCAATTTTTTTATAAAATGTCATTGTGGCTATGAGCGATTATTAAAATAAATAATTGATTACCAATTATTTAAAATAATCGATTATTTTCAATTAATTAGTTATATTCAAATATTTAACATAAAATAGATTATTTTCGATTAATCGTTAAATTGATTTATTAGATTAATCGATATATCGATATTATTTAACTGATTTTTAATATTATATTCGATTGTTATTAATTTATTTAGTAAATAGCTAAATCAATTACACATTAATAAGGAAATCCAAGGATCGTTTTATGTCAAATTATCGATTATTAAAATAAATTATCGATTATTTTCTATTAATCGATTAATCAAAAATAATGGATAATGTTCGATTAATCGATTATTTTTTTACCAATAGATTAGTCGATTATTATGCCGATCCCTAATTGTAATACGATTCATTAGTATATTGCTTGATTGTATAAATTACAAATGAATCGCCACATTTGTAATTTTTTCAAGTGATGAAAGTGATAACGCAAATGGCGGAAAAGTATATAGAAGAAATTTTAAAAATTTCAATCATGTACAATTCAAAAAAAGTTTTGGACTTTCTGCATCCGATGAGGAAGTTGTATTGGTTGCCATTGCAGAAGAGTCGTGGAAACCATCATTTTCACCAAGAGAGTAAATGCTTACAGCTCATGGGTGGCTTACATTAGCTCAGGAAATCTATTGAAAAGAATCTGTATGTGAATAGGTCTATTATAATATTTGAAGTGAGGGTAGCCATATGTGAGTAGTAGGGATTAAGTGTAAGGGTTAAAGAAAAGGTCCTTTATTTCTCACAAGTCAATTTAATTGGCGACCGGTTTCGAAGTTGTCACTTCATCATCAGGCACACCTAAATGGAATGTCAAGGAGTCAGTTGTAATAAAAACAATTATAAAAGCATGAACGGACTTTAACATATACAAATAACAGAAAAAACACAAAAGAAAGTTAAACAATAACCTTGACTCACCTTGACTAATTCCATAAAGGAAGCGCTACAAAAAGTTTAACAGAACGAGTTAAAAAAGTCATGTGTAATAAGTATTTTTTAAAAAAAATTTTAATGTAGGTTAGGTTAAACCACCATATGTCTGTTTGAATAAAATAATTAATTAAAACACATTTAAGACAATTATTTTGTGTTGTTTAGTTAATAATTGTCTTAAATGTGTTTTAATTAATTATTTTATTCAAACAGACATATGGTGGTTTAACCTAACCTACATTAAAAAAAATTTTAAAAAATACTTATTACACATGACTTTTTTAACTCGTTCTGTTAAACTTTTTGTAGCGCTTCCTTTATGGAATTAGTTAAGGTGAGTCAAGGTTATTGTTTAACTTTCTTTTGAGTTTTTTCTGTTTTTTCTGTTATTTGTATATGTTAAAGTCCGTTCATGCTTTTATAATTGTTTTTATTACAACTGACTCCTTGACATTCCATTTAGGTGTGCCTGATGATGAAGTGACAACTTCGAAACCGGTCGCCAATTAAATTGACTTGTGAGAAATAAAGGACCTTTTCTTTAACCCTTACACTTAATTAACTATTATAATATGTATGAAATAATTACTTATTCCTCCATTAAACACAGTATTTTTTTCTTCTAATTTTGACATATAAAGTGACATTTTTTGCTATCGGAGCAAGTGTCAAAATTATCTATTTCAGCAAATAGTTACATAAAATATACCTTTTTGACATATTCTCCGATTACAAAAATTGTAACTTTATATGTAACCAGTTACATAAAGTTGGACATGTAACTGGTTGTGAAAAGTTCATTGTCATTAGTTGCGAAAAAAAATATCTAACTGAAGCCTTTTTTGTTTTAAAATCTAATATCGTTGGAACATAAGAACAGTGACACAACTCAAAAACAGGTTTTTCGAGTACATTAATTTTAAAGTTTCTTGATCTGGAATTTTAAAAATATCCAAACCTTTTTGATCATAAACATTAGTGTTCACCTTGTACGAGCCCTAACACAAACATGTTCGGACATCAACTGATTTTTCGTAAAAGTTTGAAAATTTTCTTAAGGGATTCAATATCATGTTTTTCATTTATAAGACATAATATATATTGTTTTACATCATATTTATGATATTGTTTTCAAATAAACTGATATTGATCAATAAAACTAAGCTAATGTTGATAATAATGCATATTTATTGACACATAAATGTTTGGACAAATCACATAAATAGCTGGTTGCATCTCCCTTTGCCTTAATAACAGTTTTTATTCTATCAGGCATAGTTTTAACAAGCTTTTCGCAATCTTCCGCGGTTAAAGAATCCCATATATTTTGCAATTTTACCCGAAAATCAGAAATGTTGCGCTGTGGATCATTTCTTAATTGCTGCTTCATCTTGTGCCATACAGTTTCGATTATATTTAGATCAGGGCTGCTGCAGGGCCAGTCAAGGATGGAAATATTGTTGTCCTGCAGCCACTTTCTTGTGGTCTTGGATGTATGGCAGGAGGCTCCATCTTGTTGAAAAGTAAAGTTTCCATCAGGTGATAAAATTGGAATTGACACTAACAAATTGGTTTCAAGAATGTTCTGATATTTTTCTGCGTTTACAATTCCGTCTATAAAGTGCAGTTTTCCAACACTGAAACCAGACATGTTTTCCCATACCATAACACCTGATGGAAATTTTATTTTTCTCTTTAGGCAGTCTTTGTGAAAGGCTTCATTTTTGTTTCTTATAACACGTGATCGATGGTCACTCACGCAAACATCAAATTTTGATTCATCGCTAAAAATGATTCTTTTCCAGTCTTCAAAAGTCCACATTGCCCGTTCCTTTGCCCACGCTAATCGTCTTTTCTTTTGTTTTACCGTCAGCAACGGCTTTTCTTTTGCCTAAACCAATGATTTCACTGCATAAATATGAGATTTTCCTTAAACGTAAACCAGACTTATGGATCCAGCGACGACACGTTTTTCGTGAAACATTTCCAATTATTTCTTCATTCCATTTTGCTGTTATTTCCCTTACAGTACTTCGGCGATCAGTTTTACAAATCCGAACAAGAGATCTTTGCATTCGGGAAGTGACTTTGCGTGGCCGACCAGCACCATGTCTTGAAATTTGAGTTGAACCCGTTTCTCCATATTTTTTCATAATATCTGACACCATGGACTTTGCGACATTTATTTGTTTAGCAATATCCCGAAAGGTTTTTCCTTGATTAAACAGTTTTTCTATTAATTCTCTAATTGCACCATTTGTTGCTTTACCACGCGACATTTTGGAGCCAATTGATAATCGAATTAATTCCCAAGTTAAAATGTCAAAATGAAACACTTTTTTTTTGTTTCCATGGCTTGCTATTATTTGTTTTACTAACGTGTCCGAACATTTAGGTGTCAGCAAATATTGCATTTTTATCAACATTAGTTTAGTTTTATTAATCAATATTAGTTTATTTGAAAACAATTTCATAAATATGATAAACAATACATATTATTTTTCACAAAATCAGTTGATGTCCGAAAATTTTTGTGTTAGGGCTCGTATTCAAACAATAACAAGTTTGCTTTGATAAAATTAAGAAAAAACCAAAAATTATTATATTCTCTTCAGTCTTTTGAGTTTTGACGATCTTCCAAAAAATTATATTTCACACCATATTTATAACTTTACTAAATGCATACAAAAACAAAACTTTTATTGTCATTGCAGACAATTAAAAACTTCAAAAATATATTAATATTTAAAAGTCATAATTTTACATGGAAAATTGCATAGGATTTTAGGATTACATTTTTTCCTAACAAATGCTACTATACAGTTGTTTCAACTCATGAATAGTCATTATGGTTATCGTTTGACTTGTATTACTATTAAAAATAATGTTCTTAGTTTATTTTCAATAAAATTGGCACATTTTGATTTATGTCACTTTAGTTGAAAATTCTTGTCTCATTGATTGTCTGAACACAAGTAGATTTATGTCACACTTTATCATCATAAATAAGCGACTTTATAGTACGGGAATAACGACATAAACCCCTACAGCGATCATTTTTAGAAGTTCACATAAAAATATGCGGAGCATTTTCACAATAAGCTCGAAAATGGAAATGCTTTTAAAAGAAAGTATATCAAAGTAAAATTGGATATATAAAAATAGATTTTATTGGTGAACTTTCAATTAGTACTATTTCTGTCTCGGCCCCTATTTTCCATCCTAAATCTACACAAAATAACCAAAACAGTATTTCAGTCAATACAAAATAACCCACTTTCTTCAAAATTTGCTTTAACAGGCAAGAAAACCACCCAACAACAAGTAGTTGAAAATAATTATGTGATTTTCTAAATAAATATGCTAATGAGAATGAAAGTTATGTAACTAACAATGCAACAAAAGTAATATCGGTTGCACAGATAGACAATTTTATTCTAAATTCTTCAAGCTACCTAAAACATACATAATTTGAAATAACTTCTTGTGTTCATTTAAATATATCAAATTATATAAAATGCAGCATTTTTTTTCACAACAATTTTTCAAACATTTATTTTCTAAAATCTTTGGAAGTACAAAAAATGTATTTTATAAATAAATAATTTAGTTAAAATTAATTGACACATTAAGAAATGCCATTCGTTCATTTTGCAGGAACACGCACTGCTCATTCCGAAAATATTCATTCCTTATACAAAATAAGAGACTGCAATTTTTAATCTATTATTGACAGGATGGCAAGTTTTTTTGAGTAACAAAAGTACGGTTTACTCATTTTTAATAATTCTCAGTTTACATTTACTTTGCAGTTTTAATGTGAAAAGTGCAAATTTATTTTGACAACTGTTGTCAAATTATTATGAAATCGAAACCTTGATTTGCAAACTTGTACTTTGCTCTTTTCACTTTTCAAATTTTACCTTTCAACTTGTCACATTTCTATTGTATGAAATAGAAATTAACTAAAATTTGCAATGTACAAAGTTAAAAATTGTAAAGTAGTTTTATTAAATAGGCCCTTAGAATCTACTTTAACCAAAACTCTATAATATTTAGGCTTTTTATGCATTTTGTATTGAAAAATATGCACGTTTATTAACTGTTACTGCGTACTAAATATCTTTATTTAATTTCATAATACTTTCTTCAATTTAAACATAACTTCTATCCCTTGGTTACGTAGACAACATTCCGACACATATTCTGTCTTTTTATTCGCAGTGTCTTGTCACACTCAATAAAATTAAAAATAATTTCTGACGAATCTTTGCTCGATGTTGTCATGCGCTCGTCATTTGGACGACGAGTCCGTTCTACAATAATGAGGGGACAATGCGTTCAGCGTCCCTTCACACACACATAAGAACCAACTAGCTACGTTTTTCAACACTGTTCATATTGTTTTCGTCACGCTCACTATTCTTTGTCGAACCACTGGCATGTCCCTCATAGGCAAATATCGTTTTCATTAATCATTCCTCTGGCCTAGCCAGATTTACAAACTGAAACTGCTAGCATGTTGTATTTAATTTCTATAAGCAATTATATCGTTTCTCTAAATTATTGTATATGTACATAAATGTGTAATTGTTCTTAACAAGTGAATTACATCAATGTACTGTTCATCAGTGTTTAATTTTCCTGGACAAGAAATTTATCTCCAGGTGCATAACTCCAGTCCACACCCGTACAAGCCTAAGTCGATGAATAAACAGGGTGTCAAATCCCCAAAAGTTTACCCTCATCAAGCGGTTTCAAAAATATACATTTTTATTTCCTAAAATTTTAGGACCGTATTTTCATAACGGAAAATTTTTTGACCATAGTTTATGAAATCAAATATTAATTTTTCATGTAGATTCACACCCTTAAATATTTTCATAATATTACAAGGACACATTATTATATTTTTTCTCTTATTTTTATATTTGTTCTCAAAATAAATTCCTTATTGGCATTGGTACTTATTAAAGCATAAATATTTATTTCAGGGTTCGAAAATATCATGATATTTATATAAATATCATATCACATGATATATATATCAGTTTTAAAATGTACTTATTTAATTAAAAACAGTATTGTTTCTTGCACAAACTATATTTTAAATTTTAACACAAACATATTAACAAAAACTTACATTCTAATCAACAAAACCGTTTATTCTAACTCAAATTAAAAAGAATAAACAAAAATAATTTATAAAATTAACAGATTTTAACATTATTTTGTTAACATTAATATTTAACAAAAAAACACATATTAATCGCTAGTTATTATACTTTTATACAGGGGCGTATTGAGACATTTTCGGATGTTTAGAATGGTGTAAAACATTTTTAATTTAATAAATAAAATTATCGAATATATCGGATATATATCAAGATATAAATATCATGATATATAACACTTGATATATATCCTCCGAACCCTGATTTATTTATTTGCAATTATTATTTGTATTTGTAATTTGTAATATTTTTTAAAATAAATTTTATTATTTTTATAGGTGATGTGGAGGGTTACGATGAGAACTGTGATTTGTGGAGCTTGGGCGTGATTTTGTATACCATGCTGTGCGGTAAAGCTCCATTCCACGCCAGATCCAGGGATGAAACCGTCTCGTCCATCATGACCAGGATCAAAGATGGCGATTTCAACTTTGACTCACCAAATTGGCAGGGCGTCAGCACCGAAGCCAAGTTCGTGGTCGAGGGTTTACTGACTGTTGACCCATCTCAAAGGCTGAGGATGACAGATCTCCAAAACGACGCTTGGATCCAAGGCAGCCAACATTTCTCTCAAACCCCCCTCATGACGCCTGACGTACTCGGCATTACCGCCGAAAAAACTCTGCAAACAACGTTCAACGCGTTCCACCAAGCACAGCGCGAGGGCTTCCGGTTACAGGATGTGCTCAACGCGAAATTAGCGCAACGCAGGCGTATGAAAAAGAGCTCCTCAGACAACAACAGCTCGTCTTCGTCGTCGTTTACCAGCGAGAGTTCCTTAAAAAGTGGATTCGCGACACCGGGTCGCTCGAAACTTTCGCTTGAACTAAAAAAGCCGGACGAGAGCGGCGCTAAGACTCCCGCGCAGACCAAAGTGTTCGATTTGGCAGCCGAGAACAGAGTTACCGAGTTTCTGGACACGATGCACCCTCATCAAGATTCCGTGAGTTCGGGCTCGAGAACGTCAGACGCGATTCGCGAATCGACCAGTTCTAGCGGAATCGTAGTGTCCGACAAGAACTCGGTGGACAGTAAAACCGAACGGAAGAAGAGACAGAAGAAGACCTACATACAATCGAGGCAGAGCGAAAGGATAAGAAGAATTAGGTTAGAAATTGACGGGGAAGGACCGATGGAATTCATATGTTTACCCAACAGGACCAGAAAACGGAAGCTGGACGATTGCGACGAGCATCCGGACACGCCACAATCGAAAATTAGGAAGAAAGTAACCGTAACGAATAGAAAACGTAAGAAGATGGTCGTCCAACGGTAGACGTCGTCGTCTTAAATAGTTATTATTAGTTGCAAGTCATGTAGGTGTTAATTTGAGGTGCAGACAATTTTTTTAGCCTCCAGGTTGTTATACTCTACGTTAGGTATTTGTCGGTATTTTAAACATTTTCAAAAAAAAAAACTTTGAATCGTTTAAACTATTTGGCGATATCAAATGTTCGAGAGCATATTATATAGTTTATACAGGATTATTAGGGAATTGGGGAAGTAGAGGTTTGTTACCAGAAAAAATCTAAATAATGTGATAAAAATGGTAATTTTGAAGGTAAAATTCCTGTACTATACGATTTTTTCGGTTTAGCTAAGAGTGACCGTCAGTGTTGTTTCTAAGGCATTGCGTAACGATTTGGTTCTATTGATAATTCCGACAGGCTGTGATGATGGAATTCTTCCGCAAGGACGACAGCAGCTCTATACATCCAAAATGTGTGCATTATTTTTTGATAAATGAACAACTCAAACTTGCCAAAAAGAATTTATAAAACAGTGCCAACGACTTAACCAAACTTTGACATTTAAAGGGTTACGAGGATGGAATTATAAGTGTTTTATCTTTGTCATCACTACAGCTCATATGTTAATAGGTTATTCCAAATATTCACTTCATATCATTTGTCAATTTAATGTTACAAAATGTCTGTCTATATTTATAAACATAACTCTGAATTATATAATTAATAATGTCAATAAGGTGAAGACATAGAATATTGTAGCAGATAAAACAATAAAGCCCAGTACTTTGTCAGCATGTTAATTTTTTGAAAAGTGATTTAGGTAATCATAATGTTAAACTAATAATAGTGGCTTTTTAATCTTCATTTTTTGAATTGGGTAAAGTTTAACATGCCATAATGAGAATCAAAATTTTAAAATCATGCATAGTTTTTGCAGTACATATTTTTATATTTTTACCACTAACATTTTTATGGTACGCCTTTGTACCATCAACTGTTTTTTGGTACGCATATGTACCACTTAGGAAAAATCCAAAATATTCACAAATTTTTATAATTATTTAATAAGGAAACATTCGTTTTGATCTTGCTAGCATATCATCAGAAATAACTAAAAATCGTCCAAAATACCATTTTGTCTATGCGCTAGTTCGGTGTGATGTCATTTTGGTTCCACTGACATTTAATTCTAATAAAACTTTTAACAAAAACGTCAATAAATTTGACATATTCGTTTTTACTGTTTTTAGTTTATTTCTAAATATTTTTTACAGGTCATAAAAAATAGTTTAAAGGTATGTAATTGGTAACTAAACGATTGTATATTTGATGCATGTTATCTACTTCAGGAATATATTTATAAAATTGAAGAGATATAATTTAGGTAAACAAAACAAACAAAACGCACTCAAAAAATCTACTGTTAATTGTCAGTGGAACCATAATTACATCATCACTGAACTAGCGTATTTCTATTCACTTTATTAAAACTTCACTCTGTGGAGACATCCTTGATAGTCGAAAATCAAAGGCTTTATTCACTTTTTGGTACAAATGTGTATCACATTTTAACAATTGTTATAGTAAATATTTGAACCTCAGAACGAAATCTTGTTCAAAATGGATGTTAGTGTTGATATTTCAGTCAAATACAGCAGGCAGTGGATCCATAATAACACATAGTACATATATGTACCAGAAATCGTTAAAGGGTTGAATAGGAATGATAGATTATCCGTTATCCAAAATGTGGTTGGTTGTGAAGTAAATAAACACTTTCAAAATCAACATAAATTTTATTAAATCAGATTGTTGCGGCTAGTTTCGGCCTAACATGGCCTTCATCAGGCCTACCATACAAAATATGTAATGATTAAAAAATAATAAAGCAACAATAAAAGGTTTTATTTGTCTCAACAATCTGATTTAATAAAATGTATGCTGTGTTATTTTGAAAGTTTTCCTTATTTTAGATAAAACATTTAAACGAAAAAAACGTTTTTTTAGTCCAACACATATACCACGTGACGTTGCTTTCAACCTATCATGTCTCTGTTGTACAAACAAACTTCTTTCTATATAAACCATTATTTTTTGTCAGTTATAATCATTGTCATATGGTTGTCATCAAACTCAAAATATCGTCAATTTGGAACAAGAAAGTCATATCTCAAAAAAATAGAATTTTCATTAGTTTCATTAAATAATTTTTGAATTTTAGGGGAAAAAATAACTATAAATATAAAATTATAAAGTTACTAGTATTTATCGTTAATATACCTTTTTGAATTTTTGCTATTATTATTTTTTATAAATAATTACGAGTTGTGTCACTCTTTTCTATATTTTTTTCATGTTTTTTTTTATAAATAAAGACGTGTAACAGTTTATTTTATGAAAAATATACCTTTAAAAAAACCGTTCTAATTAGAGTTACGACAGTGTTGCAATAAATACACATAAACTCTTATTATATAAATACTTGACTTATGACGCTCTTTTGAAAAATGTTCTGATCAGGATCAATAAAAACAATAAATTAGGGATGAGGTAGCCATATGTAAGTGGTTGGGATTGAGTACGAAGGAGTAAAGAAAAATCTTTTGTTTCTCACAAAGTCAATTTAACATTCAATCACAATAAATAACTGACTTGTGACCATTTGGTTTATAGGGAAAACTAAACAAATTTGACTTTTAACGATTTTACACATTCAAATTATAATGTTTTGAGTTGATACAGCAATAAATAAATAAAAAATTGTTCGACGATTTTATCTTTGGAAAAAACAACTCGTGCTTCACAACTTATTATACCCTTTAATAATATTGGTAAAATCATTGATTGTATTGGTAATCAAAGATCATAATATTTACAAGAATGGTGACATAACTCAAAATTTTTTATTTTCGAGTTTATCATGAAAATGTATAACAAAATTTACATATTTTTATGTGGAAGAACGACCCAAAAATGACCGCCGGAAAGCGGGTATGCCAATCGCGAGTTTATGATGATGAAGACTGACAAAATCTAGTTATGCTCCGACAGTCAATAATACAAAATTCTCAATTTTCGCCTATAATGACAAATCAAAATATTCCAGTTTTATTAAAAATAAATTAAGTAAAAACAATATTTTCAACAGTAACACAAGTCAAATTAGTACGTTATTGTCGAAAAGATCATCAGTGTGGTGAAATACTTTTCTGGAAGATCGTCATAACTCAAAAGTGAGATAAAAAGATAATTTTCGGTTTTCTTTTAATATTATCAAAGCAAACTTTATTGTTTGAATACAAGAAAAAAGATTGAAATATTTTTAAAATTGAAGATCACTAAACAAATTTGACTTGTATCGATTTTACACATACAAATTATATTTTCAGTTGATACAACAATCAATCTCAAAAAATAAAAATTTTGAGATGTGACTCTCTTGTTCCAAACTGACGATATCATCTTTGGAAAATACAACTCATACTTCGCAATCATTGTGTTTACATTATATAGACTGACATTCGGTACATTTCAAGGAATTGTCGCTTATAAACGTACCAGTTATTATATTGCTTTTGATAATAATGGTATAATCATTGATTGTATTCAAAATCAAAGATCATAATATCGTTGGGGCACCAGAATAGTGACATAACTCGAAAATTTACATTTTCAAGTTTACTATAAAAATGTATAGGAAAATCAGCATATTTTTATGTGGAAGAATGACATATTGATACTTACAAAAATGACCGCTGTAAAGCGGATGTGTCGTTTATCCAGTACTCATGATAATGAAGAGTGCTAAAATGTAGTTGTGCTCTGACAATCAATGTAACAAGAATATCCATTGTCAGCTATAGTGAATTAAATTAAAATATGCCAGTTAAGAACATTATTTTCAATAGTGACACAATTCAATTTAGGACATTATTCTTAAAAATTCTTTGTCAAATTAACTTTGAAAGGTGCCAAGTTCTAAAGCATTTAATTAAAAGGGTCGAACCAATAATTCTGCATTTAATCAATGAGAAAGATGCTCTTAAATATAGAGAGACTACAATAAATTATTTAGCTTATAATGTAGTGGGCCTAAATCGCCTATATTTTTTAATTATTATTTATCATTTTAGCACAAATGTTTGCTGAATCCCCACCTGTTATTTATGTCATGACCTATTAACATATTCTTAAAAAACTCATCTATCTAAATTGGATATTGTTTTTTTGTTCCTCTAAACCCTACATTTATAAAATAGTTGTAAAGTATAATGTAAATTAAAGAGTCACGTCTGGTTCTAGTGTCAAATATAGTACCTAATCGACCGCAGTCAATTTGTGACAATTGACAGCTGTCAAATTACAATAACTGGCAAGGGACAGATTAATAAAATAATGTTACGAATAGGTACTTTGTAATATTTAGAAATGCTGTCCGATTTGGTGTGATGAATTCTTGGAATCTTTTTGATTGCCTTGTATGCAACAATGAATCACGAATATTTACAATTCCATTTTTATTTCACTAGACAAACTGTTAAGTGCACTTCTTTATTAGGGTGAATGTTAATTAAATTGTTGTATGGGGCGTCCGATATTCCTGTGGTCGGATAATAAAGATTGATTTGAATTAATGTTTTGTATTGAATAAGTTGAAATAACTAAAAAAATGTCTGTTTATATTTTTGAAGTTTGAAAAAAAACATGCAGAACACTTAAATTATGGGACGCTCCATATTGAGTAAAAATACCAAAAAACTGTAAATATTATTATATATTGAATATAAAAATAATAGAAAATTTTTGTAAATTCATTATTCTCGTTTATTATTATTATTCTGTATGAAGTTGTTTTTATACAGGTTTTTGAGAAAAAAGGGTAGTGACACCGTTATACCGTTATAAATAACTTGTTACTTTTTTTTCTATTGCCTGGGACGGTTGCAATAAATTGGTCAAAATAGAATCAAATTTTAGTATTCTTTAATTAGCATACAGTAAAACTACAACTCATAGTAAGGTCCAACATTTTCTAATGGATTTTTAAAGCAGTTAATCAATTAATTCAGAGTTCTTATTTTTATTCCCTTCTACTTCTCGTTCTGTTTCTCAGTCTTTATCTTATTTATATTTAGAAATATGTCTAATTAAATCTGATTGCCTTGTAAAATGCTTTGAAACAGCCTGCTTCAGATCTTCTGTGTTAATTCTTACTTTTTTTCATCTATGTATAATATATTTCAAGTAAACTATTTTTATTTCTCAATATCAGCCTTTTTTTCAATGGATTCTTAAAACAGTCTAATTCAGTGAGTCTTTAAAACGATTCTTTTCCTTTCTTACCGTTCTTATTTTAATTCGCTTTTCCTTGTGTTTCTCATTCTTTATCTTATTTATATTTAGAAATATGTCTAATTATATCTGATTGCCTTGCAAACATTTTTTAAATAGCCTGCCATTATAAAGGTAATATTTCTTCAGATCTTGCCTGTTAATTCTTACTTTTTTCGTCTATGTGTCTGTGTTCAAAACGATTAGCAAAATATCCATGATCTAGCACGTGTTTACACTGGAAAAAGTTAGACCTTACTGTGGGTGCTTCAAAAGTGTGTCTTAATTCAAAATCAAAATATATACCTCATAAAACAATTAATTATATTTTTATAAACTCAGGAACTAAATGAGACATTGAAATAGTTTTACTCGTTAATCTAAAGTATACCGATAGATACTCTTCATAAGATTGTTTAATATAAGAAATAATCGTCAATGTTATTGTATTAAGACACTTCTGGTTTTGTTAGTAAAATTAGGTAAAATGCAACCGACTCTGATTGTTAAACCGATTATTAACTTTTTTATTTATTATTTAAAATATTTATTCTTCGCTATTACCTGAAAATAGATGAAAATAATTGAGCTATTTTGCCGCATCCATAATTTTTGTCTTATAAATTCATCATTGTAAAAAAGTATTTATACAATTACTGTTATTATAGTCTGGTCTTAAATGGCTGTTTATTAATTATATTATTTTCATAAAATCAAAAGCATTTTATAGATTAACATCAGTGGATGAAGTCTTTATAAAACGATTAGAAAAATTTGCAACATTGTTGGATTTATAAGATGAAACTCATTTTCTTATCTACATATTTTTTTTTTACTTAAAAAGGCTGAACGTGCATTCTACAAATATCAGTTACTTTGATATTTTTACTGACATTTCTCAAAATAGCTCAATGGTTCGATTACCGGGACAATTGCAAAGTCCAAAATGCGATAATCCCGCAAACACATTTTTATCTAAAGCATTTTTATAGTTACTATTATATATGCTATTTAACTATTTTCTGAATTGAATTATGTCTCAAAAATGGACAGAAATTGTGATGGCATTAAGTGAAATTTGAATTGTTTACACACATAAATTTCATATATTTTTTAACAAATTCAATAAAAAATACGTCCAGAGTTTTAAGATAAAATCAAAAATTGCACAAAAAATTAGAAATAGGAAATAATAAACAAAAATGTAGTATCAAAAATTTATAAGAAAAAAAAATTAATTTATAATGCTGGTTGATTGGGAATTTTTAATTATTGCTTATATTTATTTTTTTATACATAAATATATTAGCTGCAATCCTGCATATATTTTAAATAATTAAGTTTTAACAGCTTTTATTTTTTAATTTAAAACGTTTCTAGCTTAATTTTACACTATTTATATTTCTGGATGTTGATTATTGAATTTACTGTTATATTTTTTAAATAAATAAGATTTAATTTTCCGCTAGATCGCGCCACTGAGATGAGACGTTCGTGTTGGCTGATATAGACTGTGCTGAGGTGTGAACCACATTCAATTTAGACCCGTCAAATTATTTAAAAAATGGGCCGTATCAGGATATAATTTCCAATTGACTTTCGATATTCTATAATGAGAAAAGAAGTTTTCTGGACATGTTTCCCAAGTTGTCACATTTTTGTACCCAATAAGACTGGCCTCGGTTTCATTCAGTGCAGTATAGTCTACCAAAGCCTTTATAACCTATTTATTTTTGATATATTCACAAACTTGTTTTCTTCTATTTTTCCATTTATCTAAGTAAATATAGGCAAAATAATAAATGTAATAATTATAGATGGTCAAATCTCAGTGTCACCAGCTCTAGAACGTTTCAAGTGTAATGATTTTTATGTGTGTGATATGTGGGAACTTACTTTAGTCATTTTATTGAAGAAAAAAAAAATTGTTTATTTTGGCACACCCAACAAGTCAATATGATGGGTCCGTAGGTACAAATCAAAAATTGAAAAAATTATTTAAGGTTAAATCATAATGCCTTTTTAACCTCAAAAAAAAATGTGTATCTTATTTTAGGTGTGCCTATTTATTAGATCAATTCTCATCTTCTACTTTTTTTGCACTCAGGTACAGTAAATAAAGAAAAATAATCACTTGTGTAGTATTTAATTTTATATTACCGATATAGTTCGTTTGTATATGGTATTTATGTAAATGATGGGTATATATATTTATATATATATAAATGAAAAAATATGAGAAATTGATAGAGACCAAGTGGACAGTGCCTTTTCAATATAACCTCTTACCATGGAGGAGTCAAGCTTGTTTAGGGCAAGATACATATGATTGTAATATGCCTTAATTATGTTAGTATTAAATATTTAATTCTTTAAATGCTTGGTTTTAATTCCCCCATCTCTTCCTAATCAATCCATTGTCCCCATAGATTTGTCCGAAAGTAGGTAGCAGAACTACAAAAAACAACACTTAGTTGCAAAAAAACTCGATAAATCGTCAATAGTTAATTATCCCATAACAGATAATCGTCTCAAAGTCAAAGTTTGTCGGGACAGTAATTTCTCTTCGGGGGATAGAGTAATTTTTAAGATCTAGAACAGTAAAATTATTTGATACAAAATTTTGCGTTATCCTGAATTGCAATGACTATTTGATTAAAAATCTTAATTTTGCGTTACCCTTAATAATAAGGTATTTTGATTGGGAACTTAATTTTCCCGCCATTTTTAAAATACCTCGTTCTTCTGTTATTCTGATACCAAAATTTATCTACGAAATTAAATTTTTAGATATCTGATTTTTGTATTATAGCACATTCGACTCTGGCGAGGTTTATCAATTTGTCGATATTCGACTGGTACAGTTGACATTTCTAGTTTCTAACCTAATTTAATATCAATTTTTAAAGAGGTAGCTAGTTATTTACTTCCAATATGAATTTTTGTTCGTCCTGAAGTTTATTTTGAAATGTGAAAAGTTTAGAACCTTTATTTATTTAAAAGTAATAAATTAAATTCTCCTTTTTTTGTCAGAATATGTTCCCACATTTTCAATTTATCCTAATATTTTTGTCAGATTTGTTTTCAAGATCTTATACAACTTTTCTTCAATATAATTAATATCTTCATCGTCACTACTACTGGATAATAATAAAGACAAGGGTAACTTATTTAAAAAATTGAAAATAAAACCTAACCTCTAAATCGGCACTGAAAAAAAGTACAGTTCCAAAAAATTTGAACTTTGAGCAAGCGCTTCTACCAGTCGAACAAAAATTTTACTCTGCCCTTGTACTGAGCAATTCCAGTCGAATACTGGTTACTGGTTCAGTTCTACCAAAGTTAGCCCAATCGGATTAGGTGAAGAACAGGCTTGAGATTCTGAAAAATTCGAAGCAGCAATTTTCCTTCGGAATTCGTTGGAGGGGATCTGTCGTAGTCTTAATTCAAAAAGTTGGGATTCCAAAGTTGTCGTTACCTCCGCCAGCTTGATTTAAAGGGTAATTTTTTGTATCTTGAATAACTCATTTATTTTCAATTTTACACGGAAAATAGTTTTTACAAAAGTTATTTAAAATTAAATTTCCTACAATTCTGCTTTTTTTTGTACGATCGATTTTTTTCGATTTATACCCGAAAAGAGGGGGTGAATTTTTGGTTATAGAATAACTCGTTTATTTTCAATTTTACGAGAAAAATTGTTATAAACAAAGTTGTTTAAAATTAAATTTCCTACAATTCTGTTTTTTTTTGTACGCTCGATTTTTTTGTATTTTTCAGAATCTAAAATACTAATCCGATTGGGCTAAGTATATTAACCGTTGAGTAGCGACATAAAGCGTCGGTGCCTTTGATCTTGGGTGGTGCAAATTTTCTTTCTCTCTCTTTTGACTTTATTGACGGAACGACACAGTAAAACACTGCTCGAATTATGAACTGGTCTTGAATGTGATGTTTACACTGCTCGACGTAATTTGAAGTAAAACTTTTTTGTAGTTTAAATTTATAATAAAGGTTTGGTCATTAGGCAGTTTTATATTTATGAGTATTTAACTTATGTAGTAAATTTAAAAATATATTACTTATAGCACATGCATTTCCTGGCATAATGAAAAATCCACAAAACCCCAAAAAATCTTAACAAAAACACAATAAAAGAGCACTATAAATCCACAACAACGAATTCCTATATCAGCTGCCGGACTAAAGTGAAAGGGGTTGTTTACATCTTTAGAAGACATCTCGCCTCTCTATTTCGCGTCGGCGCACTAGAATTTGGTTCCCCAGCTGTCGCTACTCAACCGTTAATATACTTTGGTTCTACCAGTCGAATATATGGCACTTAGGTTAAGTTGAAAAACAGTGAAAACTGAACTTCGCCCTTTCATCATTTTTAAATATGTTTTTCCTCGCATAATTTACTGTATATTTTCCTTTTTAAGTGATGAATAAAGTCCTGTTATTATTATTATTATTATTACTTAAAAATGTCGAACTAAATGCGCACCAGTGCGACCAGTCGAATGCGCTATTAGGGATAACAGGAAGTGCAAGGAGGTATAAAACGTACCTATTTTAAAAAAGGCGGAACATTATTAAATTGTTGAATATTATGCCAATATTAATGGCGGATTTTGTTTCAGGATAACAGAAATGCGAGGAGACATTGAACATTTGTATTTTTGCTTTGATTTGATTTTCATGAAATATGGCAAAGCGTTACAGTTAGCGATGCAAAATGCCTAGCTAATTATAGTCTGCTTTCTCTCTATCTTGGACGCCTTTTGAGATATGAGCCTCAACTTTTAACCATTTCTTTTAGAAGAG
The DNA here is from genome assembly GCA_927349885.1 of Psylliodes chrysocephalus. Lineage (NCBI taxonomy): Eukaryota > Metazoa > Arthropoda > Insecta > Coleoptera > Chrysomelidae > Psylliodes > Psylliodes chrysocephalus. Next base: position 32,735,751 of record OV651819.1, on the reverse strand, counting down.
ATCTTAGTATTTTTGTGTTCTAGACGTTGCGTTCTATGCGTATGCCGATTATTTGTAATTTCTGTTACCTCAAAAATAACCAAAGGGTATATATAGTCTTCAAAATTTTTTTGTCTCCGATTTCGATTTAAATTTGGGTATATTAGAAAGAAAAGCACGATAAATTACGGAGTAGACTCTAGTTGCTTTCTAAGGGTTTTTGTTTTTCGTTTTCATTTATCGGATTATTCTATAAATTCAAATAATCGTAGGAACGCGTAGATATATTAGAGTGCTTCATGCCATTCATTTCTATCTTAAGTCTTTTCAAATTTAAATATTCTTGATTCTGCGTTATCCTGACAATGCATATTTGATTGGGGAACTTAATTTTGCGTTACCTTATGTTTTATGTTATAGATCATTTTGATTATTGAACTTAATTTTCCCGCCATTTTTAAAATACTTCCATGTGCTTCTGTTATCCGGATAACAAAATTTTATCAACGAAATTGCAACTTGCGGTACTCGGATTTGTATCAGGATATCAGAAGAGCAAGCAAGTAAAGGAGGCATTTTAAATAGGACAAAAAATTATTAAATCGTCGTAAATGGCAGATTCTGCACGAGAATAACAGAAATGCAAGGAGGTATACAAAAATGTTTTATCTGCTCCGTTCTTTATAAAATTAATTTTAGAAAATGGAAGATTTAGGTTTAAATTTTATCTGACAGGTATTTTCTATTTTTATATAATTTTTTGAAATTGGAGCATTTTCATTTATTTTAGATAATGGAAGATTTGTAGGCGATGTAAAAAGCTGGTGCCTACTTCTATCTTCGAAACTTTTTGAGAAATGAGCCTCAACTTTCAAACTGCGTCTGTTAGAAAGGAATTCAGTATTTTTTTGAGATATAGACATCGAGATATATGGGTATGCCAATTTTTTAGCAGAGAAGGCTAGTGGTTTTTCTTAATAGTTTTTCTGGTTCTTATTTGTAATGTATTACCTACATTACCAAATTGCGAGGGTTGTACAGATTTTTCTTGAAATGTTCCTAAAATTTCCGTAATTCATGATATAAATATGTGACGTTTGATACGCCACTGAATTTGATCGCCACTGATCCATTGAATTTGCTTCAAATATTAAGCATTTATTGGTTATAATAAAAGGTTAATATCTTTTGCTACGTAAATTTGTTTAAATTGAACACAATGGCAAATGTGTTATATGAATACATAGTAATAAAAGGTGAAGAGAAAGTTTTTAAGTGTAAAATTGGTTGCCTATATATTTTCAATCATTAAAATGTTTGGAACTTCTGGTTAAAATCATGTCACTCGTCATTAAAGTCAGTTGCTGTGACTACTACTCCGATAAACGGGTATTAATAGATTATTAGATACACAGAATTTTATAGCAGAATCAGAAGTTGAAAGACTTTTGGTAGGTAGAGAGGAGGTGTACGTCAAACTTAGTCGGACGACTTCGAGAATTTCGCGGTAATGTTTACCTGCCAGTGGTGTTTCATAGAATGAGTAATTTTAAATTGTTACCGGCGGAACCGGACAATCGCATATATTTAAATGGACTAGAAATAATTATTAAACAAGTACTATAATATACCAAAACATAATTCTACAAAAAATTTCAACAGCTATTCACAATTTAATAAACTATATTTACCCGAAATTGTTATTACCATCTATAAAATAATTTTGTATGCCAATGTATCGCGTCCACTTCGGTTAGCTCCGTTGCAAAACTGTCAAGTTCTGTGTATGAAGTGGGAGAACTGCGAAAAGCCTTTCCAACTTCTGTCCCTGCTATATTTTTTTTATTTGTACGTGTATAGTGTATAACTTACCTATATTATAATGTTCCACTTAAAATTAAGATATTTTAGCTGTTTAAATTACAAATTTGTTTATTACTAGAATTATTAAAAATTAGAATCATTTACTGTTTCTGAACAACTACAATCATTGTAGTTGAAAGGTAAAAGGGCATAAGTTAATTTTTGGTTATTAATTACCACCGATATTTAAAATTAGAGAGATATTGCAAATTTCTATGTCAGCCACTAAGAGTGACAACGTAGAGGCAAATAAATTCCATGCTAAAATAAGACTTATTGCAAACCTGAAATTTTGAAATTAGAGTCATTGTCCTTATACATTTCTAAGCTCATTTTAAAAATTTTAAATTACAGATCATCTTTTTGTTGTTTATAATAGTACATAATATTGAAGAGGCATTAGAAATTATAATTTTAGAAGGTTTAGATGACGATGATATTAAATATTTAATATTAAAAAATGTTCAAACGGATATGAATGTCGGCGAGAGCACCCGAAAGCTATAAAATCGCCACTATATGCTGCCCTTGAACAATTAAGGACAGGCACAATCTTTAATAAAGTCAGTTTTAGAACATAAACGATCTACGTAGACTTAGTTTGCACGTGTCTTCTTATTTCAGTTGCGCTTTGTTGTTGCTTAGCAACGTAAACTTTATAAGGAGCGTTTACACGAATACAAGAAGTCCCTTTGAAAAAATTAAGATTACGTTTTACATTTTGTCTACAAATACTAAAACAATTTATTTTCGTACTTCATAAAAAAAAATGTGTCCCAGCTGTACATTGGTTTTTAGCGTTTTTACAGTTTTTAAAGATAATTTAAAACAGGTGCAAATTTGTGAAACATATTCTTTGTTAAAAAAATATATTATAAGAGGCACAGAAAATATTTATTGGATAACTCATATAAATTTTTCTAATCAATATAATTTTCTTCACAACTTGCTGTTGTACCTAAATTAATAATAATTGGTTCTAGATCAGAAACTAATTACTTGTATTTTTCCCAATCGGAAACATGTAACATTATTCAAAGCTTCTGATCAAGTCTGAAATACATCTTCCAGTGAAGACTTTGTTAAATTTTCATAAAACCGTTTGCACTTTGACCAAACCATCTCTATCGCATTGTACTGGCAGTAAAATTTTCTGTGTTCATATTATTATGGTAATCCTTGCTTTTTGTTTGAATTTTAAATATGGGGTCTGCATTTTTTATAAACCCTTCCTCATTGCCACCATGTACAATTATGTATCGAATTCCGTCTCCTGTTTTTCTACTTGCAGTAGCCATCTTGCCAACTTTTTCTGTTACACCCTCTTGCTATACACCTACGTCTCATCGATAAATACAGGCTTAAAGTTACCCAGCTCTATCTTCTTGTTAAATTAATTCAAAAACGACATTTTTTTAACTGCATCGATGTTCGTTCCAATAAAAACTGTCTATTTTGTTACTTCTTTCAAAGCGAAAGCCAATTTTTCGAATCCATGTACTAATTGACCATGCAGAATGTAGTCGTTTATGTAACGACTTCATTGTTACATGTTGCGCACCTTCGTACATCTTATATTTAACTTACCTCAACTTACTTAATGAATTGACTTTTGTTTTACTTTGGCTTACATTTTTAGACATTATTTTCACATACTTTGTATCAGAATTTGTTAGAATTATATTTAATGCCTCTGCAGCCATTTGATTGTACCTCTTTCCAAGAACTTCGCAAATAGATGTGGACTTTAGTTACATTTCGACCAGATGACCTATTTAAGATGAGAACTGAATGATTAATGCATGGATTAAGTTATTTGGTATTATTCACAAAGAATCCAGTGGTGTTGACAGTTTCTTCTTAGGTTAAATAAAAAACAAATAATTTTCTTACAACTTCTTTATTATGAAACATATTTTAACGAAATTGAGTATCAAACCAATACAACATATCACGCGAATCGAGTGGGGGTAGTTAGATTAAAAAAAAATAGCTGATTATAATAGCAAAATTATTTTGCTTCTTTCGACAGTAAAAAATAATCAAAGCATGCCTTGAAAATGTAGCTTAATTATTGAAGATTTGTGAGATGGTAAATTTTTTTACCCTCATTGATCCTGAAAAAAAAATGGTACCAATCATCCGTCAAATTTGAGTTATACAGGGATGCTTCCATCTTAAATGGACCACACTGTATAACTCAACATTACCAAACTTGTACCCTTTTATCTTTCGACCACAGTAATATTGAATATTGTTGAAGCCTCCTTCTTCGTCTTACGTAAGCACTGCTATGATTTGTAGAATAGTTATCAAGGTCGCAACTTAATTAAAGTAGCCACATTATTTTGTAAAGGGTGTTCGTAAATGTCATGTCAATATTGTAGGGCATTTTATGAGTAAAATTTTATCTTAAAAATATGTGCCATCCCACTATCAAAGATTGCCAAGATGAGACAGTCCTTCTATACGATGCTGCAAAAGTGGCTTTAACGAAAATTGAGAGAACTGGAAGGGGTAGGAGAAATGCGTTTGTGCCAGTGAGAATCTGAATAAAATGACTCCAAATCTACAAATTCGACTGTCATTAGTCCAATTCATAGAGGAGCAGAGGGATAACCCAGAGATATTAGGTTCGATCCCTGGCAGATGCACTTATTTTTTATTTTATTTATCTGCTCTTAAAATTTTTGATTGGTTTGTCTTCACCTTAGGGAAGTGGGAATGAATTTTTCAATTTCGTAGGAGGAATTGGGGATTATAATTCACATCTAAACCAATTCTCTTTTTTTTGTAAATAAACAAATATTAAATAATTTTATTTTGAGACAATACGTAATTCTAGCCCGATATATTTGGCGATATTTTTTACACATAAAGCACAACAACGTTCTCGCAAAAAAATGATATTTGTCTTTCAAGCAAGTGAAACAACACTACTGTCTATGAATGAGGTTTACTTTACATTTTTAACAGACTTCTAAAAAAGGAGGAGGTTCTCAATTCGTCGGTATATATTTTGTTTTATGTATGTATGTTTAGCGATAATTCTTTAACACGGTGTCCGATTTCAATTATTCTTTTTTTGTTAGAAATGGGGTACCTGAGGGGTGGTCCCATATAAATTTGGTCGAAATATAATAATTGGGTCAATGAGAAAATCCTCAAACTCTTCATTTTTATGTATGTTTAGCGATAGTTCTTTATTACCTTGTCCGATTTTTATGATTCTTTTTTGGTAGTAAGGGGGGACTTCAGGGGTGGTCTCATATAAATTTGATCAAAATCTAATAATTGGGTCCATGGAGAAAATTCTCAAACTCTTCATTTTTACTTTCCTATCTGTATACATTATGTGTGTGTGCGTGTGCGCGCGTGTGTGTGTGTGTGTGTGTGTGTGTGTGTGTGTGTGCGTGCGTGCGTGCGTTTGTGTGTGTCTACACGATTTTGCAGTCGGTTTTTTAAAATTACTTTTGTAAACAAAATTAAGTGATTCGAATGATATTTAATACATTTCGATAAAACAAATTCTCGCTAAAACAGGAATTTCAATAAGTATTTTTAAAAATAATTAGGCGTTTTGATTTAATTTTTTTTTTCAATTTTTCCCAAATTTGTCTGTTTCGCATTAATTGTGGTTTAATTAGGTTTCCAGTTTTTTTTTAACAAATTTGCCAGATGTTTTAAACTTATTTAGCAACTAAATCAACGGTATTTAAATAATAATTTTGCAGTAAAATAGGATTTTTAATACTTTTAGCTTTCTAATATTTTTAAGAATTACGTGATTTGAATATTTAAAACATTTGGAGTGTAGCGCTATCTCTCTCGATTTTAGTTTCCCGCTCTGGCTCTTGTTATTCCTAATAGCGTTTTCGATTCCACTACTCTGCCTGCGTGAAGTGCACATAAAAGATGAGTGATATATACCGGTTACTTTTTAAAGTGAAAAGTAACTGGTATCGACATATCTCCCACCTTTCGTATGCTCTCAGTGAAAATCGAGCACTGGAATCGAAAACGCTATAACTTTTTGCCACTGCCATGATATACAGGATGAACATTAGGTAAATGACCAAAATTTAAGGTGCTATTCCTCAATTTTAAGACAAAAAGTTTATATAAAGGTTTTATTTTAAAAGTTGATATTTGGGTATAAAAGAGGAGTCTTTACTGGATTAACCAGTGAGATTTAATAAAAAATAAATAAAGCCATCAAGGACCTACGTTTATATTAACATTTTGTCTTAGAGTAAGGAATGGCCTCGTCTAGTAACTAGGGACAGGTGAGTGACGTGACAGAATGAAAAATCGAGGTGACAAAATATTCTGCTGCAGTTTGTATATCAGTTATTTAAAAAAAAATTTATTTTAATAATAATTAGCGGTTTTTATATTTTTATTTATCAACTTTTTTCTAGTGTTAAAGTTTTTATAATATCGGAGTTTGATTTTTTAAACGATAAGCTACAAAACAGCTAGGAAAAAACATGTAATAATTTCCATAAAATTTCAGATGAATTATAGGCATCGCAACCTAATTTGTCTGAAGAGGGGATGCGCGTTAATCTCGAATTTCAATTGTCAACGCCTACTTTAACTGTTAAAGAGAGATGCAAACAATAGCCGTGTTGTCGGGGATGATCAGTAGATGATAATATTTTCTTAAATTTGTTTGTGTAGCGTGCATATCTTGAGTTATATTTTATTTTTATTTGTTGTAGGTGTTTTCTTTTGAGTGGTGACTTACTTGTGTTAAAATGCCGAAACATTTAGGTAGTCAAGAAAAGGAAATAATATTTCATCTATATGAATTTTATGAAAAAAAAAAAATGTTCCTCGGCAACAAATAGTTCTGAAAAAAACAACGATGATAGTAAAACTTATAGACAATGTGTTGTGAACGATGATCTCAAAACTGAAATTAAAGAACAAGTTGCTGAAGCTACAGGATACTCGGCAAAAACAATTGAACGAATAATTATAGAAGGTGAGATATCAAAAGGTGAAAAGTCTACGTCGACCATACCTAAACAATTGTATAAAGACAAAAAAAGCGCAAAAGAACATCAAGTGTAACAGATATTCCATCCTACAATATTGGAACAATCAGAGATATAGTTCATAGATTTCACAAAACAGAAGGTATGCGCGTAAGAGTCAAAACACTTAGTGAAAAATTAAAAAAGGAAATTGCGTGGAAAGGGAGCTACACATAATTAAGAACTATTTTAAAAAAAATTGGGTTAATCAAACAGCATAAAAATAGATTCAAGCAATACAAATTTGATAGATTATTCTCCGAACACGGTCATGCAGTTTTGAGATTACCACCATACCACCCAGACTTAAATCCAATAGAAATTATCTGGGCTGTAGTAAAAAATAAGGTAGCTATAAAGAATATTCATTTTAAATTAGCACATGTACAAATGTTAGCTGAAATTGAATTTAAATCAGTAACCCAAGAAGACTGGAAAAAAAGATGTGCACATGTAATGGCTGTCGAAGATAACTATTTAGATCGCGAAATTATAATGGATCACGTTGTAATTCCTACAGTTATTATTAATGTTAATGAAGACAGCAGTGATATAGTGATGATTTTGATGACGATTTTTTAGAACTATGTTTATTTTGTTTGATAGTAGTTATAGCAACAAGGAATAGTAGTATAAATTCAGTATTTGTTGACCTATAACATATTTTTAAAAATCCTCGTTGTCTTATTTTAATATTTGTTAAAATATTAAAGATATCAAGTGCAAAATCACCATTTAACAGAATACATTTTAGCTCATAGGTAACAAATAAATTTTAACAAATTCTGTAGAATAGTACTTAAAAACTTATTTACATAATTGCGTTTGATCCATTGTGTAGGTAATCTGGTATTTCTTATAATACCATCAAATGATAGCCATTCTTAGAAACGAGGGCGGACTCGATTTGACCGTTATTAAGGAATAAAATTTTAGGTAATTTTCTTAAAATTTTGTGATTAATCTGACCGTGATCGTTTTAAAAATCCTAGAAAATTTATTTTAAGCGAAACTAGTATACGCTACTGAGCTTTAATAGTAGCCAGTAAGATCATTTGAAGGTGTGTCAGCAGTGCGCAAACTTTACCCCACTACTGAAAAATTAGGATGCGATGCCTGTACATACTTTTAATTTGAATCATAAAAAGAAATATTATTGTGATTGGTTTAATTTAAACATTTTGGGTTAGGGTATACCCTCCAAACGGTATTCGGGACACATTTTGTTTATACCCTGAAATAATATGAAATTTTAGCATGTCTGGAGTGAGATGTAGTGTTGCTATTTGCAGACATAATTGTTACAAAGAAAAATCATCAGAGGTATGGGACTGAACCTAAACACTTTTTCATTCCGTGATGTACCGGGATGAGACCGCCGTTTCAGTCTACGAACCGTGCTTTTTACCACCATTACATATTTCTGTACTCCATAAGTTCACACTTATTTAAGAACGCTATTGCTTACATCAATGGCGGACGTCCGAAAAGTGTTACGGGGATTTTGAACCATAATGCACTGTTCAAAAGAGACTTTATTTAAATAAAAATAAGTTCTTAATGAGTTCAATTTTATTATAAATGATCAATAGCTTAACTAACATAAAGTGCCCGTCCCCAGTGAAAGAATTGTATTTTTATGGAAAAGCAAACAATGCTCTTTACAGCGTAATCGACTAATCTAAGCTGTTCTTCTAACAATTATTATACTTCATAGTATATTACTATATTATAAATCCAATGAAACAGAACCTTACTTTTCCTACTAGCAAAAACAAAATATATATATAAAATATAATACAAACCTAATTTACTGAAAAAAACATCGTAATAATGTACAAGTCAAACGAAAAAAATCTTGAATCGTTCTGTAACAATCTAACCAATAACTTGAACAACAAAGCATTTTGGTTTATTGATAGTAAAATACAAGCAATACATGAAAAAACTCCCAAAATATTTAATTGGTCAACTTAATACACAACGATTCTTTTTCTAAACGACACTTATTTACTAATCTAGAAAAAGTAAGGCTTATTTTTAACAAGATGAAGATGGAGTTCTTTTTTTTTCTAAGTACACTCATGATGAACATATCTGACATTTTTTTATGTTAATGGATATACTACATTCACATTTCACAGGAAAATCGAGTATTTTTAAAGCCTGAGCAAGATTGACTCTATTAGAAACGATTCTGACAGAATTTACCAAAACATATTCTTAGCAAAATGCCGTCAATTTGATGTGCGTATGTCAACTTCAACATAAAGTCTGTCAAAATATTGCATTTTTTTCAGACTATATTGCAGCTGTTTCACGTCAAAGTAACGTTTTTCCCAAAAAGAAACGAAAACAAGATTTAATCGTTGAAAGCCTAAATTTAATGATAGTTGTAAGTTTTTGAGAATGATAAACTCTGTTACCGTTTCACTTAAATAAACAAACGTTATAAAATAAAGAAAATGATCTTCATTTTATATTCTAAATCTGATAAAGGAAGGATCTTACTTGAAAATGAGGAAATATAAGATTCCATAAATTACTTACTTTTTAAATTATTGCATCTTCTACTATTTATAATATACACAATGCGATACATTTTACAGACAGTTATTGTTCAATGTTTGACTAATTTTGCCAAAATATGAATGCATAAACTGTCTCAAGATTGGAAAATAAATTCTCCGTAAATTTCATAGTTTTTTTTTAATAAGCTCTATATTAATCTGTTTTTACATAATTTTATTTCTAAAAAAAATCACAATTTCGAAGCTTTCGGAGAAAGTATTTTCCGATGCATCACAGTATTTCACATAAACTGGTTTATTTTTTAGTATGTACAGGATAACAGTTTATATTTTATGAGACCTCTTAAGGAAAATGGCATACATTTTATTTCATCATATACAATTATTATTTAATCAGTTCTAAGTATTTGTTAAACGGTTCTTGAGTTGCGAAGTTAGACCCTCTTTAGTATTTGTCCAATTGATTAGTCTAAAAAGAGTGAGTTCGTAGTGCGAAATTAGAGTAAATCTATTTTGCTGCAAATAATGTCTCTATAACAAAGATTGTATTAATAAAACTAAACTATATAGGGACATCCTAATATGCATTTTATGGCTCCTATACACTATAGCCATCATGGGTTCACCATCGTGTGGAAAACCTATTTGTCGGTGATCGCCATGGTTGGCAATGATGAATGAGTTGTTGTTTTTCACACACAGATCAAAGGTAGTTGCTTTTGTGTGTCCACACGATCGCCGATTTATCAGTTTGTATTTGAATGTAGTAGGTACTAAGGAGCGATTCTTGAAAAATTTACAATGGTGGCGTGGACTAACGATCAAACGTTTGAATTTATAGAACTATATCAGGACGAGCTAATGATTCGGATCTCTAAATTTAAAAATCACAAAGATAAAAGTAGGGCAAGTATATATTTAAAATAAATGTGCATGGATTTCATACTGGAATGTTCAGAGTATCAGAGCAACCTGTCCTAATAAGTATGTCTATTTTATTTGCACACCCTCGGTCGCCATGTTGGAAGAGGAGTTCTTAGGCGTCACTTACGATTGATTGTTACAGATGTTTAATGAATATAAAATTATAGTTTTTATTCTGATTTAGAGTTTATGAGAAGAGTACCTTATATTTATATAAATGTATATAATAATCATGTAATACTTACTGAATTTGGGGATTCCTGTAGTCTAAAGCGTATCAGAGATAACTAGTAAGAAAGAACTTCTACAAAGGAAAGACACTTGTGAAAAATTAAGAAATAATCCAAACATCATTAGAAAGGCAATAAGGAGCATTACAAAATGGGTGTGATTTAAAACAATTTTTGTAACTTTTTGTCTATTATACACTTAGTTGGAATCTAAAAAATGTATGAATGTTCCTGAAGTATTTTTTAATTGTTATAAAAATAATTAGAAAGTTCTAAAACCGGACTTGTACTTATACTTTTAAGAGAGGGTAATGAGATACAGAAAGTACTTACTACTAGAGATATTTTACAAGTACAGTATATTATTTTCTTAATTAATTAACAATGATGAACTTTTTGAAATTCTTTTAAAATAACAACTGGATTTTAAAAATTCTGATATACAGGATGTTGTTTTCATGACACAACTTATAAGTTTTTGTTAATCCGGACCTGGATTTCTTTTCGACAGTGGCTGGAGCCGTGTAAGGAAAACAATGTATAAACCAATTTTCAAAAATATATATACATATAGGATGGTTTGTTAGTTATAAACTTCGAAAGAAATGAGCAAAATAAATCAAAACAACCTGTATCTCTTTTATTAATGACGAAAACCATTATCCAAAGGTAATTTAGAACCAACTTTAAAACCTATCCACAGTTAGGGGTGTGCAAAATAATCGATTAATTCTATCGAAAATAATCGATAATCGCTTAATCCATTGTTTTTGATTATTCGATTAATTTTAGAGATCGATTATTTTCCATTAAACAGTTATTTTCAAGCAATAGAAAATCGATTATTTTTAATTAATCGTAAAACTGATAATTTCCGAATAACCGGATTATCGATTATTAGATTGATCAATAAATTGATATCTAGATTAAACGAAAACAACTGATTAATCGATTAATTAAATGATCGAAAATAATTGAATAAAAAATAATCGATTATTTATTTTGATAATCACACAGCCATATCCACAGTTACCGTTTGAACGTTTACCAATTAAACATTATGTATAGATTTGTAACCATCCAAATATACGCTTCATTTTTGAACTAGGAAAAGCGGATTGAAAAGACCCATTTACACAGGGAAAATATACTAAAAAGTTACTAGATATAATTTTAGTGATAAATTTGAATATGACTTTGTATCATTTGAAGCACAGCATTATTTTAAAACTTTGTTATGAATGCATTTAAGCTTTATATAACCAATGAATAAAGATGACATTACTAAATTGGGCTTCTTTTTTATTAATTGTAGATAATTTTAGTTTTTCGCTACTTCGACTTGTGCCTCAGTATAAAGAGTGAATCTTAAGTTAATATTTTTTTAACTGTGTATAGAAGTCATTAAAATAAACATCTTTTCAAATAACTTTAAAAAAACTTCTTTATCTTCTATTTTAGGTTTTCATTGGTCACTGTAATTTACTTGGGTTTGATTCATCGGTGTTGTATAGAACGTGGAGTGAACAGTTTAGCTTGTGTTTGAACACTTCGGTGAATGGTGAAAACTTTGAATACATTATTTACAGGACCGTATTGAGTACATTGTAATGTACGTTTCTTATTTTTGTTTTTTTTTTTAAAGTTATTCGAAAAAATTGTTTATTTTAATGACATATACAGTTTAAAAAATTATCAACTTAGGATTCGCCCTGTATATCGAAACTCGCGCAGTATGCTAAATGTCAACCAAACAACATGTAATTTATGCTTACAATTCGGTTTACATAGAGTTTATTATGGTTTTAGATCGATATTTTTTATTTTTTTATTGTTTTATAAAAAACTGTGTTAAGGAAATTTTAAGTAGTCATCAGCTATTATAATAACAGAAAGTAAGTAAGTAAGAAAGTAAATATAGTAGGTATTTGAATTTGCTGAAACCATTAGATTAGAAATAAAACAAAAACAAAAATAGACTTACAGTATTTTTTGCACTATTAAACTACTACTGATTGGATTATATTATAAAATCCAATGATCCTTAATTATTGATAGTCGTCAAGACGGATTTTAACAATCGACACAAGTGCAATACAGTTAAAATTATAACAAAATAGTTTAATATCTCACAAAACACATTACAGATATCAAGAAATTTTATTTCAAAAATTTAGATAATATAATGTGTAAAGTATCAAAAAAGTATGTTGGTCTGACGGGAAATAATTAACTAAACTTTCCGATACCGGAAATTGGTCAATTTTTATTGGACTATACCATAAAGAGGGCGATACTAGTACAACTACAGGGTAATTATAAAATATACTTAGAACGCTTTACTGAATATAGTGTTTATAAAGTGATGGAGATAAGAAACGTAGGTCAAATATTTCTGAAAAACGGAATTTAAGTAAATGTTAGGCATTGTTAGGTAAAAATTGGCATATATTATTTAAAAAAGAAACATACAGTCATTTGCGTAGAAAATGTTGCTACACTTCTAAAATGCGCGTCAATATGTTTCTAACACATAAAAAGTGTATTTTAAAATCGACTTATTATAAAACGTAATGTTTTATTTAAACTTCAAACTCAAATACCATATTTATTATCTCATTTTCTGTAATTTTATAATAATTACCTTCAGTAGAGTATTGTAAGCATATTTCATAATAACATTGTATACCGAGTTTTTTTTAATGACATTTAACATTTTTATCCTTATCAACTTAGTTTAAAAACCCCAGCACTGATTTCTGCCAATCGAAATATGTCAACCTGATAAATGCAAATGCAGTAAAATTTGTTAAAAATATTACATCTCTATAATTTAAAACATTCAGTCTTGCACGCAACTTTCATACAATATATACAAATTCAATTTGAAAAAACGTTTTTCAAGTGCTCGCGCACCGCTAAAATGTCCATTAATTTGTGACTCAGGGATTCGCACTATTTTATATATGTATATATAAAAATAAATCACATAAAAAATTATAAACACGGCGACTAGATCGAAGTCGGATGGTTATAAGATTGAATATGATCGACAGGACACATCAAATATCTCGATATTGTGAGTTAATAACTTTTTTTTATAAATTCAAAATTAATTTAACAATTTTTAACTGTCATTACTGGAAACATGATAATTTTTAATTAAACGTCATTAACCCTAACATCCGTCACCTGCCACTTGTCATAATTTTGACTTATATAACATTGCCTAGATTTCAGTTAATTACGAGTGGTTTCATAGCTAGTTCAGTCAACGAATGGCCCAAAAGGAGTTGTAAAGTGTCTGAGCGGGAACTCAAGCGATTTCTTTAGAAACTTGTTCAGGGTGCTTACGGAGTGAACATACTAAAAGTCCTGACGTCTAGGAGGTGAGCGGGAGGAGCGACAAAGAAGCTTCCACTTTTGGGTTTTTAGCTTACATCACGAAAACGATGCGTCATAGGGAAAATGTTCTGATACCAACTGAAAGTTCATGAAATTCTCTACAACCTTTATATTAATTTTCGAAAAAAGAATTATACCTCACACTTTTTAATAAACAGTCCTTGATATCGACTTAACTATTCGTCTGAGAAAGAAATTTCCTTAGAGACCCTGTACTATATTTCTGAAGGAAATTTAATTTCTTCTTACCTATCTACTTATAAAATTTCTTTAAATCATTATAAAAACTTAAAAATATTTAATGTAATTTGATTACACATAGTTGGATAAAGAAGAAAATGGAGGTAGCAAAAATGAGATAAAAGTACAGGTCGGTATTAAAAAAGAAATGTTGAGGAAGGCGCTTTAAGGACGAAATGTCGTTTTGAAAATTTAGCTTCGCCAGGTTAAGCGGTTTTTGATCTTCAACAAAAATGTAAGCAGTGTTAATTAAGTAAAATGACTATAGCCCATTTCGGTATTGCCCAAATATCTATGAAACTGGACCTGATATTTAAAATTTGAAAGAACCGAGAAATTGGTCTTGAAAATGCACACCTTTTCAACAAACATTCTATTAAGGTTAACAAAATAATCCTCATAGTGTTTAAATAAATTTTTCTCCACACTTTTTTAATAATCTGTTAATTATCGAGAACTGTCGATTTTTTTTTTTTTCGTCAAAACTATTTTTTAAAAACAGAAAAGACAAAACAGCTTGATATTGTAAAAATGTACAATTATTAATCAATTAGATTTAACTTACAGTGAGTCAGAAGTACGCAATAAATTCGATAGGAAAAATATTGATTTTTGAAAAAAATCAAAAGATAGGTTTATCTTTAAATTCTGCATTTTTTGAGATGAATTTTCCCGTCTTTATAATTATTTTTCTCTAAAATTTCCCTATGTAAGACCACAAACTTATTATCATGTTGGCAATTGGATGGAATGTCAGAATATGCAATAAAAATTACTCATTACTACATTTACTCACATCACCCAGTATATCCGATTATTACGTCAAAAAGTCTAAAATTTAAAAACAAAATTGTCCAATTTTTAGAATTTTTCCAAAAATAAATACAGTTCCTTTTCTCAATTTTTTACTTTTGACACACATCACATGGAAATTTTAAATCGTTCATATTCTAATGTTACTATTTACAACGGGAATGCAATTCCTTTAAACGAATTTCTTTCTCAAATGAATAGTTTAGACGATATGAAGGAATGTTTGATGAAAAATGTAAAGCAAGACTCATTTTTTCGAATATTTTCACTTTTCCGGAACGTGCAACTTAAAAACTGTTGTGATTTCGAAAAAAGATAATAGAATGAAGGTTGTATAAGAAAATGTTTCCCTACGACGCATCGTTTCCGAGATATAAGCGAAAATTCCAAAAGTTGGACCTTCTCTGTGCTCCACTCTTTGTGACTCATCTCACAGACGTCAGGAATTTTACTATGTTTACTCCCTAAGCACTTCAGAACAAGGTCCCTCCTCACGCACTCTACACCTCCTTTATTGAGTGGAATAAGCAGAAACATTGAAAATTATAAAAAAAAAAATGTAGAAACAAACCTCGAAAAACATCATAAAAATATTAATCAGATCGTTTATGTGATGTTTTTATACCATTTAAAATCTTGGATGTAATTTAAAATACCCAGTACACTAATTGAAAATCCGTTTATTATTCATAATTTAGTAATAAGTTCACATTAATTTTTGTTCTAAACAGTAATTTTTTACAATAAAAAGCACAAAATCGATTTTGCATTACAAAAATGGAAGCTCTATCCTGAATCACAAACTTTCAAAAATTCTTTAACGTCCAGCATAAAAAATTATTGAACTACAATTTCGAGACACTTGATTTAAAAAAAAATGAATATAAGGATTTTTGGCCATCTCTAAAAATCACAAAAGATGCTTAAATCCGACGCAACACAAATGGTGCACACTATAGTCTGCGTATTCAATAAAACTCGACAAAAAAAATTGGATAGAATCAAAAATTAAGTAAAGGCAAAATCCAAAGAAACTAAATACAATAAATATTTATGAATCGATATAAAATAATACAAGGGTATTTTATTTATTCTTTTTAAATCCGTTTTTAAAACGTAACACTATTCAAGTACCACTAATGTCAATCCACGATCTTTGAGTCTTTGAAAAAGCTGTTCTATTGGAGAAAAAAATTAAACAAAAAAGAGTTAAGGACGAGAGATCTACGAAAGTATGTAGGATGTACCAGCAATATATAGGCCTTTGAATTAAATACGGAAAAAGCACTGTATTTTTAAATTTAATTTCAGTAGATGGAAAATGGCAGTGCATAATGAGCAGGCCATTAACCCTGAATACCCGGAAAGGAAATTATCCATTCCAACTCCATAAAAGTGCAAAATAAGCAGCACATTTATGCACTATAATTTTTATCCTTCTATTAACTTCGTCTAGAAATGAAAAACGGTTACAACAAAATTTGACGGATTAAAATATGTCACAGCTGTCAACGGTTTAGAACCGAATATGCCTTATTTCATAAAACTTTCAGTTCTTAACTTAACAATCATTTTCATACTATCATTTTATAAATTATTTTCATGTATTCCATTGTTTTAATTACTTTGACATTTTATTAAAGTGCAGGAGGCATGATAATGAGAACAAAAATAAAAAAAAAACAATAGATCAGTCTCTTTTTGAATCTCATTAAAACATTATTTGTCCATTGAGCACATTCTCTCGTTTTTTATTTGATTCTCAGCCACTTCTTGTTTTAAAAGTGCTTATAAATAACTATTGTAGACAAAATCTAACTGGCTTTCTAAAATTTGTGATTTGCTAATAGCAGGACCCTTGATGGCATGTTGAGTATTTTCTCGAGAAGTCTCATTAAGTTGAGTAAGGTTACGAGAGCCAAAATTCGACGCACAAGATTTTCTGATGATTTTTTAAAAATAACGACTTCGTATTTCGTATTATTGACAGTGATAGTCTTTGCCTTCGATCATGTATTAATTCGAAATTTGAGTTCAAACCAATTCCAAAATTATTAATTTATTTAGAAGTCGATTTTGTTCATAACTTAACAATGAAGGCCAAAAACAATATTTACTAAAAAGAAAAATAATTTTAAAGCTACACAAACGTTTTTAATTTTCTGCCTATCCATCTTGTTTGGATTTGCCAGAGAGTACTGCCTACATATTGTTGGTAAATCCCGCAAATTTGTTTTTTTTTGTATAGAATTTCGTACGATCTTAAATCAATTCCACATATCACAAATAAACTGAGTCTGGATTAATCTTATCAACTAAATCTGTAGAGATATTCGAAAAATACAGTGAGACTGAAGCCAAATATTGGTGTTTAAACTTTCATAATTTTCTTGTAGGTATATATATATATTTTTTGTAAACCGAAACTCTAAACAGATAGTCAACTGGTACACATTTTTCCGAAACACTAAAGATTTTTTTATTTTTGAGATGGAAGTCGCTACAAACACATAATTCTGCTTAACACTTTTTCTACGTTGGCTCGCTGGCTATTTGCGGCTCTTTGACAAGCAGTCACAGCTTCAGTTCGTTTGCTATCTTGCTAGCAATATTTTTAAATCCAATACTGGTACCTGCAACAGAAAAATCAAATTAAAATATACTTGGTAACCGGCGAAAACCTCTGTTGTTCCACTCACAAGAAAAAACCTACAATGAACGAGGGGAGTTTAATATGCGGATACAACATCTAAAAAACGACAAAAAAAGTTAAATATATTGGATTCACCATTAATGACAAGCTTAGTTTCTGCAGCCATATAGAAAAAAAGAGCTGAAAAAGCTGTAAGGGCGCCACGGATCTGCAGACAGATGATAGGAAACGCATAGGGCTTACACCAAGCATGATGCATTGGTTAACGCTGTAGAACAGCTAGCAGAAAATTAGGTAAGGTGCAAAGTTTGTCCAGTCTAATAGTAACAGAATGACGCCCACTGCAGCTACTGCTAAGTCTTCATCTATTACACCTTATGCTGGTAGAATGGGATATGGTGGCGACATACACAGGTTGTTTACAAATTGATTTGGATGGGAACTTTCAAGAAGGAAGGTGTCTCCTTCATGAAAGTTGGTGTATACAATAATATTAGGTGTTAATGATGCCATCAGATAGATGATTTTATGAAACCTTTCCATATTAAAATACCAGAAAAGTCGAGAAGATAGGAAAATACAAAATGAATCAATCTGCTATACCGACGGTTCGAAGATGGAAACAACACAGGAGCTGGGATTTACCATGGGAACTCAAGGAAGACCATTAGTCTAAGCCTGAAGACATTAATAACAGTCTTCCAGGCAGAAGTAACATCAATAGGTTTTTTCGCGGTAACAATCCTAAACTGATTCAGAATTACTAATTCATACTTTGAGCGCATGTCTGATTCATTATCATTTCTAAATTTTTACAGCGCGCGCAATCCCTATTATATCTCGGTGTTCCAGGTATAACACAAGCGGTTCGAAATCAATAATAATTTTACCGTGAACGCAGGATAGAACCAATAATTCAGTTCTTTTTGTTCCCCGAACGCTTTTTAACTACTGCGCCTGCGAAATCATTACTATTAGTAATAATTCGGTTCAGAATTCTCACCGCGAACGAAGCTAATAAATGCATACTCCCAGAACATACTGTAATAATAATAATAATAATAATAATAATAATACTCTCCCTAATTCACCCCCTTACGAGTGAATTTTAACCCCAAAAGCTGAGCTTGTCCGGGGAAAGGGACGGCTATTATTATTATTTGCCGTGGCGCTCCGGGGCGACTTAAAGATGATTGATGGTGCCATTTGACTTACAGGTGAGGAAAACCCGGAAAACCTCACCCACCATCATCGAGACGGTAATGTATGGCGAATTTTTTTAATCTGCATGTCATATCAACAGAAATTGAATTTCTATTAATACGCCACACATCAAATCCTAAACCGAACCATGCAATTTAATTAAAAATCCACATGGTCTGGTCTGGGATTCGAAACCCAGCAGTCTCAGACTCATAAACTTGCCTATAAATGAATATAAGCGCGATAGACCGCTACACCACCGTGCCCGGCTCTCTTAAAGATAAGAGAGGCTTTTATTATGACAAGACAACCAGGCAACCAAGCACTGAAAAGGGCAGAAGTACAATTCAAAGCAATATTGAACCGTCAACACTACCTCCATGCCCTGGCAGAACATAATGTCACTTTGAATGGGTGCTGAATGGGTGTTCAAAAACGAGAAAGCAGACGTCCTAGCCAAAAAGGGAGTGAGAAAACTAACTGGACCAGAACCCAAGATTGGAGCTTCTTAGACCCCATGCCAGAATATTCACAGAGGGTTCATCCAAGAGCAGAAAATTCAACTGCTAAAGAGCAAAAAACCTCATTACCGTAATAGGACTCTTTGCGGAACACTTCAGTGTTAGAAGATACTTAAATCTTTCCTATGTGAATATGCTTTGCCAAAACCTTGACCCTTTCACTCCTGTAGAGACATATATGTTCCAGTTAATGTTCAAAAATTGCTAACAGTGAAAAATGCATACAGCTGGGACATTTTAGTGATTTATAGACAGACATTGATATTTGAACTTGTAGCTTCATTCAGTTTGTAATTATTTTTAATTTATTATTGACTATAAGTTCTTAAATAGCCTGCGAATTGACAAGTTTAAGTTGCATTTATTGAATGTAACATAGTCAGTATTTAGAATACAAATGACGCAGTCTGTATTTATTAAGGCTGGTAACCGTGACCGGTTAACCGGTTCCGTGCTACCAAATAACCGTTAAAGAACGTAACCGGTTTAACCATAACCGGTTTAACCGTAACCGGTTTAAACGTAACCAGTTTAACCGTAACGGTTCATAACGGTATAACCGTATTTATGTGTACCAGCCACATCAACTCCCAGTAAACGGGTGTTTTCCAGTGCAAGAAACATAGTTTCGGCGAAAAGAAACTGCTTGTTGCCGGAAAACGTTGATAAGTTGATATTTTTGCATCAAAACTCAATAATAAAAAAATAGGCAGTTTTGTTATTAGGTATTTGTTATTATTTCTTGTTTTATGTCCCAATTAATTATAATTTATTTTTGAATGTTTTTTTTTTTACTTGAATATAGTTTGTTTTTGTTTTTTAGTTTTACCTACTTACCCACCCAGTGGGAAGTGAGTGACTGTGTCCTTTTTTAAATTTTAAATAAAGTTTAGCAAAAGTAAAATTATTATTTCTATTATTCTAATTTAATTTTTAATTATTTTAATTTTTATTTTAAAAAATCAAGCATGCACTGCCTGGTTGTCACGGGTAAGGAAAGGTGAAATAGTTCTATTAACAACAAAGGATTTGGTGGATGTGTTTTGCCACGATTAAGCCGGTGATGGTTACAGTTAAACCAGTAACGCATAAACCAGTGACGGGTTTAACTGGTCACGGTTACGGTTAAGACGCCGGATAACCTGACCGGTTGACAGGAAAATCGGCCCGGTTAACCGGATATCCGGACCGGTTATAATAATAGTAAAAATCCGGTTAAAACCAAAACCGGTCAAAATCAGTTGAACCGGTTAACCGTTTATCACGTCAGGAATTGACAGCCTTAGTATTTATGGCCTCCCAATAAGTTGGACAACATTCTAAATCATCCAAGAGTATGTTTAATGTTAGTGACCACTTAATGGTAGGCACACTTACGATAACGCCTATGTTACCGCGATTGCTCGCGTCTACCAGTTAGTAATTAATGTGCAACTAAGTACATTCCCAATTCCTTACATGAGCAGCGCAATCCGACAAACTGAAACAGTCCCTTATCGAAATGGTATATATTTAAACAATGCGGTAAAATAGCGGTGTGTGTATATATATAGAAAAAAATTAAAAAAAAATAATAATAATTAATTTACTTAACCTGTGACATTTAAATTTAACTGATTAGTCACGTATATGTTATGTATATTATGTTTTTTTTAATTTTCTCATTTTGTGTATGATTTTTGTGAAGAAACTCGCGATGGCTCCAGGCCGCACGGTTAGGCAAATTAGTTATTTTATTTTAATCAGTTTATGAATTAACTGCACATGATCGGACTGCCCATATGAGGGATTGGAATGTACTTAGCAGCACATCAATACTAACTGGTAGACGTACGTAATCCCGGACACATAATCCTTTCGCTGCGGACATCGTCGGGACGCCCATAGCTTCTATAGTAGGAGGCGAACGACGCCTTTCAACGTTCTTTACAGTATCTCTTATAGTACTTTAGTAAATTGTCAGCGTTTGAGCTACAGAAGCGGTTGGCTGTCTGCAGCGAATGAGATGTTATCGTAAATGTGCCCGGTAGAAGGTGAGAACAGAAGATGTTACAAATGTGCACAGAAAAAGCGTACCAAAATATCATGTAAAATGTGTAATTTATGTTTATGTATGGATTATTTCAGTTTGTTCAAAATTGTTGTTTTCTTGGTACAAAAAAAATTAATTCGTTGATTTTGTACACTTTATAATGTTTTCTTTCATTAAATCACCAAAAACCGGAGTGAAAAGGTTAAATGGGAACAGGAATGGCACAATATCCGAAATCCGAAGAAATCACAAAAGCACATATTCTTTCTTGAAGATGGAGTACAAACAGAGTGGTAAAATAAACTTAATTCGCTATATTATGTAATGTATGGTACTTACCAGAAATTCTCTTGAACCGCACACCATTCAAAGATAACCTGGGAAGCTTGCACACTTCAATCTCCCATTGCACCAAACTGTCCGTGTTAGGGTCTCCATGCACGCAGAGCAACAGGAACCTCTCGCGTTGTTCGTAATCGCAATTGTTGGCGTCCAACACTTTGCGGATTTCGGCCATTATTTCGGCCGGATCTCGACTCGAAGTCGTCTTCATCGACCAGGTGAACCTCAGCGACCGTGGCTTCACGTGGTCTTCGTTTGGGGCACCTTGTACTCTGTAAAGGAATAACTTCATAAAAAAACATTTTTTTTATTTCCTAAGATTTTATTATTGATTAGATAACATTATTTCTAGTTTTTTATCACCTGTTTACTTAATACAGTTTATACATTGTCAGAAGTATCACAAAATTTAAACCACTATGTAAAACGACAATTTTTGTGGTACATTTTTCGAAAACCTCTTAGCCTTAAGGTATATCTATTTTAATATTTGTGTTTTTTGTTAGGGCTCACGATTGGTGCATAAGTTAAAATACTGTAATTTCATTAGTAATATACTGTATACTTTTTTCTTAGTAAATAATAAGGATTTGAACATATTATAAAATAACTAGTTTTTAATTTTAAATAAAATTTTAATATTCTAGATGATTTTAAAGAATACAATCGATATAATGTAGTGTTTAATTAAAAAATAATAAAAACACCTGAAAAACAAATATTCAATAAAAGAAATGTAGTGTTAAGTAACGACCAGTAAATGCATAATTTGTGTTTATTACCATAATTATTAATAAAACGTAATTGAGGACTTTGTTGCAAGAAGGGACTCCATGTAAAGTAAAATTTTAGTTATTTTATGCACTCCATGTAAAACATTAAGCTTAATCGATAGGTGTAATAAACAGGTAAGCTGTGTAATAAACAGGTAGCTGCGTAATAACTGGAAAACATTTTAAACATTTTTTACTTTATAAGTTTTTTTTTAAAGATATATATCACTCTTTGATTAGAATGTCTTATTATTAAAACAAGTGGCAAATTTTATAAATTATTTTTTATTTCTCAAAAGTTAACGAAAATGAAGCCGATCCCTTCTTGCAGCTAGATCCTCAATTATTAAAAATGTTAATCTCATAACCACAAATTCAAAAAGGGGTTGCCTGAATAAACAATAACATATAAGAAAGTTTAATAAAAACTCACACTGCTAATGAAAATATTCACATAAATCTTAAGTAAGTGTTAAAGCAAATGAGTGTTATTGGTAAATAAAATGTGCGAGAAATCACAAGAAAAAGAACATGGAACATGGCCTCCTCACAAACCTGTAAAGGGGAAACGTTTCTTTCGCCTTTTATTTGAACACAAAAAATATATAGCACATTTAACCAAACATCAGCAACTTATGTTCTGTTTCTATAGTTTTATGGCACACAAATATTTTCTAAATGATTCATAGTTCGTAAATTGACGTGTAGAACATTAAAACTTTGGAAATTTGTAAAAGTGTCCATCAGGAATCAGGCATATTCTTAAATGTATCAAAATTATTAACTTGGTACTGTAAAAATAACAGGAGTACAATAAGTTCAGAACTTAGTCAGTGGATTGGAGGAAAATGCTAGATTGCAAGCGCTGGTTCGTAAATATTACACCTTATTTTTACAATTTATGTTACTCTGAAGTCTGACTCTTCTAGCAGATCCTTGAGGAAGGATTAGAGGAAATTTTTTGATATAAGAATTTGTAAATACAAAATTATTTATTAAAGGTAGTTTACTCGCGACAGTCGTACACAAAAATATTGCCTAATGGTGAATACCAAAAGTTCGAGATTCTTAATGCTAAAAAATGTTATTTTTGTAAGAGACTATACACATGTAAGCTTATATGCGGATACACTCCCATACAGTTATTATTTCAAGTAAAATCCATCCAGTAACGTCGCAAATATATGAATGGTGGGATATCAAGTGAGTGTGTATACCTATAGAAATTTGTAACTTCCTCATACTAATTTTTTAGTGTTCTAGTGCAATGTAAAACGCCGTCACTGAGATATTTCAATTAATAAAAAAATATTTTTATTTTCTTTGTTATTCTAATTTAAACTATTAATGAACATGCGTAATAATGTATTTGGATAATCTCTTAACCGTGCATTACGTTAATACTTTTGTTTCAAACAGAACCGTCGATTCTAATTCTCAAATACAGTGGACGAATTATTTTTTCAAGAACACGTCGCGAGGTTATAACAACCTCTTAGTTGATCGAGTGTAATTCAGTGATTCTAAACTAGTTTCCGAAAGTCCCAAAACAAGCCTAAAGTAATCTAACAGACATTTGAGTTACCGCGCATTAAGTGTACCTCACTACACGTCGAATGCTTTAAACATATTTTTATTTTAAAAATCTATATCTTTTTACCAAAACGGTCAAAAAATTCAGCGTTCTTTAGAAAATTTTATAACTTCTTGATTTAAATTACATTAGCTTTTAAAAAATATTGTAAGAACCGTTTTCGAGATATCTAGAAATAAATGCATTGCTTGTGCACATGACAGGCTTCAAGAGTGTTAATTATGCACATTTTGATTGTTAATATCTCGTTTCACAGATGGTCAGAAAATTTTATTTTTTTTTGTTACGTGAAAGACACTTTCATTAACCTTATATTTCAATTTTATTGAATTCTTAATAAAAGCCGTTTTACGAGTTTAATACCTTAAATATTAATTATTAATGTTGGAGATTTAATTGCTTGCATTGTGCACTGTGTTTTTTATATTTTGTTTTTCTGAACTCGTGCAGAGGCATATTCAGATCATATTTACGGTTAAAAATATGTATGTTTTTATATTGCTTTTAACATGGACATTGAATCATGTGCCCTAATTCAGATTGATAGATAAATAATATAGACGTGACTTGTTAAAATTTAACTGCATTTAAAAAAGTTACACTTAAAATGCTTGAGACCTATTATTAACTAATTACAATAAAAAAAGTAATTAAAGTATTACATTACTATCATATCTTATGTGTCCAAATAAAAATGATATAATTTAGCTTCAAATTAACAACAAAACCTTTATCTCTTTATAAACTTACCCCACTGTAGGTAAAGGTGAGTTGCCATGTTTAACTTGTTGGCCCGGTTCTAATGCTCTGAAAATAAAATTAAAAATGATAGAAGAAAATGATTATTAGTGGTGTAGGATGATGATGGGATGTTGTTTTAATTTATTTCTTAGCGCATTCTTATAGTTTCTGGATGTACATGCTTCGTTAGTGGTTTTAAAGTTTCTGTATGGAGACAAACTGGAGTATGAAGGGATATTATTAGTTTGAAATATAACTATGAATCATCAAACAAAGCATGAACCGTCCCCCTTCCGATAGTTGATTACGACAAAATTATTATTTTAATTAGATTAGTTTTTATTCTTTAACATTTGTACCTTTGTTTGACAAAGATATATTTTTCATGCCAGAGATGTTGAATTGTAAGAAGTTTGTAAGAGTATGTACTGTGTTGTATGAACGGAAATAATAACTTAAAATATTTCAAAAATTTTTAGGTTAATGATTTATATTATATTAAATATAACAAAGATTTTATTCACTTAAATATTTTAATCCCCAAGTTTTTAATATTAATTTCATAAGTTTTATTTTTGATATTTCGAATTACTGGACTTTTGGCTTTATATTCAAAATAACTTGAAATAATATACGAAGTCAAGCTATTTTTTATGTATAAGTGTGGATGTTAAGTCTTACTTCCCTCCCTGTATACACTTCGTTATTTAAAACAGATTTAAAAAACAAATCGGGGCTCTTTCATCTCCTCCACGTGACAGCTATCCTTAAATTATTTTAAATACCAAGAGGGGTCGTGTGGCACCTTGTTGGAAAGGGCTTGAAAAGTGGAAATAAAAAATGTATCACACTTAATAATCTGTCTGTGTTATTTTTATCAGGTTCACACTAGACTCTACAAAGGGTTAAAAGAAGCAACAAAAGACAGACAATACTTCTGCTATGAAGTAAATGGAGAACATTTTGGGTCCTTTTTGTAATAATTTCCAGTCATTATGGTTATAATTAGTAATTTTAGAATACGTTTATTTTAATTAAAATTACATGAGCCCTCTTTCTATTTAAACAAATTGAGGGGGTGGCTGTCACGCGGAGGGGATGAAAGGGGAGAAGGGAGATGTTTTAAATAACAGTGTCCAGAGAGGGGGGAGGGTAAGACTTAACATATCCACTGTATACGGTTTTGATTCCTCCATTTTGAGGATTCTTTCAAAATTAAGTTTTTACAACAATTTTAGTAGTCTGATTTTTTTTCTAAAAATTGTATCTATGCACGGTTCAGTGTCGATTAACCTAACTAATATATTGACAACTAAGATAGTACCTAAGGCAAAATAAATTGTAAATTAAACAAATAGATGTGGTGAATTTTTAAGTACTTTTTAGAAATGTAGTCAGTAGTGATATATGGAGTTGAAATTATGAACTTAATAAATTCAGAGCAAAAGTAGTAGATTTGAAAGAAATATAAAAACACATTTCAAAAAAGAAACTATGTAATTTACAAAAGAGGAAGATATTGTGAAAGACATAAAAGTATACGGCTTTGCTGGTACAGCTGAATATTAATATGAATGGGTTAAGGAAAATTACAATAAAACAAAAGAATTAGCAGAGTAAGAACATACATCTAGACTAGAGCTGTTTCTTGAGATAAGAAAAAATGTCTCAAATAAAAGTTGTTGTAGAGATCAATGAGAGCACCCTGTGTGTACGATAAATGTGTGATTTACCATAGTTATATTTTTTTAAAGGAAATACCCCATATATTTTCATTCGATTGAATTTCTTGGGAAGGGTGTTTCTCAAAAATATAGGTTGTATGGGTTTATACCAGGTGGTTCGAAATTTATGGTGGGGTTTATGTCACAAAATGGGTTCGATCAACACCAAACATCTCAAAATGAATAATTTGAAAGAAAATTTATCCACCAAATATTCTCGAAAATTGTGTATTTTCATCATTTATTATTTTACCGAATGGCTCTTTTCTCATGCAAGGGCAACAAAAGATTAGATTAGATTAGATTAGGAGTTGGACGTTATTTGTCCTTGTCCACCGCGACCTTTTCAGATCTATTGTGGGACTCCGTTTGTTTTAGAGTATGTCGTCTAGCCTGGTCTTTTTATTAGACTTAGTAGCTTTGACAGTGGCTCCCGTATGTAGTTGCATGCGTTTGGCTTTTCTTCGCTCAATGTTAGAAACCTCAGTCTAGCCAGGCCTTCACATTGGCACAGGACGTGGAATAATGTTTCCTCTTCTTCTTCACAGAACCTGCACAAAGTTGCTTCTTCTGCTGGATTGATGACACTCATGTGCTTTATGAGGCGACAGTGTCCAGTAAGGCCTACTGTTATCCTAATGATTTGACGCTTTTGATCCAGTAGGTCTTTCATCAACTTCGGCCAATGGTTCCTTGATGAACTGTTTAGCCTGTCTCAGTCTTGGATAGTTGTTTCACCATTCCTGAGACTCTTTATGCAACCATTGTTTAATGGATGCCTTGCACAATGCCTTAGCAACTCCACAGAAGGGTTCGGGGCATGTCATGGCCTCATCTGAGCCTTCTCGGGCTGGTTCGTCAACGTTTTCGTTGCCCTGATATCCCTCATGGCCTGACACCCAGGCTAGGACCACCTTGTTTTGACTACTTAGATCTGCCAGGTCTTCTAGACAGTCTTTCACCAGTCGTGATTTGATTTCTGGTGAGAGAATTGCCTTTAGAGCTTCTTGGCTATCAGAGTATATGGCAATAGTTTTGCCTAATACTTGCTGATTTAATATTTCTCTTGCACAGTGTTGTATGGCTATTAGCTCAGCCTGGAACACTGTTGCATATTTTCCTAAACTCAGCGAAATCGTTGTTGGGTCCATAGATTCCAGCACCGGCTCCTTCCTTGGTTTTTGAACCGTCTGTGTACCAGACGAGTTCAGCCTGTACGGGAGGTCCCTGTTTCCAGGATTCTCGGGCTGGTATTTGAATTTGAAAATTTCTTTCAAATTTGTATGTAGTTATGGCTCTATCAGTAGGCATAGCTAGAATATTATCCCTTTTTACTTGCTGATATAGCCTTGTGTGGTCGGCGCTATGTAGTTGGCTTATTGGGTTTTGTCCCTGCATTAGCCTGTGAATAGCTGACCTGATTTCTCCTTGTATGAAGATGTGCAGTGGCGTGAAATTTAATAATACCTCCATTGCTGCAGTCGGCGTAGGGCGCGTAGGGCAACAAAAACAGGATCACTTTTTTCGTGTTTTTTTTTTTTAATGGAATAAGGCCATACCAGAATAGTCCACACTATGAACTTGGAGAAAATGTAAGATTTGCCTAAGTGATTTCCATCGGAAATGTACAAAATTCTTAAGGAAAGTATGAAAAGTCATAAAAGCAATAACGATTTATTAATACAATGCTGGACAAAAAAGGTAACAAAATAAACTCAAAAAATATACCGACGAATTGAGAACCTCCTCCTTTTTTGAAGTCGGGTAACAATTTTAAAAAAGTGTAAATTCACATTAAAAGTTCAAACAATCTCCCATTTTTGCTATGCACAAATTAAGTCTATCTACAATTGCTCTTCGAACTTCAATTGAAGGGCTTATCGTAAAAACGTGAGAAGCCACACTTTTTCAAATAATGGCAATAAGTAATAATGTTATAAGCTACATCTAAATGGATACTCTCCTACAAATGCAATCGATAGCACAAAAAAAACAGGTTATTGCATTTTAACAAAGTTGTGGTAGTTTTAAAAATTTATTTGGATCTTTGAAACGTGGTTTCTCAATAAACCAATTTTGTGGATTGTTAGGTTATTAAGTCCGAAAGTTCATTTTGTAATAGAAAAATATTGTCAACAAACCTAACATTTAATTATAGTTGAAATATAACGATTTTTATTTTCAAAATGAAATTACTCTCCGAAAAAATGATAAACATGATCTATATTTTGAGAGGCAGACCTAGTTTATTAGCCAGTGGAATTGTTAGATTCAAGGTCTATACAACCAGAGAGTTTTCGGAGGGCTAAAGAAAGATTTGACGAAACATGCAGTGTCAAACACAAGAAAAAACAAGTAGTAAATAAAATTGCAACAACCGAACAAAATTAATTACCGGTTATGCTTTCAACAAATGAGAATTCTCATGTTGGTACTAGGTAATTTGCAAGAGAGCTGGATATAAGCCATACTTCCGTGAACAGGATATTGATCAAAATAAAATTAATTCATACCGAAATAAATTACATCAAGAACTCTATGAGAGGGCTTATGATATCAGAGTTCGCTATTGTGAAAATATATTTAATTTCATTCGCAAGAAACCAATTTTCTGAAATAAATTTTGTTTAGTGACGAGTCCACATTTAAAAGTAATAGACACAATAAAATTGCCTCTACTACTCGATAGAGAAACCCCATTGGATCAGAGAAGTTGATAGCCAAAATAGTTGGTCGATAAATGTTTGGGGGGCATAATTGGGGATCAGGTTATAGAACTATATTTGGATGGTCCACTAAATGGAGAAATTTAGTGAGTTTCTCAAATTTACTGAGGAATGTACCGATTGATACCAAACATAGGTTATATTACATAATGACCCACAATCAGGTAAGAAGGTTTTTAAACAAATGGCGCAGAAATAAAAGGATAGGAAGAAACTTCATGTCCCTAGATTTCTATCTCTGGGTCTACCGCGAGAAACCAAGAATAGAATTAGATAAAGATAAAGAGCAATTGTAGATATACTTCATTTGTGCATAACTAAAAATGGCAGATTATTTGAACATCTGCTGTGAATTTACGCTTCTTTTAATTGTTTGACTATATTTTATTACCTCTTTTGTACAGCATTGAATACATAAATCGTCATTGCTTTTATGACTTTTTCATACTTTCATTAAGAATTAGATACATTTCCAATGGAAATCAAGTAGACAAACCTTACATTTTCTGCAAGTTCATAGTGTGGACTATTCTGGTATGGCCTTATTTACAGGGTGTTCTATTTGAAAATACTGAGAAAAAGTTATCCCGTGTTTTGGTTGCCCCTGTTTGGGAAAAGTGCCATTCCGTAAAATTATGAGGATATTTTGTGGATACATATAGTTATTCAAAATTATTGATTTTGCGATATTTGGTGTTGAATCAACCCATTTTGTGACATAAATCGCACCCCAAAATTCCTAACTATAAACCCATACAACCCTATACTTTTGAAAAAAACATAACTGATAAGTCACACACTTATCGGACATCCTGTATATTTATGGAATATATGGTTATTTTTGGAATATAACTTTCATTGTTCTCTATAACTTTTATTCGATACACTTCTTCCTGTCTCAAATAGGGAAGCAACTTTCACCCACCCACGCATCATTGTGAACAATCGGTTTTAAAGTTCCGGAAACTTATCGGTTATAGATCCGAAAACAAAGGTATTAAATTACTTGGACGACCCCAAGCAAATTACAAAATTACCCCTACGAAATAATGAAAGGATTCAAAAATGAATTGAAAATAACAGAAAAGCATTGAAAAACAGAAGACTAACCTAAACTTAATAAGTATGCATAGAAACTAGACCAAACTCATGTTAAACATTAGTCAATATGCGTAGATACAATTTCAATTAGAAAATATTGTCGTGTCAGTATAATTCTTAGTACCAGTGGCGTAACCAGAAATGTTTCATGGGAGGGGTTTATGAGTACTATCGAGGGAGGAGGAGTTGCATCAACAAAGTTAAATATTTCAGAGAAGATTGTTTTTATTATTGAGACAGTAGAGCTGTCAAAAGAAAAAACAATGAAGACCATGAACATGCTATCAAATGATTAACAGCACTGCTATGGCCAATGAAAAAGCAATAAACGATTTTTCTAATTTTGACATATAAAGTGATGTTTTTTTTTTTGTAATCGCAGCAAGTGTCAAAACTAACTACTTTATGCAACAAGATGCAAAGTGTTGAACATTATGAAACTGGCCTTGCAAATAAATTATGTCACAATTGCAAACAGAAAACAAACAAAAATAAACCTTTTTTTGGTTTTAAAATCATATTAATATATAATTATTGAAAGTTTGTACTTTGTATCAAAGAAGGGAAGGTTGACTATATATAAATAGAATTTGGTCAGTGAACTTACAACCTAGTAACAATGTAGTTTTGGTATTTATTTTCCATCTAAATCATAAAATACAATAGACGACAAAACAACTCACTTTCTTGAAAACCAAATAACTTTAACAAGCAACAAGTCGTTGAAAATAAATGAATATGATTTTTTATTTGTCAGTAATCGAATGAAGTTATGCATATGCAACTAAGAATACAAGAAAGTAATATTGGTTGCTTAGATGTTAGTAATATTTTGGCAAAACACAATTTTATGAATAATCTAGTCAAAATTAGAAAAAATATTGTATGTAACACGTTACGAAATAATGTTTTATGTAACTCATTCATGTTGCGAGACCTCGCTTTACTTGTCCCGCAAATATGCACTCGTTACATAAAATAAGGCATTTCGTAACTGGTAGCACTAATCCGTTTTTTCTGGCCGCACCTTGTATATGCTTAAAATGTATATTATTTTTTAGTGGCCTCTACTAATTCGTATACTGAAAAGTCACAATTCTGAATATATTTGATTAAAATATATTTCTGAAAAAAATAATCACTCGTTCGGCCACTACATACATCTAAACTCGAGACGATAGCATGCATATTTCCTAAAAATAATCGTACCATTTTACAATAAGGATGGTATAAAAAGAAGAAAAAATGGGTACTCACAAAGCTCTGTTTGTCGGACCGGTTTGGTTAGATTCAAGATGACTTCTATCACTAAAAAAAGGAAACAAATATTACAAAAAATAAAATAAAAAATATATACCATTTTAAGTCTTCTTGAATCCACTATGTGCAAGAGTTAATTTCTATTATTCACTTTCAACCAAAAAAAAAAAAGAATAATCACTATAATACAGGGTATTAAAATTAACAGAGCATTGCGGGCGCTTAAAATATTTACAAAAATACACCTTATATTTATATGTATATAGCTAAAAGATCACATTATTTGTTACCATTTTTTTACATATACAAAAAAAAAATAACAAAAATTGTTTTATTCGTGTCATCTGAGAAGCAGAGTGAAGAGCACAGAATAGTAACCGTTTCGAGTTACTTATAGCCACATAGAACGAAAACTAGAAGAATCACAAATAAAGAACTCTAGTAGCAGTGCTGAAAATCCTAGAGGGATCAGAACTTTGTTTCAAAATCAATCTGAAACTATAAAATGGTCTTTTTTTAAGGTGAAGGGTGAGAAAAAGTCCTTTATATCTCACAAGGAAAGTCAATGTTTAATTGTTTAACCAAACATTGAGTGCGGCCGGTTTCGAAGTGTCATCACTTCATCTTCAGGCTCGCCATACTCACAGTGATGACACTTCGAAACCGGTCGCACTCAATGTTTTGTTAAACAATTAAACATTGACTTTCCTTGTGAGATATAAAGGACTTTTTCTCACCCTTCACCTTAAAATTACCTCAACTCACACATGGCTACCCCCCTTGTCAATATAAAATGGTCAGTTTAAAAGATATTTTAGCAGAAATGTTATTTTTCTCTTTTTGCTGTCAACTGCTTCATGTTAACTTCTTATACCATAAGTCATGGATCAAATAAAATGAAGCAACACGGGAGATCATTTGCTATCAAAAAACTATATATCGTGAGCTAACTGCAAAAAGTGCCCAAATCACATAAAATTTTACTTGATCACTTTTCGCTGTAAGCCACCTATATGTTATTTAATTGTTGACGGTTCAAAAGATATTTAAAATTTTCGAGAAACACATGACGTTGCTTGCAAAATTAATTCTTTTAAAAAACTGTTTAAAATAATTAAGTAAAACCTTGTTAAAATATACAAAAAGTTACATTTTTTAATTTTTATTTGGGTATTATTTTCCATTCAAAATTAAGTAGTATTTTTAGTAAAACATAAAGTGAAAATAAGTCACGAATGTTAAAGAATTTTATGAAGATACCTTTATTGAAAGAGTACAATATTTAAAAAAAAAAAAGATTAGCCAAATACAATTTTTTTTCCTGAACTTTCTGCAGTGGCATTAAGCAGTTTTAGGTAAAAATGGAAAATGTCAAATAACATTGAAACCATCAATAAAAAAATAACAATTGTTATTCTGATTGCTAATAACCTCTTTCATCGCCTATTTATGAGACACTGTGTATATAAAGCGAGTTAAAACAGTTCCTGTCTTTGTTTCGCATCCTCTAACTCACTCTATATTATTTTCTTCTTTTCATATATTTAGTAAACAGGAATTAGACAAAAAATTAGTCTGAAACGAAAATTTTTTAGTTCAGCTTAGAGACCAAGATAACAATAAAGGTTTTGACTTCTTTTGGCAAAATTTCAAAATACGCAGAAATAAGAATGATCGGAAGAAGGTATTATATACAGGGTGTTTCCGAACTTGGCGTCCAAATTTGTAGGGGTGGTAGTTCGCATAATTTGAGAGCGATTGGCAGATTTCATTTTTCTAAAAAAATTATAATAAACAAAATAGAGCCACTATAAAAAAAATCAAAAAGCGGGTCCTACCCTGAGCTCTTAGCGCAATAGTCCCCGGCCGGTATCGAAAGACGTAGCCGATTGTTTTTCTAGTGCGCATTGCTTTGTTGGGTTGTTTACCTCGCTGTGCAGGACCGTACCTGTTTAACATTTTTAATTAATTTTTAATTATTTTTATTTTAAATATTTTGGAAAAATGAAATCTGCGAATCGGTCTCAAATTATGCGAACTACCACCCCTACAAATTTGGACGCCAAGTTCGGAAACACCCTGTATACATATATACATTTTTCGGCGTTTTTCCCAGCTTTTTGTATTTACTCAAAAACGATGCGTTTTCATGAAAAATTTTACTGGACTTTTTTTGAAGAACTAACGATTTTCTGTTGATTATGTCCTTATACATTTTTTGCTAAAGCGCGCCAAAAAAATCATGTATATATTTTGCGGTTTTAGCATTTTACATTTAAACTATGCACTTTGGTGGAAAATTTCATTACAGCAAAGTTGTAGAGCGGAAAATTTCCTGTGAAACCTATGAAACAGATTTTCCAGAAACCCATTGTTTCCGCCCCTAGAAAGTTGCTGCTCAATTTTTCGTATTGTTAGTAAACAAAGAAAATGAATATGTTTAGTTAAATTCTACAATCCATATTGTTGCATCTAATTTTTTTTTAACAAAGTTTTGACAAAAATTAAATTATAATTTATTGCAAAAACGACTTTCATTTTCCACGCATGCAGTGTAGCGACGGAAACGGAAAAGCTGTTTTATAGATTCGATAGTAAATTTTTCCCTCTACAACTTTTCACTAATGAAATTTTCACCAAAGTGCTTAGATTTTATGTAAAATGGGAGAAACCGCAAAATATATACATTTGCCTATTTTTGGCACGCTCTAGCGGCAAAAATATGAAATTTGCAAAAAAAATGTATAGTAAATGTAGACATAATCGATAGAAAATCGTGTTCTTCAAAAAAAAAGTAAAATTTTTCATGAAAATACATCGTTTTTATGTAAAATATAAAACACTGGGAAAAATACCTTTTTCCGATCATTCTTACCTGTGGACATAGTGAAATTTTGCCAAAAAAAAAAGTCAAAACCTTTATTATTATCATCTGGGTCTCTGTGCTGCACTAAAAATTTCGCCTTAAAAATCTAATTCTGGTAAACTAATTTGGTAATTTTTTTCGAGAGATTTTTGTATTGTTCTGTATGAAGTAATTATCAACTTGTTTCTGCAATTTCTCAATATTTTTACTTAGTTTTTCAAACAACCTGCTTTTTCAAAATTTAATTTTTGTAATGTCTCTTTAGACACCTTTTTAACAACGCCAAAGTATTTTAAATTAAAATACAGGGTGATCTGATACCGCTAGCGATTAAGTTGGAAATAAACTATTTTAGATATTTTCTTCCTTTTTTTTTGTTTTATTGATTTTTTAATCGTTTTCTTATATTTTATTATTTTGTCTTAGTCTTCCAATCCTTCTTTATACACGGTTCATTTATTAAAAATAAAAATACAGAGTGGTCTGTCTACACCGCTATCTTTCAAAATATCCGATCAAGCGAAAATACCAGACTATTTCGGACAAGATTAAATCGGTGTCTGGATAATAAGACCACGACGAACAGTAAATGTTCATTGGTAACACCATAGTATTTTTCTAATATATATTTCTTTAATTCAAATTTTATTATTTTATTTATTCTAATATTTAATTTCAGTTGTTTTTGTTTTATTGCTGAGGTATAACTTTAATAGGTATATCCGCAGACTTGTATATTATTGTTGTGGCCAGCTGTTTTATTTCTTTTTATTTTGGGCAGACGTACAAAAGAAACATTAAAATGGTTTCTTCTAATTTTAATGCTTTTCATTCACGATGAGGCAATAAGAGTTGTTGAAAACCGAGATTACAATAAATGCAAGTGGTACAGTGCGACAGAACTAGCTGAAGCCGTAATGTCATATGCATAGCTATATAGGCTATACATCCGTTCTCTGCTTCAGGTCTAACGTTGGAGCATCCCTCAGCTTTTGTTATTCCTGCTGATCGAGAGGGTATGTAAGATCAATAAGTTTCCCCATAGAAAAACAGCATTTCCTTGGAGCTCTAAAGCTCTTATCTAAGGATTACTGTACTCAACAACCGCCAATTTTAATATAGAAATATAGAATATAGAAATGTATAGATAAGTAATTTAAGTAGCGATTCTTCATAACTATCAGAACATGCACAAAGCAGTGGGTTTTTAAAAAATCTCAGGAGTGGTAGAAAAACTCTCCAGGACAGAGACGGGCCAAAGAATTCTTAAAAGGACAATCGCCTAAACTCACCGAGCATCTACTAAGCCTTAATAGGAAAAATACTAGAGTACTAGTAGGTCTATTAACAGGGCATTGTAGTCTTAACAAACATATGTATATTATCGGTCTGACAGAAGAGACCTTGTGTCGATTCTGTCAGGAAGAGAAGGAAACGGCTGTACACGTATTGTGCTACTTCGAGAACTAGCAAGACTGAGATTCCTTACAGTTTGAGAAGAAAAACCAAGGGCAACTAGCTATACCGGAGAACTACTTCCCAGTCTATGGAGTCTACTAAAAAAGACCGAATTAGACAAGGTACTCTAAACAACGATTCAAGGATATCCACAATAGATCTGAAAAGGTCGATGTGGGGGAGGCCACATGGCCCACAGTCCTAATTAAAACTAATGGATTGTTCGATTGTTCATTAGGATGTTTTTAATATGGATTTCCTGTTAACATCATTATCCTTCATCTTGTAGCTCCAAATGAAGCAAATTCATATCACCTCGACTAAACATTCTTGGATAACCCTGTGATTGTTCTAAAAATGCCTATCCCTGTCTCTTAAGATCCAAGACTTTGCAAGCAGGCAGTAATAGTTTGATCTATTTTTATTCCAAAGGGAACACCTTCATATCATATTTTCAACTGTCATGCGTCATTCTCTTCCCTTCCGTCACTTTAACAATACAATTTAAATAGGAAAGTATAACGGTTGATATGATAGAAAGGTGTTCCCTTTGGAATAAAAATCGACCTGTGTTTTAAAAATATATATATTTCAAGGTATTGCCACTTTCTTAAAAATAAGAGTCTGATAGCGTGACCCTGGAATTTTCCGTCATCTCCATCTGAAGCTGCCCGGATCCTTTCGCAAGATGCATCGGATAGTTGTTGAACAAACCACGTTAATAAACTAGCGTCTTAATAATTTCCGGAGCGAATACGTCAAAGGTGTGGATTATTTTTTGAGGCGAGAAAACACCTTACATCTTAAATACAGTCGCTAGCAGCCCTTAACTAGACACATTATACGCCTAGTTGTTTAGGTGTCCCTTTTATGGTGTGTGCCCACTGGTATTATTCTCAAGAGATCCTCTTCATATAGTATTTTTCAGTTTTTTTAAACGTAGTCCTCGGCATAGTGCACCTATTATAGCAGCTTACGAATGAATGACTGTAGCATTGCTAGTAGTTTGATCCTGTTGACATTAATTAGTTTTCCTTCTAGTCTGTATATGAATTTTTTGTTTGTAAAGTCTTGTGTGTGGTTTTCTCAAGATGTGCCTAATATATCTTTATTTTGTGAATATTGGTTCTACTATCTCCTAAGTGGTTCATTTTTCGTTCTGTCTTAACCTTTCAAAAATGCAAAAAGCACAATGTTCAATTTTTTATTAACTTTTAGTTTTGGTTCTGTGTGGTAGTCCTAAAAAATTAGCGTAAAAAGGAGTAAAATTAATCAATATCCCAAATACACATTTTTTACAGTTTCCACAGAAAAACGCCAATATTGGTAAGCAAATATAAAAGTATATTGCTCGAAATAAAAGGAAAAAAGTTTTTATTTATATCATTTATATTAACCTTATAAAGTAATTTACATTATGCAACAGTGTAATATACAATAAAAGATAAAAGAAAACATTAATACTTTGGTCTTAAATAAATGCCATTTAAAAACAGAAACAAAAAAATAATAGTGAGATCCTACATAAATAAGGCTTCAAAATTGTTATAGTGACTTATTGTATATAGGTATATTATGTTTACACTCTAGAAAATCAATTCTCGATTATATTTAAATACTGCGAAGAAAAAAATGTTTTATTGCTAGCCGAAGTGCTAGTTTCTAACGTATAAAATAAAATGACTACAAACGCCAATAAAAACTCTCAGCAAAATATCTCTAAAACTAACACAAATGCGCCATAGTTATCGGCTTTAACAAAATATGTATATTTAGTTATTTCAGAGATACCTGCCTTGAAGGGTTTTTATTTGGACCTGTATACCAGACGTGCTAAAGTATCCGGGATTATGTACAGAAGAGAAGTTGCTGTAAAACGCTGCCGATCGTTCAGCTTTTTTAAACAATAACAGCAAGATCTCCATGTCCAATCCTACATATTCACCCGATCTGATACCATGCGACTTTTTGTTTCTCAAGGGTGGGACACGTTTTGTCGTCGGTGGCGCCCCTCGTAAATACTAAATGAAGCCTTTTTTTATACATATGCAGGGTATTCCATTAGTGCGTAATTGCTCGATATTCCAATTTTGGAATAGTCTTGGAATTATTCAGCCCTAGAATATTTTTGAAAAATATTATAGGATTGCAAAAAAAATGTATTTTTTGTGATAAAGAATTATGATTAAATTGTCATAATTTAGGTAGGTTAGCAATGATTATGCAAATTAAAGACTTATAATGTACCAAGCGATGAGAGAAATGGTTAATTTTTGTCATAAATGTGACTCATTTTAAGTTCACTTTAATCAATATTTTAAATGAACCCTGTCACTATTTTAGTATAAATTCGTTATTAATTTTCTCATTTCAAATACAAAAGTTATTCTTACTGTTGCCGAAAATATTTTAAAATTATTCTTATAAATATAGTCCATAAATAAAAAGTAAATTAATTGGTGGTATGAAAAAAAAAAATGAGAAACTTGTAATATCACATTTTGACACACCCTGTATACATCATAGCAAATTATTGAAAATGCAAAACATTTTTATGAATTTTCCAGTCTACAAAAATTGTTTGACGATATGAAAACAATTAAATATGTTATGCATAGCTACCTACAGGATCTATTAATTTACTACCAAAGGTCTCCAGGATCTAAACCACCCAGTATGTCATAATATTGATATAATAGGAAAAGTACGCAGTTTAAAAAAAACATTTATAGGGGGTTTGGTTTAAAAAAGTAAAATTTTGATTCGTCCCGCATTTATGGACTACCATGTATATTTAAGAATGATTTTAAAATATGGCCGTTAACAGTAGGTACAACTATTGCATTCAAAATTTATTCATATATCCCATAATAAAACAGCTATCGATTAATTACATACTATACACACTAAATCCAGGAAAACGGTATAGAAACACAATGCTATTGAATAGAGAGAAACAGAATAAAACACTACCGAGTGTGGACCTCAATATCCCATGCTTGCCATTTAAATCTATGTGATTAAACCAATTATTCTATTTATCGCCCTAACGTCCAAATA
Organism: Psylliodes chrysocephalus; assembly: GCA_927349885.1. Lineage (NCBI taxonomy): Eukaryota > Metazoa > Arthropoda > Insecta > Coleoptera > Chrysomelidae > Psylliodes > Psylliodes chrysocephalus. The sequence continues at coordinate 32,696,670 of OV651819.1, read as the reverse complement.
TAATGAGGCATCTCATCTTTATTTTTCCTGATGCCTCGGTTAACGTACTGTACGCTAACATGTTGGTCTAGTTTGTTAGGTAAATTCCGATGGGTAAATCACTAAGGTCAAAATCTACCCATATTTCGGAAATCGCCCATAATTCTGTATAATTTTTTACGACTATAAAATTATTATACAATTTGTAAAAAAATTTCTTGGGGAATATAAAAGACCTTTTTTGCACACTTGCTTTTTTGATCGACCTATTTCTTGATCGATCCTTTTTGACCTTTTTTTGATCGACCTTTTCTTGATCGATCCATTTTTAATAGACCTTTTTTGATTGATCTTTTTTTATCAAATTTTTCTTGATCGGTCTTACTTTTTCACTTGTTTTTTTTTTATCCACCGCCTGCCGCGTTTTTATATTGACGCGAAAAATTGATTTCGGTAATAATTCACCTCTCAGTAAATTCACAATAAGTTTAATTCTAAAATAATGTACTTTTGTTTAAAAAAAAAAACACTCAGTATAAAATGAACAATTTCTAACAACAGTATTCGTTAGCTTAGTACCTTATAAGTCTGTAATTTAAATAATTTTGAAATTACTGCTGATCTACCTAAATTATTATAATTTTATTATTCATTATTCTGTAATTTCACGAAAAAAAAAAAATTATTTCATGGCAATCCTGTAATAATCAAAAGCATAACACTCTGTACATCCATAGTTTAATTGAAACTTGTTTGCGCATCAATAACACATATTAAAATATCGATCAATTACGCATTAATGGGACACCCTGTATATATAAAAACCCGTTAATATTGATGTAATTTGTTAAAAAATGCAATAAAACAAAAACAGCGCTTCCAAGAAGTTTCCAGCATTTCAAAAAAAAATTAAATTCTAAAAAACTACATGAGACAATAATAATTATTAAAATTGAAAGTAAGATTTTTACACACCGATCAAATTTTAATTATAGATTTGATGTAATTTAATTAATTTCTTACTTATTTAATTTGATTTACACATTTATATAAATTTTTATTTCAATGCAAAGCAAAGTAATTTACTAATTTTTTAAATAATAGTCGTATTTTATACAACATAAATCTTTTTATGAGAATCTAGCGAATGAGAATAACAAAATAAAAAAATATTAACTATTAGCCATAATAAATTTACAATTATACTGCTTTTTAGAGAAATATCAAACATTTTTCTATCAAAGGCATTGTTATTCACACACAATGCTGTCTAAAACAATCCCATTATTTCATTATAGCGAATCTTTTTGAAAAACTAACAAAAACCGTTCTCCATCTCCTGTTTCTTTAAAAATATTAATAAACCTATAATATTTAAAAGACAAAGTTAACAATAGATGAACATATAAATTTATGACCGGAGCAAAAACACTGGTTACAAAACGAAACCTTTGACATAAATAATTGATAATTACTCTCAACATAAATTTATTAAAAGCAGGAACGGTTTTTTTTTGGCACTAAGCTATTTTTCCTCTCAGAAGTTATCAAGAAAAAAATGCAGCCATATTTAACTTCATTAATATATATTTACTTCTTCAATGGAAGAAATATCGTTAAAAACTGGTTACAAATATTGATAAGATACAGCACACATTCTTATTTGTGCACAGGGAACGGTTTTTTAATTATTAAATGAGCGAATATCATAATTATATACAAGGTTCCAAGTTAGTTGAAAATATTAGACTTAAATATTATAAACATCTTGGATAAATCGCTGTAATCTTCTGATTACCTTTGCGATTGTATTACAAGAACATTTCATAATAATAACTAATAAATTCACAAAAAAAATATGTTAACAAAAAAAGTCACCCCAAAGAAAGCAATGAAAAATATTTGTTCCAACAGACAAAATTATATCTGTACAATTTCTTAATGTTAGTAAAATTAAATTTAAAATTAAAAAGCTTCAACTAATTTGGAACATACAGCATCGTGTATTTCAGACTGCAAAAACTAAAAAGACGTAGAATATACAACATCAAATTTGTCCTATTAAATAAATATGTATGACGGCGTTTTAAATAAATCCTGTCGCTTGGTTGTCATCTTTCAGCCACTTTATTTGACCTTTGCGATTCCCCTATTTAACAACATTTCAATCCCAGTGGACTATCTTGGCGACGATGGTGGATGGAGTTTTCCGGGTTTTTCTCACCTGCAAGTCAAATGGCACCATCAGTCATCTGTAAGTCACCCCGAAGCGCCAATAACAATAGACATCCCCTTCCCCGCACAAGCTATGCATTTAGGAATTCACTCGAAGGGAGGGTATTTTTATTGTCTTTGGAAAAATGACGGTTATGTTATTTAAAAGGAATGTCTTGAATTGGGAAAATTACTACTGAATTAATACTGATTTACCAATTTAGGTGGATATTTACAAGATCTTTAAATAATTTGTTTTTACTTGAAATAATATACTTTTTTTATTGTAACTAATCAAAGTTTATTGGTAGGGTGGAATTTTTTTGGTACACATAAGCACAAGGCTAATTTACAAATGTATGAGAACATGGAAATACTTTGCTGCAGACGCACCAGCGGTGGAGCTCTCGATGACGGTATCTTAAAAAAGCTGTTTTAGAATTATATTTGATTAAATAATTATTAACTTGACTAAGCCTTTATAGTTCAGCTCGTTAGTGCACTCAACTTTGGATTTCGCGACATTTTGTTTTTATTTTTTAATATAACAAATGAAAAATACGACTATTTCTATTTATTTTAAATACATTTTATTTATCATGATATAACCCGTTAGGCAATCTGTTAATCTTTTTACTATTTATTTTGTTCTATTTTAATAACGGTTCAGAATAGTACAAAATAAATATTAACGCATTGCCTAACTTTAGGAGTATGTTATGATAAATGAAATGTACTTTAAATAAATAAACAGCAATAGTTGTATTTTTTCATTTCTCATACTTTTCACAAAACAAAAAATATTGCTTTTATTGGGTATTGAACCCGGGTCGCGTAATCAAAAGTTGAGCAAGCTAGTGAGCTGAGCTATGAAGGCTTATGGTGATTAACTAATCAAATATATGACAGCATTTTTTACAACGTCTTTTTTAAGACTCCAATGTCGACCGCTTCACCACTGGTGTATCTGCAGCAAAATATTTATATATTCTACAAGGTAATATTTAACGAAAAATTTGAAATGTTGCTCTGCGAAAATAACAGTGTCACTTGCTCCCCTACCATATCTGTATGCATGAACTTTTCGAAATTCAATCCCCCTAAGTGAAAGGAAACCTTCATATTTCTAAAGACAATCCTGTTAAATGCCAAGGTCAAATAAAGTAGCTGAAAGAAAACAGCGATATTTAGTGTGTCGGTCCCGTTTGGTATGTGATCGGCAGTTTTTCTTTGGTTCTCTCAAGTTTCTTAGTTTTATGAACAATATTCGAATTTAAGGCCAAAATTTAAGATCAAAATCTGAAAGCCAAAATGTTTTGTACATATTCTACGTCTATGAAAAGGGATGAACAAAAAAAAATAAAAAGGGATCATGCCACTATTCTAATATCACTTTTCATTAAGCTCTTCTCTCGTCATTAGTCCAAATCATCTTACTCGGCGACGAGTATTCCTTCACTGATATCCATGGAAGACTTGGAGGTTACTGGGTGAGAGGGACTAGATTGATGATTACTCTGGAGGAGGAGCTTCTTGGTGCGGTGGTACGTCCCCCGAAATTTCTCTCCTCCTGAACCAAGAACACGAGGTCAGCACGTTTAATTTTTTTTTTTGAAAAAGTTTTTTTTTGTTGTTGATGGAAGGATAGTTGGCAGATTTTCAAGGGACGAACCACTCGCATACATATATCCCAAAAAAGAAGAAACAGTCATTACAAAGCATTACATCAATATGGACGAGACTACACAACTTTTAACAGATATTACATAGCGGCGCTGCTTTTCCAAATGATGATATTTCTGGTGCATTGCGAGTAGATGTATGATATGAGCAAGAAGGTAAAATAGCACGTTTAAACGCATTAAAGGATTAACGACTGTATACTAGAGGATATATTAGTTTCATATTTACGATATGGTTGTGATGCATTCACCAGAACAGAAGTTGGTCTGTCTCTGTAGAAAGTATACGTCGCACCTTCGCTTCAAAGGTGCCGTAAGTCATAAAAAGCAAAATAAAATTGAGATTCAAAATAGTTTAGTATTATTTTATAATATACCTATAGTTATTATATTAATGCCATGTATAGTCAATATTTTTCTTTTTGGTTGTGTCGCTTTTTATGTTTGTAAAGAAACAAAACTTATATTTTCATTTGTCATAAAAAATTGTTAATATTAAACAATAAAAAACATTTTTATGGAAAATTAGAAAAAAATTTAAATCATTTCAAAAAGATTACAATAATAATAAAAATTGAATTGCCTACATTAAGCTATTATAAAAATCGGCGTAATACTTTTTAATAACAAGTCAAAATATGACACTTGATGTGTGAAGAACTGACAATTCGAAAAACTTTAAAAACGACATCACCGACCTCTAGTGACACTTACAGATTTTTAATAGGTCTGACGATATAAAACAAATACTGATGCTTTTTGAGTTGTGTCACTATGTGAGGGGGTGCGGCGTGTTTAAGTATTTAGAAATTATGCTTTTTTAGAGTAAATAAACTTTTAATAACAATAAACTATTAATATTTTGGATTTTCAAACTTATTTTTATAATCAGTATTTGAACGTTTTTTCTACTATATTTTTTTCTGAAATATTTTAATGGTTTTTAAAACACAAAAAAATACTTTTTTAATCACTGTTTTTGTTTTAGCTTGCAAGGGTTTGGCATATTTTAATTATTTATCCATTTTTGGGGTGAAAATCTTTTTAGAACATTAAAAATATTAATATTTTGTATTTTAAAATTGCACACGAACGCGCACAAGCGATCGATTCCGAGCGTGTTCGTTGTTGTTCCACCAGTTGTCTATACATCAAAAGAAATTCGCGGTTCTTACCAGCAAACATTGCATTCCTGTGTTTCTATTATCATTTCTTATCGTTTTAATAATTTTAAAATTTCGGACAACTGAACTCATGAAGAAAATATTCGTTTAATAAATGTATACGATTCTAAGCCGTAATTATGGGATCCGACTAAAAAAATTGCTACCACCATAGTTTTTTCGACTGTAATACTCTTGCGAAGTCTTTCTGTTTTCTTCTCTTTATCCACTTTATCACATATTAAAATAGTGGCAGCAATAGCAATATCAGTATCGCTCATATTAATAATAATATCTTAATGCGCGCAGTCAAAAAATGAGGAGCAAATTTTTTTACAGAGCGGACAGCCAATCTGGACTTTTCTTGCACAATGTTCAAAATATGTTGACACACACGAAAAAACGCTCTTCATACATACAGGTTGTAATAAAAAGATGTACAGTAAATTTAACAGTTTATGAGGTCGAAAATAAGTCGATTTAAGCTAACTTGCTTATATAGGGTTTCATAAAATTGATCGAAAACATTTGATCGAATACATTTGATCGAATACATTTGATCGAATACATTTGATCGAATACATTTGATCGAATACATTTGATCGAAAAAACATTTTATCGAATAACAATTGAACGAAAAGAAAAATGATCGAATAGAAAAATGATCGAATAGAAAAATGATCGAATAGAAAAATGATCGAATAGAAAAATGATCGAAAAGAAAATTGATCGAAAATAGATTTGATATAAAAAACGATTGATCGAAAAACCAAATATACATAAAATTATAGAAAAATACAAAAAATGAAAACAAAAATTTTAACTAATTTACCTAAACTAGAATCATCGCTAGTTGCTTCGCAAAAACAAATATACAAAAAAAAAAAAAAAAAAAAAACTACTAACTTGTGCGAGAGCAATCAGTTAAATTTAAATAGCACAGGTTAGGTAAATTAGTTGTTTTTTTTTTCTCATTTTTTTATATATTTTTTTGCTCCAGACCGCACGGTTAGGTAAGTTAGTTAACTTAACCAAATTACTTAAGCTGTGTCAGAGCAATCAGTTAAATTGCTCCAGGCCGCACAGGTTAGGTAAATTAATTAATTTTTTGTTATTTCTCTTTTTTGTTATATTTTTTTTGCGAAGCAACCCTCGAGGGCTCCAGGCCGCACACGTTAGGTAAATTAGTTAAAATTTTTGTTTTCATTTTTCTATAATTTTTTGCGAGGCAAACCGCGTTGGCTCCAGACCGCACAGGTGAGGTAAGTTAGTTAAGTTTTTTATAAAAAAAACTTAACCAAATTAACTAACTTGTGCGAGAGCAATTAGAAAATTAAATTGCTCTAGGCCGCACAGGTTAGGTAAATTAGTTATTTTTTTTTTATTTTTCTCATTTTTCTGTAATTTTTTTTGTGAGGCAAACCGCGACGGCTCCAGATCGAACAGGTTAGGTAAATTGATTAAATTTTTTATATAAAGAAAAAACTTAAAATAATTTACCTAAAATGTCCCATCGGGAGACAACTTGACCTTATTTAAATACATATTTTGTGCGAATTAATCACAATTCTTAATTTTTAAATTAACAGTATTGTAAGGATAAAATTTGTTAAACAAGGTAGCTATCATTTGAGATTATTGAAAAATTTGCCATTAGTACCTAATTTTGATAGCCACTGAGTTTAGTTTCCACGGTAGTAGGGATTAGACGGATATTTTACTATTTTTAATGTTGATTTTCCATATATTGTCCTTTCGATCTAACGAATTTTCGATCTATTGTCTTTTCAATAAAATGTTATTCAATAAAATATATCTTCGATCAAATGTTATTCGATCAAATGTATTTTAGATCAAATGCCATTCAATAAAATGTATTTTCGATAAATTTCCAATTCTATCAAATGTTTTTCGATCAATTTTGTGTCACCCGCTTACATAAAAAATTGATACCAAAAAGATATTTTAGGAGTGACTTTGTGCTCTTTCTCTAAAACGGTTTAACATATTTTTATGAGAATGTACGTGGAATGTTAGTATACAGTGAATAAAAAAATCGAATTAGTGGCGTTTGAAATTGTTGTAATTCTATGAGTTTTTAGAAGGGTTCCGCACCCCTTTGACCCCCTGCTATTTCAGACAATGAAATTCAATTAAAAACCGGACGCCACTGAAATCCTACATCTGTTTTATCATTTTTTGGTCTCTTAGTATTTGTTTGTGAAAGTTTTAATTACTGAGTTATAGGTCCCAGAAGGAAGGTCATCAATGACATTTTTATAATGATCCTAAACTACCGAATATTTGTTCACATTTTTTTTGTTACTATTTTGCAACTTTATGTACAATTCCCTTGTATTATTGATCAAACATGAATTATAAAATAGAAAAAACAATCATGAAAAAATTCACTGTGACCTTCCTTCTGGGGCCTATAACTCAGTAACTAAGGCTTTCATAAACAAATACTAAGAGACAATAAAAAAATTCAAAAGAGAGGATTTCAGTGGCGTCCTGTTTTAACTGAATTTCATTGTCTAAAAAAGTAGGGCCTAATCCTTTTAAAACCTATAGAATTTAAGCAATTTTAAACGCCACTAACTCCATTTTATTGATCACTGTATATAGTAACATCCCATGTACATAAATATTCATAAAAATTTCTACTTTAACATCTGGTAACTTTTTATTATTCTTCATGTAAGCGAGTTAGCTTAAATCGACTTTCCGACCCCAGAAATTGTGGTTAAATTTACAATACATCTTTTTGTTACACCCTGTATAAATTTAGAATTTTTCTTATAAAATACTAACAGTAATATAAAATATATAGGGCAAAAACCAACTTAATGTTCAAGTCACCCTTTTATGTCATGTGTAACAATTTCATTAAAATTAGTAATCATTACGACATTTTTCATTGCCTTTTTGGTGAAATAATACAGTTATTTTCTATAATTAAATAAGAATTTTTATGTTTTCTTTTATAGTTTCTTGGCATTTTCTTGATAAGAATTTTTCTTTTATCTTAGTTTTATTTATTTATTTTCCTTGTATATACAGGGCGTTCCGTAATGGCGTTTCAATAATTTAACGGGTTATTCAACCAATCATTTAAAAGGTGGTTTTCTTAAAAATTTGCAATTTGTGCCCTTTTTTAAAAAGGTTATTTTTTGTATTGAAACATCAAGATAAATTATTGTTACTGTCGAATATAGGAAAACATTTCTACTCTTTAGACACCATCACAAAAAGGTTTCGACTAAAAGATAACATGTTTAAAATAATAATAATAAAAAAAGCTTTTTCATCATTTTGAGACCTAAATATCTCGATAGAGGCCATATATTGCAAAATTTCATAAAAAAAATCTATTTTAAATTGTTGGTAGAATACTATGTTAAAATATTGGAACATCATTACAAAAGACCCTGTATATGTTACATCATAATCCATACATAATATTGTCATGTAATTGTGAAACTGTTGGGCAATAAAGCTATTATTATTAGCTAGTATAATTATATTTAAACAAAAAAAGGTTATTCTTCATACAAAAAATAAATTTTATATGACCTGCCTCTGAAAGTGTACTGATATACGTAGCTGTTTCGCCGCCGAGGTTAAAAAATCAAGGAACTCGGCTATCCTCTAGTATAGAGTCGTTCGTTGGTAAAGGATCACTCGATTAGGTCAGCAATAAATGGCGCGACTAGAGCACCTTTAGCCACGTTTCAAACCTTCATCGCCCTCTATAGTGCATCTACTGACACGTACTTATTATTTGTCGCTATTGGTATATTTGGTAATTTTAATAAAATATAGTCAGAATAAATAATTTCTTGTCGAGTCCAACCTGGCATTAATTAGAATGTAAAATAAGCTGTCTTCAAAAGTTCAGTATTTTAATCAAACTAGTATTACTTAAGATAATAAATACTGTTTCACTATTACCTAGGGGTAAGAAATTATCTGCGAAATACACGAGTAATCATTAATGTACAATAAATGTGAAGATTATTTTACTACGAGCTATAATAAAGGGCCGCGATAGAGAATGAGCTGTTTTCACCCTACATAATAAGTTTTTATCAATCTCTTTTCCTGGTGGTAGCTACTTTTTATCGACATGCAGATTGGGATAAAAATTGCCTATTAATATGGTGTGAAAATATACTACATATCCTGGACCGTTTTTAAATTATTTTTTTTTTATTCTTTACATACCAAAAAATGGTGCTAATATGTTTTTGTTTGCATAGTATTTAAAAGCTAACTATTCATGTAATAATTTTGCCAATGAATGTCATCATTGGCGTAGCTAGGGAGGGACCAGAGGGGGCCTGGTCCCTCCTGATGTACCCCTGGCCCCTCGAATAATTTAAATAAAGAAATGCGTATCAAAAAAACGTAGTAGGTGAATTTACTTATATTTATTATTTATTCAAATTAATTTCTAATAAATTGGAAGAGCTTAATCTTAGCGACTTACAGGTGGTAGGTCAATCCTATGGCGCTGCGGTGATATAGGGTAATATAAATGGTCTCCAAGCAAATAGCTAGACAAATATCCAGCTGCAATTTACACGCACTGCTTAGCTTATATACTTTGGAAGCAATTTACGAACATTTCCCAGATCCCAGACCTCAATTTGTCCCCAGAGAGTTGAAAAATCTGTCCGATACTCATTCATAATTCATATTTTTGTATTTTTTGTATTAGACGGGATACTAAATATCTTAAATTTGTTATCGACAAGCCTTCAGGAGAAAGGTACGACTCTGGAGAAAGTAGTTAACGATATTAAAAGCATCATTAATTTACTAGATGAAATGAGAAAAGAAAAATACTTCATCAAAAAATTTCGGACTTTGCTGAAAAATATTAAGTATCATTGGAAATTCCCTCATCAAAACGAAAACAGCCAAGTCACTAGCAAGCTCGCTAATTTCGTCATGGAAACAACTATAGGACTAGGTTTGATAGATACCATAAACTCTAGAGCTAATATCGGAGTAATTGGGTATTGAAGGGCAAACATTTTCTACCGAATTATTGATACTGTAAAAGGGTTTCTAAGTAAAAGGTTCTCATCAGAAAATATGGTGCGTGCCATGTCTGCGGATAATTTGTTTTAGTTAGATTTTGAGGGTTCAGCGGAATTCATTGTGCAATACCGTGAAATTATAAATATTAACACTTCTGTCTTAAGGGCAGAAATTCCCGTTTTAAAAAACTGTATTCTTCAATTTAAAGAAACTGTTGGTTATGAATCTATCAAAAAACACATAAGAGAATCAGAAAAAACATACCCAAACGTCTATCAACTTTGTAAAGTTGCAATTATTCTACCTATTTCAAGTGCTACGTGCGAGAGGTCATTTTCTGCCATGAGAAGGATTTTTAATTGGTTGAGAACGACCATGACTCAAGACAGACATTCAGATTTGTCGTTGTTGTTCATAGAAAAATATGTTGATATCGACTTATGGGTAGTGTTGTAGATTCTTTCAGTCAACAGCTTAGAAAACTGTTGTAGATAATCAGTACTTTTAATATTAATCGTTATGTTTATGAGTTAATAAATGTATTAGTTATAATAAAATATTAAACTAGTATTCACTATTATAGCGTATTTTTTACCATTCATTGTTCTGCAATTAAAAAATATACATATATTTTAATCCAACGTGCACCTGGGGCCACGGCCCCCCCTGAAAACTGAGGCTAGCTACGCCAACGAATGCCATAAATTAGCAACCAACAAATTAAAATTAACAAAACTAGTCATTAAAATCACAAATTTTTAAATGACCTGTAATGTAGTTTAAAAAAATATACCTATATACATAAAGTATGGAATAAATTAATTTTAAGATAAACAACCAATTTTGAGGAAAACTCATGAGACAGGTCAATTTTTGATTTAAATTTAATGTATTTTTACATAACAGTGAAATATACAGGGTAAACCATTTGTGAGTAACGATGTCATCGACATTTTTTTAAATGGCACTCCCTGTATATTTTTAAATTGTAAATTTCAAGACGATTTCAAGAATATATCATACTTAATACTTTTGAAGATACAATAATTTTAAAATCTGTATTTTTGAACACAATAAATTACAGTAAGTGTTCGAATTGTCTTCCTTCTTGTGTCCTAAGTGAGTATTAAAGAGTAGCTTACTTTTAAATCTGACAAGTTTTTACAATAATGATACCCAAAGGTATGCAAGCCGGTATTAATTTACCGAACACAAGTATGATATATTTTTGGAATCGTCTTGAAATTTACAATCTAAAAAAAAAAATTGTCGATGACATCATTAGTCACAAATGGTTTACCCTGTATATTTCATTGTTATGTAAAAATACAGTAGGTAAATTTAAGTCTCAGGATTTTTCCTCAAAATTGTTTGTTTAGCTTAAAATAAATTTATTCCATACTTTATATATTATGAAAACTATCAAAAATTTTTTTCTTAAATCAGAAAGAAATATTTTAAATATTTAATCACGTAAGTTTCGTAAACATTTTTGAACGATTCATTTTCCGAAAATATTTAATATATAAACAAAAATCATTCTGGCATTTTTTGTTTGTGTTTCCAGCAAAATTTTCTACTCATCCTATGTTAAAATATTTTAATCCTACGAAACTAAACCATAAACGATGTAACACATTGTAATGACAGCACAAGATTCAGACAGAAACAAAATATAGTACAAATAATCTGTTAACACAAAATCATACAAACAGGCAACGAGTTTTTTTTTATTATTACATTTATCATCCTTTTATGAATATTTTATCTACAATCTTATCAATAAATAAAAATTTGATATAAAGAACAAATTAAAAAAAAATTGTTGCCGATTTAATTTCCGTAGGTATAATACCACAAATATATAAACAAGAATGTACAATAAGCAAAGCAAAAATTTAAAGCTTCTTTTTCAAAATATGTATTTATAAAAAAAAAAGGTTTGGAAATACCTTTTTAAGTGTATTAGGTATTATCAGAACGACTTAATCAAATGACAACTTAAAATATAAGCTAAATATCTCTAAAATCCTTATCTTATTTAAGACTACAATTTTAAGAAAAATAGAACAATAGGTGAATTAAAAATTATGTTAAAAAAACTGATTATTATTTAATCAACTTAAAAAAAAATATTTTGATTATTTTATTTTATGTAAGACCTTTCTGATATTCCTTGTATAATAATTTTTCATTAAACTAAGAAGCGGGTAGAAACAATTCTATTGGTTTCGTTCACTTTTAATACATACATATAATTTTATAAGTATGTTAGAAAGCCAACGATACCAATATTAAAAAAAAAAACTATTGTGTGGAAGCAGATACATTAACAACGATACTACACAAAAAAAGAAGTAAAGCCAATAGGAATGAAGGTGTGTTAGTTGTATTAAAAAGAAAAAGCAGTGCAAGGAAATAATAGTTCTATATTTTTACGTGGTTCAAATATATTAAAAAATAATGTAGTCATTCAAATAGTAGGTGGGATAGTGTAAATAATGAACCCATAATACCAAATAGCTGATTTGAAATATGAGATCAAAGAAAAACAAAAAGTTAATTATTTAAAATTAAAATTATGTGAAATGTTAAATATTTTTCATTTCAGAATTCCGAATATGGAAATTCATAATCCCTCCAGATGTTTGTTCTTCCCTTGATAGTACGGTTAAACAATAACGATACGAGAAGCATTGCTAAAGTTCAAAGAATCCAGTACTTTTTGTATTGCCAATGTTCTTCTATTGTCATATTAGTGAACTTTGACAGTTTTAACATATAATTCAGTTGACAGTTCGATTTTAAACCGAGCAGTTTTGTATACCCGACGGAATAGGCAGGAAGTTCAAGGTTGGACATCTATAAAGAAATACTATAACAGACTCACTCTACACAGCGACAGACTGCTGACGCAGCCTAATTTGTCTCAGTGGCGCATCCAGAGTTTAAGTCTAGGGGTAGTGGTAATAAAATTTAAGTCTGAGAGGTAGTGGTTATATTTAAGACTTTATTTTTAATAATAATACATTTTAGTACCTATAAAAAGTTAGGTTTAAACAGTCTTGGGGGTATATTACCCTCATTACCCCCCCCCCCCCCCGTATATACGCCCCTGATTTGTCTAAAGTGGGAATGCTCGGTAGTGTTGATTTTCAATCGGCAACACCTACTATTACTGTATAAGAGAGATAAAAACAATAGTCGTCTGGTCTGGGTGTTCAATTAATACAATGCCAAAATATTTACAAAGCCAAGCATAGGAAATAATATTTCGTTTATTAGAATATTTTAAGAAAAGTGATTCTTTCCAATAATTTTGCAAAAAAAGTTGGCAGTACAACTTATAGCTAATGTGAATAATGATCCCAAAACTCTCACTAACATTATAAAAGAAGTTGCTGAAGTTACTTCTTAAAAACAATTGAACGAATAATTGAATCGCTCCATGTTAAACGGGCGTAAGTCTATTTTTAACAATTTGAGAAAACAAAAAACAACTGTCGTGTAAAAATTTTGTTGAACGAAAAGTTAGTCCAATAATTACGCCACATGGCATTATTATCTTCAACTAACTTTTCGTTAAAAAAAATATTTACACGGAATTTTTTTTTGTTTCCACAATTTGTTAATACATAGACTTACGCCCGTTTAACATGGAACGATTTAATTGTAAAAGGTGGCCAGAGCCCAAAGGGTAAAAGATCTACACCGATCACGCCCAAATGGACACCGTCCGAAGCCATATCTCTCACACAACACACGCCCAAACGATTATTTAAAAGTCCAAAAAGAGCTAAAAAGTGTAACAGATATTCTATTCTACAAAATTGGAATAATTAGATTTCATATAACATAAGGTATGCATTTAACAGTCAAAATTCTTAGTGAAAAATTAAAAAATAAAATTGCGTGGAGCTACACATCGTTAAGAATGAAAAAAATCTAATGTGTCCAACACATAACTATCCTGTCTAGTTATTACAGGCTTTTTCTGGTTATTTTATACAACTTATTGCATTACCCCTGTAAATGTTTAGAGGAAGAACTAAATATATACATTTTCCACACACATCTTATTCAGAACATTTGTTTTTAAATATATTCATTGCCAATGAAAATACTGAAAAATTTAAATTTTACATCTTTCTTTAAATTTTTCCATTACGGTTTATTTTAGAGAAATCATGTATAGAACAAAAATTATAGAGAATAATATCGTAAACAACTTTTATTCGTAAATAACAGAGATATACTTTAAAGTAAAAAACGACAAGCACCTTACCAGATGCTTCGACAATGCTCAAAATTTAATCAGCTCACCGCAGGACAGATTAAAGCTTAAGTTTTAAATTTGGTGTTTTTTCTTTATCCGTTTTTGAGTTACCTCAAAATTCGAAATTTGAACTTTTCCTCAAATATCTCGAATACGATCCATTTTAGGGAAAACATGCACAGAACAAGAATTGTAGAGAATGACATCACAAGCAACTTTTATTTGAACAATTTTCTTAAAAATCGAATTTTGAACTTTTTAATTTCTCGAGTACGGACCATTTTGGGAAAATTATAAATAAGACAAAAAATTATAGAGAATAATATCACAAGCAACTTTAATTTGAAGAATTTTCTTCTCCAAGCGTTAATAATAGTTATATTTAATAAAGCAAAAAACTATCTGCTATAAAGTACTCCCCACCCAGTAAAAGTAAAAAATGGTTTCAAATGGCGAAAAATGCGAAACAACAAGAAGATTCTAATAGAACGTCTTGGCATTAGGTAAACAAGAATAGTCTATATTAAAAAAATTAGATATTTCCATTCTCAAAATCATCCCATGCTATAAAATTGCAAGTGATGACTTTAAAACCATAAAACTTACACTATTAGTTAATCAATATATAACATTATCTTCTATGCATTTTGCATCACATATTCTAGTTTCTAGTTTCTTTGAAACATATTACTACAATGACATTTCTTGTAATAGGAAACCATCATAATTACTTTCAAAACATGTTAAATTTCAGTAAATAACCTAAGTATTTATTCCTTTAAAAGGAAATTATTTTCTGTAATATTTGCAATTTTTCATGAATCAATTCTTAAGTTATCCAAATTTAAAGATTTACTTCTTGTCTATAATTCTCATTACAAAATAAGGAACATCCATTATTATTTTTATATGAGTAACTTTTATGGTCTTAATGACTGATTAAATATTTTAATTATATTTGCAAATTGTCTCTTCTGTTTGTTTAATTTAATTTTTATACAATTATTGTTAAATGTATTATATTTTTAAATAAATCCCTTATAAAATATTTTTAGTTCAACAAATATTGAGTTTAATCTAACGTATTCAAACTGTTATTTTTTTATTATATCCTTTTTATTATAAATTAGTAAACATCATCACGAAATGGCATATATAATATTATACAAAACAAATGTATGATGCTACTGACCGATATTGTAGCCAGTAAGAAGGCGTGCCAACAAGTGCGCAAATCATACTTAGACAAATTAATCTGCGCCAGCTAACAAAAAATCAAAAAACCCACATGAACTACGGACTAGAACTCTAGCTGGACGCCGCGGCGCCTAAGTGCGAGGCTGGCTGTCAGAATGACCATCCAAATATGAACCCTATCAAGATCAAGTTGGATTTCTGTTTGGACAGATGGCTTCACCCAAACGTGAGTTTTGCGACAAATAGAAGAAGAAAAAAGCTATTTAATACACAAGAACAACTTTAGTTTCCCAGAGAAAGACAAAACTATAAACTTGGCTCTATTACCGGGCAACAAACAACCACAAGACCTCACTAATGCCAAATAACAGGAAGGGAAGACATGCAAAGCATAACAGAAATCAATCAAATGTATTGAGGGCGGAGAAATGAATCATGATGTAGTCGGCTCCTGAGGACAGAAGAAAAGCCAAAAGCATGTAACTACTTGAGGAAGCAACTGTTAAACCTGGGACGACATTCACTAAATAAATGATAGATCTTAAAACATTGCAGTGGACAAATGCAAATGGCAAACGCCTTTAAATATAATAATATGTTACTTTAGAGGATAGGACAGTTAATGCTGACTACTGACTGGTATATACTGCAATTTGTTTGCCGAAAGTTATAACTGAAATCAGACGAAACAACGTAAACCGACGAATGATCATGACACTCCAAGCTCTCACACAGCAAGACAAACTATAAAGTTTTCGGCCAGTAACAACATCCAAATAATGACTCATTGCCCACATTAATCTAACTTATCGCCCAATGACTTCTTATTCAGACACATCAAAAATGAAATGCGTGACAAGCGTTTTTCATAGCCTGAAAAATCTGTAATTTAATTCACTTATTTTGAAGGTACCTTGCTTAGAGTAGAAAAACTGTTTTGAAGATTGATTTCATCGTATTCAAAAGTTATAGATTTTAAAGGGGGATATTTTTAGAAGTAATAAAGCTATTTACATGTATATAAGACTGTAATGAAACAGACAGTAACCACAGCTTCTAAGACATGAGCTCTAATCAAAGATATGACATACTGGAAATATGGAAAAGGAAGATATTGACGATTTTTGGGGAGAAGAAAGTAAACGGAGTTTGGGAAAGAAAGTGATAACAAAAATAGTGAAAGCTCAAAGAATAAAGCGGGTGAGGAAATGATAGTAAAAAAGATATTAGACATAAACTTGTTAAATAATAGAGGACGAGGAAGACCAAGAGTAAGGTGGAAACAACAAGGAGAAAATTTAAAGAAAATAAAAATAGGAAACTGGGCAACAATCGCTTAAGATGGGAGAAAATGGAAAATGTAGTGATACAAGCACTGTACCAATTTAAATACCTCATTTTTTGACCCTACCGGAGGTGGAGATCCTATTTTATATCAACATTTATTTTGATTTTTTGGACATCCTGAAGTTTTTTTTCCAGGATTTAGAATCATTTCCCGTATTGTAAGACAAGAAAGAAGTAAAAACAGCTTTTGAAACTTTAGGAATAATGTATGCAATGATAGCAAGAGGATTATTAGGATTTATTGTATGAGTACATCTTATATTTACAGTAGAAATAGAGTATATACTCGAGCTTATATAATATAATAGTATATTATGCAACGATCATGTAATGAGCCGAAGGCGAGTTTCGTATGGTTTATGGGAGTGTATTAATAACCATTACATGAGAGTTCATACGCTATTTTTTCTACGCCAGATAAATAATCAAGAACTATAAATATTATATTTGTATTGAACACAATAACAGTAATTACTCGCATTTCTATAAAACATTCTACAAAATTATAATTAATGGTATTACCTCGAGTATTGGCATTACCATAGATTTTTGGGGCAAAATATTTTGTACTGCATTTTCTGTTTTCTCCAATATGTGTGGAGGAGTCGATGGTAAGTCTTCTATATCGTTGATTTCAGACATTTTGATAATATAATTATCGAAGTTTAGCTATCTACGAAAATTTAATATGTACTGATTTTGACAACTAAAACAATTACATAGGAATCTAGGACAAACGTCAAATGCTTAAATGATTAAAAATCTGTATCGTTATGAAAAATATCTGTATCATAATGGGTATCATGAAACGGATTATGGGCATATAAGTGCATTTTTATAATACGGGTGTAGAAAAAGCTATTTATATAACGTAATTTGTGTTTTGTTTCACATTTTCGCCGAATTTTAGCAGTGCTCCTCGTAACATTGAAATATTTATTAATTTTTTTTATATCTGCAAATAAAAAGGCTTTGGTTTGGTTCATTATTTACCTTATCCAACTAAATAAATAACTAGTTAAAAACGGATATTAAAGACTCACCTTTTCGTGAAGCCCTTGAGACTAAATTTTGAAAAAAATGAGGGTCTCGTGTGGGGTGAATCTCCCGGCGATCCTTGAGCGTACGTCGCCCTAGGCCTGGTCTGTCCCGAATGGAAGGTGCTCCTGGATGATGTATTCCTGGGGAACGCTTGCTGCCTGGTCACTGCGGGCGAAGCACTTGTGCGGCTAAAAATGAAAGAAAACGTTTTTCATATGCTTTGGTTATACCTACAGGAAATTAATAAATTCGGTATCAAAACGTTATACTGAAAAAAATGTTATTTACAAGGAAAACGAAACTGGTAATAGTGGTGCAAACAGGAACAGGTTGAAAAAGTTATTTTAAAAATTGTGTTCCAATAATTTTCTACTTCAAATTTAACTACAAAGTTTCATTTCGTTGGAAAATGTGTATTACGAAATTTATAATACTTATATGATGTCACAGCGATTGTGAAATTTCTACTAAAAAATCAGAAAGTCTTAAACTACACTTCCTAATTTGGAAATAATTTATTTTAAATTTTTATTAATTTTTGGTCATTCAAATACATTGAGAATTTTTCAATCAAACAATGTCTAAATAATAGAAGATTTTTTTTTCAATATTAAAGTTCAAGTCATGAAGGTAAAACATATATTTTATCTGATTTTCAAGTAAATTAGGTTTAACATTTACCTTTTTTTAATGAAACACAATTCTTTTTAGTTCAAAGTAAAAACCATTAGTTTTAGGATTATTGTTTAAAAAAATTACAAATATGTTACACTAAACTCGCTAAGGAAACTAACACAAAAACATCTACTTTCAGGTCACAGGAGATTAAAAAACATACATTATTTTGTTGTTCATATTAAATAGTAAATTTTTGATTTTGTAATATTATAAATCTGGAAATCAAGTTTATATTATGTTTATATATTAATATTTAATAAAAACTTTAAAGAGATAGAGACAAGAATAAAAAGGATAATTTGTAAGGTATTCGTCTTCAGCTACCAATGAAAAGAAAACGTTGAAAAACGCGAATGAAGAAAAACGATATCTGAAGAAGACGAAGAACTGTTATACAAAAGTCAAAGAATAAGGTGGTTAGGATACATAGAAAAGACAGATTGAGAAAATTGAGATTAAACTAAAAGGCATAAAGTGAAAGTTAAGAGCATGATTGAGAAATATTGTTGCTCTAGGCTTTCAAAACGTGTATACAAGTTTATAATTTTTAATAAACAATGTTTTCCCTATTAATTTAATGAGTCAAAGTTATTTTCCAAGGAATATAAGCTTGTTTTCAGAGTTACAAGTATTAAGCGATAATGAAGTTTCAAAGATGACCTTATTTTGATTAACTAGTTTTCTACGATTTTAATACCACATAGGAGTTATTATATTTATTGTTAACACCAAACCAAAAATTATAATAAAAAACATAAAAACACGAGTCTGAAAGTATAACAAATATTATAGGATAAATTCTCGATGTTACAATACATCAAATCGATAAAGATTGATTCACAAATAATTATTTTTGTTTAAATCATAATATTCAACAAAAAATGTATGTTTTATATAGTGTCTTTTTCTTACATTGAGAGCAAATTCTAAGAAATTTTTAGGTAAGGAAAGTAGTAAGCAGTTTACATATTTGAATGTCTAATGTAATTATTTAAGAATAGAGAAATGGTTGATCCCTGTGTATTTAATTATCGCTATGATCCGTCTCAGAGAATAAGATCAACTAATGATTACATGACAATTTTTTTTTACACACATTCCTTAACTATTAAAAATTGTATATTAACAAGTGCTAAAAATATATTAAACAATTAATGTTAAACTTAACAGAAACCCTATGTCAATGATTTTACACTAGTTTTTGTCTATGACGTTATTTCATTATATATTGGTATATTTTTCTTCTATAAATCATATTAGCGTTTTCTAAAATAAAGTTTATTATTATTATCTTCAGCTGCGTCAGAATAATGTCATGTCTAAAAAATTGGTATATCGTGTATATAGATTCCTTGAAATCTAGTACAGCACTAATACTAATTAACTGGATAAAATTAGTTTTCACTATTATTGCCGGGTTGTACAATATAATTAGAAGGATTTGCTCTCAATTTCACAAAGACACATATCTTATCTCCCTCGTGACCCATCGACCTACCTAGTACGCAAAGGGTCAGTAGTGGCCTCCGGACCACTACTACTGACCGAGGCCGATTTTACATGACCCTTTCCAGGCCGTAAAGTGTCCCCGGCACCAATAGCATCAGGGCTGCACATGCGGTTAGCAAAAGAATACAATTTTACTTTTAGTTTGTTTTTTTTTTTGGTGTGGGAGGGATAAATAAAAAATAATACGGGACGAGTAAACTAAGTTATGGGTAATTACTACTCTGTTTTTGACAGGGGTTTTTAGGTGGGCGGGAGTTGTAAGATGAAAACCTGAAAAATCTCGAGAAGCGTCGAATACTAGTAGTATCTGCGTGAAAATTTATTAAATCTGTCATGTTTGTTAAGTTTAAAACATTATTTAAAAATTTTACAGCCGGTTGCAAGAACGATCATTAAATACTGGGTGCATCAGAATTATGGGAACACATCGAAAGGTTATTTAATGCAATAATAGAAAATATTTGAGTACAAGAACCCATGTCCGAAAATGATCCCTAAGGTGCTACGGTCCCATTACGTTTTGAGTCAGTTATGTGAAAAAAATGTGTTTAATCTAGTGTTACAGCATTGTTTTTATTTACATAGTATTAATATGTACAAAAATAAATGAAAACAATGCTTTAACACTCGATCAAACACATTTTATTTTTTCACATATGGGTTCTTGTACTCAAATATCTTCTATTATTGCACTGAATAACTTCTACGACGTTTGATCACCATAGTTTTGATTCATCCTGTATTTATAGACTCATTAAACCCCGACGATTATTTAAAACTCATACAGGTTGCATTTTGCTCTAATAGCTAATGAGAGATCAGAGCTGGCAACGTCGCGTTCGTCGCTTCATTACTATTGTCAGTAGTGTTGTGAATATCCGTATCTTTTTACTATTCGGATAATACGTATTCGGAACCAAGAGATATTCGGATCATAGAAATAGTATAGAAAGCCGATTCCATATATCAAAAATGAAACCATAAGGAGAAAATAGTGTGTCGGAGCTCATGCGTATAACGGTGCTGGAGCGAACAGGACCGGTGCAAGTTTTTTATTGATCGAACAAATAGTTCGCACGATATTTCAATCATACATTTTTAGAGATGATTCTATACAAAAAACGATTAAAAAAATTTCAAGTTAAGGTAAATATGGTTCTGACAGTTCTTATTAAGAAAGATATGGCATAAAATATGAATTAGTTAATTTTCGGCAATCATTAGTACAGTAGTCATGAGATTTTGCTTGTGATTTTAAAAATACTTTCCAGAAAAACCACGTGCTCCGGTTTTGACTACGTTTATTATTAAACAGCGAAATTATATACAAAAACTTTAATCCACAATCTAAATTAGGTACTATCACAAGAAAATCACTGTTACAATAATTAATTACTTAACCAAAAACTAAAATACTTTTTAGGTACCTACGTAACCAGAAAGGAGCTGGACCATTTATCCTAATATTGATTTTCTCTCTCCCTACGGTAAAACTTAAAACAATAACAAATTGCCTATCTACTAGGGTCGGTAACTAAACGTATATACATAATGGGCGGATTTTGTTTATACTTAACATTACACTCGCGCATTTAAATATAACTATGCATATAAATATTTACAAACAAAGATACTTTTCCAAACAGGCAATCATTAGTACTGTAGTCACAAGATTTTGCTTGTGATTTGACATCTTATTTCATAATATCATTTGCTACAACTAAATTTAATCTGGGGAGTGCAAAATAGGGCCCAGGAATATTATGTTCGATATTTTTTTACATTTTGTCAGCAGAGACTATGAGTCGTTAGACAGAAAACCTTTCATGTTACCATTTTCAATATAAATTAAAAAATTAAAAAATACTACTACATTTACTTGGTACATATTTTATTTTAATTTTGAACCCTTTTAAAAGGGTTTTTCGGTTCCATAATAAAAATTAGTTGCTGCTTACTAGAAACATTCTATATAGCCTAAACCAATTTATAGTTTGTTTTCGATCAATTTAATACAAAGATTTAAAGTTTTTAGTCGATGATAACATTCCACACCAGCACATTGCAAACCTATTTTATAAATAATAGGAATAAACTTGTAAATCATTAATTTGGTAGTTATCTCACTCATATGATTTTTTTGTTTATATGAATATTTCGATTTCTAAATATATTTTGGCCTTACAATACGAAGCGTTTTGTATCTACCACTTTTTTAATGAACGATGAATGTTGACAGGCGTGTACCTTTTTCGGAACAAGAGGCGTTTTAACGAAGGAAATGATTTTCGAACTATCTAGTTAGTTTTCGGAAAAGTAGAAAACGTTTGAAGAAAGTTGTCAATAACAGTTTGTCGTTCATGTGTTTCATTTTGATCAGCTTTCATACTAAATTGCGTAGAATATTTTTCCGATTCAAAATCGAGATTCTCGATATTTCCACAGTTTATTTATAATACCTTCTAAACTGAATTTATCTATCATTTTATATACTTTATAATATATGTTCATGCCCTACTTTTCACTTTATTAACAATTTTTTTTAACATACTTCAAAATGGTAGGATATTCTCAATTCGTTGAAATATTTTTTTATGTATGTTGAGCGATAATTCTTTACCACGTTGCCCGATTTCTAGGATTCTTTTTGTTAGAAAAGGAAACAGTTTTATATACATTAAGTCAAGATCTGAAGATGGGATCCATAAGAAAATTATTAACATCTTTATTTTTAAAGTAAGTTTTTTTTTAAATTTCTTTAAACCTTACTGGTTCGAACGCCGTAAGGAATGAAGAAATGTAAATAATTGTTGTGCCAGCCAAAAAACGAAGAGGAAGTACCGATTAAAATATCGAGTGACAGAAGAGTTCCTAAGATTGTTGAGATCGGGTTTATGTTTTAAAATGCCTTAAAACCGATATCGATAATGTCTCCCCGTCGCTGGGCAGCCTGTATATAAATATACAGATCTCTATTTACATAATTATAATTCTTAGGTAGGTTTAGATTTGCAGACATAAATCTTGTAATAAATATAACAGCTGCCTAATACATTGATTACATTTTCATTAGCCAATGTAAAAATGTCTTTTATTGTACCTAGGATTTGACTAAACACTACACAAAACTAAAAATAAAATGCCACTTTCATCGTGTAATTAATGCCGCGTTTGAGAATCCACATCGTATGCATTTTTTACATCTCGAGCGTTTTTTATCCACATCGGACACATCTGTCCCATTACATTTACGTATACTGAATCACGTGATCAAAGATTTACTACTTACTACATCTCAGATGCATCCGATGTGGATTCTCAAACGCGGCATAAATAATAAACTACAAACGGTCCTGTAAGGGCAGCGTCATATAGCCTTGAAACACCGGATTTTAGTGCTATTGCCAGGTCAATATTGAATTTGTAGCTGAATCGCTTATTGAACATTAAAAATACGGTATTAATGACATTAATACGGTATTTGTATATATTTTTGGGAATGTAATTACACATAAATATTATTAGTTGATTATTTAAATGTTTATAAGTTATTTTGTGGCGATATTTCGTAGATATAAACTGTTTAAATCATATAATTTAAAAATTAATTAATTTAAAATTATTTTCTGTTAGGTATGTTTAATATATTTGGCAACACTACAGGGACAAGTCATGCTTATTGCGCAAGCTTCTAGACACACTATTTTGCGATGTCAGGCGCAGAGACGCGTTTTTATGCACAGTAGGTTTCAATTTCTGCTTAAATGTTATGTTTATATTGGTCTTCTATATTATTTCTATGATTCGGATTCATCATCCGGATACGTATCCATATTCCGTGTGTGAAATCATAATACGCAACCGTAAATACACCGCGACCTTGGGAATCGGAACCGGGCAGTGTTGTCAACCCTAGCAGAATTTATGTTTGAGAGTGAAGTAACAGGAGCTTTTAATGTTTTAGAATAATACAAGATAAATCTCAAATATTTTGTTATTTATCATAATATCAGAAACAAAATTTCTCATTAACTGAATTTTGTTATTATTTATATAACTTCATGTTACCTTTAAAATATGCAGTGCATGCCGACTAACCGATTATGAATTACAACAACGCTAGACGATTCCGAATTCCGATTTCGTATCCGCTGCCACCCGCAAAACCCGAATCGGCTCTGTCATAACACAGAACTTGCAGCATTCGATTCGTGTATTACGATTTTGTTTCTGTTCTTTTTGATACCGAATTCGTATTCGAATTTACACTATTGATTCCGGAATATCCGGATCCTTTTAATATTCGGATTCAACGGATTTTTGGATACGTATTCTTAAATCACTAATTGTCAGACTTGATGCATAATACAAATACTGTCAATTGTGTTTGCGAATTTTTAGTTTATGTGTATATTAAATATATTGACTTAATAACGATGACTAACCTATTTTATTAATCGTAGCAATGGTTTGAGCCACTTTTTTACGTTTTCCTTAAAATTACAGCAACATTCAAACAAACTTTGTGCAATCAGCTGACGCCAACAGACTGTCATTTGAAAAAGCACCGTTGCCAGATTTTCCACTTATTAGATAATGAGGGAAATTCAGTTATGGCATCATTAGCTATTGATAGATTTAACAATCGTTCTGGAAACTGGCTGATGACTTCTTATTTTAATGAAAACCTAGTGGTATTTTAATATTTTTAAAATTTGTTTTATATTGGCCAGAGATACGAGGTGTGGCTACAAAAAAACGGATGATCATTCTGCAGACAAACGACGAGGGATTAAAGATCAAACCTCTTGTTTCTATTGCTATCATCGTAAAGTTTGTGTTGTTCCGAAAACCCTTCCTTTAACCCTTTGTTGTCTGACGGTACTCCTAAGTACCGTCATTTTCGATCCTCAATATAATTACACGGAGAGGGCTTGGGTGCTTTATAGCTTGACGGTACGTGGACGTACCATGAATATTGCGATAGACAAGCTCGGCTTGAAACTGACCGTGCATCGTTGCTGACAGTTTAGTCCCAGTATATATATCAATCAGTATTGGCACTCTGAGGCGGCACGTTTGATCTTTAAAAGTAGAAATTTTAGTTGACACTTGACGTTTTCGGGATATGAAAAGTTTTCTTTACACGGACTTGGTATACCTGGTTAGTTGAATTTTTGTTCTGCTGCTTTTCAAATTTGTGTGTATGAGCGAGATGTGAGATACCTTTATAGACAACGGTTGAACAACTTAATTACTTTGAAGAAGAAAATAGATTAGATATCAGGGCAGTCTTCGCAAATGTGAGAAGGCAGAACCGTTTTAAATTTTTTTTATATATGTGAAATATTACTTTTTAGTGAAAAGTTTAATTACTTTTAGTTCAAACTATAACGTTAGCTTGTCAAGGAAAATATATAACACACAAGGTTAGAGTAACAAAATAGAGGTTTTGCTTTATTTCTTAAGAATTGCTCTAATCTAAAACTTTTCTATGTTGTAGAAATTTATTCTATACGTTATTTAGGTACTTACTGCAAAATCTATAGGAAAGTATGTAGTTTTAAATATTAAAATTTATAATGGAGACATATTTAGTGTAGTTTTTTTTACAAATATATACTCAGTGACTTGTTTTAGTGAATGAGTTCAAGTATGGCAGACTAAAATCGTTAATTTTTATTATGAATTTATTTAAAAATGGGAACTATGTATATGGTTTTCGTAGTTTTTACACTTGTAATAAAAATATCAAAGTTATGTTTATTGGCCATTTACTACACACAGCAAATTCATAGACACTATACATATCACTATTTGACATTCTTATTAAACTCATTAATTTAAAATTAACTTTAAACTGAGTGACTACACACAGAATTGTTTGAAAGCAGTCATAAGGTATAATTTATTTATTGGATACTATAAAAAATTAATAGTAGTTACATGTAGAGTTAAGTAACAAGAACTTTAAAAACAAAACAAACCTTTATATCTAGTGAACTTAATTTAGTACAGTCCTCAACTTTCTTAGGCTAATATTAACGATATCTATTTAGACCTTGCTAAAAAACTCATTGGTAACAGCCATTATCTTGTTAAAAGGAAATATACTACTTGGATCTAAACTAAATAATTTTTTGTTACTTATTGGGATTCTTAGATTAATCTTTGCCACATTAAAATTTATATAGTCAATCAAATCACAATCTTTGTACTTAACATTATTTAAAATAGAGTACAAAATATATCACAGCCTGTTGCTTTCTTCTTTGTAAAAGAGATTTAATCTTAAAACTATCGAGCATAGTTTTATATGAGATCTTATAAAGGTACAAGTATTTTTTATGGCATAAAGGTATGGTAAAAATATTTTTTGTACTTTTTCAATATGATCAATATGTGTGGCTTTCAAGGGCATCCATATTTGTGAAACATACTCAAGATGGGTCTTAGTAAGGCATTATATAATTTGATTTTGGTGGTAATTCTAAAATTTTTTTGTATTTCTGATTTAAAAACCCAAAGCTTTTATTGTTTTTTTAGTTATGTGTAAGAAATGGTTATTAAACTTCAAATTAGACTGAAAGACAACTCCAAAATCCTTTATCTCATATTCATGATTTAATGTGACATCACAGGTCTTGTGTCTAATGTAAAAAATTAAGAGGCTATGGATCCTTACAACTTAAAATATGCATATGTTTGTAAGTGTTAAATGGACGGATAAAAAGTGTTGTTTTTATTTACAACTATAATAAGAAACATATTATTTTTGATACCTGATAATCAATAAACAATATATTTTTTGGAGTAGTAACAGATTTATTAATACACAACTATTATTTTGTTACAAATATTTATATTATAATATTTATAATTAACATAATAGTTGATATAAGTCCTTTAAAAATAATATATTTTGATTTAATTGTTGAATTTATACATGAACAATTTTCCTTGTAGCGTTGTTCACATTTTGCAGAGAACTATTGTATTCTGCTTTTAGTTGATAAATCACGTACATGTAAACGGGTTGAATGTAGACAATGTTAATGTTTTTGCTACTACTGCTGGCTAGGAATGCTGGGCTGGGACACCAACACAAAAAAAACGAAGCACAAAGCACTAGATCAGTTTCTATCACTTATACACTTACAATTTACAACCATTCAAGGAACTAGCATGTTGGAAATACTTTACGAAAACATATTAAACATAAATCAGTCGAATACAATGTATTTTCTTCTTATACACCTTTTTAGCTTGATTACTTCTAGTACTCTATTTATTCCAATGTCCTCAAATAAAACTAGCAATAATACGTAACAATAAGGATAAAACACACACTAAAGTGTATTTGGGGTATTTTTGATCTAAATTCACTATCAAAACAACAAATTTTCCGTTTTTAAGCTGTGAATGTATTACAAAAACTACTTCGATAAAATGTAAACAAAAGTTTGTATTTGTGTACGAAATATGGATTGCCTGCGCATGGTAGCGAGTTTTTAACCGGATTTATGACAAGTGATAGGTTATATCCCGAAAACGTCAGCGCAGTAAAAGCTGCGTGTCTTTTTCCCGCCCAGGGAGTGTCATGGGCCTGGTTTAGTTGTCTTCCTACCGACGTATAGTGAGGGAGCATAAAAATAAAGTTGAGCCTTTCGTGTTATTGTTTTGTACTGTATATTGAAAAGTAAGTATATATTTTTGGTACATTGTAATGAAAGACGTTTTATAAATATAATCTTGCAAGTTTCATTTAACAATTTGATACCAAATGTTATAAAATTTAACTTTTCAATTCCAGAAGATATGAGGTTGGCTAACCGAGGAAATCATTGGCTAATCTATGAACAAACTAGAGGTCGGTGTGAAATGTGCAGTCGCAAAAATGTGCAATCTCGCCCACATTCCAAGTGCAACCTGTGCAATGTATATTTATGCTGCAACGAGAAAAAAACTGCATGGCAGAATACCATGAAATCAAGAACTAGTTCTTATTTTTTATTTGTTTTAATTATTTTTTAAAATTAAAAATAAATATTTGCAAATCAAATTAAATTTGTGTGTCTAATCCATAATTTTGTTGTCAAATAAATGTTTGTAACTGCCTGACGGTACTTATTGGTACCTCGATTGGTACCGGTTATTAAAAAAAAACTGACAAAGAAAAAATTCAAAAAAATTAATTTGAGTATTTTTTATTCATATTGGATCAGCTGTTCACTAAAAATAGGTTTTTTTTTGTTTTATTCTTAGTCCAGGCAACAAGGGGTTAAGTATTTGATCTATTGCTGAATCCGTAGGAATTTAAAAAGTAAGAGTTAGAGAAATGTTGGGCAAATTTTAACAAAACAATGTCATGTTTTTTCATCAGAATAACGATGCAGCCCACACTATGGCACGCTCTGTCTATCAAGCGGTTTTTGATAAAGTATGTAGATCACTGTATTGGAACATACAGCCTAATCACCGGAACTCGCCTAATGTGATTTATTTATTATCAAAGGTCAAATCAGCACTGACAGGAACCAGGTTTGAGAGAGTAGAGCTGTCAAAAAAAGCGGTGGAAACCATGAAAATTCTTCCAAAAAATGATTAACAGCACTGTTATGGCTAATGAAAAATTATCATGGAGAAGTCGTAGGGATCGTTGAGGGAAGAATATTGAAGGCGATAATGTTATAATTGTGAAAGAAAACAATAAACGATTTTATAGCATTAATCCGGTTTTTTCTAGCCACACCTCATAAATATAATAAGTACTTATTTCTTTTATTTTTTACATAACATGATTTTTCTTTAATTTTTCAGATTTTAACCTTTTAAATAGGTACACTTATTTCTACAATTATTTGTCTTCTGTTTCAGCAAATTTATCAAAAAGAAACAAATCATAAAATATCAAAAACCTTTTTAACCAATTTGGGACCAATCTTTTCACCTCTGAGTAAAGTTGAAATAACTACTACTTGCTGATTAAACTATGGGCTATGTGTGTTAATCTGTCAAGTAAACCTAAATATAACTTTACTCAGAGGTGAAAAGATCGGCTCTTAAACAAAATAAAAGAATGAAACTTTTTTTTATCAAATTACCAATAAATTTTTACTTATTTGGCGATAAAATAGAAGACAAAAATGTTAATTGTTAGATATTAAATTAACTACTATAAACTAGCATTGGCTAGTTAAAGGTAACACAGTTTTACACTTTACAAAACAATTACTACATATATGATTGCTAGCAAGGTTTGTATATTACAAGAACATATTTTCATTAAAATTGTAATTATTATATTTTGATTATTTCATCAATTCCTTGGATTTATTAAGCAATATAATTATACTTTTTAATTTATTTTATTCGAAATTAATGTTTAAAAATTTCAAATCCCGTGAACCGCCCTTTGGGAATTAATCATTTGGTACACGAAAAATAGAAAAGAAAGTTTCAAAAAAACTTTTTACCCGATTGTAATTTATGAATCGTAAGGTGACCAAAAAAGAAACTGAAAATCAAATTTTCGAACCTCCCTTTTTTTTGAAATCGTTTTTACGCGAAAATTGTAGCAAAACAAGTTTCAAACAAAATTTGTGTTTATCAATATTTTCTACAATTTATTTCATTGGGTCACTACGCTAAGATGATAAATGCAAAAAGTAAAATGCGTCCAAGTTCCCAAAAATAAGTTTTTTCTTTTTCAACCCCAAACCAATTTTTATCCTAAAACTGCAAATGTAAAAGTTATTCGTCTCTAAAATACCTACAAAATGTATTCATATATTTTTTTTACACCCACATAGATATTAGCTATCTTACGTACAGCTACCACATTTAAAAGGATTGTATTTTTTTTCTAAATCCCTTACTTTTTATGACACTAGAGTGTTATGGACCCCCACCCTCTTTCAAATACTCACCTAATGTATCTGTTAGTGCATTTAGAAACAGCGGCACCATTGGCCAAACATATCACATACTAAATACATTTTAAAAATTTTTATTAACAATAAATTAACCGAACTATACAAAAAACTGATATCGCACGTGCACTTCCGATATATATTTCGTTTGAAGGCACGAGAAGTACTGATTCATTTTTAATATACTATAAAATATAAAAACCCTTTACATATTGATATTTATGATTCACCAACGGTGGCTCATTCTGAACGATATCGCAAAAAAAACATAATGATTGTCCCAAATTAAAATTCCACTTTATATAAAATTCGAGGTCGGTGAAGTTGGCACCCCCAATGATATTTTTGCAAAAAGAAAACTATTGCACCAAAATGCACTAATCATGCACCAATATGCACAACTAATTATTTTATGAGGCTGAAATTAGAGACAAACCACGTGGCGGTCCGTTAAAGTTTCGATCTTGTTATTCGGCAAAATGTTTGGTTTAAGTGGACTTCAGTATCATAAAAGTTTAGAAATAAATAAAAATTAATATATTTACTGAACAAAATGGATTAATAATTCAATTTGAATTATTAGTTAAAACAAGATAATCTTAAAAAAAGACGGGGATAAAAAAAACACATTTACAATGTGATTATAAATTTAATTTTTATACCAAATATTCTTTAGGTTCTTGTTAATTGATTAAACAAATTATGGCCGAGCCATGATTTAAAATATATTTCTTAAATCTTTGTAAAGGCAGGTTTTTTGTCATCAAACGACTATGAGAACAGAGAGACAAAAAAAAACGAATTAAGCACGAGATTACAAAAACAAACATTTAACACGAGATTCCTAATACAATTTTTATAACAAATATTCAGTAAACAAGAATCAATAAAAAAATAATAAATCATCAAATAGCAAGACCTCTAAATACGATTGTTAGTTCTTTAAAAATGCGAGGTTTTGCGAATAACCATTACTTTATCAAAATGACAAAAACCAATATTTAGCACGAAAATCAAGGTATAATTTTAGGACAAATAGTTCAGTAAATAAAAGAGAATAAGTTATTTCCTTTTTCTTACACGTTTATTCGGATACTTTATTTGTATCCGAAAGCTATATCCCGGTATTTTTCAAATTTAGTATCCAGTATCCGTATCCGTGGCCAAATTTGTATGTATCCGGATACCGGATATTATTTTTGGTGTTCGGATACTACTTTTAAATTACTGTACCAACGTATCTAAAATTCTATAAGCAATAATAGTCACTGATCATGTTATTATATACCTTTGTTGTTTATATAGCCATTTCATATTTTTTATATCCAGTCCATATTGTCTTTAGAAGTGAAATATTTGTTTTATTTACCTTTTGAATAACCCTGTAATTGGAAATTAAATAAGTATTTTTTCAATATTACAATATTTAAGATTCAACTGCAATACTTAAATGAATAATAGTAAAAGAGAAATATTAGTTTATTATGATTAAAACTACAAATCATCTCTAAAAAAATTAAAATGTGAAAAAAAATAATAATTATTTTTATGCATTTTTTTAAGAGAAACATTACTGTAACCTACATCGGCAATGACGAATTCGATGTTTCACTCAGTATACAGACTGTCGGAAGTTTTTAACCTATGTATGTCAGATATGAGTTTGGGGGAAATAAAATCGAAAAAAAAAAAAAAAATTCGATGGGTAAATTTATCAAAATTACACAGTTCGAAACTATAAAATTTCGAAGGACAAAAGACAAAAATTAGAAAAGATCGAAACACATGACCGAAATCGCATCTGATCGAAATTAAAAATGATAAATACATGATCGAAATGGTATAAGATCAAAATCATTATATTACAAAATTAATAAATTATTTTTTTTTTATTTTTCTTATTTTATGTACTTTTTTTACAAAGCAAACTGTGATGGCTCCATGCCGCACAGGTTAGGTAAATTAGTTGTTTTTTGAATTTTTCTCATTTTATGTGTAATTTTTCTACGAAGCAACTACTCGTGATTAGAGCTGTAAAAGTAACGAGAAAATCAATACCCGTATGTATTCGTTACTTCGGATCTGACTACCCGTATAAAAATATTCGTTACTCGTTACTTTCGTTACTGTGATACGAATCTACAGAACGCGCATCGTGTGGGCCTCGCACACGTCTATGCAGATGCGGAATTGATGTCGGTAACTAATCGTACGTACGGATTGCTTCGGTTGTTAGGTTTTGGTACTGTCTAACAGATTAGCATCAAGGCCACACTCGCATTTCGCATCGCTCAACGGGCCATCTCGCATACCGAACCGGTGGTGGTATGTATTATCAAGTATTATTATTGTGCGTTATGCGACGATGCGGATGCGAGTAACGAAATTTAAAATGCAGTAACGAATTCGTATTTCGTATCTGACCGACTACCCGTTACTGAGTAACGAATACATACGGTTTGCCACAGCTCTACTCGTGATGGCTCTAGGCCGCAAAGGTTAGATAAATTATAAAAATTTGACTAATTTACCTAATCTGTGCGACCTGTGGAGCAATCGAGAGTTGTTTCGTAAAAAAAATATGCATCAAATAGAAAAAATACAAAAAAAAACTAATTTACTGATTTCATAAAATAATGCTCCTGTTCGATCATAAATCATTCGTTCAACTGAACAAATATATTTCATATCCATTCTACCTAGTAAGAACACTGCAAAAAAATTAAATCCACCAATATCAGTTCATATTTTAGTCTACTATTATTTTTTAAAATTTTATTTCAAATAAGTGACTATTCCGTCAAACTAATTGTCAGTAGGTACATTTTTTAGTTATGATTGTATACATTAAAATGAGTTATTCTTGTGTAGAATCGATAAATAAATAGCATTTTTATTTCGTCTATATTTAAAAAAAAAAAAAACATTTTAGTGAAACTATATGAAAACAATTTATTACGAGCATTAAAACTAAATTGTTATGTGTGGCAATGGAACAGAGACTAGGTCATCTGCTTTTCATGCAGAGGTTCTGGGTTCAATTCTAGGATTGGAAACTAATCTCTTTTTATGTGAATATATAAATTAATAAAAGTCATAAATTATTTTTAGATTTGTCATTTGAAATAATTTTTAAAGTTGTAGGTTTTCGTTAATGGGTCATAGAACAAATATATTGTACAACTCGAATGGATAGTTCGTATTGCACTCAAGACGATTGAGCCTATAATGTCGTGCTCAACTTCATCTTCGTGCGATATGGCCTTCATATCCACCACTCTTGTTTTCCAAACTACTATTTTAGGACCAACCGTTTCAGAAATAAGTCAGGTACTACTAAACTAGCGACATGCCTTCTAACGCCGCGGCGAGTAAGAACTTAAAAGTTAAAATGATACACTGTGACTACGAGTTTTTTAAATTTTGAAAATTCAATAGTGACAAAGCTTTTTTCCAAGCTTTTCTTAAGTTAGAAATTATTCAGAATACATTGATTAAATCATTGGAATGTGTCTTGAATCTTTTCTTGTCTTTTAAGAGTTAAGTAACTTTTTTAGAGATTTTCTTCAAACTTTCTCTAATTTTGTTTCCTATTTAGAAATTAATAATTAAAATGGTACTTACCCTTTCACATAACAAGACAAGCATTTTTAATGACTATACGAGATTTCTGCTCATGAAAATTTAAATAGTTTCATTAGAACTTTCTGCAGCTTTTTTAATAACGGAATATATTCTATGGATTTATTTTAGCGGATGTTTCTGGTGATTTTTAATGACTCTGACGTTTTAGTTTTTAGAGTTTAGTTTTTTTTTTATAAATTTTCTTCTTGTTCACTTATTTTTTTTTATTTTCTGAATTTTTGTTTGATCTTGGCCATGAAAGTTTCACACATTTAACTGTGTATATTAATTTATATTTGTTTATAGAATTGAAACAAAATTGGTAAATTATACGAGCCCAGACGCACATGAATTGGACCAAAACAAATAATAAACACAATTTTATTTTTCTGAATTACAATTTATTTTACTATTATAAATTCAACGGATACGATTAAGCTTATTTAATACCATGTGGTTTTGATAATTAATCAACAATATATAATATTTTTATCGACTACAATAATTATAAAATAAACAAAAAAGAAAAGTAATGTCTGGCGCAAATTAATTGGACCATCACCCAATCGTAATGATAAATATTTATTTATCCAATAAAATCTCTTGTATAAATTTTTCTGGAAATTATATTATCAAGTGGGCGTTGAAGAAATAATTTATGACGTTTGTTGAGTGATTCAATTTAGTTACTTGTCAAAATGGTTCGCGGAAAGTGTTTATCTGACGATTTAAAAAATTCTATTGTTGCGGCCCATAAGAAAGGACTTTCTGGACATAAAATTGCTCAAAATTTAAGTATTTCTCAAGGAACTGTAAGAAATATAATTTCAAATTTTAAAAAAAACCGGAAATGTTGAAACAAAAGTTAAAACTGGCCGTGTTTCAAAGATTACCGAAAGAGATGATCGTGCCCTTCGGACACTTATTAAACAAGATCGCCGAGCTTCTTCTCGAGAATTGGCTGTAAAATGGGCCCATGCAATTGGTAGACCAATTTCAAAAGACACTTGTTTGAGGAGAATGAAAAATGGGATATGGATTCTACAAGGTAAGTTTTTACAAGAAACACTTATCTCATCTTAAATATTCAAATTTATCATCTCACTTTAGGCAAAGGAAAAACCACTTCTCACAGAGAAACAAAAAAGAAACCGATTGTTATGGGCAAAAGAGCACCGAAACTGGGTTCAACGTCAATGGGATTCAGTTATCTGGAGTGATGAAGCTAAGTTTGAGGTCTGTGTTGGCGATACACGAAGCAGAGTTATCCGAATGCCAGGAGAAGAATATCACAAAGATTGCCTCAAAAGAAAGGTTAAGTTCCCGGCATCTGTGATGGTCTGGGGCTGTATGTCCTCACAAGGAGTCGGACATCTCCTTTTCATTGATGGCACTGTCAATGCTATAAAGTACAAAAGTATTTTACAAGAAGAATTGTTGCCTTCCATTAATGAAATTCAACTGACAGATGGAGAATTTAAATTTCAACAAGATGGCGCAGCCTGCCATACAGCAAAATCCATAACATCATGGTTTCAGGAAATAAATATTCCTGTTTTAAACTGGCCTTCAAACAGTCCTGATCTATCTCCTATTGAGACTCTTTGGCATCAGATGAAAAAAGCACTTCGAACTACGCCAGTTCGCACAATTCCTGAATTAAAGGTTAAAGTTCAGGAAATTTGGAATAACTTTCAACCAGATTACTGTCAAACATTAGTAGGCACTATGCCACAGAAAATTGAAGCCGTAATAAAACGTAAGGGGGACGTCACACAGTGGTAACGCTCACTAAATATTTGGTCCAATTAATTTGCGCCAGACATTAATTTTCCTTTTTTTTTTCATTTTATAATTATTGTAGTTGATAAAAGTCTTATATATTATTGATTAATTGTCAAAACCACATAGTATCAAATAAGCTTAATCGTATCCGTTGAATTTATAATAATAAAATAATTTCTAATTCAGAAAAATAAAATTGTGTTTATTATTTGTTTTGGTCCAATTCATATGCGTCTGGGCTCGTATACAAAAAATACTACAAATATAAAGTTCCACCATTTAAATGAAGTTAGTTGTGCAATTTTTAATGCAAGCCTGAATACAAATTTTCATAAAAAAAGTTTACTAAGTTGACTAACTTAATTTTTTTGTTAAATGCTGAATATAAATTCACAAATAGACTAAGATTATTCTAAATGAAAAATTGCTTTTTTTGATTTAAAAATTTTAATTCAATCTTCATTTCGTTGAATAAATTATTTGCTTTAAATAATAAATAATGGTACCTCCCCCTTGAAACATTTTTGTTTTATTATATGATATATCATTTTTATATGGTAATCTTATTAAGCAGAATGTTTTATAAATAATTACTTTTCGTCGTAAAATTAATAACAATGTTTTCCTCTTGTGAATTACATTCGTGGAAATACAGGGTGGGCAACCGGTAACGCTTCAGTCTATAGAGCCAAAACCTTTTTAAATATATTTTCGCAGTGAAATGTGTATCAGAAAAGGCAACGATTTAAAAATAATTTTAAATACACAGGGTTCTCCAGGAAAGTGATACATATCAAAGTTAGAAGTGTCACAAAATAAAACGGGGGGTAGTATGGGCCAAAATATGCAGAAAAGTCTTAATAAACATATGTCCGCAAATGAATGGTTTCAGAGATACGCAGTGTTTTGTATCATTTTTTGATTATCTTTTTTAATTCTCAAAAACTTGCTATTCTTATCGGAGTCTACCGATGTTTTTTCATAGATACTATTTGCAGTTATTATTTTGTTGTGGGTGAATAATTTTATAAATTTTCGTTATACCTGTTTACACTAATATTGAATTAGCTGACATGCATTTTATGTACGGTCGTGCAAATGGCAATGCGAGGGAAGCGCTACGTCAGTATTTGAACATCTCATTTAACTCTATGTTGTTATTGATTGTTTATAAATATCATTGTTTTTTTATAATAATAAAAAATTGTTATAAACACAAAATGGTCCGTATCTCCGAAACCGTTAATTTGCGGTCATATATTTATTAAGACTTTTCTGCTTATTTTGGGTCATATTCACCATTTCATTTTGTGACACTTTTTTTTTAACACCCTGTATATATATTTGAAATGCCCTCGCTTTTTCCATTATAACAATACAAAATAGTATGAAATTACACAGGGTATTTCACATGCTATAACCAGTTTTATATGAAAATCGTATTGACATTTTAATTACCAGTATACTGCATAAAAACAATTGAAAAACATTTTTTTGCAGTAAAAGTTTTTCGATATTAGTAAATATTTATGCCAACGCAATATTTTTTCAATTCAAAACAAATCTATACAGGGTGAGTCAAAACTTAAAATACTACTATTTTATAATACCATTTAAAAGTGCCATAATTATACTTGCATTTGAGTTAAACATTACCTATATCTAAAGTTATTAGTTTTGGGAATTTTTTAATTTAAATGAAAAGGTAATTCAGGAAATACTTTAACTGGTCACCGGTTAATAGGAAATAGGCGTTTTGTAAATTAATAGACTTTAACCAGCTATAACTTATTATTTAAGAGTCGGCTACCGCTTGGTTAATCGCCCTATCCTGCATAGGTGCCTGATTAATCTGTTTTCTCGAAAACTGTATAAGATATCATTGTCAATTAAAAACCTCCAATATGCAAAAGGTCAGGTCTTTCCTTGAGTAGTAATAAAAAATTAGATTAGAATTTTTTTAGTATCTTAAACGAGTCTGAAATTTTCCAATTAAATGGTTTTCTTTGTTAACATTTAAAAATGCATCCAGGACAAACTAAGACAAAATTAAAAAATCTATTATTACCCGAGGTAAAGTCTATTCTTTATCTTTTATTTGGTACAAAATTTGTCATAATTAGTCGAAATTTAAGAAAAATACTAGATTAATTGTCGACCTCTGCATAAAATTTAAATTTAACCGGCATCAATCATTCATTTCGGTTCTATTGTGTCCCTCCTTGTCTCTCTTGATACACGCTGGCGTTGCAGGACCGGAGTTCAGATTTATAAATAGTAAATAGTTATTCTAGTTTTTAATAAAGAAATTGCCTTTTATACTATTTTGTGATGCTAAAACAAAATTGATTTTATGTAATTATTGTGGAATTCGTTCAAATTGTATTTTTGCCTATTGTTTTATCACAAAAATCGAGATATTTTTAGAATAGTTAATAGCGTTTAGTTGAAATGCAGACTTGGCTCGCTACTTGAAATATACCATTTGAGTTCTCCCAATTAATACACATGAGAAAGAAGAAATTAGGCTACGATTTTCCGTAAGTCATATGTACCCCCTCCCTAGATACACACGTGTCCCATTCAAGTATTGACTTGTTTTGAATGTACTCACAATGTACTCTCAGTTCGCTGTTGTTTAGTACATCTACGTACGGCATTTGAGACACAAGTGAAGGTAGTTTTTTATTGTTGTCACGGTGATTTTTGTAGTGTTAATTAGTGAAAAAGACAAGCAAAATATGGAAAGAGATCTCAGAATAAGTAAAAAAACAGGACTTTTTTTAAGTGCGAAGAGAAAGAAGCATAGAAATCTTGAAAAATATAATTTGTAAGTATCTGAGTACCAATTTATTTCCGCTTATTTTGAATTAGTTTATTAAGAGTTATTTTGGTTTACAAACCTATATTGCGAAAAGAGAAAAAATTAAAAGTATTTTTGGCTTTACTCTGTGATTATAAAGAAACTAAATTTAAAAGCATTTTAATCCGACCAATTAATATCTGTATTCTAAGAGAAAATATTTACAATTTAATGCAGAAATGTCACAGTTACTTTATGTGTATCTTTTTTCTTTAGAGCCAGACGTGCAGGTCTTCCGTATTTAACAAAAGATGTCGTCGTTAATTCGGTTGATAACCAGGTTCATATTTTGTAAGTAGACAAAACTTTTAGGTCATTTCTTTTTAAACTTATGGGTATTAAACATTTTGTGTATATATATAGGGTGGATCGATATCTCAGAAACCAGATGTAGAAAAAATTTCATAAACCTAATGGTGTTTTTCACTGGCACCGGCAATGCACACTGATTATACATGTATCTTTGTCTATCAATACGGAAAAGAAGAAAGTGAGAAAACACTCAGTGTCAGTGCCAGTAAAAAACACCACGAGTCTAAGCGTTTTTGACACATTTAAATTTTTGTGTCAAAAATGACGTTTTATAACCCTAATATGTCAGAAACGCTTAGACCTAGGTATAAGACATAATTCAAATAATGTGCCTAAAATATTGAGTAATTCCAAAAATATTAGGGTGTCGTATTTAAAATAAGCCACTTAAGATCTATTTGCGGTACAACCGATGGTGCCCAATACATTCAAACATTTTAGCTAAATAGGACCCAAGACAACTAGCAAGTGTCCAAATTTTGACATTTTTCCTACATCTAGTTACTGAGATATCGATCGATGCAATTCCTGGGGGCCCACCCTATATATTACTTTTAATTAAATTGCCGTACAAACTTTTCGAAAATTAACATATTTGGTGTTTCGGTGTTTATCAGCCCCCGTGATATGGTTATAATGATTTAAAAAAAATGTCATGTCATTGCTAATAAATAAAGAGCGAAATATATGCAGAATGCATATATATATATAGATATGCATTTTTTGCATATTTTACCAAAGTTCAGAAAATATTGCATATTTCACTAAAGTTCAGAAAATTTGAGAAAATATTGCATATTTTCGAAAAAAAAAAATGTATTACTATGCTGTGCAAATTAGAAATTGTTTTAACAGAATATGGAGATATATTTGAAATAAAGACCTTTTAAATTTTTAGATTTGTTTTTAAGCGTCACTTCTTGTAAATTAGTTTTTACGGGTTGGCATACACCGGGTTTTTACCTTAAACTAGACGAAAAAATTAACGAAGTATGTAGATTCTTGGCTGGGCATTCTAGAAGCTTATTAGAGAATGTCGACACAAATTTGGTGGAGCAGTTTAATGCCATGATTGCACAAAAAGTAGGTGGTAAAAGGGTAAATTACACCCAAAGAAGATCATACCAAGGTAGATGTTTTGCTGCCGTTGTTGCTAAAAACACCAGAAGGCCGCTGTTTACTGTTTACAAGCATTTGCTACATGGACGTAATGCACATTTTAATATATTTAATCATGAAACTAGATTAAAAAATAAATCAGAACGAAAAAAGGGATTGAAAAGGCGTAAACAAATATTTTCTACTATAGATACAAATTATGGACAGGAATGCAAAAAACCAGATATTGATAAGGCTACTTTTGATGCACTACAGATAGAATATATAGCTGATTTAGAAAAGAGTGAAGAAGAATTTGTTGAACTAGAAAAAAGAACAAAACTACAAGCAGACTCTGCAGAATGGCTGCAAATAAGAAAGAAAATTTTAACTGCATCCACATTTGGCCAAGTTTGTAAAATGCGTCAAACAACAGGCTGTAATTCAATAGTTCAAAATATATTGTATAAAAATATTTGTACAAAAGCGACTGCTTGGGGCAAAAATAACGAAGATAGAGCGAAAGGGGTCTTTGAAAGAAAATATCCCAATTTAAAGATTTTAGACTGCGGAATTTTTATCAATAGTCAGTGGCCATTTTTAGGAGCTTCTCCAGACGCAATTATATCCAATGATAGTCTTTTAGAAATTAAGTGCCCCTACTCAGCGAGAAATACAACAATTAAAGAAGCAGTAGAAAGTTGGTTAATTGTGTATTTAAAAAGTTCAGGAGATGGATTTGAACTTAACAAAAATCATAATTATTTTTATCAAGTTCAAGGGCAACTCAATATCTGGGAAAAAACGACCTGTTACTTTGTAGTATGGACGTTACACGATTTTGTGTGCCTGAAAGTACATAAAGATGAATCTTTTTTTAAAAATATAATGTTAAAAAAATTAGAAA
This sequence comes from Psylliodes chrysocephalus, assembly GCA_927349885.1. Lineage (NCBI taxonomy): Eukaryota > Metazoa > Arthropoda > Insecta > Coleoptera > Chrysomelidae > Psylliodes > Psylliodes chrysocephalus. Next base: position 32,656,014 of record OV651819.1, on the reverse strand, counting down.
TGTTTTATTACAATTGCCTACTACCAGAAATTATTGATCCAAGACACCCCCGAAGTATAAAAATCAGAGATCCTCAGTACATATTAGATGCCCAGGAAAAATGCGCAGAAAGGAAAAACAGTCAAGAAGGAAAGAGAAAAATCCAAACCAGTAAACCAGATCACAAAATTAAGAAGCAGAAAGTCCTTGAAAATCCTAAAACACAACAGCTTCCAGACGACTTATCCCATTAAAAAGTGTGATACATAATATGAAAGTACCTGTGGTGGTTAATATAGTAATGTTTAAACAAAAACTGGTTTTTGAAAATTATGTATTCTAAATTATTCATAGTGGGATTTTTCTTATTTTCTTCTTCATTTTTTGAAAATGAACTTAAATTTACATTTTTAGAAATGTAAGTCTTGCTATACCTTTGAAATTTGTATTATATATAGAATTAATAGTTAGTACTATTTACTATACTTTGTATGAGATCAGTGTTAATATTTGCTAGAGTAATTTTTTATTTGTGTACTTATTAACAATATTGTAAAATGTTTCTCTGGCAAAAATGTAATCGACATGTACAATATTTATACATACTGCTGTATAGATATTTTAATTGTTAATAAAATTCTCCGAATATTTTTATCCATTTAATTGAAAACTATATTTTTGCAACATTTTTTATCATAGTACGTAATAATTACATGTTAATCTACATGTCTAGTGTTATACTGTTCAAAATTATTTAATACAACTGAAACTGAAGATCCTGTTGACTCTACATTTTTCTATAATTTGTTTTAATTTTGTTTTGTTTGTTAAAAGTTTGATTTAATAATATAATAAAATTATGCCACAATTACCTAGCTATTATTTTTCTAAAGTACTAGAATTTTTTGGAAGAAAATTAATGACTTACGATTTATCTTCGCTCCAGTGCAAATAACTAACGAAAATTTTGATATAAAATATCACTGCGAGAGTGTTTGTGCAACAAGAGGAGCGTCGATCACAATGGAAAAAACCGCTATCAATTCAACGGCCGAGGCATTCGCCCCGACGTTTAAAAGCCGCTACAGGTTTTATTATTAAAAATAGACCACGTATTAATTGAGACAAAATGCAGCTCATTAAATTCCACAGTTTTGAAAAAAAAAAAAAAACATTTAAATAGCTCTTTGCATAAGAAAGTTATGGCAAGGTGAGTTAATTTTTGTTTGTCAATTTGTTATCTTTTTTTAAATTATACTGTTTTTTCATATAGTTTACAACATTTTTGCAAAAAACAAATACACCAAAAAAAAAGTAAATTGAATAAGGAATAAAACAAAAAAGTTGTTTTTTTAACTATTTTAGCAAAAAAGTTAAAAAGTTAAGTGTTCAAAGTTAACAAAAAAAAGTTTTTTTTTCTGTTTTTTTGCCTATATCTTTTGTTTTGTCCAATAAAGATGGTCATCAATTTCCATTTTCAATGTAATAAAACATATTTTTTCAAATAGTAAAGGTCAAATTTGGTTATACCTCAGTTTTTTTATGCATCCTAGACCGGGCTTTCCGTCCTACTATAGAAACGTTAAAATTATATTTGCAATCGCGCGAAGTACATTTTGGGCTGGATGCTTTTTACACCTTTCCGAATAAAGGAGCCACGCCTCCGAGACTGGTTTTAGAATTTCAGGTTATGTCAGCATCGGCAAAGTGTTTCTCGGTAGCGGACTCTTAATGAATAAATTTTTGATCATTTCTAATAGGACTTTAAATCTAGTAAAAAATAAATACCAATAGTAACCAACCACAGGCTCATTGCCCATTTTATTCTAAGTATATTATAGGTACTTTAAGTTGACTTTGAAAACCCCCAATACTGGCATATGACACTTCGTTTTTACTAATATCATTAGTGTTGCAATTTGCAATTTTTATTTTTTTTTAAATCTCGCCAGATTGCCAGATGTTTTTTTTTTAATTTTACAAATTCACACTTCATTATGGATTTACAAGCGATGTAATTTTTTTTTAACAAGAATATATTTTTTTTGTTAAACTTTTTTCCACTCTTTTGGGACTATATTTTCTAGGAATTTGAGAGTCGACCAACATTATATTTACAGTTATAGTATAAAATATTTTTGGTTTGAAAATGCAAAAAACAGTTTTTGGAAACTTTGACGCGCTCTACTTTTTGCATTTAACATCGTACCATAGAGACCTAATGAGATAAATTGTAGAAAATATTGTTAACTAAAACTTTTATATGAAACATTTTCTACTACTAGCGGAAAATCGATTTAAAAAATTTCATTGTGAATCACCTGTTCATGAATTAAAATCTTGTGAAAACTATTTTTATTGTACTATTATAGTAGAATATTTTATAAAGAAAAACCTAACCTAACCCTCCCAATAAACATCTAATATAGAACAACAACGGTACTCACCCTGGTACGTCTGTAGTGGTCAAATTCGTTTTTTCTGTACTATCTGACTTGCCGTCGTAGCTTATGGTAGATCGTCGGCCTAAAGATAATGGTTGGTTCTTAAATACAGTTCGAGCTTTAGTCGGAGCTTGTATACCTAATATGAAAAAAACAAAAAATGGACGATAGACGCTACACTAACAAAAGGATAGAAAGGATACAAACGGGGAAGGAGATACATAAAAATTACAGAAGACAAAGCTGGTGAAGGTATTGGTTGAGCTTAACAAAAAAATAATGTAGAAAGCGGTGAGTGATGAGAATGAATAGTGTAAAGCAGGATTAAATTTGATTGCAAAGAATTTTTCAATTGTAATTTTTCGGTAGGAAACATGTTTAATTACATCGATCCTAAATTAATTTTAAAATAAAAAAAAGAGAATAACGGTTTAGGTACCCCATTATATTTTGTCCACATTCAAACCTATAAGACTTTAAAAATAGTAGAGATAATGAAATGCGGTTTTCATTAGTCTTTTTTTACATACGGGGTTATGATGGACAAGTAATGTTATTTTTAACAGACACGTTATTTGTGAACAGGTTGTAATTTCTGTGTGTTTATAAAATAACAGACCTGTTAAAAATAACACAGGTTGTCAATCATAACCCCCTTAGACTATGTAATTTCAAACAGAAAGAGTCTTTTATATATTAAGAAAGGTAGTCTCTTCTAAGTATTTAGTATTTATTTTTAGCCTTATATTTGGATCGATACAGACTATATTACATGGAGGGAAACTAAGAAAAAAATAAATTGACCCCCACCCGCCACTTTTACCCACTCCTGTTATTCCACCGAAATGGTAAGGGATTGATAGCTTCAAACTAATAGCGAAGCCATAGGCCCCACTTGTATCGACCTACCACCTATTTTCTCCTCTCTAGTCTAGTAAAGCCAAAAACTAGTAATAAGAATCAGAGAATAGACCCCGAGGCCTAAAAAATTTGAAACCACCTCCTTACCCGCAGTAAAAAAAAATCATTTTTTTTTTAATTTTAATAAAAGGGTGCTACACTTTCTGGTTATAGGGAATTTGGCATCCCCTCCCCCAATTCCGGCGAATTTTACTTTTAAATTTTGCATTTTTATTGGTATGGCGATTTTTGTTCCCCTCCCCCCTCAAAAAAAGCTGATAATTGAGTTTTGGAATGTTATTAAATTGACTTAACATTATTTGGCAGGGACCTTTATAACCCCTGAAGCACAAGTCACTCCGCCCCCAAGAAGAGAAGGAAGGAGATGGTGAAACATTTTTTCACAATTGGGGTATTTAAGTCATATTGGTTGAACAGATAATTTAACAATTTTAAAAAGTAAGAAGAGTGGGCCTACCTCCCCCTTTTTGACGGGGACGTTTTCTGAACTATTAACAATTATTTTCGATGTTTTATGACAGTGTGCCAGTAAGGTCGAATATGGTAGAGCGCTAGGGGTTTCGCCTTTTTTAAGAGATTGAGTATTCCTAAAATGAAAATTTGAAATTTTTATTGTGCGGGTAATATATGGAATCAAAGGCTGAGTTCCTCACCCACCACAATGACTATTTAAAGGTAATCATTTAGTGGAATACACATATTAAGTCTATTTACACTTACATGCTACATTTTTAGAAAGAAACAAACTTTCTGAATATCTAATAATATAGGTACATTGTTTCTATTTGAAATTAAATAGTCCGTCATTTCCGGTTAAATTGGAAGTGAACAAAAAGGCAGTTATTCAGAAAAAAACATATAACAAAATCAGAAGAAGACTGGTGAAAACCTCATTAATTTATAAGTTAGAAAGGGTCAAAATATAACTGGGTATGAAGTAAATCTTTGTTTCTAAAGTAATGTCCTTCTTGATAGCCCAAAAAAATTCTAAAAACGATCAAACACTGAAATGAAGTAAAATCAATTTGATTTTTAACCTTTGCAATTCAAATATTACACAACTCTCTTATTTCACAACTTATTTAAATTAATATTAATGTCTACTGTCAAATATCTAAAGTGTCATTAAAAATATATAATTTACCGCTCATGTAAAAAAAACCTGTATAAAATAGCGAAATACATAATAATATATATATACACTACTAGACATTTTTCCCCGGATTTTTGCGACAATTATATAATTTTGTTAAAAATATGATTGGTTTTCTTAATTTACTCCAAATAAATGTTACTTGGTCAATTATTTGTTTTATTTCATCTAATAATTAAATTTGTAGGGTGGATCAATTATAGAGCACTATTAGTTGGATTAGTGTCAAATGAAAAATCAGATAGGAATTGAATTTTAACAGCCGATGCCACAATTTCTGAATTTGATTAGAAAGAAGTTACCGCTGCGATGACGGCTGCAGGTGAAATTAGTTTTTTTATATTATTTTACAATGTTTAAAGTAATCAATAAAACACAAACACTGTAATTAATCAAACATGCAAAATAAAAAAATTGTTCTCATGTACCAATCAGAAATGGGTAAAATTTCTTGAAAATTGGCAAGAAAAATATGGAGGAACTCACAATATGCCAAAGAAAGACCTATAATTCATAAAGAGAATAAGAAACAGACCTTCTTCATCATAATAAGCAATCATTACACACCGTGCACCATACAAATACTTATGACAATGTCAAGACGTGTTTAATAATTTCTCAATGTCTTAAATTAAAAATTTCCTTTAACTTATTGAATTTTGATCCTATTTAAGTGAATATGAAGGGAATGGTAATTTTGTATGTACAACAAATATTGTTTAATATACGAAATTAATAGTGTAGTGACTTATAGAGAGATGTATAGAACTAGTCTACTTCTACCTGGTGATGGTTCAGCTAGATTGAATCCGGTAATTCCTTGGGATCTTAGAACAATATCCAGAGGGTACATACTTGTTGCAAATAATTCTGTCTGGAATATTATTATATATTGTCTGATTTCTTAAATTTTTCATATCTGTTCAAATGGATTAAACCCTTTGACAGTTTGGATACAATGATGGTCGTAATATTATTTGCAGTCATCTTAATAAGATTAATGTCAAACAAATCAGAGACAAGAAAGCTCAGTGGATCGGGCAAACAGAATAGTTCCAGCCTGACATATACCATCTGAGTGGTAGAAGCTCACCAAATGGACACTTCTGTGCCAATAAATTATGCAACAGACTAAAAAAAATAGAGACATCTAGACACACCTCTCGGCGACGTTATTATGGGCTTTGTCGAGTTGGGAGGCAGTTGTAGCGATAAATTTAAATTTTGCCATTACACCGATTTCAAAACTGTTATTTTATAACCTTCTACTTTGTATTAGTTGTCCCCACCTTTAATCGTCAAAATAAAATACTATAATATATCGATGTTGAAAGTTTTGTAATGAGAGAAACTTAATTGATACAAATTTATTCCTTATATGCGAAAAAGATTCAAAATATAAGTTTTTCGTTATTTTAGAGACTTAAATCTAGCAAATATTTTGTATCCTTTCTAATTTAAGGAAGGAACCTATATCAAATTAAGTTTCTCTCTTTCCAAAATTTTGAACATATAGTTATTTTATTTTTCTGATTACGAGGTGGGAACATACGAATTAGAAGGTTGTGAAATCGAAGTAACGGTAAAATGTACCGTTATACAGTCCCTAGACACCTCTCAGTGCCGTTGTCTACTGAGAAGCAGTTCCTATATACCTCTAGAGGACCCACAATGTACATAGTGAGGCCTACGTAATGTGGGACAACCCACCCTCCTCACATTACAGACACGATAAGAACGAAGCAATATTGTAAGGAGGTGATGATATAGGTTTGGTACGAACATTTCAAACAAATGGATTTTAATCCAATTTAGATTATCCTAGTCTGCGCCATGTTCGAGAATTGCTTAGACAACAATAATTAACATATTTTACGTACTGTAACACTTTTATATAAACATTTACAATTTTTTTTCAGACACATTTCCATGCCACTCAAATTTACTAACCTTGTAATCTGATTCCCAAAGTCGGGGCTAATACTGTATCCCCTAGCGTTAATCTAACATTATGATGATGTATTAAACCGCCTCGGGTCCATTGTTCTGCGTTTTCCTTGCCTTAAATATGAAAACATTGTTATTCAATGCTTCCGTCTTACTTTGACAATACCATTTCTATTTAATCTATGCAAAATGAAATTACCATGAAAGCTTATTTACTTTACAGTGACAATTTTCACAAAAATGTTATCATAGAATTTTTTTATTAAAAATCTATATATTTTTTGTCTCCAAATGGCAGGTTTAGATAATATTTATATTCTCTATTTCATTAAAAAATCATGATTATCATCAATAAACTTAAATCAGACCAATTCTGCTATGTCGTTCAGTTTCTTTTTAAATTCAGGTTGGCAAGGAAAGTTAAATATCGCTCAATCTGTGTCTAAATTCGTAGATCTGTCCGCATTTTAAACACTTAAGAAACATAAGCCAGCCCTTTTTCAATGATAACCACCTTTTAAAAAGGAAATGAAACTTTGTAACAGAGAAACTGCAAGGTCAAGACATAGCTCGGATTAAAAAGTAGTACCGTCTTTCATCTCTCTATTAACACACTGCCTCTCACTCAGGCGTTGCAACTAATTAATTTACACTCATGGTCAAAAAAATTTAGTCTATGTTTAAGGCAAACAAGGTTTTTAGGAATCATTTTCTGACTACATTTTTAGAAAAGACATATTTGACAAATGCATACTTCAATTGCACTTTATCTTAAAAAAAAAAACGAAAAAGCCTACCGATAGCTTTTCTTTATTCTGAAATTCTACTTGCAAGACGAACACTTTCAAGTCGAATTATAAAATCAAATAATGTCAGGCTTTTATAGAGAAGTGTACAAAGCTGACATTCGCCGCTTCAAATGATAAAAATGACACGAACATCCTGGATTTAAAAAGAAACTGACCGGCATATGTAACTGGTGATCTGGATATTAAAATATTTTGACTTAGAAATGATGTCAAAGCATTTATTTATCCTTAATGTATTGTTAGTTTCTACATTTAATTAGACATTCATTAAATAAACGATGTTTGTATTAATTTGAACAAATGGCCACAAAAACACAATATGATGGGCATTTCCATTAAACGACACATTTTTAACATTTCATTCCTTCACATTGTTGACAGCAGTTAATATGATTTGACATTCGAATTATGTTTGACAGCAAAAACGTAATTTGACATTTCATTCTTTAACATTGTTGACAGCAGTTAATGTGATTTGACATTTGAATTAGGCAATTGACAACTGACAGCGAGCGTGTTAGATACTTTTAGACAATTGACAGCAATGACGTAATTTGACGAGCATATCATCTAGTGGGAAATCAATGAATTAGTTGTGAAACTGAGAGACGCATGATCTGCCAAAATTACCCGGACTTACTATTGTCGGTGGTGGTTTTGGGTTGAGCACTGGCAGGTCTGGCATTAAGTCTGGCACTGTTCTCTTTAATCGTAGCACTGTCAACGGTATTTTGACGTTTGAAACCGGATGATTGTTGGTTGTTAATTTGCGCGGCAGGTACTTGCGGTTGAGCGCCCGCTCTTAGAGTTTCACCTAAACAGAAATCGAAATTCGTTTAGTTTCATGGTGAAAGAGTAGGATACACTTTTTGATACAGTTATTTTTCGACGCCCAGTTCTTATGGTTTGGTTGAATTTAGAGTTTATTCCATAAAGTATTCACATTTACAACCTATGAAATTAATATTTGTTCAAGGTTCAAAAGTAAGGTCATAATTAACCGATTTTTGTATATGTGAGAGATATAAACGAATTTTCCAATAACAAACTATATTCATAGGTATGATCTAGAAAATTAAAATAACAGACAAATGACTGTTATTTAAGTGTAAAGTGTATCAAAACTGAAAACATTGTGCAAAAAACTGATATATGTGATAACTGGTAGTTCATTAGTATGGGGAAGTCCAATATCTCTCTTAACATAAGAAATAGAAAATATTTTTGATAAATGTTATAGGGTTTACTTTTTTGTGTATTTCTTAAATACTGTCCTTTATATCTGGACAGCTTAGATGTCAAAGTTTTTAAATAATATTCTTTTACCATTGATTTCAGCGTAAAATGTTTCTTTACATTTCAATGCTAAGTTTTTTATTTCTGGAACGTTGACAAAAAATGTGAAAAAAAAAAAAAATACTAAAAAATTGTTCATGACAAATATTAAAAAAACTTTGTTATTGACAAATATTTGATAAAACAAAGAGCTAAAAAGTCTGAGAGTATCAGAAGTTTATTGTTATGTACAGACAACTAATCAACTTGCTAATCTTTAAACATTTAAAACTTCGTTTTTCTCAAATTGGTTATTTTTGATTACAATATGGGCCCTAAAAGTAATACTTTTATTTTAATTGATAACTTAAAAATAATAGAAATGAAAGAAACATTGGATTTCCTCACACTAATGTATGCATTTATATTTAAATATGATTGAAATACGAATGAAATAAGATAATGTGAATTAAGCACGTTTCGATTCTATATTACTAATACCTCATGAAATCCAAACCAAACATTTAAAAAAAAACTCTGAAATCACACATAAAACTTATGTACAACATTTTTGTTCCTCGAAAGCAAGTCCCATGTCGTCGAGGTTACTCACAAATCTACTTCATCTAACAACCAACAAAACACCTACCTATGGTTCCACCTGAAAAGAACAGAGAAAAATCCCAGTCAGTTACACACAAAAAACACTAAAGCCACAGCTGGATTTATTCAACCTGCTTTTTTTTGTTTTTGGTAAATATTTCGCATCGCAAATTTTGTTTAAATTCATTTTTATTTGCGTTGTATTTTTATTACGTTGGAGTATAAAAACAAAACTCGAAAGTTACCGGTATTGAAGTTAAAGTGGTATAAAACTTCTTGCTTTGTATTTTTAACTATTAGTAGACCTCTTAGTAAATCATTAATATTTATGGGCCAATTATTTCCGCTCGGAACTAGAAGATTTATAAAAAAGTTCAGTTCAGTATTATGCAGCTCCAAGCTATTATTTTTATAAAGAATGAAAAATATATTTATAAAATAAATGTGACTATGTCGGTGGCTCAGTCGAGCGCTCATGTAAATTACTGGAATTTGATACATAGGTTCAAATCCCAGAGCAGACAAATGTGAATTTTTCGTTAATTTGTTTATGTTTCTGGTATTAAAATTCACTCGCATGGAGGTGAACTAATAATAAAATTATAAAAATATCTGTATTTGTAATAAATTAAATTTACAATGCATTGAACAGACATATGTTAACACTACTAATAAAAAAAATACATAAATCACACTATTTTTAAATGGTTTTATTTATCTTGACATGATTGTTGTTGTTGGGTCAAATTTAGTAATTACAATTTTACCCCCTTTCTGTTGATCGATTGATCTAAAATTTGATACACACATTTAGTTCTGATGACAATACACTTATGTATATTTAGTATCATTGTAAATTCAAGAATGGCGAGTTAAATGAAGGGTCTTGACTGGTAGAATACATTACATCACAAAAAACAAATTCAAGATGACCACCACCACAAAATGGCGGATTTCATATTTTCAATTCCCTTAAAATGGGTAATGGGTATCAAATGAAAGGGCTTTGCAAGTAAAACACAGTAGTCTATACATTAAAACTGAAATCTAAGTATCTAATCAAAAGAAAGAACTTCGTTAACTTAGAATCGGGATTCAAGGATGGATCTCCCACCAAGTCAAGATTTCAAATCGGGTCGAGGACTGTGTGGCATTAGGGTGGCTAAAAATGATACATCGTTAGTGGTTGACGCCACACGAAATACAGATAATTTGAATTTAGCTAGTTATAATACCAACAGCCATAAACAAGACTGAAGGCTTGCCAACAGAACTTAAAATAATTTTAAGAGCAAAAGTTATGTTTCGGTCTAATATTGACGTTTCGAAAGGATTAGTAAACGGCACTATCGGCTATATTACTGAAATTTTTTGGCCTCAGTTTCGTTCGGATCGTTGCAAGAGACGGCATACACCTTATTTACCCTAAAGCCATACAGTTTCCAGCAAAGTTGCCCTTAATTTTGTCATGGGGTTCAACTGTCCACAAAATGCAAAGCAGCACTGTAGACCAAGCAGTTGTGTATTTAGGCTCAAAATTGTTTGAGGAAGGTCAAACTTTTGTGGAACTGAGTCGAATAAAGTCTTTGGAAGGTTTATGTATTGAGGAGCCAGACTGCAACAAATTGACAGGAAAGAAACCTTGTAATGAGAAGGAAAAAAACAAAATTTTAAAACACTATAAAATCAAAAGTCATTTCCAATTTAATGTAGGCATTTCCTTATTTAATTTTTGTAGAATTTCTAGGGCAAATAAAGATCAGAAAACAAATCCAAGCAGAAATTCTCCTACCAACTTCTGTACAATAAAATATTCAAGAAAATGATCAGACAAGTCAATTTTTATATCTGATTAAACAGATTTCGGCAATAAAGAATTAACACTAATTCCATCACCTTGCTACTTCCTTGAAAATTTTAAATGGAGATATGGGTAAACTGATAGGATATGCAACTGATAGCTTTATTAGTTTTGACTTAAATTAAAAATATAAAATTAACTAAACCTACAAAGCACGACACTATTATTTGGATTATATAATTGTAAACTGATACTAAGATTACTGATAATTCAAAATATTCTTCATTGACTTCTCGACAGAAAAGTTTATTTTTAATTGTTTCCCTTTTAAAACTGTTTAAGTAAAAAAACTAATAAAATTATCTTTCAAATTAAGTGTCACACTTTACAATACGTAAGTTTTTATCCCGGTAGAAGGCGCTAAAATAAAAAATAACGCAATGAATAGTCATATTGCTAAATTCTCCATAAAATTACCTTTTCAATGATGCGTCATACTTGGTACCTTCTTTATTTGAATTGTATTGGTTAGAGTGACAGAGGGGAAGGGAATGACATATACAGTTGAGGATATGATTGAACGATATCCCCTCCAAACTAAATTAGCGTTTTTTAACATCTACGATATTAATACCCAAAAACCCAATGTCAGGTTTTCATTCGGCCACCTTGTATATCAATAATTATCTTGTATATTTAAGATGTCTACAAATACTTAAAAACAGCAAGAAGTTTTAAACCAGATGATTCATATTTTCCATACTTACCGCAATTAGTAGCTGCCATTTTCTCTGTGCTTGGCAAATTTAATTTTCAGTGTCAGCAGATAGTAAGCCTATTTTCAGGTTTTTTTCACAGATCTGGGGAAATTTGTAGAGTAGATGTGACAATACCGCATCGCATGCCCAATAATTATCCAGAAAATTTGTACCTAAAGGCAACACCGCTTCTCCAGTAAACCGTTCAGTTTGATAGATCCCTTGTACAGATAACGAGCAAGAGAAGGGCTCAAATGTCAACCAATTTTCTGGGCAATTATTAGGCGTACTTACCAATGAAGAATGTGTGACCGTGTTGCCAGAACTACTCTACAAATTTTCCAAGATCTGAGGTAAATCGGAGAAAGTGGAGTGAAGTGGTTTACTAGTGTTGAAGAAAAACAAAACGCAACCTCAAAAAAATCTACTTAGCTGTGCATATCGACGAACTTGGCAGAAGCGTGGTGATAAGCAAATAAAAAAACGAATCAAATCAGACACCTTTTAAACAAAAATAAAAAAACCGACTTAAAAATGTAAACATGCTAATTATGGGTATATAAAAATTGAATATTAGGTAATTAAAAAAAGGAGCTACATAAAAAAATGTGCATAGATTATAAAATATTAATAATTAAAAATGATGATTATCGATAACAAAGAAAATTTAAAAAACAGATACGAGTAAAGTAGGTAAATCTAATCTAAGATTCACAATAATAAAAAAATGCATTCAATACAAGTAACAAATCGAGTAAAATTGGATATAAATATTTTTAAATGTAAAAGGGCGACATAAATAACAATTAAATTTTTAATAATAATAAAAAATATTAAATCGACATCCTTGGTGACACCAAGATTATAAAAAAGCAGGTCGCACAGACAGCAAAAATGAAAACAAAGAAAAAGGAGTAAAGAAAAATGGAAACAAAGATTCCACTAACCTCCGCTAGATGCCCTTCTGTTCGGTTTGGCGTGCGTCGCCGAAATCGAACGATGCACGCCTCTGTGTTGAGGACTCTGTACGGCTGGTTGGGGGGTCGCCTGCTGTTGCCCTGTCATGTTGCGCAGGGACAAACTGCTACCACTCCTGCTGCCGTCGCTTTCCGGCTAAAATTAAAATAAAAATTGTCACGCAACATAAAATACATATCAAGTTTGAAAATCTACGTAAGGCATTCGGCTGTGTTTTCCTTCAAAAGCTATGGATCACAGTAAATGAAATTTCGGTACCTGTCTCTCCAATAAAATGGGTATATCTCCCCCAATTAAAATGTATTTAAGTGAAGCTTTAGATCGAGGGGTAAACCACTCCTGAAATACTAGTACGTTTTCACTCAAAATTACAGAAATCATTACAAAAAAGGCGATTTTAAATCAGTTACTAGACATGTGACCAAGTCAAGTGTGGTCAAGGTTCTTACGTCATTATAATGACGTTCTAATAATCTGATTTAAAAATGTTTGGTTTATATTGACACTAACTTCACAATGGGTATAACATTGGCAGATATCATGAATTTTTATTTGTGTGTTATGTAATAGTAGTAGGATTTGTTTTTGAATTTGTAGGGATAAAAAATAAATATTTGTTTTGTTTACTGATCATGGATGAAGAGAAAATTGGTATTATAGTTACTTTGGCCTCTGAAATTTTATCAAAACTTTAGCCATGTTCATTAATAAATCCTACCTTAAAAATAAATTGGCTTTTCATTTGCAGAAACCTTAAATGCGTCCATATCTAGGTACTCAGCCAGGGTTGCCAGAATTCGCGCTTTAGGCGTAATTGTCCCGCTTTTTAACTTGCTGGCATGCGTTACGCCAAAGTACAAAAATGCTCCGCATTTCACCTTATTGCTACGTTTTTTAAATTTAAAGTTATATACAATGATATTTTTGACAATGTTTGACCTGTTTTTGAGAAGCTCAGAAAAAGGAATCTGATGGTTTAAATAAATGTAAGCGGAGGACCTTTTTTTAGATCTCTACAAAAAAAGGAGCTTATTTTATAAAAATACCTGTTTTTTAACCTGATACCCTATCGCCACCATTGTCCCACTTTTCCCTTTCGTAAATCTTTCTTTCTATTTTACAAATAACACAACCAAACAATGATTTAATAATTAAAAAGTAAAAGTTTTACATTTTTCATTTCATTTGACATTTCATACCTGTGATGACCACGTTTTTACTGTAGTCATGTTAAACTTGACTATTTCAAGACAATATTCAATATGACGTCATTATTTTTGATTTATATCAGTGTAGTCAATCATATTCAAGACATAGTATCTGATTTAAAATCGCCTCAAATGTTCTCGAAATTTCCGAAATCATTATCAAAATAAATTCGTTGCTCAAAATTATAAATGCAGCAGCTTGTGGATCAAAAAACATGTGAAGAAACAAAATAAAAAGGGTCATAGTATAAAATTAAGGGAGATTTTCAGCGAAATCACAAAAAAAAAATCAATTTTAGATGATTTCCGAAATACGGGTACGTTTTGACCTTAGTGGTTGACCCCTCGCTTTGAACGAAATAATAGGTCAGGAAATAGAGACATACAAACCGAAATATTTAACTTTTTTTTAAACTTTGTAGTAAAATAAACTATCCAATTTTGCAACTCAATACAGGGTCGGCAAAATTGTTAAAATGGCAAAAAACTAAATTAATGTATTGCTGGATGACTAAAAATGTAACATGGCTGCAAATTTGATATCATTTTCTTTTCAAGATCTGGAGCTGAATTTGCAGCCACTTATGACTCCGGCAAAGTAATTAATTGCTGTTAATTAACATGTTTGCAAAATGATAGTATAACTCGCTGTTGAAAGACTTCCAACATATTTTCGTTCGTCAGTACATTTTACTTAAACCACTCCTGACATTTTCTAGAAACAATCGAAAGCGATGCTTCACTCTTCTTTGTGCTAAACACAAACCACAATATGTTAATAAATGCTTTCGCGTGAGTGCTGGTTTGCAGATTCACCTGGTTTAATGTGCTTGTAGATTTGCAACTTTTTGTAGCAAATACATGAATGTTGAAAATGTTATGATCCTTTTGTATCGAAATTATAAAACTGTTCTCACATTTGTTTACATTTCTTATCAACATGTCTTCAAAAAAAAAACAACTATGTATTACCTTTCTTTTTGTAATGAATTTTTATAAAACATTTAATTATGAAAGTAAATATTGTATTTAAAACAAATAAAGTAATAAAAAATTTAAAAAAATGATTGCATTTATTTGTAGTTCATTTACCAAATAACTAATTAAAAGAGGAGGAAAATTCACTTCACAATCTGATAAAACATTAAACAATTCTTCGAATACTTAGTATTATTGCCTTCTTAATGTACCAGCGTTAGCTATGACTAATATTCCAAAACTCCTAGTATCGAAAAAGAAGAATATATTTTCATTTTTTAAATTTTAAACTAAGTATTTATCGAAAATCTAGCAAATTACTTATTTCCGCAGTTATTCTTGTTTTCTCTTTTTTTTTAATTTTATATCACAATAAAAGTGTGTATTTCTATTTTTTTCTTCTTCTAATTTTGACATATAAAGTGACATCTTTTGTAATCGCAGAAAATTTCAAAACGATCTACTTTATGCAACCAGTTGCATAAAGTAGCACATTGTGCAACTGATAACGAAAAGTTGATTATGTAACCAGTTTCGAAATGAAAATAAATAATAGCCATTCATGTAACCAGTTACGGAATGCCTTATTTTGTGTAACGAGTAAATATTTACGGGACGAGCGGAGCGGCACAAAACGGCATTTTCGTAACGTGTTGCATACAAGATTTTTTCTAATTTTGATTTGATTATTTGAGCCGTTTATTTTGAAAGTGGCCAAGTCCATTTACACTTAAATTTAAATATCTAAGGGTTTGTGTTAATTTTGTTTAACTGCATTAATTAAACCGTATTAGTTATTCAACTAATGCAATTGTCCAAAAACTGAGGTTAACTTGTTAAATACTAATTAATTAAAATTACCTTCTTCACTGCATTCGGACATTATCGATAATGAATATCTTAATTTAAGTATAAATGGACTTTCAAAATAAACGGCTCATTTATAAAATAGTGTTTGGTTAAACAATGATTCACCATCAATCTTTTGTAGGTACTTTCATCCAATCAAATATTTCAGAAAATTGTTGTATTTGATTTCATTTTTTTTTTAATAGTAATAATAAAAATAAGGCACATATGCAGTGTTGCAGATCTAATTTTTACCCATTATCCTTAAAGGCGTATGTCAAAATTTTACCCTCAACATTTCTGGACAGTTTTCAATAACGGTGTTGAATTATTTAAAAAATAAAACGCAATTTACAGCTTTTATTTTTATGTTTTCTTTTTTGTTGTTAAAGGTAATGTCAAATATGAAATGTCACTATTCATTGCCATTTTTCGATTTTTCGTTTTTTCGATTTAAAAACCAAAAAAGAGGCATTTTTATTTATTTTCATTTCGTAACTGGAGCATAATGTTCTACTTTATGCAATTGGTTGCATGAATTAGATCGTTTTGACACTTGCTGCGATTAAAAATGTCACTTTATATGTCAAAATTAGAAAAAAATGCATTTTTTTTTGTTTTTAAATTAAAATTTACATTGCTTTTGAAAGGTTTTATCGAAGAATGAATGGTTGGCAATATATAAAAATAGATTTTGTCAGGAAACTTACGATTTGTAATTCTGGTTCCGTCGCTAATTTAAACAGTCTTGATCCATACTAAATTTCCTCAAATTCATCAAAACACTGTTTTACATGACACTGGCATAACTTTATAGAGAAAAAACTAAAAATATCAATATCCATTTACTTATGCAAAATAACACACTTTCTTGAAAACTAGTGATATTTAAAAATTAAAAGTATCAGATTAGTATGAAGTTAGGAATAGTCATGTTAGACGATTTGACATTCACCTACAATAAGTAGGTATTTATTTTCTATAAAAATTCCCTAAATACATGACTTTATTGTAAAAAAAACCCGAAAAAAATGTCTTATAATATGTAATTTAACGTTTAGCTGGCCCGACAACACAAGTGGTTGAAATGAAATATAATTTTACAGGTAGTTATGCAACTAACAATGCATGAAATAGGGATGGACGATATTTTTTTTCACAGTGACAGTCGTGACAAGACAAAATGTTATGCTGGAAACCGAAAAAAAGAAATGGAGTTAAATTATAAAGGAATAAAGGGGATTCATGCCCTTATTCTCTTATGAAAATAGATGATGCTATTCGAGGCATAAGAGAAAAACGAAAACCGTTTCGTAAGTTACAAATGTCACTTGTTATTTCAATCGCTCCAAGTTGGAAGAATATACAGTGTATGCGATAAAGTTGGATCCATATGGGACTTTTTTTAAAATTACGATTTAAAAAAAAACGTCGTAGAGCAATCAAACACAACAATTTTACGAAATATTTGATTGGAAGTACCTACCTACAAAAGAATGATGGTGAATCGTTTTTAACCATACACAATTTTATAAATAATCAAGTCAAAATTAGAAAAAATCTTGTATGTAACACGTTACGAAATGCCGTTTTGTGTAACTCGTTCATTTAGCGATACCTCGCTTCGCACGTCCCGCAAATATTTACTCGTTACACAAAATAAGGCATTTCGTAACTGGTTACATAAATAGCTATTATGAAATTGTAATTATTCTAATTAAAATTTAAACGATTGATAAATATTTTGTTTAAAATCTGAACAAAAAAAATATTTTCTACTTTTTCAATAATTGCAATTTTGGGATTAGTCATGGCTAATACCGATCCATTAAGAAGATAATATTAATTATTCCATGAATTGTTTAACTTTGTATCAGACTATTTATTAATTCGAAAAAAATGTATTACAAATAGAAGCAATTCAATTTTTTTTATTTATTAATTTGTTTCAAATGCAAGGAATCAAATATATTATTTAATTATTTACTTCCGATATTTGAGGTATTTCTAACTACAGCTAATTAAATTTCATTACTATGTAGAAAATGTGAAGAGGATGATAATTGATTACCTGCCTGAACAAGGTTGCAACCAACAATCTTTCAGAAACATGCTACGCATGAAATATAATATTATTCTTACTGTAATCTGCCTAAAAATCCATATTATTAAGGTTCATTTTAGCTTACGGAAGTTGCCTTGACCAGAAAAAGGTTGTACATCAAGAGCTTTGTTGTTCTGAAAATGTTGATTGTAAAATGTGTTTTTTTGATGGTTACAACCTTGTTCGGGACAGGATTCAATTATTGGAACCAGCTCACAGGTAATTCTTGAGCTGTAATACATACAGTCCATTTTGTTTTAGCCACCAGAGCCGTACTTAGAAAAATGTGTGGAATCAGCATGTATTATTAAATATTTTCCACACAATTAAATTACATTGAAACAATAAAAATAATTAAAGACATTAATGACGATAAGAAATGTAAACAAATGTGAGAAGTTTTATAATTTAAATACAAAAGTATTATATATTCAACATTCGTG
This sequence comes from Psylliodes chrysocephalus, assembly GCA_927349885.1. NCBI lineage: Eukaryota > Metazoa > Arthropoda > Insecta > Coleoptera > Chrysomelidae > Psylliodes > Psylliodes chrysocephalus. Next base: position 32,637,764 of record OV651819.1, on the reverse strand, counting down.
CATTTTCTACAAAAAGTTGTAAACCTACGAGCACATTAAACCAGATGAATAGGATCCAGAATAGTTTTAACGTTTTACAAATAAGGCGCAATTGGTAAACAGACAAAACTGCGTTGTTATGATTACAAGAAAATATGATGATGAGAAATAACCTTTGCTGAGAAATAACGACTCCAAATGATGTGCGATATATAGGCCTAAATTATAAAAAACCGTGAAATGTAAAACATACAATTACATTAATAAATTGTAAACGTTACGGACACCAAATCAAAACCTGTATTCACCATTCCATTCTTGAGATTCAATTCTTCCACGCTGCTGATGGGCTTCTCTAACTTTCTGGGTACTTGAAAATCCGGCTCCAAGGACCAATCTTTGCTGAGAAATAACGACCCCAAATGATGTGCGATAATTTTGACTTTTCGTAATCCAGCTCGAATGAAAAATTTTATGATGAGAACCAATCTTTGCAGACAAATATCGACTCTTAATGATGTGTGATATATATTTTTCGACTTTTCGTGACAACTTACATATTTTCAAAAACCACATTAACAGTTTTTTATAGAGCAAATATTTCTCACTTTCAAATTGATATGTTGCTTCAGTTTGTAGTGATTACAAATTTATCCTTCAACTACACATAGACTATTCAAATTAATTTCAATATTGCAAATATGTTGCGACCGTTTTGCAACATAAAATTATAAAAAATGTATTTATTTTTTTTGCGGGCTTACACATTTGAATAAACATTTCCCTAGGTCTAGCGAGTTCAACATAACATTTACAGAAATTTTAATTTTATTTTAATAGTGAAAAGTTTGTAAAAATATTGATTATTGTTAATTTCGTCTGTTTGCCGACGTCGTGGGCTGTCGCAAAATGAATAATATACCTAACTTACGAATGTGGTCATTTGCTATTAATATTTGTATGTACATGTTACAATTTTGCGAACCATTTTTAGGCAAATAAAAAAAAAACTTGTAAATTTTAAAAATGTTACAAGCTATCATCGGACAGTTGCAAATTTTAACAGGAATTTAAGGCGATATTAGCAAGTATACTATGAATTTGCACGTATGTTAATATTTTAATTCTGAGATCAAATAATGTTAACAGCAATTAATTACTTTGCCGGAATCATAATAAATATTGAAATGAAAATGATATCAAATTTGCAGCTATGTTACATTTTTTATCGTCCAGCTTGCTATTTTAACAATGTTGACGACCCTGTATCGAGTTGCAAATCGGATAGTTTCGATTTATTTGGTACTTTATCTTATATAAAAAATTATGTGTTAAATATACAGTGAAGATGTAAATTGTGCCACCCCTCTTAACTTCTAAATTTAAGAAGATAGAGACATGAAACAAAAACGAGGTGAAATTAGAGATATTATGATGTTTATTTTATAGTGTGATGCATTTTACTTGAGAGACGTAAGATAGGAGGCCTTACTATCTTTAAATTATCTAATGAAAAGTTGGCCCTGTGATACATCATTTGTGACATATTTTCATTATCTTTGCCTCCATATAAACAGTTTTGTTTTTTATGTTTTTAAGGGATCGAATTTCTCAAGTGTGTGCCGCAATAACCCCAGAAATGCTAGACAATGTTAGAAGATAATTTTGTAATAGGCCTTTTTATTTCCACGAAGTTAAGGGAGAACATTTTGAACATTAAATACGTTAAGTGGTTTTTAGATCACCTTTGATGTTCTTAATTTATTTATTTTAGTAAATATTGTTTTTTAATTAGTAATAAACAATAACAGTAAATACGAGGGTTATCAAGAATGTAACGTACTTCATTAATTTATTTATTGTAATTTCTATAAAAACATAAAACTGTTTACATGGACGTAAAGATAAAATATCATAATATCTCTCTAATTTCACTTCGTTTTTTTGCACAATTTACGACCTCACTGTATAAAGGTATAGGTTTATATTTTCGGATTACACGAATGTATTTGATAAAAAGGAGGACTAGCATTCCATAACATTATAAATTAAATAAAATATAATTTGTGATTAACTTACATCTATACTTTTCCTTCCTAAGAGCAGGTACGTCGCGAAAGCATCGTCGTACTTCTGTGAATCTAACGAGTTTTCTACATCGTACCTGTTAAAACCTAAACATACTAAAGCTTCTATCCTCTTGGGGTCGCTCATGTCCTGCTCCGGCTCGACGTACGGTTTCAGTTCGTCATTTTCGTACCTGAAAAGTGCGATCGACACGGTTTAAGGAAGACAATCGAGAAACATAGACTTACTTCGTAACTAATATGTCGAGTAGATAAATATGAGAATGTTATACAGTTGTTAACAGTTCTGACAAGCGCGGGTTTATGAAGAGAAAAATCTAGAATTACTAGTTAAACCACGATTTTTAACAATAGTTTTCTAATTGTTCCATTTTTTTTTAGAATTTTATCAAGTCATAGTATATTAACACAAACCATATTGTTGGTACACAATAGTTAGACAACTGGACATATATTAACATTAAGAAAACACACCTGTTCAACAAAAATGTCTCAATTTGACTTGTGTCACTATTGAAAATAATGTTCTTGATTTGTTTAATAAAACTGGTATATTTTTATTTATGTCACTTTAGCTGAAAATTGACGATCTTGTCTTATTGACTATCGAAGCACAACTAGATTTGTGTCACTTTTCATCATCATAAACTCGCGACTTTGTAGTATGGCAAAGAATGACACGACTGCTTTACAACGGTCATTTTTGGAAGTAGCAATATGTCGTTATTCTACATAAAAATATATGGGTTTTTAATTTTTAATTTTCACAATAGGTTCGAAAATGGAAATTTTTGGGTTGTGTCACTACTCTTGTGCACCAGCGATATATACAAAGACTTGATAAGTAATTTTACCTCAACTCCATCAATTATCAGTAGTAATTATAGACCGTCAGATAGTGACTGATTTAGGTGCCCTATTTTCGCATACAAAAGTCTCGAAGAGTGTTAAAAAGTACATCTTGGGGATAACACATGGAAAATTCAATTTTCATTATCAGAAAAATTTTCCGACCCCAAAATGCACTTATACATTCGGGTCATTCAAGAAAATATGTTTTTCGGACTAGTGACGACATACGTTTTCATATATTCGATGGTCTTGTGTGGAAAAATCGGGCAAAATCTCGATTTTTCCTTAGAAGATTTCGCCCTTATTTTAACCCTTTAACCATTTGCAACATTCAAGCCTTTGGTTTTCCGAAGCCTAGTTCTGTTAATTAATCATATAGTGAAAACGGTTTGTGTGGAAAAATGGGCAACAAATAACCTTTCGTTTTTGTTAGAGAAAATTTTCCATGTGTTATCCCCAGCAGCCACTCGTAAATTTCCTTTCATTCTACATAAAATGGATGTACTTTTCAACCATCTTCGAGGCTTTTATGCAAAAATGGGGCACCTAAACCCTGACGAACTAAATAATTACCTTTTGAGTTTTTTTTTATTGAATCGTTTTTAACTATTTAAATTGGTTTGAAAACTATGAAAGAACTGTTGAGCAAGTCGAAGTCTGTCTATAAATATCATCTTGATATTTTGTGAAATTTTAAGAGTTAAAAAATATGAACTTAACATTTTCTTGATTTCTAAAAGATATGCAATTTTTTCTTTTTGACTTGAAAATTCAGTTTTATTTTCGAGTTATTCTAAAGGGCCAATATAATTAAAAATTAAATACTAGAGGGTGTCAAAGAAATAAGTAATAAAAGTTTAACCACGTAAATAACCAGGCATAAATTTTTTTAAAAACTGTTAATTTTGCTGAAAGAGATCAAATAACAGTAAAAAAATATCAAGATGAAATTTATGAAATCCTATATAGTATACGAGATATCTCCCAATTTTTTAAATAGACAATTTTACTGAAAACGCTGACATTTGCAGGGCGCGAATTAGACCTACTATATGCCGTTCACTTTCATTTTAAATAGAGGATGGCTACAAAAGTCAAACATTGCTCTGTATAATAATACTGACACTGTCAAAAGATTTTTTCTTTAAAAACAGTGATAGTATCTAAATACCTATGACCTATACCCTTTAATAATCATGTTTCTACGTATATTTTTTTTTGTGGAACCTCTCAGTGGGCATCCACAACGTGACCGGAGATATTACTGCTTAACTGTTGCGAGTATGTGGATGCACACTAAACTCGTGGCTAGCCTCTCCGGCTTTCTATGTATAACACACTAACAGTTCTGCAGATTTCATGTACTTCTGAAATTAGAATCAACACTTTTTTTCTACAATAGGACTTAACAGCAGCAATAATATAGCACTTATTTTTTAGATCAATTCGTACTTTATACAATGACATTTGTGTTTATAGTTCCACGATTTTTTTTTATATCAGATAATTTGACAATGCTGCTTAGATGATAAAAATGAAATCTCACATCCCATAACCTCTAAATTCACGGTGAATGTGTCAAATTTCCATAGCCAAGCTCGATTTAAATTAAAACCAAACGGCATATACAGGATGTCAATTTGAAAACTTCTCACCCTTAATATCTTCCTTAAATAATATGAAAAATTCAAAAAGACACGTTAATTTTATTTTCAAGGAAGACAAGTTTAATTAATCCTAGGATCCTAACCGGGAAGGGGATCAAGTGACACATCATTTGAAAGGTAAATTTAAGGAGAATTCAAATATATGACTATTAATTCGGAAAGGGGAATCAAGTGTCACATCATTTGAAAGGTAATTTTAAGAATTCAAAAATATGACTATTAGTTGCGTTACTTTTGATTTTAGCGCCTTCTAGCGAGATAAACAAACCGTTGGGTATTGTAAAGTGTGACACTTCATTTGAAAGATAATTTGATTTAATGCTTAGAATAAATTTGTTATTTTCGTTGATTACCATTAAAGGAATAGAAGCTCATAAGTCGATTTTTGTGATTTATGCATTTTTTTATTAGAAAAATTAGCAAATGGCAGATATTTTTAAACTGCAAAAGCTCATAAGTTATATTATTAGTTTTTATACTAATAATAATTTGATTTAAAAATATCTGGAATTTAGTTATTTTTACAATAAAAATGCATAAATTACAAAAATTGACTTACTCACTCTAGTCATTGATATGCACGATTTTTTAATTATTTAAGTTCATGTTTCATTAAATTGACTTGTTATATTGTGAATTAAATTACTAATAAATTAGCTTTCAAATGAAGAGTCACATTTTACAATACGTAACAGTTTTTTATCCCGCTAGAGGGCACCAAAAATAAAAGCAACGCAATGCATAGTCATATTGCTGAATTCTCCATAAAATTATCTTTAAAATGATGCATCACTTGACCCGCTTTGTCATTTAAGATTCTAGGAGGTTAAACCATAAGGGCTAAAAATATTCACTGAAAGTTTCCCCCTTGAAAATAAAACTGACTTTGATTTTTTATTTTTATTTACTGGAAGGAACATATCTTAAGTGCGGGAAGTTGACACCTTTATACGTATTGATGTAAAGTCATATCGTTGAAAAGTTTTAAAACTTTTTTAAAAAGCAAAATCCAATTTATATACAGTGTGTCTACTACGTACGTTGGTGGCAGAAAACTTTTTTTATTATTAATTTTAGGAAAAGTTATTCTTTATAATAAGTTGTGCATGGTCTAAAACACGAAATACAACAATCTAATATCAAATTTTATCAGTCGTATATGAGGTTTGTAAAAAATTAAGGTATGTTACTCTTGAGTAAAATCATATTTTGACAAACCTGGTACACGACTGATATCAGATGGCTGAATGGGCCCGTTCACTTTTATTTTTGAATGTGAATTATTTATATATTTATAAAGATATTAAACTCTTTTGTCTGGTGGTACTTTTCCCGTTAAAATATTTTTGCTAGAAGTAAGAGAATTCCCATAAAATTCTTTCAGTGACTCATTGCGTCAGAAAACCCCTAATTCCCTTCAGGTCTCGTATCGGTTAATAGTTAAAAGGGCGCGGTTGTCGGATGTATCATTGCACCACCATTCCTCTTCTGCATTTATTAAAGAAATTTACATGATAAAAATATATTATTTTTTAAAAATAATGTGTTTATATTTTCAGATAAAGCTGGAAGCCTTACCTTTTTTAAATTTTAATAAAACCAATTAGTATTACTCAAGCTGAATATTACCAGATCGAAATTTTATATTTGAGAAAATGTATCTGGTAAACGTGACAACGTTGTAAGTACTTCTAAATAGTGTTGTCTACACACACTTCTAGAAATAAATGCAACGTTGCCACGTTTACCAGATAAATATTGCAAATCAAATTTCTACTTTTTGATTATGGTCTGGTTAATTTTCAGCCTGAGTAATAATAATTGTTTTAATTAAAAAGTAAAAAATAAGCTCCCAGCTTTAAATCTGAAAATATAAGTTCATGATTTTTAGAAAAATAATGGAATTTTACTATTTAAATTACATATATAAATGCAGAAATGCTATATGAGGGATACTTCCGACAACCCCGCCGTCTTTAAGCATAACCGATACGAGACGTGAACGGAATTAGGGATTTTCTGACGCAATGAGTCACTGAAAGAATTTTATGGGAATTCCCTTACTTCTAGCAAAAATATCTTAACGGGAAAAGTACCACCAGACAAAAGAGTTTAATATCTTTATAAATATATAATTAATTTACATTCAAAAATGAAAGTGAACGGGCCCATTTTAGGGTTTTGACCATGCACAACTTTTTATGAGAAATAACCTGTTTTCCTAAAATTAATAATAAAAAATTTGTTCATATCCATACAACTCTGGTAGACACACTATATAAGAAGTTGGTAACTGCCTATTAAAAAAAAGTGGGACATCTTGTATTTTGTTCTTTTTATTCATGCTTTAAACAGCGACCATTAAGAGAGACTACAACACAATAAAAACCGATAATTTATTTTCCGTTTTTTTTTATAAATTTTGTATCTACAACCACATCAATATTGACACTAAAAAATGTTTTTCTTCCGTCTTGAAATACCCAACGAGTTTACCGTTGTGAAGTTTTCATCTAAAACCGAAAATAGCCCAGTAAGTAACGACAAATTTAGCGTGCTTACGAGTTTTTAAGGCGATTCTGGTGATTTTTTTGAATTCGTCTAATTAATTTTTAAAATTGCTAATTTTAAAGATTAATTATTTTTTTTATTAATATTAAAAGACTTAATTATACAGGATGTACGTAAAGTATGGAATAAATTTATTTTTAAGAAAATTCCCGAAAAAGGTCGATTTTTTATTTCAATTTACCATATTTTGAAAAAAGATATACAGAGTGTTTCTAAATTCATGCGACAAAATTCAGGAGGTGATTGCTCGTATGAAATTAAGATCGGTGTTTCCTATAACAAAATTTCCTCAGCCCACCCCTTTCCGAGATATCACCCTTAAAAGGTGGTGACTAAAATTGAGTTTATTTATTTCTTCTAAAATTTCAGTAAAGCTAGAAACTTGAAATTTTGTAATTTTCGTGCACTTGCAAAGGACTAACCATGGGTATTTTTTCAATATTCCTGTTACAATATAGGGGGGTGAAATTAGCAACCCTTACTTTATTTCATATCAAAACTTTTTTTCGAGATGAAGTTTTATGAAATAAAATTAATTTCCCTCCCCCCCCCCTATAATGTAACAGGAATATTGAAAAAATACCCGTGGTTATTTCTTTGTATGTGCATGAAAATTACAGAATTTTAAGTTTCTAGCTTTACTGAAATTAAAAAAAAAAAAAAAAAAAACTCAATTTTAGTCACCACCTTTTAAGGGTGATATCTCGGAAAGGGGTGGGCAGAGGAAATTTTGTTATAAGAAAGGCCCATCTTAATTTCATACAAGCAATCGCCTCCTGAATTTTGTCGCATGAATTTAGAAACACCCTGTATATACAGGGTGATAACCATGTGAGTAATGACGTTAGATACACTTTTTATAAATGTGGCATCCCGTATATTACGTTTTTGGAATCGCCATAGAAAGCTGAATTCAAAAATATATCACATATTAGGTTTGTAATGAAAAATGTGGTTGCCATTAAAAAATATCAATGACGTCATTCCTACTACACAAATCATCCTGTATGTATTAATTTTATTTAAAAAAAAAAATGTCCTAATGAAAATTAAATTCGACGGCTTCAAACGTTTTTTTTTTTCCAAAATTTATTCCTTATTCACTACTTAATGAAAGCATGAATTATTTAAGACACACATTGTACCTGTACAAACCCTATGTGTGATATATTTTTGAATTCAGCTCTCCATAACGATTTTAAAAATTGAATAAATATAGGGGTGTCCCATATAAAATAAATATCGCTGACGTCATTACTCACATGTTCATTGTCTATATAACTTTTTGTTTAGAATATAGAAAACCGAAATTAAAAATCGACGTGTTTCGAAAATTTCCTTAAAAATGGATGTTTTGGCTAAAAATGAATTTATTCCGTATTTTAAGGACCCACTGTATGATAATTTGTTTTAAAAGGAATAAATAATATTAACAAAAATCTACAATTCACAATTTATAACTGGTTTTAACCCAAGAATAACAAACTTGGATGTTGCCCAGTAATTGGTAATAATAATATATAAATAATAATAATATATAGGGTATCCCAATAAAAACTCCTAAGATAAATATCTCGGAGAGTATTTAATGGAAACTGTAAAAGTGAATTACTAAGGTGCATTTTGTGTTTAAAGAGATTGCAACTTTAGTTAATTTTTTATAAAAAAGAGCAAATTAATTTTGAGATTTTTTGTATTACTGCATTATAAAGAATTTAATTCTATTTTCGGTATTTAATTTCAAAGCGTAATTCATGGTAGGAAGTAAATGAAAACAAACCATTTTCAAGATATATTTGAGTTTCAATGTTGCCATTTTTAGACAAAGAAGCCTTTGGAACATTTGAAGATGCATGTTTTTATAATTCATGTTGATAAAACAGTAATAACCATTTTATTTTTTTAAAGGAATATTTTTTATTTTTCTCATTACAAAATGTCAAAAGTTTTATTTTTTTAAAGGAATATTCTTTATTTTTCTCATTACAAAATGTCAAAAGAACATATCTTTTTAAATAAATTTTATAAAAATAGCAACACTGATACTTTTACAGAACTTTCAATATCTCCCGATAATGTCTAAGAATTTATGGGACATCCCTATAACTCTTCTGAAATAATTTTATCACTGGAATCCCCTTATTGTGATTAAAGATAAAACGTCACAACAGAAAACATTTATTATTGTGCTGTAGCTCTGAAATACTATAAATACTACCTAGTCTGTATTTAAAACGATTAAGTGCATTTGACTCAATGATTTTAATAACTACAATCCGAAACAATGAAAAGACTGAACCACATAAATTGATTCTCACGAAAGGCAAACAAATAAAAATTTTGAAATTTAATGTTAAAATTGATAAACATTGAAGTGTATATCAAACAGAAACCGAAATTGGAGATGGTATCGAAAGGATTGAAGGATACTAATGATTGCAAAGGATAAACATTGAAGTATGTATCAAACAAATACCAAAATTGGAGATATTATCAAAATGATAAATATTAATGATTGAAAAGGATACCAAGTAATGAGAAGGGTATCAAAATTGTACCAATAATGAAATATATATAAATTGTACCAATTATAGGGAAGGTTAAATATTGGAGGATAGTACCAAAAAGCATGTCGCGCCTTTTCATTGTTTAAAAACTACATTCTACATAAATACGGACATCAAAACATCTACAGACGACACCGATTGATCCAACTTAACTAACCCCACATACCCCTGGTTCATCCACTTGTCTTTCATAATGGTTTCCAAACTGGCCCGTTTGGCTGGATTGAGGACGAGAAACTTTTTGAGGAGGTTCTCGCAGTCGGTGCTCATGTAGAAGGGAATTCGGTATTTGCCGCGTAGTACACGTTCCCTGAGCTCTCGCAGCGTCGATCCGTCGAACGGTAGACTGCCCGAGACCAAGGTGTAGAGGATGACGCCTAACGACCATACGTCTACTTCAGGGCCATCATATTTTTTACCCTAAAAAGAAATTAATTATAGAAACATGAAGTGATCCACGAAAAATGTTTCTAAAGTAGAGACAATGGAAAAAAATCGACAATTCTTTTTTTTTAATAGCAGTTTGGATTTAATTTAAAAGTGTGCTTACTAATCACAGACATTACTCGTATCTCTGTCTATGTCAGTCAAGGCCTACTTTAGAAACATTTTTTATTGATCACTATTTATTGTATATGTAGGAATGAATGTAGGTATATATTTCATATATATTCATCAGCTTAAAAACAGACAAATTTTTGTTAATTTTCTCCTATTCCTGATCATTATGCCTCTCAGGTCTCCTTCCTTTTCTTGGTCTACATCACATTTTTCTCTTCTGGCTTCTTAGAGGTTATGTTTATTATATTTATGTTGCTCTCCATTCTTCCAAGGTGTCCTACTGTTGTAGTCTTCTTCTCCTACTAAATTCCTAGAATTATTTTCCTTAAATGTGGTCATAAACTTGTTTCTCCATCCATGTTCAGAATTTTATTCTTTAAGAATATTTCTCAATATTTTTCATTATTTTAATATCAAATCTCTTCATCTGCTATTAAAGAGACTAAAAGTTATCATAGAAAGAAAACCTAATAAAAGAATCAATTCGGATTCAAAACACAACATTTCACAACAATGTCTCAGTTTTCCCAACCTGGTTCAGAATGTTATTCTTTAAAGATATTCTTCAATATTTTCCTCCCTCATGGGTTCCTTATTTTTTATCACGATCCATGTGTCACATTCATAACCTATCTTTATATACTGTTAATTTTTTATTACACTGAATGTATCAAATTAAAGTTCGCTTAATTTATATTTGAACTAATTTATTTTTATATATTAATATCATTTGAACATTATCAATATTACAATACATTTTTAAATAATTAATAAAAAAAAATATGTTATTGTCGGGTACATTCCATGTATCAAAAAACTAAAATTATGAGATTAAGTAAGATCTTGACCATAACAAAATTTTAGAAACAGGAGATAAAGTTTGTTTATTGTTATAATAATTTCACAATTTTTGGTATTTCATAGGTACTAAAGGTCAATACATTTGTGTGGTCTAAATATGTATACAGAAAAATGTGTAATAGTGTTCTACTAAACTCTTTGTTAAAACGATTATGTGGTCAATATTTTATTATTTAATATATATATTTTTTTATTGTACTTACTTGAAAAAGTTCAGGAGCTGCATATGGGGGACTCCCGCAAAAAGTATCTAATTTACTTCCTGGGGTAAATTCGTTTGAAAAACCAAAATCGGCAATTTTAATATTCATTTCACTATCCAACAGTAAGTTTTCAGCCTTTAAATCTCTGCAAAAAAAATTATCCGTCAGATATACACATAAAATATTCTAACATAGTTTACAACGATCATTAATTAATACATTTTTTTTATATTTAATTTAATATACACCGCTCATTCTTGGTATTAAAATTGAATTAAAAAGAAGAGAATCCGAAGGGTATAGTGATGGTGTACTATGATATACAAGGAATCTGTCATATGTACTACTTTTGTACTTCGTTTACTATTTATATATTATTTGTATACTATTCGTATACTATTCGTATACCATGCGTATACTATTCGTATAATATTCGTATACTATCTGTATACTATTTGTATAATATTTGTATACTATTTGTATATTATTTGTATACTATTTGTATATTATTTGTATACTATTTGTATACTGTATGTATATTATTTGTATACTATATGTATATTATTTGTATATTATAGTTATACTATTTATACACTATTTTTATACTATTTGTACACAATTTGAATACTAGTTGTTTACTATTTATATACTATTTAATACTATTTGAATACTATTTATATACTATTTGTATACTATTTGTACACAATTTGAATACTAGTTGTTTACTATTTATATACTATTTATATACTATTTAATACTATTTGAATACTATTTATATACTATTTGTATACTATATGTATACTATTTGTATACTATATGTATACTATTTGTATACTATTTGTATATTATTTATATACAATCTATAAACTATTTGTGTACTGTTTTCGTACTGTTACTGTACTATTTGGGGCACAACATGTACTGGTGGTTCTAAAAAAAGGAGAGCCATTCCTTATAGAAAACAATAGACCTATAAGTTTGCTAACCAGCTTCTCAAACATTTTTGAAATTGCAATGAGTAAACGCCTTACTAAGTTTCTTGCTACGAATGGAAATATTATCTCTACTCAACATGGATTCCAAAGAGGAAAATCTACTACAGCAATTTTTTCCTTTGTAGAACGCATTCGACAATACCTAGATAATGGCTGTATTTTGCATGGTGTATTTCTAGACTTGTCAAAAGCCTTTGATTGTGTAAACCACCAATTACTATTAAAAAAATTATACGTTATCGGCGTACGTGGAATTGCATATTATGATTGGTTTAAATCATATCTGATTGCAAGGTCTCAAAAAGTCTGTCTGAAAACAAATAGTGGACTCTTTTTCTCAGAACAAGAATCGATACATGTGGGTGTACTACAAGGAAGTATCTTAGGTCCTTTGCTATTCCTCCTCTATATTAATGACCTATCAAATGTGATAGACTTGTCTTCTGTAACACTAACAAATTATGCAGATGATACTAACATTTTAATAGCCAGTACCGATTATGAAAGTCTGAAACAAGATACCATGCACATATCATCAATAACGGCAGAGTGGTTTCTAAAAAATTTCTTAGTATTAAATATGTCCAAAACAAATTGTATCCTGTTTAAACACAGCAGAAATAAGAACGATTATGAAAATGCTATAAATCTAAACAACACATAAATTAATTATGTGAGCTCTGCAAAATTTCTTGGTGTGATAGTAGATGAGAATTTGAGATGGTCTTGTCATGTGGAAAATCTCTGTGGTAAGCTTAGTAAGAGTTGCTTTGCTCTGAAAGAATTACCTAAAGTTGTAAACCAAAACACTTTGAGATCTGCATATTTCGGACACTTTTATTCCATTATGTGTTACGGAATCATCTTCTGGGGTGGTTCTCACAATTACGAGGTCTTTGTGATACAAAAAAGAATATTGAGAATATTAACTGGGTTGAATTTTAGAGATTCCTGTCGAGGGTTTTTTCGACAATCAAATCTGATGACGGTGGTTGGGGCATATGTATATTTTTGTGTAAATTTTGTAATTGAAAATCAGGTTCACTTCAGAGAACATATTTTTGGTCATACACATAATACACGCGGAGTAGATAGTTTTGTAGTACCAACGCATAAAACCACACTATTTGAAAAAGGATGCTATTTTAAATGCATACAATTTTATAATATGTTTCCACGCTATATAAAAAATATTAAAAATGTAGGCAGATTTAAGTCAACCATTAGAAATATCTTAATTGATATTGAGCCCTAAGTTAGGATTAGAAATAAGATCCTTTTTAGCTGTTTAGTTTTTTTCTTCTTTTTCTACCTATCAGTATTAATTTTCGGTGGTGGTAAACAATATGATTGATGTAATTACCAATTGCAAATTATGACACTATGGGTTTTGCTAGGTTTTCCTCTAGTCTTGGTAAATACGCCATTCTTACTCGGTAAGTCGACCTAGCTCGCACATTAATAATTAATTATTAATAACAATACTACATCTTGCAGTTGGTATTTTTGCATCATCTATTTTAATTTTTAGCTTTATCTTTATGTAATATTTAGTTATGGATATTGACGCGTACAACACAATACACTTTGTATATTGTCCCTAGTACGAATAAAAGAATTTGAATTTGATACCTTCATAGATCGTAGCTCTTGGGGAAACATGAACATAATTGGAGGGAGAAGGTCAGAGCAGTCTACATTGTTAATTTATAATTAAATCATAATTATTATCAAAATTAGGAGACCAAATATGACTGCTGCTTTCTAACTACATAAATATTTTGAAAGCATTAATATTGCTAAACTCTTTGTCACATGCCAATGAACATGGTTCCATACAAAAACGTTTCAAGTCTTGTTACAATAACAGTTGATGTGGGAAAATAGTATATTGTACATCAGGAGAGATATTATGGCCATATCGCATGAAGACGAATTTGGAGCACGACGCCGATGTGGACAATCGACTCGAGTTGTACAGTATATTTTTCTACCACCCACTAACGAAAATCTACAAAATTTTAAAAATGAATTTAGAGGTTATCAAGATAAAATAACTATTTTGATAATTTACGCAAAAATTTGAACCATGCCACTTGAAATGGAAACACTTTACCCAAACCGTTGCGCTACCAACTTTTACGTTTCTTAAGACTTAAAATTTATAATTGAATTAGTTTTAGATATTTTTATTAAAATTTAGTCTCATTTGTAAATATGAACGATTATCTAGGGAAATGCCATTATTTAACGATTGTTTACAAGAAACAATCATTTTTAATTATATTTTACCACAATAACTAAAACATTAACTGACAATAATTATTTTGACAGAATCTGAGATTTAAAAAAATAATAGTAGACCTGTCACTAAATTCTAAATATGAAATGTGATTGGTGGATTTAATATCCATACAATGTCCTTACTGGAACGGATATAAAATTATATCCGTTCGTTAGACCTATTTGTTCTGAAGTATGTGCCTATAATAGATAATATACAATAATATACATTTCGGTGTAGAAAAATGTAATTTGGTGTTGACATAAATTACTAATCTTATGTAATCGACCAGTCAAGCCTTCAAAATAGTCAACAGTACTCAAAAAACACTTTAATTTTTCAAAGACGTTTAAGATGTAGAGCACTTAAGTTTTATCTTAAAAATATAAAAAAAAATAATCTAAAAATATAATTTTATAGACGGTAAAACCAGATTCTAATATTAAGTTTATACGTTTGCCAGTTTGTTTAAACATTCTAAGGCTACCTACTACTTCAATTATATTAGTGAATACAAAACACTTTAAATAAATTAAAGTAATTCAGCTTTAAACATTCGTTAGTTGCCTAATTACATAATTTATTTCAATACTTAATGCTCTGGTCGAACTAAAGATTTCTGATCAGCCTTGGCCAAAATCTAATTCAAAATTTTCACGCCAATCTTCCACAGTACCTACATACACATAGTACAGATGTTGCGTATCAGGTCCGGCTTCAAAAATAGTTATTTTTCTTTCATGCTAAATTGATTAATGACATAATGCAGGTGTCTGAAGTATTATATAGAAAACGTTTTTTAAAGAGAATCCTAGATATATTTTTGCATGATCATGCAGAATAGAGTCATAAAATTCATATAGAAATAAAGAAATCCAGCTCTGTATGCGACCTTCGATGTAATATCAAACGATAGGATATTGGCACCCATTTCAGTGGGAAGTAATTAAAATCGAATTTTTTAATTTTAAAATGTTTGTTGTCCCTGTCAAATTAATGGACTAGATTAGTATCGGTACTAATTTGATTTTAAATAATGGCTAACATTTTTATAGAATTTAAGTGGATCAAACTAAAATAATTGTATTTTTTTAAATTGATAATTAACTTCCGAATTTATTAAAAAGGTGTAAACTCCATATTTTTCTCTGGAATAAAGTATACAAATATTAAAGTGTGGATTCCTTACCTAAAATAAAGGTGGATTCTTCTATTTTTTTTTAAATACTAAATTTGTTGCTTAGCTACATCCGCCAAAATTTTCAAAACTAATAAAAAATGAAACTTTGCCAAATCGTTTAGAACAGTATTTTTAATTTCTCCTGTTTTTACAAAGGGGTAACGCATTTTATGACGTAGAAAACAGCCATTATACAGGGTGTAACAAAAAGATGTACTGTAATTTAACTACAATTTCTGGGGTCGAAAATAAATCGATTTTAGTTAACTTGCTTTTATAAAAAAAATAGATAGTATAAAACGGCTTAACATATCGGATGTTAGTATACAGTGATGAACTCACTACACAATAGCAAATGCAGATGACCTGGTCATTCTGCAAACAGGGAATTTTGAAAACATACTTTGCGAAAGAATGCAAGTAACTCTAAAAATTATAGAATAGTGGTGCAAGGACCATTCACTGTCAATCAATCCTAAGAAGACGGAAATGGTCCTTTTCACAAGGAAAAGAATGAAAATGGAATTAAAACCTCCAGAACTCCTAAACACAAAACTAAACTTTGCAACAGAGGTGAAGTACCTAGGTCTCACCTTTGACAGCAAGTTAAGATGGAACTCGCATTTAGAAAACAGAGTTAAAAGAGAATACATTGCTTATGAATAATGCCGCCGGACCGTGGGGCTCACCTGGGGTTTCTCCCCCAGAGTGGACTTACACGGCTATCATAAGACCTATGCTAACATACGGTGCAGTTGTCTGGGTACCGAAAACTCAAAAATTAACAGCTATCCGCAAATTAGAACAAATTCAAAGAACAGTATGTTTCAACATAACAGGAGCCATGAAAACAACACCGACCAGATCCATGGAAGTCATTCTTAGTTTCACTCCCCTTGATATTTACATCAAGGAGGTTGCTCTGACGACAGTGACATGCCTCCGCACGGTTGGAGTAGAACCTGATGTAGGGTCTGGCGAGACGAGACGTCACTTTTGGCAGGAGGCGCTCGATACCCTCCCACTGCTTCAAGCGAACATGGACTCCATCTCACCGAGATGCGAGTCCACAGAAGAGCCAGAAGTGGCAGGTACGATTAATATCTTCACTGACGGTTCTAAAACAAAACAAGGCTCAGGATGTGGAATATACTCCAGATTCTTAAACCTATAGATATCAGAAGAAAGGTCATAGTGAAAAATATTTACAATGAAATGTTTCTATTGATCTTAATAAACTGAATATTTGTTCACGATTTTTTTTTTTAGAATTTTCAACTTCTTGTATTATCGTTTATCCATGCAGTTGTAAAATAGAAAAAAGAAATCGTGAGCAAATAAATAATATTCAGTGGTTTAAGATCAATAGAAAACTTTCCTTCCTTCTGGGGCCAAAAAAGCAGTTAACTGCATTTCATTGTCAAAAAAAGTAGGGGGACCAAAGGGGGTGCGGAGCCCTTCTAAAAACCTATAGAATTAAAATAATTTTAAACGCCACTAACTCCGTTTTATTAGTCACTGTATACTAACATTTCATGAACATTTTCATAAAAATATGTTAAGCCGTTTTAGAGTAAGAGCACAAAATCACTTCTAAAATTTTAACTTCAATACCTTGTAATTTTCTAACTGACTTCAAAAAAAGGAAAAGGTTCTTAAATCGTCTGAAATTTTTGTTGTTTTTTGTGCATGTTCAGCGATAATGCTTTACCTACCACCTTCTTCGAGTCTTCTTTTTGTTAAAAAAGGGGTAGCTCAGGAGTGGTCCCATTTAAATTTGGTCAAGATCTTGTGATCGGATCTATGATAAAATCAGTAAACTCAATTTGTTTTTAGTTTTGGCTGAATTTCAGCGTAATCGTATACATAAAGCTAATTATTTAGTAGAAAATTATATTGAGGAAAATTATTTATTTCCAACAGCACTTTAGGCTGTTGTAACTACAGAAAATTTCGAAATTTCATGCAAGATTTAGTTCAAATTTCTATTCGTTGTATTTATTTGTAAACGTTTTGAAATATATATTTTCAAACACTCGCATTTAAAGTGTTAAGGATCCTGGAGATAATAAAATTGTTAGACTAAATGAATCATTTATTTCAGAAACCCCCTATCGACCAAAAATATCAAAATGGAGTTATACCCGAAATTACAATATCTGTACGCAAAGACATCATTTAGTGCAGTAACCTCCTATATAGTCGTACTATAAACACCTAATCAACAGCGTGAAATCTTCGTTTGGTGCAGAAACCCCCTATGCACCAACAATTATGGGATTTCTGCGCTAAAATACGGTTTTTCTACGATCACTATCCAAAGTAGGCTTTTGCATATTCAAATCTAACTAGAAAGTTGACGTTTTCCGCGAATTGTCATAATTTGACACTACTGGTGCACTTTCCGCCCTTAGTACACAAAAAGCTATGCTATTGTGCTTATTAGGCAACCACGTGTTAAGAAGTTGTTTACTGTATTATTTTCTATTTTCGTAGGATAGTGTTTATTATAGTAGACTAAATTATTATAATGTCTAGCAGTTCGGAAGAAGAAACTATTCCAAAAAGGAGGAGAGGTATTTCACACGAAAGTACATACAAACGCAATGTTATACGTACAGCACGAGTTAAAGGTGAATCATACGTAACATATACAGGGAAACAGGTCCCAAAGAAATCCATTCCCATTGCTATTACATGTAAGTGCTTAAGTAAATGTTATTTACATCTAAACGGGGAGAACATACACCAAATTTGGAACCATTTCTATTCATTTGAAAACAAAAATACCCAAGATACGCATCTTCAAAGTTGGATTGAAATAAAGGAGATTAAACGTAGGCGCCCAGGAAACGGGAATAATCCTACACAGCAAGGTAAACAAAATATGAAAGATGACATAGAAGAAGAGGATCTTTATTATATTATTTAACAAAAATCACTCTTTTAACTATTACCTTAGAATCAATGGCGAATTTAAACGCGTGTGTAAAAATGTTTTTATCGAAGTTCATGGAATTTCAGCTTACCGAGTGCGTCGGATTTGTAAGCTTTTAGTTGAAAAAAAAAACTCCGTGTGACATGCGAGGGAAAACCGAAGTGGTAATGCTATTCAGGGAGACGTTTGCATTAAAGTGCATGAACATATTTTAAAATTTGAAGTAAAGGAAACTCATTATGGGGGAAACTTAAGGAAATACTTAGACGCTCGACTTAATATTGTCAAAATGTATGAACTGTTTCAAAATGAGCACCCCCATTTAAAAGATGTTGTGAAATACAATTTCTATTATCATTACTTTAAAGAAAATTTTGGTTATTCATTTGGTAGACCACAAGTAGATGTATGCAGCAAATGCGAAAGTTTAAGCGTCAAAATGAAAGATCCAGGTTTAAGCGAGAATGCCAAAAGGAATGTTGCTGCCGAGTTAATGATTCACAAAAGGAGAGCGAAGATGTTTTATTCTACCTTAAAAACGGCAAGTGAAAATCAGGACGATGATACGGTAGCCTTGTGTTTCGACTATATGCAGAATCTACCCCTACCCCTGATACCTGTCCAAGAAGTATTCTACATGCGGCAACTTTGGGTGAATGTTTTTTGCATTCACGATTTAAAATCGAATAAAGCGAAACTCTAGCTGTATCATGAAGGAGAGGCAAATAAATGCCCTGATGAAGTGGGTTCCTTTTTATTGCATTACCTTCAAAATGAAGTACCAAATACTGTCAAAACACTTTTCTTATTTAGTGATGGAGCAGCAGGACAAAACAAAAACCACACAACTTTGCGGTTTCTGATGAATTTGTGCGATAGAGGCCAGTTTAAAAAAATCATCCACTATTTCCCTATGCGTGGCCATTCCTTTCTGCCATGTGACCGCGACTTTGGGTCAATAAAACGTATTCTAAGAACAACCGACCGAATTTGCACGCCTCAAGAATATGCCGATCTTATTGTAAAAGCCAGTAAAGTCGGTCGCTTTTCAATACATCAGGTTCGTACTGACGAAATTATTAGTTTCAAAGACTGGTGGCCGCGATATTATTAAAAAACAACGAACTCCGATGAAACTTCTGGAAGGGGTATTTCGAAAGACCAAAGAATACGTCTCAAGATAACAGCCTACAAAGAGTTTATCTACAGTCTAGCTAGATACTCCTGGAAAAGTAATCGCCAAACCCTTTATTAATGGTATGATCTCTTCCACTTTTAGTCTCCAAAAAAGTAATACTGCTCCTGAGCTGCCAACTCAGAAGGCTTATCCTGCTGGGAAGGTTCCAATAAACAAGAAAAAACTTGATGACGTACGGAAGGTGATGGAATACACCAAAGGATATGAGCATTTCTATGAAGATATACTCAGATGGCCGACTACAGAAGCTGATTGTGTCATGGACTCAGAACGTGAGGATGAGTAAGGCCTCGGAACTTGAAGAAAATAACTCCTATATTTAATTTATAACTGTAAAAATTAAGAATAAAGAGAAACATTTTCAAAACTTTTTTTTAACCAATTTATTGCAGAAACCCCTTAAGTGAACACCCCTTTAAATTATTTTCATGGGTTAACAAAACCAAATTAATTTTATAGTTTTTTGTCACTATTCAAGTTCAAGAGGCAGACTCCTAAATGACTTCAAATTTTTTAAATAAAGAAAAAAAAATATCTTTATGGCGCAAAACAGTTTTTTCTTGTTTATTCAAAATGTATATTTCTGGAGATATGGGCTTTCTGAAATAAACGATTCAAATATGTTAAGTTCTAAAATGTTAAAACATAATCGACTTTTTAAAATGAATAGATTTTGTAATATCTGCATCATATTATGTAGGTTTAAAAAATTGTAAATTGTGCAATATCTATTTTTTATATGGATTCGTACTTTTCTTTAAAAATAAACAATATTTCCAAATCCATCAGGAGACACATAATAATATATACCTGGGTATACTAACTTCATCAATTATTCAGAAGTCTGGTTAGCAATTCATGTCATAATTCCAGGTAAAAAATAAACGTATAATTTCATTTTTGTTCTCAATTCGTGTGTTCCCGAAATTTACAATTTTTACTCATCTTTACACATTTGTTTTATACTTTTATACTTTATTCCGGAACACCCTGTATGTGGAAAGATGTAAACAAAATAAAACCTTATGTCGATTATAAGTATACAGCTTATCTATCTAATGTGGCAAGTGAAATATCCAAAAATATGTTTTTATTTTCACTAAGATAACTAAAAATGTTTGAATATGTATTTATCACTCTGCTAACTAATTCTTACTATCTTTCGATAAGATTAGAATGATTTCAATAAAAGTTTAAGCTGTTTTATGTACAACTTTCTTTTCGAGTGAATATATTTTAGTTGCAATCTGATTTATATCGTTAAAATAATACACCTAGTTGATACAAGTAGAGTGTACAGCTTTATATTACAGGGACCATTAGGTCATGCCTAAATATGATAAATTAAAAATATTGCGTCAACTTGTATGTTTCTATGATAGAAATTATAACAACTACAAATTATGGTAAATAAAAAACTAATTTGTTTTGATTAGGTTGAAAAACTATTATATTTAAATGAGTTGGATAATTTTTAAACGATTGTAGTAGGTACATTATGTTATAATATTTCATATGATATTGGGTGCTATGATTGAACGTTTACGTTATCCGTAACGTACATGTTAGGCAGAGTTTTAACAGTAATGAGGCAAGTTCGTATGATGGAAAACTTTTTCCAACACGTTACTGTTATTTTCCGCCTGTTATCTTCTAATTTAACAGTTTTCCATCATCCGAACTTGCCTCGTTCAATCATAGCACCCATTAACTGTTTGTAATACTTTTTATATTTTATAAACTAGAATTTAACAGATTAAAGAAAGTGCTGTAGATACCTAATTAAGTTATTTATAATGTTAACAATTTAACTTATAGTATAGTCAGACATACTTTAAAGAAGTTCTTTAATATGTTTGTGACTTTGCGGGACGGCAACAAAGCTAAAATGTATATCTCGTTTGGTGAATTTGTTGTAAGTACCTAATCTCATTAGGAATTGATTTGATAATAATTCCGAAAGATAAGTACAAACGGGTGTGCCGATTAAGCAAACAGTGACGTTAGAATACACATAATATGAAAACATGCAAGTAAATAATAAGTAAAGCGATGACGCATTGAATTCCCCAAAATAAAAGAATTGAGTAAAAAGAATAAACTCAGATTAAAACACAGGACCGTCAAGTAATTAAATGATTTAATTAAAAGTGGAAAGAAAGTAAATAACCGAAAAGAAAAAGTAAATGAAATGGTCTCTTTCTGTTTACAAACCTCTAATTTGAGAGAGATTACTAAAAAGATTAAAGAAATTCTTTTGAAAGAGGCAACAATTAAAATAAAATAAAACTTTATTTTTAGCTTTCTGTGCTAATTGTATGATGAAGCACTTTTATTTTTAAAACAGGATGAAGAGTTGTTAAATGGCGGATTCAAATATTGAATCATTTATTTCTCATACATACAAAAATGGTGGAGCATATTTGTTGTAAGTTTACAGAAATATGAACCGATTACTATATACAATTTCTTAAAACGTCATTGGATAAAAAAAATATTTTGTGGATAAAAACACATGAATCTTAAGAAAAAATATGTGAAAATAGGCAACAATCAAAGCTTACTTTTAATCTTACTTGTAATCACAACACAGTCATAAAATACCATAATGATGTTATTTGCACTCTTACATTTTTATTATGATGGTAACAATAACAATTTTGTCACATTTTGAGTTTCGAGTTTCCTAACCTTTATAATTTAATTTATAGCAATTAAAAACGCGAACAATAGTAGTTTGTGCAAAAGATAAAATAACTAATTTAAAAATAATTTATGGCTTTTAATAATTTATATAATAAAAAGATTTAATTTAATTAGTCTCCAATTCTAGAATCGAACCCGGGATCTTTGGATGAAGCCAGATGCCCTAGTCTCTGCTCCATCGCCACACATAACAATTTAGTTTTAATACTCGTAAATAAATTTCCGAACAGGAAAAAATGTTTCCATTCGATAATAGCTCTAGCCCAAGCCACATGCATATACAACAGCCAAATATTGCACCAACAATGCAAATACAGCATATAGTAAAAACCCCAATTCTACCAAAACGATCAAAATCAATTTTCTTCTATTCCTAACAATTGTTTCTACTCCGTAATTCCTCAACCGAAACCCTTTTTTAATCAAAACATAAATCCAACACCTCCCTACGCACCACATGTAGCAAACCGTAGCGATTTAGATCCAATGCATAATTATGAAGACATAACATCAACAGATGAATCGATAGAAGCGACAAGGACGCCACAAACGACCAAGAACAGACCCCTTCATGGCAAAAAGTCAAGTTTAGAAAAAGAAAAATATAGAAGAACACCATAAATCAACAGACCTCCGAAACATCCAATACTTTTCAAGAAGAAGATAACAATCAGAGCACTGTTCCTAATGAACAAGACAAAACTCAAAACTCTCGTCCCCCTCCAATATTTATCTACGGTGTCAAACATTTCAAAGCAATGATAATAACTTCTTTGAATTTCTAGAAGATTAATTATATGATACCAAATCACAATCAAATAATACCGTTAAAATAAAAACTCACACCATTGAAGGCTACAGAAAACTAGTTAGGCATCTAAAAGATATTAACATAATACATTTTACATATCAGATCAAACAAGAAATATGATACAGAAGTACTACGTGACTCATCACTTTATTCCGTCTGAAGAAGAAAAAAATGGAGTTCGAAAAAAAGGCCAAAAAGTCAGAAATATTATTAATGTAAAGCATAGGGTAAGCAAGGAGCTATTACCAACGTAATAATATAATTCAGTGCATACGCGGCCAGGCCTACGAACACTCTAAATCCTATTGCTACAAGCCATATAATTGTGTCAAATGTGGAAAATCACACGACAGCAAACTTGTACCAAATACAAAAACACTCCAGCAATCTGCGCTCTATGTGGCAGGAATCATCCGGCCAATTATAGAGAATGTTCCATATACAAAGACCTGAGAGCAAAAAGCTACCCGAATCAACCATTGAAGAAAATATAGAACAGAACCAACACTATCCCCCATACCACACCAACCCAACAATCCAGTCAACGATCTCACCAAAATTTACACAATTACACATACGCTACAGCAGCCACTTATTACAACAACAATTATCTAGCTGATACATTTACCAACTTTTTAGGCGGATTCAAAACAGAGTTCTCACAATTGTTTAATCAAAATAGCATGATACTAAACATGCTTACGAGTCATCACTAAATTAATTAACTAATGATCCATTCGTTAAGAATTGCAGCTTGGAATGCCAACGGTCTAAAGAATCACATAAATTAAATAAACATTTTTCTAAATACTAATAAAATTGATACTTCTGATATCAGAAATACAGGAACTTAGTGTAATAAAAATACCATATTACAATACATACTATGCAAATCATCCCGATGGTACAGCACACGCAGGTACAGCAGTTATAATAAGAGCAACTAGACCATAATGAATTACAACCATACACTACCAATAAAATACAATGCACTTTGATAAACGTTAAGACATTTCCCTGGTCATTAAGAATAGAAGCAATATACAGTCCACCAAGGCATACCATTACTTCAGAAGAATACAACGAATTATTATTACCTACCATTAGGATCCCATTTTATAGTTTCGGCGACTGGAACGCCAAACATACCATTTGGGGCTCTAGATTGATCACCTCAAAAGGAAGAAATCTATTGCAGATTATACCGTTACTAAATTTAAAGACCATGTCAATTGGTGAGCCAACATACTGGCCGGCAGACTTGTACAAAATACCGGATTTAATAGACTTTGCAATAACAAAGAGTCACATAGTCATATCGAAAGCAATATAGATCAGGATTCAGATCACAAACGTTATCTGGAGAACACAAGCGAGCATAAATCCTCTAGATAAAACAATTCTGAACAGACTAACTAATCGTATAAAGACCGCTTTAATGAAACCCGAAATGCTACATTTAATTACTACATTTCCAATTTATCACCCCAAGATCACACAATATGAAAAGCAATCAAACAGTTCAAGAGACCCGTTATTGCAATTCCACCACTATGAAAATATGATAGAAGTTGGGTTCGCACAAAGGCAGAAAAGAGAAGAACGTTTGCAGAACACTTAGCTACAGTTTTTACTCCGCTACTATCAGTTAATCCAAATATAGATGCAGAGGTAGAAACATATCTGCCAACCAACTATCACTTCCTTTGTATTTATTACCATAACATTTAATAGAATAATGCAGACTAATCACCCAATACAATGGAAGTACGCTCAAATAATTATGTTAGAAAAGCCAGGAAAATATCTGTAAAAACCCAATTCATACAGACCCATTAGTGTACTGCCACAGTTATCTAAAATTTTTAAAAGGCTCCTCCTCATAAGAATTAGCGAAATAATACCTAAAGATGAACCGATTCCCATACATCAGTTTGGTTTCAAAGAACAACACTATCCAACAATTCCATAGAATTGTAAACTACATCAAAGAAACTTTAGAAGAAAAAAGATTTTGTGCCTCTGTATTTTTAGACATTTAACAGGCATTTGACAAAGTGTACCATACAAGATAAAGCAGATATTACCTTACCACATTTTTCTATTACTTAAATCCTACCTAAGCAAAAGAGTCAAAGCAAGTCAAAGTTCAAGCCTGTTTATCCAATTACCAACCCATAAAGTGAGGTGTTCCCCAAGGAAGCGTCCTTGGTTCTTTCCTCTACCTACTGCTGATATTCCAACCACCAAAAATACACTAATTGCCACCTTTGCAGACGATACGGCAGACATGTCATCAGATCAAGATCCTACAAGAGCATCAGAAAGGCCACAATACCATTTAAATCTACCACAAGATTGGCTGCAACTGTGGAGGATAAAAGTTACTAATAATAAATCCACACAAATAACGTTCACTACAAAACGCAGTGTTTATCCACGAGTTTCTTCAACAACATACAGTGAAAACCGAAGTTAAATATCTTAGATTACACTTAGATCAAGAATTAACTTGGAAAACTCATATTAAAGCTAAAAAAAAGCACAATTAAAGCTAAAAATGCACAAATAAAGCTAAAAAAGGCACAATTGAAGCTAAAAATGCCAAAAATTGACTGGTTAATTGGACGTCATTCACAGTTATCAATTGAAAACAAGATACTTCTATATAAAGCCATACTGAAGCCAATCTAGACATGTAGTATAGAGCAGGCCCTCCAAGCTTTTTTGTGTAGCCCCAAACACTATTATTAGAAAGGTGCTTTTTAAAACATGCCATGGTCTTTTTGTGGCCCTTTGTCCGCTGACCAGGTTGGCCCGCCGACGTCAAACTAAACTATTATACATTTGGACATTAATTGTCTGTTTTAGAAGGTCGATAGTTGAGTACCTTTTTTTGTAGACATGCTTTATAAATGTCCTCCGTACACTGTACACTTACGATTTTTGAACTGGCCCTTCGGAAATCTGAATTGTACAGGCCTGCATTAAGCGATAAATAACTAAAATAACATGAAGACCTTTTTTTTAGAAAATATTTAAATCGGATCCCTATTGTCACCCATTGTCCTTTATTTACAGCTTAAAAAGGTGGCAACTCTAGTTATCACAAAAAATATTGCGGCCCGTGTAGCATAACAAACAGATTTATGTGGCCCGAAAGAAAATAAGGCTGATTACAGCTGGTATAGAGCAATATATTACAAACGTTCCAATCAAAAACGCTTCGAACGATAGCTAATGCACCATGGTTCGTAAGCAATCACACAATTCGTAATTATCTTGGCATTCCAACCATCAATGAAGTGATCCAGACCTTGACTAACAAAAACAAAACAAGGAATGAAAATCATACAAATCCACTGATAGCTAACCTATACACTGATCCTATGGAACGTAGAAGAATAAAACGTCACTGGTTAGAAGACCTTTAAGAGTAAACCTCGGACCCATCGATGGATGGTGCCCGCCTCGTGCCACCTAACAAGATGCTATACCAAACCATTTACTTATTACTCTGTATACTCTTGAGTAGTTTGTAAATTTGCAATGTAATAATAATAAAAAAAATTAATAAATTGATTTCATATATTTCACATAGATTAAATAAAAATAGAAATGCTATTATTTATCGATTCTACACAAGAATTTTAATGTATATTTAATCTCAATAGAATTGTCACATATAAAATTTAAAAAATAATATTTACCGGGTGACCAAAATAAGAACCATAATCGGTGGATTTCATATTTGTGCAGTGTTCTTAATAGGTAGAATGGATATGAAATATATTCGTTCAGTTGAACGCAATGGCATACTTTTTTGTTTTGTAGTCTGCGCGTAGAATAGCTAATAGCCATATGGGTGTAGAAAAATATGCGGAAAGTCTGGGGTTCAAATCTGATTAAAGACTTTTTGAATGTATTTTACAAATCAGTAAAGGTCATAAATTATTTTTAAATTGCCTAGTTATTTTATCTTAATGGCCTAAATTAATTCATAATAGGTCGTAGAAAAAAAATACTCTGTATAACTCGAGTGGATTGTCCGTATCGCACTCAGACTTCGTCTTTTATGCGGCCGACTCCTAAGAACTATTATTTAATTTTTAACGTTTTGAGCAGTGTATTTAAAAAATAAAACAAGAAATTATTAACTCTTACCTGTGTATAATTCTTTTTTGATGGCAGTACTGTACTGCAGAGACAATTTGCCTAAACTTCGCTCGCGCTTCCTTCTCCTTCATCCTCCCATGGAGAACGAGATAATCGAACACCTCTCCTCCCGACGCGTATTCCATAACCAGGTACAAAGTTTTATCAGTTTCAATCACTTGAAATAGTTTCACTATATTCGGATGGTCTAACATTTTCATTATTCTTACCTGAAAACAAGCAAAAAACAAAGATACATAAGACAATCATCTGATGATAGTCGTGGTATTTATTCGAATGGTTGTTTGGAAGAAGCAAAATGACTTATTTATTAAAACAACCATCTATTAGTTGTAAAAGTTAAAACTCAGTCAGTTACTCTAAAGCAGCGGTAAAATGATGAAACAAAAAGAAAAGTGAAGTAGAAAACACAAGTGCGGTAGAAAATGCAATTCTCACTGAAACCTGGTCATTTTTCAAAATATTCAAAGATAAAAATAGTGGTAGCTTGAATAACATTTTATGTTAACAGTAAAAATAAGAAAAATCAAAACAAAAGAATTAGAAAGAATAGAAAATTACTTATATAAGATAAAATAAAAGGAGAGTATCATAAATGATCTGGATATAATATATTTAAAAACTTTCAGATTTTTAAGGATCAAAACGGAATTTTAAAATTATGAACAAGGTTGGTGATTTGCCAGAAGAATTTAAATATTTTATAATTTTTCCAAATAAACATGAGATAGGAAATTTATTCTGGAGGAACATATATCACATTATTATGAAAATCCAAAAATATTACTGGGTATTCTCAATTCTCAAGGAAAATATTTAAAATCGAATATTTCGCAGAACTGGCGAACCTTGGTTAAGTCTCTGAAAGACGATGACGTAGAGTTGGTCGGAAATGACTACGAAAAGAACTGTATGGCCATTGAAGTTTACCAAGGAAAAGATAATGTAAGTCAAATACAAAGTAAAAACTGCCACTGGGTATATAGTTCGGCGATACCAACGATTCTCTCCACTGGAGATACCGGAGAAAGAAAAGGACAAAGTAGAAGAGCAGACAGCGAAAAGGGAAACAAAGAAAAAGATAAGGAAATAAGTAATGGACAATGGTAAGCCTAATGAAGAAAAAAGGTCTCGCTTTGGAAGAATTTGAAAACAACCGAACAGGTTAGAAAATTGAATGCCAGTGCCGAAGGATGTTAGGAATGGTTAGTTTTGTTAATGTTTTAATAATTATCAAATTATTTTGTAGTATTTTTATGTTATCCCTGTAATTTTGTTTATTTATTTATTTATTTATTCACGGGCCTTGCCCACTTTCAGTTCAAAGTTACAAATAAAAACAAAAAAATAATGCAGGCGTAGACAATAAAATAATTGAAAAATTAAAATACTGACAAACTTCAACAAAGAAATAACTTCTCACAGTCATATATTGCTATAACTCTACTAATAAAAAAAATTGGGATTGCCTTTCTTTTACAAGAAGTTAAATGGTAAATAGTGAATGGTAAAAGTCATGTTTTTATTACGTCCAAAGTATTTTTCCTGTTTTTTATTTAGCTTTATTGATTTAAAAAAAAATTACTCAGGGCGATGAGCACTGTCGAAGAGAGACAATAATGTCCTCTAAAATAATTTAGATACAAAATTGATTAAATGTAGATATTTATTAATCTTTGGAAACATATCTCACGCAAAAGTCTTGTTAAGGTACTACCTTACGAAACTAACTTTTTAAAACATAAAGAAAAACGTACTTCTCTAAATAATTTTTGCAGTGAACCAGGTGTCAGCTGAGTCTTGTCAATGATCTTAATGGCGACCTCCTTGCCGGTGGGCACGTGTTTGGCCAATTTGACTTTGGCGAAGTTCCCTTTGCCGATGGTCTTGAGTAATTTGTATTTTCCGATGGTCGGTTCATCTCCGAATCGCTGACGATTCCGCACCGACACCGTACTGCTGCGCGTCGATTCCACTGTGCTGTCATTGGTCTGTAACAAACAAAAATACCGTTAGAATTGAGACATATTAAAAAAGTATAGGTTAGAAATGGTTCACTGGTTTTGTACTAGTTTTATAATATGCACTGTCTATTGCTAATAATTAGGCACCGACCATAAGAGAGAACAGTTTAGAGACATCATTGATGTTTGTTTACCTAGCAACAATCACCTGAGGGCGTGTCTTGATTAAAAATGCGCAGACTTTTTTCGAAGCCAGTAGACAGTGGGTCACTTTCAACCACTTTTTAACCGAACACGCGTCATGACTTCACCTGTCAACAGTGTTGATAACACTGCAAGGTTCTTTGGAATCCATCTAAATATTTTTTCGGTATAACTTTATTTTAAAACGCTCAGTTTAACAGGAGTTTAATTATTACGCCTGGTAATATTCAACATACAAATGTCATTTTTAAAACTATGTTTAACAATAACCGATGATTATTCAACAAGTTTCACAGTTTAAACTAAGATTAAATTTTAACTGTCTCTTGTACAACCCGCCCTAAAAAATATAACTACCACATTTAAATCAGTACTACCTTTTGGATTCTGGATCTGGATAATATGATTGAATTTGTTGTTTCAATCAAGTGTGTTATTTTGTATTGTAAATCTGAATATGGCCATGTAGGCCGAAACTAGTCGCGACATTTTATAAATATATTAATTTTTATAACGATGTTGTAAACTGAAAACGGAGGAAATGTAAATGTACTGTGTTAAAAAAAAAAAACAATAAAGCTGACTGCTAAACCACCCATCTGCATATCAAATAATACGACTTAAAAGGTTATATAAAAAATATAATCCGCTATTAAAAGTTACATTTCGTACGGAGAATATCTCGAAAATCCGCTTCAGCGTAATTTGCATAAAAGCAGCAGGGAGTACATGACAAAACCAGCAAACTATGCGAGTTTCCCGCAGGATTAAAGGATTCAAGAAGCAGCGCAGTGATGCACCCGTTTTATACGATGGTTTTTTTTTTCGAGCTTTCGCCTGAAATCACTTTATTGAATAGAATATGCATATGGAAAAGCAGTTTTGTGAATATAAATAGGAAAACGAAAAGGACACTTTTTCCTTTTCAATACAATTTTCGTTGTAGACAATCGGAATAATGATTCACAGTTAAAGGTTCAAAGTTTGAATCATTTAGTTTGATTTTTTGATGAGGTTGATGATAATGTTGACCTTAAACCTAGGTACAATCAAAATAAACGAACATATATAGAACGTTGTTGCACATTATTTTATTTCGTTTTACTTTTAAAAACTTTTAATTTTATTAACAAAGAAAGAAATACAAGGTCTGTCAACCGTTCATTTTAATAGATATTTAAAAAACATATTTTTCATTACACAAAAAGGAAGTTAGTGAGTTAATCTGCCAGGTAACAATTAATTTTTAGTCTGATGTATTAGCTTATAAACACAATAATTAACATATGTAAAAAATATTAATAATAGGAAAATTAGCAAATTGCCAAGAATAAAACCCTGTATAAAACGTTTAGTATATTCAATATCAAAATATGAAATTATACCGGTTTATTATTTAACTAGAATTTCTAAAAAGAACTATTTTACAACATCAATGCGGTCATATAATTTATAATTTAATGCTAACTGTCAAGGTTCGTTGTAGTAATGTGGGCATATTAAAAACCATAAAAATCCAGTTCCTAAAAAAAGCTAAATCCAATTAAAACTAGAAGAAGCGTGTCTAACGTCAATAACACTATTCAAATCGCCTAACAGCTTACATAATCGACACACACACACCATTTACCTACATTACAATTCGTTATGGGCCAAGTGCGCTACCTTGAGGTACGCCTCCGTAATAGGAGACAATTACAAAGTCGCTACCTACTCGATCGATTCGAAACTCTGGTATAATTTATAAGCAATCTACACGTACTATGACATACCATATCTGTTTTTATCAATTTCCAAAGATAATTCGTAATGCGATAGATTTTGTTAAACATACTTTCACTTTCAGCTAAAAATATCACGCACATGGACTATATTTCGTCGCATATCACTTTAATAACTTTATTTTCTGGCTCGATACCCGTTTAGGTATAAAATATGACTTGATAATGAGAACTTATCGATATACAGATGGAGATAAAAGTAGAGGTAAATAATATTTTTTTAAGGTTAACATGTGTCACGTTATTATGCTGTTTGTATGGATATATAAATGCAATAATAAATTCAACTTGTTAATTATTTGCGTTGCGGTTATTACAAAAAAAAATATATATTAAAAAAGTTTTTAATTAAAATATACCAGCAGGACTTGAGCCAGGTTCTCATTAATTTTAAATCAATTTGCTTAAAAATTGTATACTGTTAAATTAAGATCAAGTCTGGAAAAAAAAGACACGCTAGAAAAAGTCAGTATAACCCTTACAAACAAGAAAACATTATTTCAATCAAAGTTTGTAACTACAGTTACGATATCGCTGGTTATTATTACGTGTACTCAGTATTTGCCCTACGGTGTAGAGACATGATTCTTAAGGGTTGGCTACACTTGCGAAAGTTAAATCGAGGACTGATAAGATTTCAAAAAAACTAAATCAAAGTGGGCGCATTAAAAAAAAATTTAGCAATTTATAATTAGTCTTCGGTTGAAATTGGCTGAATTTTTAATTTGATTCAGATTCCGAATCTATTTGGTGTACACATTTCTACCCAGATCTCTCAATTCTCCTTTAAGCCACTATGCAGCATCGATATGAAGAACTCCAAGCATTGCGCGTAGTAAAATAAATCCGAAGATCTTTCTATCATCTATTCTTAGGATTCTAGAAGTTCGCGAACATTACCAAAAATTGTTGTCTCGATTCAAAAAATGTTATTATTACTAGTAAAACAATATTTTTGAAAAATTCAAAACAATGGGTTTATGACGTAGACTTGAAAAGAATAATTTATGAACAAATCCACCATTTATACACATATTTAAGAAAATGCCACATTTTATTAACTGTATCCCTATTATTATAAATTTCTGATAACGAGTAGAATTCATGTTGCTGCACTAGCGTTAAAACAACCTGTTTTTTTAAAATACAGCGTCACTCAGCGCCGCTTATGCTATACACTATTTTGGCTCAAAAACATGATAGGTTTCGATACCTACACACTTCACAACTGTATAATATTGAGTTATTTACCACTTCTTACTTTCCCTCAACATACAACCTTATCGATTTTCTAGAGAGGTGCTCTCCTAACCCTCTAGAACATTTCCTAACCACTTAGACCTGTTCCCTGGTATGTTATCTTATCCCCTGTAGGTGCAACTCCTAAAGTAACCCTAATACGTTAATTTTTAATTTTATTTACAGCCATATATGTAATGTTGTCATTACTAACGTCATTGAAGGTTGGGAAGTGTCACATTACACGCCTCTACTTCCCGCCCTCATTTCATCTATTCTAGATGAATATTTTTTATATTAAAAAAAAAATAACACATTTTTTTGACAAATTTTATAATACCTATTTAATGGCAAATAATAAAAAACAACAATGAACTAAAATACAACAAACTACCTATTGATATTTATTATTCGCGAATTTAATATCCGGCTTTATCTGACATTTATTTATATTGGTGACAGTTGTTTACCCCGTAATCACAGTAACAATATATTCACTTGATTATTCTGAGAAAACCGCGCGCTTGGTAATTTGTCGTTAAATGTAATATTTTAGGTATGTTCAGAACGAAACAGAGAATTATTGACTTTGATCGAAATATGATGGTTGTAAATAAAATAGTATACAAACCTCGGTAAGAAGTTTCATTCTTGTCTCGAGATCATAGCTAACCTCGACGCTTCGCGTATCGGTGATCTAACTAATCTCACGACAGGAACGAAACTCTTCCCACCTCGGTGTGTAATATACTATTGTCACTTCGATAATTCATTGTAGAATTTCCTCCCATCTCGGCACAGTGTAATTCTGGCTCGTATTTTTACTGCCCAATATTCCGGACCCTACATAAAGGTTGGCTTTATTGCTATCCGCCTGTCACATAGCAGTCTACTTGCTTATCTACATTTTAATCACCCTATTCTTCCATCGGATTCTAATTAATTAAACTTTTCGCATTTTCCCAGTCGCTTCTCGAGTTAATTTGTAAAAAACAATCATTCCATATCTCTCGAGTGTTTCCATGATTAAAAATTAATCAAATGAGAAATGAATAAAGACCGCAGTAGTCGACAGGTACAGGGAAAATATGTCGACTTGAAACTTGGGTCAATTTAAATAAATAAAAAACAAAGATCTACGGGTATACAGCATTTGTTCAGAGTTCTATTTCATTCATTTGCACAAAAGATAACAAAAACAGTTTGAATCAAGTCAATATCAAAATTAATTATTATTACACTTCCATAACTGTAGACTGTCTGGTTTTGTTAATGAGACAGTTAATTATTTAGTGATTTACAATGATAGATATATCACAAATCTTTGTCGTTGCCTTATCAACTATCTTGATTGATTTGTAATCTGACCTTTTACACAACTTTTTATGACCACACTGTTTATGACATAATTTTACTATATTTAGTGTGTATAAAAGACTACCAAGAAAAGTGGTAGCAGAGGAGTGGAATTCTTTTGATTGTGGTTAGTCTTACATTGTCAGAACAGCAAATATGAAATATCGTAATCACTAATAGCAAAAATATTGTACTGAATTTTGTTTAAAATTAAATAAAAAAAGGAAGAATTGAAAGGATCAATAATTATATCAAACTTCAACAACATTTTGGCTATAAGGTAAGTTTGAAAAATAATAAGTTTTGGAGATTCCGGTATTTTGAGATCTGGTAACTCAAATTGACCAACAGGTACTTCAGGATTCCATTGCTTTTGTTTAGGTGGTATTAACACAAAAGTAGTTGAATTCTCCGTTATAAGATTCACGATACTGTATCATCCGGAACATTTCTTTCAATATCGAGAGTTTCTTGATTGCTCTGTTCTCATACATATAGACACTATTTTTTCGCAGTCTATTAAATTGAAGGAACATGACTTTATCCTGGTTTCCTTACATGTTCATTCTACTAAGATAGAGTTATATGGTAACGTTATGGTTAATTAGTCCCATATTACGATCAGGGGCGGTTTCTCCATTGGTTCATTTGTGAAGTGAACACCCAGTTAAATTTCATAAGAGCACATTATTTTAAAATCACATATAAATAACTTAATAATATAAATTCACTTTATTATATTTATTATTTTCGTACGTATTAATCTCTACTTTTTTTGGTATCCCACTCACGGTGCTTGGGAACCAACTTTAAATGAAAAGTTTATTTACTAGACTTTTTTTTCGGTCAAAGTATTTCTGAAGGGCTATACAGGGTGTTAAAAAAAAAGTGTCACAAAATGAAATGGTGAATAGTATGACCCAAAATAAGCAGAAAAGTCTTAATAAATATATGACCGCAAATTAACGGTTTCGGAGATACGGACCATTTTGTGTTTATAACAATTTTTTATTATTATAAAAAAACAATGATATTTATAAACAATCAATAACAACATAGAGTTAAATGAGATGTTCAAAGTGCCCTCCCTCCATTTCAATGCATTGCCATTTGCACGACCGTACATAAAATGCATGTCAACTAATTCAATATTAGTGTAAACAGGCATAACGAAAATTTATAAAATTATTCACCCAAAACAAAATAATAACTGCAAATAGTATCTATGAAAAAACATCGGTAGACTCCGATAAGAAAAGCAAGTTTTTGAGAATGAAAAAAGATAATCAAAAAATGATATGAGATCTCATTTAACTCAAAATCGGCTGATTTTAGAGAAAAAGTCATTCATGCTTTTTTGTAGAGCGGGCATTTTCCCATTGAAATTTACTTTTAGCAAGCCGAGAAAATGTGACATGCGCAAGTTACAAGCAAAAAAGTAAAAAAAAAAGTTACAAATGAGATCTCATTTAACACAAAATCGGCTGATTTTAGAGAAAAAAGTAATTGATGCTTTTTTGTAGAGCGGACATTTTCCTATTGAAATTTACTTTTGGCAAGCCGAGAAAATGTGAAATGCGCAAGTTACAAGCAAAAAAGTAAAAAAAGGTCACTTTTTCATTAAAAATCGAGTTTTCTCAAAAACGGCTGCTGGAACGGATTTTAAAAAATATATTGCGCCAATCTATAGCCCTTCAGAAATACTTTGACCGAAAAAAAAGTCTAGTAAATAAACTTTTCATTTAAAGTTGGTTCCCAAGCACCGTGCACTGCGCTCAGGCCGATCGCGTCTGTCGGTTCAATATGTCTAATGAACGCGAGAATCAATGTTAAAAAGGCAGGTTAATAGATCCGAGAAACACCAGTGTGCCTACTTGAAGCCACGCTATTTTTAGCATCATTTTGTGCATCGCACGTAGATTACGTCACGACAATTAACTTCGCTTGGTCCAACGATTAGTTATTGTGCTTGGTCAAGGTCACTCTGACTGGGAGTTATTAATTCAACGTTGCCACATTTGGAAGATTTCTGTTTTTTTGGTAGGTTTTCAGCCATTTTGGCTAGTTTTAGTGGACAATTTTCTTTTGGTAGATTTCAGTAGATTTCTATAAATTAATGAAAAAAAAAAAAAAAATCCAATTACTCTAATAAAACTTCCTATTAAAATAATTTTGTTGCCAAAATAGATTGCTAAAAACATTAGGGCCGGGCGATCATCAAAATAAATAATCAGTTATTTTCGACTAGTAGATTACTTAAAAATAATCGATTCTTTATGATTTATCGATTCTTTTCGATTCTCTTTTATTCTCTTCGACTCTTTTCGATTCTTTTCGATTCTTCTCGATTATTTCCGATTCTTTTCGATTTTTTCTATTCTTTTCGCTTCTTTTCAAATCTTTTCGAGTATTTATCACTAGAGTACAGCAAGTTAGTTAATAGTTGTAGTGTTTGAAAACAGTATAATATTGTAATCGATTATTCAAAATCGAATACAATATCCCCAAAAAAAAATCGAAAATATCCGATTAATCTAAAATAACCAATTTTTGTATATTGTTCGGGGTTTGCAGTGCGTATTTGAATTTACTTAATACGATTGCTTTTACTTATAGTGTGGTGTAAATAAAGTTTTAAACAGTTCTATCGGGCGAAATTTGAACAAAGCCCATTATCTTCATCTTGGCTTTGCAATGCCCAAGGTAGGTATAGTGGCTTTTGTATAGCCACGTAATTTAATCAAGAATTGCTTCACTAAAAGAGAAAATGTTTGTGCGAAGTATAAAAAGCATATTTCAGGATTCACTGACAGCTCTTAGGTTTGTCCTCTCTAAAAACTAACCAAAACATTTTTGCTTTTTTAGATTGACAAGTTCTTCGAAAATGTCACGAGTTTCAAATGAAATAAAAACGGTAGTTTCTACGCTTGTATCATTTCTAGTAATGGATCATCTAAGTGATCGTATCAAGCAACCTTTACATGACTCAGGAATCTTATAAAAAAATTCGGAATTTAATTGTATTAAAACGGACGATGTCAAGGGATATTGGCTCTTGTACAAAGTTTTATAAATGCTAAAATTATTGGAAAAATTGAACCCCCATTTTAAATTAGCATGAGCCGCCACTGATTACGATCACATTCTAAGTAACTATCCCCACTAACTGTAACTGCTCTTTAATTTTCACAGTCTGTTCTGTACTAAATACGTGATCGCCACCCATCGCCGGTGGACATTCATCTTTTTCACCGACGAACGTGGGATGACATTCATCTTTATCGCTATGAACAAGTTTATTAAAATTCGCTGTAGCTTGTGATGATATTAATCTCAAAATCTCTGTTTTTAGACACTCTGTTTACTCCTGTACCCTTTATTTGTATCATATTAGGTCGATATGGGCGATATTTAACAATCTGTTTTAAGTTTGACGACCTAGAACTATTTTGGTAACAATGTCAAATGTTTTTTCTTATTTTTGATTACAATTTGATTGTTAAACTGTTTAATTCAGACATCAAAATGACGGGAAAATGTGTAATGTGCCAAAGTACCTGGAATAATAATATTACGCATTCATTCTCTAGGTAAGGTTGTGATAGCATAGGCGCTGACAAAGGGAATTAGACTCGATTTTATTTAACAATGTAATCATAGTAAATCATTTAGCACTTGTTTTTATATTCTTTTATCTTTTTATGATCATGTGTAAAAAATATTAATGCTTTCAGTTGTTCATATTACTTTTTTTTACAAAATAGCACGCGAAAGAATTGAAAATTCCAAACAAAAAGCGAAAATACGTTCGGATAAAAATATTTCCCCAAGTTCACCCGAATGTAAAGCCCGTGACAAAATCAATAAACAAATTAAGTAACAAATTTAAAAGACGTTTCGAGATTCTTGCAATCCACCAAAATTCTGCGACTCTCTTAAAAATTGAAACAAAACAAAAACTAAAGTAAATTTTAATCTTTTAAAACCGTATTATGAAAATTAAAATTTTCTACATAGATTTATACTGCTAATCACGTCAGTCAACTGCTAATTCAAAATAGAACCAATCAATCAAACTGTTAGATTCTTTTAACAATCAATAGACACTAGTTTACAAGGACCCTGCAGTCTAATTTTCAACTAATGTTTATTATAATTTACCACTATCTCTAAATGTAAAGAAAATTCTGTGAATATTACTCTATTGCAATAGAGACATGTGTCTACCGAACTGTGGCTAAATTAAACGATAAGAACTATTTGAATTAGACTGAAAATCTTGGGAAATATGAACACAGTGTGCAATTTTGTTAGGTTTCCTTTGACGAGGTTTTTTTTTTAGAAACGTCTATATTGGCTTTACTTTAAAAATACACTAGAAGCCCGATTATCAGAACTAATGTGGGCTGTACCCTATATCAGATAATTAGTGGCTCGGATAATCCGGATTTTTTTGTGCATATTTTTTTTTAATACTCTTAAAGAATAAATGCCAATACCTACCTACTTTAAAATATTTTATTAATAATTTTTACAAACAATTTTTTCCATCTTACGACTGTTATTCACTGTAATTAAGTACTTATGTAACTTTGTAACTTATAAAAACGTACAAACATAGCAAACACTGCTCTGCAGATAGAAATATAATAAGGAGGGGGATTCCTCTGTACCTATTCTGAGATTCCCCGTAATTACCCGATCTGTTAGGCCTGGTGCTCGAATAACACGACATCGCTCGATTAATACGGATTTCAACGGCGGTATTACTCAACTCGGATAATCCAGCGATCGGAAAATAGAGTCGGATAATCGAGAGTCTACTGTTTTGAAAAAATGATTTATATATTTTAGTCCTTCCTGTATAAGTTTCTTCCAAAGTTGTTTTTTATCATATCTATTCATTCATTGTGCGTAATCAAGTTTTTCAGAAGCACTGAAATATTAGAATCTATTGACTCACTTTATATGTACTGAACAAATACAGCAAGGAATATTCCATTATTTATTGATATATGTAGGTATCAGTTGGAAAATATCCATTCTTTGTAAAATATTTGATTAGCGTCTTGGAATTAAAAAGGTCATTTATTGTATTATAAAAAAAATTCGTTCTAGTTCCAGAGAAGTATTTAAAATAACAGTCACAAATTTTCAGAATATAGAGTTAATAAATGTTTATATTGTTTTGGATTTGGCGTCTTTTCGATATCCGCTGGCTTTCAAGAATTTAAAATAATTTATCCTTTATAACAACTATACAGGGTGAGATCGACACCTCTTTTTTAAAAGTAATAATGATTGAAAAACGCTTTTTGGTTATTTATAATTTACGAAAACATTTACAAATCTACAAAATACGCTTAAATATTTAGTATTTATTAGCGTCAGATTAAAATATCAAATCATAATTTCTAAAAATACAATAGTTTACATTGCAAATATAATATTATAATAATAAATTTACTCAACAATTTGTTCTATTATTGGTCCATTTACACAATTAGATCTCATTTAAAACTCTTAAATGTAAATAAATTCACAACAATATCTTTACCTTGTCAATAATTTGACATAATACGAGATTTTGTCTGTTTAGAATAGTTTTAAATCTTTAATTGAGTTATAAAAGTAGATAATTTAAAAAACCAAC
Organism: Psylliodes chrysocephalus; assembly: GCA_927349885.1. Taxonomy (NCBI): domain Eukaryota; kingdom Metazoa; phylum Arthropoda; class Insecta; order Coleoptera; family Chrysomelidae; genus Psylliodes; species Psylliodes chrysocephalus. The sequence continues at coordinate 32,597,931 of OV651819.1, read as the reverse complement.
TCCAAAATCGTGCAGATGCCATTGGGTTTGCTGATTTTCTTATAGAGTCCATCATCAGATCTTGATTAAATATATTTGGGACCACCTCCAAGGTACCCCCTTTCTAACAAATACAGAATCATAGAAATCAGACAAAGTGGTAAAGAATTATCCCTGAATATACATAAAAAATTAAGAGTTTGATGATTTTTTCATGGACCCCATTATCAGATTTTGATCAAGTTTAAAATGGACAAAGAAGTAACATACATAAAAAAATATACCGAAGAATTAAGAACCTTTTTTTGAAGTCTGTTAAGAAAAGGGACCAGATTGATACCGCATATTTTTCCTTAATTTCGAAAAATCCAAGTATGGCTAAGCGATGGATTCTTTTTTTGAGGGCACAGTCATTTGTTCAAAAACAAAAATATAATTCTTTCTATCTACCAAGAATAAACAACAATCTCCAAAACCTACACGCGAAGTATTTCAAAGAACTGTATTGAAATACGTTAAAAATTAATATTATGAAATGAATTTTCCATTGATTGATAATAAGGTCTATTTTGTTATTTCGTTTTGTTGGTGTAGTTAAAAACTTAACCTTCACAAAATTATAGTCGTCCATAATTTAGATTGCTTTGCTTTTAAATAAATTTTTATGCATACCGCGAAACTATTCAATGTATATTTATGAATATTAAATAATCGTACACATTTATATTCCATCATTATTAAAAATGAATTATGCACAGAATGAATATAATATTGAACATCAGTATTATAAGAAATTTTATACAACCAAAAACTGCTTTCAGTTACAACGAATGACATCTTAGAGGGTCAGAATTAGACAAAAGATATCAAATAAATTTAGGGTCCCAGTTCCAGCTGCAACATTATAAATAAGAGAAAAAAAAATAATATTTAGATCAAACAGATGCATTTAGTTGATGAGTGTTTGGTAAAACTTACACAAGAGAATTTCGAAAGAATTCGTTTATGTAAAAAAAAACATAAAAAAAAGATTGTATACTGCAGCTATATGTAAAACAAGGAATTAGTGCATGACATTTTGCAATTAATGTCACTTCCTTTTGTCGATAAATTGTTTTAATTTAAATAAATCGTATCAAAAACAAATCATCTATATTTGTATTACAAAAATAAGTTAAAATATAGTTAAAGTTTTGAATGAAACATCGCACTACAGATACTATTTTTATTTTAACACGTTTTTAACTTTGTAATAATGTAAGTCTATTTTCAACAAGTGATAACTTTTTAGATAAAAATTTCTAAATAAGATTAAATATTTAATTGTGACAGACGTAGATAATGCCAAGTACAAGTTATCATAACAAAAGATTCTCTTGAAATACTTATTTTTTACACTGGCTTCGAAGATTAGAATGTTTGCAAAATTCACTCGTGCTTTCTAGAATTTGCAGAAAACATTTAATTCTATTATCATCTTCATAAATTATTGTCTAATAAGGTAAATTTAAGTAGGGAAAATCAAATATTTATTTAAATCATTGGTGTCATTGAGAAAGCCAAAATGAATCTATGTCAGAAGACTAAAAAAATATTAAATATTATGTAGCTGGTCGAGATATTCAGATAAGAGAAGAATACCCCACTATAAAAGTGTAATGACGCAGATCAAATGAAGACAGAGCCAGAGAGAATTAATTATGAGATACAAGTCATGGAAAACATTAAAATGAAGTAGAATGAGAAATTAAGATGAATATACCTCATGCAAAAAGACTAACTTTTTCTTAGAGAAACCAGAAATAAAAAAGTAAGGAGGATAAAGTAACTATTGGTACAATAACTAATCACTTATCGATGGCAGATGTAAGAAAGGTATAAGTAAAGAAAAAAAGTGGACTTAAAATTTATAGATGAGGAAATAAATCATAAGTGGAACAACAATGTAAATATGGTTATCAACTTAATTGGTATTGACTTGTAACAAGAATGCCTCCAGATGGATTGTTAGTAAGAGAAAGAGGAAAAGAAGCAGGATACCGAAAAAATCATAGAAAGACAGGATGGAGCATTTGTAACATATCAATACATTAAAAATAACTCGTTATACAATTAAAAAAAAACTTACTTTACGTGGAGTCCGATCCCTAGAAATCCTAGGTTGTCTTTTCACATTACTAATGGTCTTATCCTGAGCGTCAGACGCGGTTCTAGATAATGGTTCCGACGGTTTAGATTTACTCTTTTTACTGTCTTTGGTTTGCTGATCCATGCTCTTTCTCTCTTTAACGTTTCTATCAAAAGCCGGATGCGGGTCATGCTTATCTTCTTTTAGTCCTCTAGCGGGTAGATCCTCGATTTCGCTGCAATGTTTCATGCGGTTCAGCAGATGACCGTTTTCTAAATCGTCCTCGGATTTTTTGGTATCGTGACTTTCTTTCTTTTTATCGCCGATTTCGAACGGTACCAGAGACGCTTTTTTGGCTTTAGCCACCGGTTTGGGAGTGTAAATTTTGACTAAATCTTCGAATTTCTTTAAATTCTGCTCTTTCTTCTCCTCCTGGTCTAGTTTGTTAATGATGCTTTCGACGTTATCGAGGTGAGAGAGAGTGCTATCAACGTTGTTGTTGCTGTTTCTGTTGAGAATTGAACTAAGAGCTATGACTGGAGGAAAGCCTGGCGGCGGCGGCGTGTTGACAGGACTAGAAGGAGGGTTAGTAACATTGTAAATATTAACGTTCTTCTTCGTCCATTTAGTGTGTTTCGGTGAAATAAGAGGAGATGGCGGGTGTTTCGCTTTATGAGTACCTTCGGGTACTAGTTTGTAGGAGATAAGAGCGTTTTCTTGCTTATTTAAATCGTTGGTAGCGTTGCTTTTACTCGCGGCGTTTAGTCGCATTTTTTCCGCCGTTAATTTGGATGGGGTTTCTTCGGATTTCTCGCCTTTCGACAGTTTACGATATAGTTCCATCGTATCGCGACACTTTGCACTTAAAGAAAACTTATCTTCGTCGGGCACTTCGTGTGAAAAAATGTCTTTGTATCGTTCCGAGTATTTTCCTGCGTTCGTGATTTTTTCTCTTCGGTTCTTTAGCATTATCAGTCCTGCGTCGTGGCAGTTTTCAAGCCATGGACTCACTGCCTCGTTCATCCTTCAATTCTGTATGGGAACAAAGATGAAATTTAGTTGGGCGTCCTTTTTGTTTGAAGCTTTTCCCAGCGGGACATAAGCAAAGCGGTACCTAGACACACACACACTTACACATAGAACACATTAAGGACGGCACATTTTTGTGGCAATTTGCCGAATGATAATTTACTGTACAATGAATGAACGAATGAGACAATTCACCAAACAAATTTACATGAAAATCTTGTTGAATAGTTATATCCCCCATTTATTTCAATTACGCCTATTAGACAAATTTAAATTATAACATCATTATCGCATTTAATAATTTGACAGACGTCAAATATCTTTCCTTTTATTTTAATTACTTTTTTTACATAATAAGGTTGTTGTGTTTACTTCCTCACATATAATTCGAAATTATCTTAATAATTATACGTACATTTTAATACTTATAATACAATTGTAAATATTGTAAAGTCTAGTCTTATAAAGGGGCTAGTAAACGTGTTGGGATGTAGTAAATAAATGTACATACGCAATTTTCTATTCATTTCTTTCGTTACAGTGTGCAAGCGTGCAAAATATCTTCTTGTAATTTAAGTTGAGAAGTCTAGTTTTATACTCTTTTTACACAGTCCTTTGGAAAAAAGTTAAATAATTCAAGAATAAATTCTAGAATCCGAGAGGCAACAAAAAAAAAGAAAAATTATTTGGAAAAAATCCACTCCGAGCAGGGCTCGAACCTGTGGTCTTCGGGTTGCCGTCCCAACGTAATAACCATTTGAATTTATACCTATACTTGTCTTTGTTTCGAAAATTAAACATAATTTTTTCAGTTGATCTCATTATTTTATAATCTGTATAAAAAAGTTTAAACGCGTCAGATTTGGCGAACGTGCCAGGCATACTAATAGGACCTGTGCTATCCCAACACTTGAAAAAGTTTATTAAGGTATTTAGTTTGTGTGATGATTATTTTAAGAGGCACTATCTTGTTATTTAATTCAAAAGGAACTAAAAGATGTAGGGGTAGCTTGACAGAAGTAAAAATTATTGACAGTATAGCCTAAAAGATCATGTCTAATTATTATACTCAACATTTTTCCAAGTTACTTAGCTGAATTATTTGCTGTATAAAAAAAATGAATTTATTTTTATAACATTGGTTTTAATAGTAAATTTGCTGTATTATAAGTATGTTTGAAAGTCGTTCAAATTTGGGTGGCACAAAATTGATCGAAAACATTTCATCCAATACATTTGATCGAACACATTTTATCTAAAAACTAATATATCAAATAACAATTAATCGAAAAATAAAATGTTCGAAATGATATATGATCGAAACGATATATGATCGAAACGATATATGATCGAAACGATATATGATCGAAACGATATTTGATCGAAAATAGATTTAATAGAAAAAGAAAAAATGAGAAAAAATACATGTGCGTGAACGATCAATTAAAATAAAATGGTCGCACAGATTAGGTAAATTAGTTATTTTTCTTATTTCTCTCATTTTATGTATATATCATTTTTTTACAAAGCAACCTGCCATGACTCTAGGCAGCACAGGTTAGGTAAATTAATTTAGTTTTTGTTTAGTGTTAGTGTTAAAAATGTAAAAGTAAACTGTTACTCATACGAGACCCTTCTTACTTCAGTTGGCCAATTATTGAAATACTCGTATATTAGTTTTAACCATCATAAAATAATAATAAATACTCGATGATACCTTAGGTCATATAGTAAATAAGGTATATTTAGTAATAAACAATGTTTTTCCATTGTTCAGATTATATATATATGCGCATGAAAATGGGAGAGGAAAGATTATTGATGAGAAAATTTGTTCAATTATTATTAAATTTTCCAGTGCTGGAAAATCCAACTCGGAAATTGTAAATTTCTTAGAATTTTCGCGATATAATCAGAAGATATAAAACTAGCGGTTCAGTCACCACAAAGCCTTGATAAGTGGGAAAAAAACAAAATTACAAATACCGATAGACGAGCCAATTATTATCATGAGCTAAGTGCTCTGTACAGTAATGCGGTTGGAAGGCACATTTCGAGACCACATTGGCAGTTACAAGGTTCAATTTTGATTATAAAAAATAATAAAATGAAAAAATATATATTTTTTAAATTGTTTTTAGTTCACAATTTTGTTATAGGCCAAACAAAATAAACTTTTAACGCCACTTTAGAAGAACAATAGATTGGGATGGACAAAATATAAAGCTTGGTATATCTCGACAATGACGAGAGATAAGGCCCGATTTAAAGTGAGTTTTGAAAAGTCAAAAAGTTTGGTGCAGTATGTTATCCAAAAGAGTAAAAAAATCTTCATTTTATTAAAGGAATTATAAATACATAACATATTTGGACATTTTAGAAGATCATGGAATATTTTGATTCCTGCATGATGACGAAGGAAGCCCTAAAATAGATAAAAGATACAATATAGATTTCTAGTCATACCGATTTACCTCCTATCGAAGATTTGAAGAAGTGCTACGGACACATCCTGCTAGAACAATCTCTGAATTATAGCAAAAGCTTCAAGTAATATGAGATATAAAAAATAAATACATATGTTATTTGTTGACATTTTTTCTTTCCTGTATCCAGTAGAAATCATTATTTTTTTGACATCGAGTTTCGACGGATCTTAACCTTTTGGTGTCCCTTGAATCCGTTTTGATCATGTTCACGATGATGTCTGTATCCACGAAAAACGGATAAAGAGAAAAACGCCAAATTTTCAACTTAAGCTGCGGTAGACTGATTAAATTTTGGGCATAGTCGTAGCATCTAGGGGCCACTATAATTTTTCTAATTTTAGGTATATATCTATTAGTTATGATCATAGAAGAAAATTATTTTAATAAGAATTATTTATGATGCCATTCTCTGTAATTTTTGACTTATACATGATTTCTCTAAAATTGACCGCAGCGGAGAAATTTGAAGAAAAGTGCAAAATTTGAATAATTTTTATCTTTAAATCATGTTTTGAATAATTGGACCGTAATCAATATTTTTGATAACTTTACGGGAAAATCAATTTTCATTTGTTCTCATTTTGTGTTTAAATAAAATTTAGCTCGTATGGTACTTTTTGTATTTGGTTCGCTGGAGGAAAATTTTTGAAAAATCCTAGAGTGGGCCAACTGAATTAGAAAGGGACTCATTTCAAATTCATATTTTTGAGAACATAAAATTATAGACAAACATTTTTATTTTTTTTAATAAAATTTTGGAAAAAAGTATAGTGGAACACATTGTGTTAAGTGTTTTTATTTTGTTAAAAAGAGGTATTTTGAATAAGTGCCCCTTGTTTCAAAAATTTTTTTTTTTCACAGAATAAAATTATTCTTTAATATTTGTATCACAAATAACTGTTTAATATTGTAGAAAGTATTTTTTGAACAGTTTGGACATTTTTTAAAAAGGTAGGCTTACTTTGTTAAAAAATTGAGAGCATTTGTTCGAATTATGACAAATAATTTGTCCTTTACAATGCCAGATTATTACATTTCTAGATAAGAATGACTAATAATTAAAACAAATTGTGGCGATATGTACAATTTCCGTTGATAAATGACACGTTTAAATGTTCTTCCCTAAATGATGAAACATCAGAGTAATTTTAAACAAATTAGCAATTCGTTAATATATTCCAAAATATATTTTTTTTATTAAAATGTGAATTTATGATGGAATTAAAAGTTTTTGAATTAAAATAGTATAAAACTGACTTTCCACTACACAATTGTATTTTTTATTAATTAACCGAAGTTTAATTTAGTTATTCTGATATTTTCTAAATGATTTAAATTGGTTCATGGCAAGATTTTTCCAAATTTTATATCTTATGAAAAGGATAGACATCAAAATACTACAAAATATAACTTAGTCGTTTAGAAGCATAGTCTTAATGGAACACACCCATTTTTTACCGGAAATGTTCATATACTAAATTTAGGTAATAAAATACCGAACAAAAAAAAATACCCGACAAATTATCTTTATTACAGCAAAGGGCTTAGATAAAACAACGTTAAAGAGAGTTCTGGAACCGATATTTTTTACGATCGGTAGTATATTGAATATTGACATGAAGTTATTTAATATCGCCCCAGCTGTTTCTAAATCATTCGTTATTTTATTACGGTTGAAGTTTCTTTGATATTTAAATCGGGTAAACCACTATCTAAGGCATGAAGAAGTTCCCCTTATTTCAATTTACAACCCTATTGTTATTTTGGAGTCAGATGAGAAATCATAGAATGGTTATTTCTCTCTAATTACAGATAGATCGAGATAACTTCTCACCTGATTACAAAAAAAATATCCTGATCAGTAAGATAATTCCTTATGTCAACTGTCATTTTAATCAGTACTATCCATAGCAAATTATTGACATATGGTCGGTCTTCTGTTGACGAACAAACGATTATTGATCAATAAAAAAAATGAATTATCATTCGGCAAACTGTAGCACGACACAATTTTCCCTCGAATTTTGATTTTAGCACACTGCATGTTTACCTGTCGACCGGAACGCGGTGTTATCCGAAACCAGACTGTTCATTTCTATCATTGTATGGTGGATTTCCTTTTCGTATTAAGTACAATGATGATTGCGCAACATATATGGAATAATATCACAGCCAGCGTACAGAGGATGACTAGAGAGCACACACATTAGAACAATAAATGTGACAAAAGTGCAGTTATCTAACATTCGCGTTATCTCGCGCACGCGCCTGCGCAAACTTGTATCACTCTTTCGCACGAAAGTTTTTTCGTAAAAAATAAAAAAAATATATATTAGAAATTTTGATCGGCAATGTTTTAGTTAGATAAAATGAAGCGGTTTAAGCGCGGCGACTGTTGTTATTTTATTAAATGAAAAAGATAAATACGAGGTAGTCCAAGGTCGGTTTAGCTAGATTGTCAGCTCGCGTAATGTTGAGTAGGCAGTCATTTTTGCAGGTAACCAACCATCAACGTACTGCGTGTCCGCACAAGATGGGAAAGTAAGCCATCATCGAGATCCATTTCCATGTTCCTTCCAACACATTTAAATAGGTTTACGATCAGAATAATAAAAGATTGGGAAAACAACTTAACATATTAGTAAAAAAGATATACTGTGTTCAATATATTTTACAATTACTATACATAATTTATAAATAACTAATAAAATTACAAAGATTAAATTTTAACAGTTTAAGAGAAGAGCACATTTTCACTTCTGGCGGTAACAACCTTAAAAACGGAAGTTTTCCTACGACCACATTGGAAAGTACTTCTCGGCAGTGTTGCCAGAGCACTCCGAAGGAATGCAATAGATGAATTCTCAAAATTGTAATAAATTTCAAGAAAATGTAACAGAAATTTTAGTTAATGTAAAATGAACTATACATAAAAAATACATTCAATTGCCGCGTTTGAATCTGAAATGTTGTGAATTTTTTATCACGTGATAGAGAATTAGATCTGAATGTAGATGTAATAAACAAACGCTCTAGACTTTATTGGTCACGTTTAGGTCACAATTTAGAAGTTTATACTTTTTAAATTTGACTTTTGAGACTACAAATCAACATAAATTAAACAAACTTATCACTGTTATATTCATGCTAGCATAAACAAAGGATAAATTGACAAACTTGAATTCACAGAACACTTACTTTCTGGCATGGAACGAACATCTCATTTCAAATCGAGATGTATAAAGTGTAATCTGGACAGGTACATCTCGGATAAACAAACGCAGATGTAGATGTAGTAGATGTGTCCGATGTGGATAAACAAACGCTCGAGATGTAAAAAATGCATCGGATGTGGATATTCAAACGCGGCAATTGTATTAATATTGATAATTAATGTTTTATCTTTTTAATATACGTTTATACATGTTTATTGATAAGAACAACGACAATCTTTCAATTATTGTTATTATGCAGCTCGAGGATATCTTTGTTCCACATTCATATAATTTTAGGTTTGTTGCAACAGCAGACTCATTCTGAATTTATCTGCGCATGAGTTACAGTACTACTTATGCGCAGATATATTTAGAACGGTTCTGTACTGCTTTTGAAACAAATTTTTTATAAAGAAAAAGAAGGAAAACAAAATTCGGCCTCTAATGCAAGGTCCAATGATAAAAGAAAATTTTTAAGCACTTTGGACATGTTCAAGAAAACATGTTTGAAATGGTATTAGTTATATGAAATAATTAACAATACATTAAGAACATATAAAATCAAGACACGATTAGGTTAGGTTGAAGTTCATCAATATAGTTCATTGTTCGAGGCTCGTGAAAATGTAATAAATTTGTTACAATTGTAACAAACTGGCAACACTGCTTCTTGGTCTAACGCAGTTAAGGTGACAAATATGTCCTATTTTATAATTACTAGTAGACCCAGTAGACAGACGTTGTCCTGCCACAAACCTCGCTAGTAAAATATTATTCTTAAATAAAATCCTTTATTCAGCAGAATTTTATGGAATAATAGTTATTTATGCAACAAGTGCAAAAAAAGTGTTTATTGCACGCGACGTGAAATTGTTCAACGAGTCCGTCAGGCCGAGTTGAACAACACGTCGAGTGCAATAAACACTTTTTGCACGAGTTGCATACAATATTTTTTTTACGTTCATGCAAAAACCAAAAAATGTTTTATAGAACTGCAGTTGTATTATCCAAATCATAGTAGTCGTGATCGTGTATCTTTGTTTGAGGAATTTATTTACGTTTGTGTTCATAATTTATATTTATAATAAAATACATTTTTTTATTAATTTATTTGTTAAATGATTGAAAATAGTACAACATATGCAATTGTTTTTAAAACGTAACACAGAAAATGAAAATGGACTAAATATTTGGCAATGATTTGAATATTTATGTTTGTCATGATCATAAAACGCAAACTTTAAAAAATAAAAAAATGGTCTTGGTCAAAATTTGAATTTCTCAAAATTGTAGGCGAGAATTTTAAATTAATTAAATAAACGAATATTTATGTTATATAGGTAGGTATATTATTGTAAATATTGTATATTGTAAATTGCATAAAATTATATGTGCTATAAAATGAATTTTAGTTTTAATATTCTAGAAACAGATTACGAACCCCTACTAACTGTGCAAGCTCAGGTAGCCCGCGACTCAATTTACCCATATCCGGGGACTCAACTCGGCTATCATTGAGACAGATTATAAATTCTGGGACTCAATTAGGCATCTCCGGCATAAATGGATAGGAAGAGGTGGACCTCAGTCATGACCCCCAAGGTCCCCTGTTAAAGAGCATAGATTTTTCCTGTGAAGGTATCTTAAATATCTAGTGTAGGTATACAACACCTGTGAATACCGTAGATAAATTACGAAGTCGAATATGAGATGCGTTTGAAACCGTAAGAAATATTCCAGGACTATTCGAAAAAATACGGGCATCTATGCGAAGAATATCGGACGTATGTATAAGGGTTGGAGCAGTTCCCAAAAAAAATCGTTTAGTGTTCGTTTTTTAAATTAATATTTTATATTAAGAGCAAACCGGACCTCTCGCGAAAGCAAAAACGTTTTAAGAATTTTCTAATATAAAATTGTATTTATATTAGATTGACAATATTGAGAGCTTTAAATTTGTGCAACGATAAGGCAGCACTCTACAGAGACGTTTAATAGAAAAAGGTGCGAAATCATACCATTTAAACTAGATATTCATTAAAACAAAAAGCAGCAAAAAATTCAAGGTTTCGCCACCCTAAATTTTGTTATTATCGGTGTTTATGACTTTTGTTTTCAATGTGCGAATTGTAGTAACTTAATTTTTTTTATTATTGGTTATTATTTAGGTTTTTTTAAATTGTAATAAATCATTGCTATAAAAACCGGGTCATCCCATTTTTAATAGGCAATTGGCGAATAAAATAAATATTATACTTCTATTTTGCGAATTAAAGAAAATAGTTTTTTGTATTTATTTTATACAAAAAAAAAACCAAAAGAGACCAAAAGTTTCTAAACAAAAAAAATTAATTTTGTATTTTAGAATCCTCCAACGACGAACTGAACAAATATCAGCCTGTATATTGTTAACCATTTGGCATGCCCCATAATGTAAGCACTACAGCTTAACACAGATTCAAAATTTGAGCTAAATATTTCAAAAAACTGCAGGAGCTATAAAAAATAACAAAAAACAATGTTGAAATTTTAACACCCTATAGATCGCTAACGAAGAGTTTGTGCGGATCTATGTTTATATGAATTTTTAGTCATGAAATAAGACAAAGAATTACCCCTTTTTGTATGTACATGTGTAAGTTTTTGTACCACCGATGACGTAGTGACTAATTTAATTAATTATTTGGTTTAGTTATTTATATTTTGTGAATTTGTTGTATTAGGTACTTAACAAATCCATAACCAATCCCTGATTTTTTTGAATACTGTTGTTCTAAACCAATTACAAAAACTGCTAAAACGGGGTATGACAACAATTCTAAAAATTAATTTCCATCCATTGTTTTAATATTATTTGTGGTTATTTATACATAATATTAATAATCTTATGTCACCGTAGTTTAATATAATGTTCATCATAGAGATAATTATGATTATTATTTCATACGAAATAAGCTCACTTCATAGGTTTTAATACATACAAACAATTTTTAGAAAAATTATATCAGTGATTTTATAATATATACATATTTTATTTTAAATGTTGGTAGGTACCTATCTATTATTTGTATGTTACTTTAATTTGTCCATATAAGTTAAGATGACGCGATTGTTTTCTCTCTCTCTCTCTCTCTCTCTGTTGGTGGTAAGGCACTTTCTTGTATAGTCCAAATAGTCAAATTGTCTTCAGAGTAGATTAGACAGTCTGAAGAGTCTCAAAAAGGGCGAAACACACCGTAAAATTAAAGTGAACTTTATGAAGACAACTGTATGGCCCTTAATTACGCAGAAGTTATTTTGGACGCCCTGTATATTTTATTGCAGCCCATCCATGTGAGGAACCGGTCTCGGGCAACGATTATTTTTACTAGGTCATGGCACTTTACGTGTTTATATATATATTCTAAACGCCCCCGTAATGAAAAAAAGTGAGTCAGTCGTATCGAATATAAATAAAAAGAGAAAGGTAAGAAAACAAGCGGAATCGGGTTTTTAGTAAGAAGACAGGACGTGGGTATTTCTTTCCCGATGGGTTAGAAATATATCCTTTTTTTGTCTTCAGATATACAGGGTGATATTATCTCCAGAATAATCATTTTTAGTCCGGGTAGTTGTGATCGTATAAGACCACTAAACTATAATCCCCTGTAGATTATAATACGTATCGACGTAACAAACCCTTTAATTTGTCATTTAGGAAATTAGTCTTCTATCGCTATGTTAAACAATCTAAATATTTTTCATAAATTCATACTGCTATCTGATGATTCACAACTACGTAGAAATATCATCCAAAAAACATAAATACGAGGGTTTCCTTTAAGTTTTTACAAAAAGTGAAACAGAAACGAACAAATTCGAAACAAAGTGTTTTATTGCTTTTCGAAATATTCGCCTTTAAGTTCTATACATTTTTGCATACGCTCAAACCAATTCTGGAAATATTTTTTCCACTCTGAAGCTGATATCATAGAAACATGGTTTTGAAAGTCTTCAACAGCTTCTTGAGGTGATGAAAATCGCTGTCCGCGCACCTTTTGTTTGACAGTGGGGAACAAGAAAAAGTCATTAGGCGTTAAATCGGGTGAATACGGGCAATGAGACATTAATTTGATGTTTTTCTTCTTCAAATATTCACTTGTTTGACGTGCTTTATGGGAGCTGACATTGTCGTGATGAAGAATGATGCTTCCTTATTTCATCGAAGACCGTTGGCAAACAAATTGTTGTATACCAACAAAACAGAAAAGCTTAAAATAGGATAAATTGAACGTTTTAATTTACAGTAATTGGACGTATACATTCAGTCGACAATAGTCTTGCCAAATTTCAACATGGGTTGAAAATGTATAGAGGGTGGTTCATATTACGGACGTTAAATTAAAAAAAAATCCTACAACTAATCAAATAGAAATTAAGAGCTGAAATTCAGCAGAGGCGTTTACCTTTTTATTAGTGAGGACTGGAAGCATGGGTTTTAAACACTTTATTTTTAATACGATTTCTAATATTGCATTTTCTGTAGAAATAATAATAAATAATAATACTCTCCTTAATTCATCCCCTTGTATCAGGCAAAACTATTGCCATATACTCTGATAGCCAAGCAGCTCTAAAGGCAATTCTCTCACCAGAAATCAAATCACGACTGGTGAAAGACTGTCTAGAAGACCTGACAGAGCTAAGTAGTCAAAATAAGGTGACCTTAGCCTGGGTTCCAGGCCATGAGGGATATCAGGGCAACGAAAAGGCCGACGAATTAGCCCGAGAAGGCTCAGATAAGGCCATGACAGGCCCTGAACCCTTTTGTGGAGTCGCTAAGGCATTGTGCAAGGCATCCATTAAACAATGGATGCAAAAAGAGTCTCAGGAATGGTGGAACAACTATCCAAGACTGAGACAGGCCAAACAGTTCATCAAGGAACCATCGGCCAAGTTTACGAAAGACTTACTGGATCAAAAACGTCAAATCGTTAGGATAACAGTAGGCCTTCTTACTGGACACTGTCGCCTCAAAAGGCACATGAGTGTCATAAATCCAGCAGAAGAAGCAACTTTGTGCAGGTTCTGTGAAGAAGAAGAGGAAACATCATTCCACGTCCTGTGCCAATGTGAAGGCTTGGCTGGTATGAGGTTTCTAACATTGGGCGAAGAAAAGCCAATTGCATGCAACTACATGCGGGAGCCACTGTCAAAGCTACTAAGTCTAATAAAAAAGACCAGGCTAGACGACCTAAAACAAACGGAGTCCCACAATAGATCTGAAAAGGTCGCGGTGGACAAGGACAAATAACGTCCAACTCCTAATCTAATCTAATTCATCCCCTTACGAGTAAATGTTAATCCCAAAAGCTAAGCTTGTCCAGGATAGGGACGGCTATATTATTTGCCGTGGCGCTCCGGGGCGACTTAAAGATGATATTTATAATATGGATGTCATATCAACAGAAATAAAATTTCTGCTAATACAGCATCCATCAAATCCTATAGAGAACCATGCAAATAAATTCACATGGTCTTCTGTAGGATTCGAAGGCGGGTGTTTTCCTACCACAAAATTGTTCGCAAATGAATGTGAGCGCGTTAGACACCTACGCAATCGATCCGAAATACCTGTACGAAACCCAAATTGTTTATTAGAAATAATATGAATGTTCAAAAAGATCTTATTTTTATAACATTTTTGAGAAATTGTTTATTATAGAAACAGGTTTATAGTTAGTAAGTTTGTTTATTTTCATTTTTATGAAGAGGTTTTATAACTGCAGACTTGAATTCTATGGGGCAAATTCCATTTTTTATTATTAAATTAATAATAAAACATAGTGGCGAAGAAAGTTCTCTGTGGATTTCTTTTAATGTTTCGGCAATTAAATTGTCTAACCAGGACTTTTATTTTTTAAAGTTTGTATAATTTCTATAAATTCTTGTTTATTTGTGGGTTTTAGGAATATGGTGTTATTTACGGTCCTAGGTGGAGCAGGTGTCGCAGGTTTTGTAATAAATCTACTGTTGAAATATATTGAATAGATTACTCACTGTATAAGTTTAAAGATAAACAGTCATATAAAGAAGCATGTGAATAAATTTATCGAGCATTGATTTCAAATGAAAAAAAGTGAACACCAATATAACGATTATCTAAAAACTAATTTGATTATAAGTCACTATTAAGAAAGAACAATTGTTTTTCGATGGTATCACGAATTTAAAATTGGCCTTAGAGAAGAATTTTGCGAAGGTCGGCCAACAATATCCAAAATGATAAAATTAACTAATTAATATTAATTAATGCTGTGCGAAATGAGTAGTGCTTGGGCATTGACTGAAACAAATAAATCTTACATGATCACTTAGATGTAAAAAAATATGTATACATTGGATTTCTTACAAATTACTGAATGTCAATAACAAGCTTGTATGAAAGAGTGTAAAGACACACTTCAACTATTCAAATCAGGTACTTATACGACACCGTTAGTGGTTGGATTTATTCATATGAATCTGAAACTAAACAACAATCGACTGTTTAGTGTTTCAAAATGAAACAAAATCAACAAAAGTTACTCATAGACGAAATTTTGCAAAAAAATCTTGCTTGTTTTGTGTCGCAAACTAAACCTGTGGTTCCATTCTTTTGAAATAGTGTCAGGCAGTGAATGTTGAGTGGTATGTAACCATTTGGTTAGCAGAACTTTTTCGAAAAAACTATAGAAGACATCTCCTACAGCATATCATACAACAGATTATTTGAACAGTCAAAAGGTGGAATTAATGTCTCATCTTTCGCATAGTCCTGATTTTAACCGAATTAAATTACGGGTTTTGAGCTTACATTAAATTGTAATTAGATGAAACAAAATGTAGCTGTTTTTCGAAAATGCCGAAATTTTGGATTTTGTCAATTTTTCAATTTTGCCCAGGCGCATGACGGAAATAAATCAATATTTTCAAAACTCAGTTTACAACATTTGAAAGCTTAGGAAAAATGCTAATTTTCATGTCTCTTGAGAAATTTTGATCCGATGCACAGTTCTCGCGGTATGGACGATTGAAATTTGTTTAGTATTTTGAAGAGGCGAAGGTCAAAAAATTGAATTTGTTAAATATTCAAACACTAAATTCTTCATAACTTTGGTAAAAATTAAGATATTTGAAAAAACAAAAATGTGTTTTGAATATAAGGGATGTGACTATTGATTCCCAGAAGGGGGCAAGAGAAATCCCGAAATTGGGCATACGGCTGAAGGGCAAATTGTACCGCGGGCCTAATTTCATTGTTTGCCTATAACGGCCAAACTATTTGAATTTTTTTAATGCCACTTATAGAGCTTACTTTTGAATGTGAAATCTTATGTGTGTGTGAATTTCACTGAAATCGGACTATAATTGGCCAAGAACAATTAAACAAACTTTTTTTCCCTAAAAAAAAACTAAATTTTTTTCGAAAGTTTGAAGTGGCACAAAAATGCCAAAAAATGCCAAAAATGCACCCAATGGCTCAAAACTTTTTTTTTGTACTTTATTGTGCCTGGAATACTATTACATTACGGAAAATTCTGCAAAAATATTTTATCTATTTTTTTGACCACTGCTCATTGAGTGACGACCAAAAAATACGGTTTTTGAGAAAAGTTGCCTAAAATTGACGATTTTCAGTTTTTTGGTCTGAAAATTGAGCAAACCCAAATTTCATGTCTTCTGAATGTGTATATAAAGTTTAAAGTGTGTATGTTTCTTCTAAGTTGTAGAATTCTGCCGACAAAAGTTCCATTACACGCACTCCGCGGGATCCAAAACTCGTGTATACACTGCATTTCTGTAATTTGATTTTTTTTTGCGATTTCCAGTTTTAAATTTCTTACATACCTAAATTTATTAGGCTTAAAATTTATTAAATTGTATTATACTGACTTGTTATAAGACGTTTCTTGAGTTTTGTGCAAAATATAGAATTACCGCAAAATTAGCCGCACGTCGCATCAAGGATAGGCATGGTCTCGGCGTTCGCTATCCGACAAGTTTAAACTTCAAACGGTCTAATTATTACAAATTGAATCGCTTGATAGTGTTCATCGGCATAGATTTTTAATAACCGTGTTAGTTTTTTCAAATATATTTTTTTGTTAGATGTTTTCGGAAAACCCGGAGAAAATCATATGGGAAAAAAATTAAATTCATCACAAATTTCATGTCCATGGTTCTGATCAAAGAAACGAAAAAACAACTTTTTGGTAAAAGCACTTCTGGCGGCGAGAAATTCGCCATTAAAACTACCTGTGCAATGAATTTCCAAACTATTTTTGCCTCCTCTTTCGATTGGTGCATTTATTTTTACTAGCGGAATGATACTTGCCCAGATAATTAGCATTTTTACCATGGAAAATTCTGAAAAACCCGGTTTTTCCTAATTTTAAAAAAATGGAAGAACAGCTACATCTTTTTTTTGCTTTTTTTCGGAAAGATCACATCAAAATGCATTAGGTCCACTTTGTTTCATCCAATTACAAATTAATGTAAGCTCGAAGGGGCTTTTTTTCGTTATTTAATTGGACTAATTAAGTAATAACGGTTTCTTTACGTTACCAAAAATCAAAAATAAGTTGTGTGATCAACTATTTTCAAAGATGCAGTTGAAGCATTGAACATGAATTTTTAAGTGTGCATCTTTGGAATGGAACTAATGTTATTAAAATAGATTTATTCGGATGAAAAATGTATGGGCAAATATTTTGAAAAACAATAAAGCAACTTTTATAATTTTAAATATTTTTGTCTGCTTCTACATCGAAATTTTAGCAGCAATCCTCGTAGAACCCTGCCTATCTCATACCTATGACACTTGCAAGAGTTGTAATGATTATCCAAATCGAGAGATGCATAATTTAAATAAGTAATTGTCGCACACATCGATAGCGTGTATAGCAACAATATATAACCGTATGTCTCCATTCTGTGTTTGTAGTCGCTCAATTCGGAGCCTGAATTATCCATTGGCGGCTCCAATAAACAGAAAAAGGAAGATAAAGAAGGCGGGAAGGAGTGTCATGTTTCTTTTAGTAACTAGTTCATAGCTGGATCGATAGAACTTTTCCACTATTGTCGTCAAACGGGTAAACTTTTTAATTAAACTGAAAAAGAGTCGAATGACGCCCCATTGGAAATTAAAACGTAAATCGACTTAATGAAGTATCTCGAAGGGAATTAAATTCCGTTTTTATTAATTGAAAAAAAAAAAATGGAAAAAGAATCTTCGACTTAAAAGCTTTTACACATAAACTAATTTACTTACTTTTCATTTTCTTTATCGATAATAAAATAAACATCAATTTCAAACGTAGAAAAATAAAACACAATATAATTATCTTTACTTAAAATCCCGTCATAACCGATCTTCGGTAAATAATTTTATCTTATCCTTATCGTGACTTTGTAGGTATAAAGTAACCTTACATTAAAATTTATTCTTTTTATAGACCCAACGATTATTTCTTAATTATTTTACTACAATTTTAAAATCGCATTCATTTTTCAGTCTTAATAAAAAGATGGTAAATCATTTTAAAGCCACCAAGATCACCCGACTTAATTACTTTAGATTTTGTTTATATATCTAAAATGTAAGGTTTTCGTGAATCTGTTTAAAATCTTTTTCATGCATTGACGTCCTCAAAGTCAAAAGCTAAGTACTATAGACAGCAAAAACAGGTAATTTTTTTAAAAAGAAAGTGAATAAGAATGTTTTTGTTCTAAGCCTAATTAATCTACAGGAGTAGCAAACATGATGGAGAGAAATATTCATGCCGTGTTGATCAATTAATTTACATTGAGTATAATGTAAAGACCCAAATGATCACCACAAAGAACCGGAGCGAACTGAACTGAGTAATTCTCTTCTATTCACTGCACATTTGAACTAGAAGGCTTTAGCTATATCTGGCATTGTACTAATATAATTAGTTCTTAATATAATCCAATATCTTGTGATGTTTGTTTATTTTAAAACAATAGTTTATTTATTAATAATTTATTTAAACACTTAAGTATGGCGAAGGTCCTAGAATGTTTACCAATTATCCCGTTCTTTCTCGAATAGTCATCGAAAGCTCCTCCGCCATAGTTAAGGGGTTTAATTATGTATGATAATCGGACAAGTTGAACCTCACAGGCCAAATAAGACAGAGAGGGACTTGGAGGATTAGAGCATGACTGAATAATGAAATGGCTCACATGACAATCTAAACTAATATGAATATTAATTTTGAATATAGCTCCATGGTAAATAATATCAAGTGGCATCAGTATAATCATAAATAAAACAACCAAAACTGAGATGAATGACAATTTCAACGAGTTTTACACTGTCGTACACTCTATTACCACAAATTTCCCAGATTTTCATTGTCGACCAAATAAAAGCCAATGGTATTACTATGTATCACCCTGTAATAATCGAACTTTTTTTATATAAAAATTCTGCCTCATTTTTTCATTTGTGGTACGTCAATGGCCAAAGATAAATTAATATCGCATCATCGTCGATTATTATTACGATTAAAATTAGTCAGCAAACAGCGTTACTGTGAAGGTCGCGGCAATTATATCAAGATAAAATTTTAATAACTAATTTTCAGCGCCAGCCGGGTATGCAACACGGCGTACGTTCGCGTGTACTGAGGTGTGTATACAGTCAAGGTGAGCTGTGAGAAATTAGATAGTTTTATAGTGTCGACTAATTATTGTAAACAAAATAATAGATATGTAAATATTATGCGGTAATTATATTATTAAAGTATACATGGTGAATCTAGATTAGAAAAAAACTTCCCCCCACTTAAACCCCCTCGATTTCGGTGGCAATTTAAATTTTGAAACAATAGTTTATAATCAAAAATGTTAGTTTTCCCAATAAATGACTTTCCGCTCAAAAAAAAAAATTTACACCTTCCATCTTTTATTGCTCATTTTAGATAATAACATCGCAAAGAATTTTCTTCTCCATTCAAAAATAACAGAAACAGCCCAAAAAGTAGAAACACGAACCATAAAAAAACCATTATACAAAAAATTACAGAGATATGATACTTAGCCGACGAAATCTCGTCGAGTTCGCGCATTATGGTGTGGAATATGGAATATCTGATTGGCCATGAGCAGATTAAAATATAGAGGGTGTTTTCAAAGTTGAGTCATTTATTTTAACAGTTTGTAGAACTCGTCAAAAGAAGTCGATATACCAAAAATCACCTAAATAAAAGTTGCATAATAAGGGAGTTGTAGTTTTTTTTTAAATTAAAAACATTCATTATCGGTAAAATTTATTCCATGTTTACAAAAATTGTTCAAAATTGTCACCATTTGTCCGATTAATGCATAGTCTTGCTCGGCGTACCCATGACTCCTGGCAGGCCTCAAAAATAAAATCCGGATGT
Source organism: Psylliodes chrysocephalus (assembly GCA_927349885.1). Taxonomy (NCBI): domain Eukaryota; kingdom Metazoa; phylum Arthropoda; class Insecta; order Coleoptera; family Chrysomelidae; genus Psylliodes; species Psylliodes chrysocephalus. The sequence goes on along the minus strand of OV651819.1, from coordinate 32,577,659 downwards.
CCGCGAATAACATCACAAGCATTTATAATGCGGTCTTGAAGTTCTTCCATAGTATTTACTTCTCCATCATGATACACCAACTGTTTTAAATAATCCCACAGAAAAAAATCACAAGGCGTTAGGTCCGGGGAGCGTGCAGGCCAAGAAACGGGTCCATTCCTTCCTATCCATCTATTCGGAAACTGTTCATTCAAATATTCACGAACTCCTCTTCTGAAATGCGGTGGAGCTCCGTCATGTAGAAACCACATATCCTGCCTAACATTCAGTGGAACATCTTCTAATAATTCTGGCAGATGGTGTCGAAGAAAATCTAAATAAATGTCACCGGTTAGCCGAGGTTGAAAAAAGTATGGTCCAATAAGCATGCCATTTACTACACCAGCCCAAACATTTAATGAAAATCTATGTTGGAAATTAGATCTTCTTACGGCATGCTGATTTTCTACTGCCCAAACATGATTGTTGTGAAAATTGAATATCCCATTTCGTGTAAATGTAGATTCGTCTGTAGCTAAAACTATTTTCGTAAAATCTTCATTTCTGTTCAACTGTTGTAAAAACCACTGGCAAAATTCAACTCTTCTAGGATGATCTTCAGGTTGTATTGCTTGTACCCGTTGATAATGATAAGGATAATATTGTTCCTGTCGTATTGTTTTCCACACTTTACTATGGGAAACATCGAATTGAGTTGCTATGGCTCTGGTACTTATTGTTGGGTCATCTTCCACCATTTCCAAAATATTTTCCTCAATTTCTACCATTCAGGTGGAACAGGTCTTCCAGCGTGACCCCCTCGTTGTTCTTTCAAGTATCCTGTCTCACGAAATCGAATAACTAAATTTACAAACCTCCGTGGAGCCGGATGATTTCTTAATGGAAACCTTTCCGCGTAAAGGCGACATGCTGCGGCTGCACTCTTCGTATGTTAGTATTATGTCCATTAGTTCATTGTTTCCATAAACGTGAGCCATTTTTCCGTACAAAATATCAAAAAAATTAAAGTGATACGAACTAAACGCTTGATACCAATAACTAACCGAAAATCGTTCTCAAAACCATAAAACAAAAAAAATAGCCATATCTAGATAAGTAAAATTGTCGTAGTAAACAAACAACGATAAGTTTTTACTTGGCAGTGGTCAGGATATGCGGATTAAAATATGCGGATAAATAGTTTGTATTTGTTTTAGTTTTAAAATTTTGAAATTCCTTTTTATTTATTTTAATATGCAACTTTTATTTAGGTGATTTTTGGTATATCGACTTCTTTTGACGAGTTCTACAAGCTGTTAAAATAAATGACAACTTTGAAAACACCCTGTATATTCGCTCGCTGTTTTCGATCAGCTGATACGTCAAATCCACCACAATACGTCAAGAGTATTAATATAAAGAACCGTCCAGTTGTTCCAACTATACCCTATGTTCTAAATTTCACACAGGTACATCCGAATATTAAAAAAAAGTTTTTCTACACCCACATGGATATTAGCTTATCTACGCACAGATTACAAAACGAAAAATTATGCTATTGCCTTCAACTGAACGAATATATTTCAAATCCATTTTAGGTAGTGAGAACACTGCAAAAAAAATTAAATCCTCCAATCACCGTTCATATTTTGATCAACCGACTGCTATTATTTCTAAAATTTTAAATAAGTGACAATTCTGTCAAACTAATTGTCAGTATATTTTTTAGTTATTCAGATTAAACATACATTAAAATGGGTTATTTTTGTGTAGAATCAATAAATAATAGCTTTTTTTTTTCGTCTATAATTATAAATAATTTGTTAATTTAAATAAAACTGTATGAAATCAATTTAAATACAAGTATTAAAGCAACAAAAATAGGTGCTCCTGTGGTTAGCGTTCTTGCCTTCCACACGGAAGACTGGAGTTCGATTCTTGGTTGGGGAAAAATGAAATTATTTTTTTTTCTTTTTTTATTTCGTTTATTTTATTTTAAAAATTATTAAAAGTAATAAATTATTTTAAAATTAGTTATTTTGTCTTAAATATTTTTTTATTTGTAAATTTTCGTTAGTGGGTGGGTCGTAGAAAAAAATATACTGTACAACTCGAGTGGATTGTCCATATCCACTCTTGTTGCACAGACTACTATTTTGGGTTTCTTGAACCCAAAATGTAAAAACCTGGTGTTATCTATGTTCAAATTTTGTAGAGATTGCAATAACCTCCCCATTTTTATTGGTTGTAAGAAGGTTATAAATAATTCCCAAGAATGCCAATGCACTGATATCAAAAATGTTATTTAGATATTTATTGGCAGTAATATCATATAAGTATGATAAAAATTATAAACGATTTTATAGCAGCAATTATGAATTATCTCGGAAGAATAAAGTTATATCTTACAATAACCTCCCCATCCTTATGGGTTGGTGGGGGAGATTATAAATAATTCCTAACAATGCCAATATACTAACGTTAAAAATGATATTAAGGTATTTATTGGCTGGCTCAAATTATTACCACATAAGTATGATAAAAATTACATCGAAGGAATAATAAAGAAGTTATATCTTGTAAAGACAGGGTGTTAGTCATTTGATCGACAACACTCTGCTACAGAGTGCTTGCGTTAATTGAGGAATTTTGATATAGGAACATAAACCCTTAAAAAGCTTATTTTCCAAGATACAGTGTGTTAAAAGTTTTAAATCAAAATAAAAAACGTCTAAAAATATTTTTTTTCAAATTTGATCAACTAAGACCTTGTCAAATACACGACTATCAAAAATTTGGCACGTGCTTACTAGATTAGAATTTAGAAATATTGAGTCTGTATAAATTATCCAAGTACATGCAAATTGTTGCTTAGAAGCAAATTTCTACACCGTTCATTTTAGCTTCATAAAAGGTTGTTACTTTTTAAACTAAAAATACACAGAAAATAAAAAAAAAATGTTTGTTCCAATGGCGTAAAATATAGGGAGAAAAAATTGCCACTAGCCTGGATAGCACGCCACTGGTTTAATTTGTAAAAAGTTAGTTCATTACAAAATATTATTTTCTTAAAAAGCATATTGATAACTAAATTTCAAAAAAAAATATTCAGAGGTGTTTTTGATTTATGACAAATTTTGAATTTTAAATTAAAACTTTTTTTAATACCCTGTACTCGGTAACTAAGCCCTTTAAGAGTCCATGTTCCTATATCAAAATTCATCAATTACCAAGAGCTCTCGGGTGTAGGTGTACATTTTTTGGTAAAACGGAATCCATAAATAGATTTGTCAGAGGTCAGAGGATATTTCAAATTAATAATTTAAAGGGCAACATTTCTGAGAATTGTATATTTGTGTTAATAGAAGGTGAACCAATAAGCTTGTCAAAATTAATTTGATTGGAAGATCAAAGGATTCGGCAACATTAATTCACCTAAGAGATGTTTAAAGTAGCAATCCTTAATTTTTTTAAAATTCTCATAATCGTTTAAAATCGATTTATTAATTCAGTCATAAAAATCTAAATCGATGTATAAAATCCTTGGAAACGATACACTTAAACGAAACTTTATTACATTTTACAAACAGATTCAAGAACTCAATTCGAACAACTGGACGAAATGGAATAAGAACCGTAAATTCCTTAAATTCCACACAGGTATATCCAAATATTAGAGAAAAAAAACTTTTTTGGTTTCCTCAAAATGGAGTTGGTTTCGTTTAAAATTATAGGTTTTTAGAAGGGTTTCGCACCCCTTTGACCACCCTACTTTTTTAGACGATGGAATTTACTTAAAAACCGGTCGCCACTGAAATGCTACGTTCGTTTTGAATTTTTGCCTCTTCGTATATTTGTTTGTAAAAGCCTTCATAACTGAGTTATAGTCCCCAGAAGGAAGGCCATAGTGAAAAATACAATGACATTTTTCTATTGAATATTTTTTCACACTTTTTTTTACTATTTTAAAACTTCATTGAGATCTAAAATACAAAGGAATAAATGTAAATGAAGTTGTAAAAGAGTAAAAATAATCTTGAACAAATATTCAGTTTAAGTTAAGATTAATAGAAAATAGTATATTACACACCAAGGTGGGAAGAGTTTCATTCCTGTCGTGAGATTAGTTAGATCACCGAGACGCGAAGCGTCGAGGTTAGCTATGATCTCGAGACAGGAATGAAACTTCCTACCGAGGTTTGTATACTATTTTATTTACAACCATCATATTTCGATCAAAGTTAATAAATCTCTGTTTCGTTCTGAACATACCTAAAATGTTACATTTAACGACAAATCACCAAGCGCGCGGTTTTCTCAGAATAATCAAGTAAATATATTGTTACTGTGATTAGGGGGTAAACACTGTCACCAATATAAATAAATGTCAGATAAAGCCGGATATTAAATTCGCGAATAATAAATATCAATAAGTAGTTTGTTGTTTTTTAGTTCATTGTTGTTTTTTATTGTTTGCCATTAAATAGGTATTAAAAAAATTTGTCAAAAAAGGTGTTATTTTTTTAAATATAAAAAATATTCATCTAGAATATATGAAATAAGGGCGGGAAGTGAGGGCGGGAAGTAGAGGTGTGTAATGTGACACTTCCCAACCTTCAATGACGTTAGTAATGACAACATTACATATATGGTTGTAAATAAATGTAATTGTAACTTTCACTATGACCTTCCTTCTACGGTCTATAAACAAATACTAGGAGGCAAAAAAAATGTGAAAACAAATGTAGCATTTCAGTGGTGTCCTGTTTTTAAATACTATTGTCTAAAAAAGTATGGGGTCAAAAGAGTGTGGAATCCCTCTAAAAATCTATATAATTTAAACAATTTAAAAGGCCACCAGCTCTATTATTATTTTTTATATAAGTAACTGTGGTTAAATTTAGTGTACATTTACTATATTGTCGTTCGAGCCATTTTTAAACAGTCTAGTCTGTCGAATTTGATTATAGATTCTTTTGTTGTTAGTTAGCCAGCTGATAGAAAGATTTTGTAGTGTAAAGATAACTTGTCAAAATAAAATAAGTATTTGAGATAAATTACTGCTATGTTGTAAATAAATCAGTGGATATAGTTGTAAATAAATTAAGTAATAAACTGTTATAAATAAACATTACAGTATTTTCATTATATTTTACATTTTGAATTAGAAAATAAATTATTATTGTTCTTTAGCATATGAAAACATATTCGTATCCTACATTTGAATTATTTCAATTTTTTGGCAGTTAGCAAACGAATATCCATTTAAAACTCATTGGTACATCTTGCCCACACTGAATTCTCAATATGATAATTAACTATAACTTTTGACTTTGTGTAAATGCAAAAGTAAATGGTTGAACATATCTATAACGCTTGAATATAAGAATGGAATTCCGATAAAAAAATTCTACGTATCAAATTAATAAAATTCAAATTAATCGGAATCGAACGCTATCACAATTATTAACTATATCGACTTCCATTTGAGCCTGGTACATTAAGACGTGTGTAATGTGTAAAATTAAACAATAATCTAGATACTATTGGAATTCCAGTTAAACTAAACATCCCAGGAATGTTTATTATGCTGTCCAGCTATACAACTATTTAGCAGATTTATGTATTGCAATTAAAATAGATTTTACGGTATTTTTTCAATGAAAATTTGTAGAAAAATTTATTTCGACGATACCAATGAATTTTTATTTGATAATTTTGTGCTTGAAATATTAACCATTCGTTAAGGTTATTAAACGGTTTTATTACTTAACAGTAACAATCAGACCACCAATTAAACAAATCAGTGACACCAATTAGGCACCTCTTCGGAGAATTTTTCTCATTAAATAATTATAGTTTTCTACGCAATAGCGGTACGGACATTCTTTAATTAACGAGTGATTGATGCTATTAAGCTATATAACGTCACGGGCACTAAATTACGTAACTATCAATTTACCTGATTAATAAAAATTTGTAGTCAAATTGAAATTAAATCATGCCGAAAACGAATACAAGGTCGAGGTGAAAACTTCTTATAAACGAAAGACAGTTTGTGGGCGGCGTCTGGCTATATCTCGAGAATTGTTTGTCTGGACAATTTCGGGAATTTTTTTACAAAATCATTGGAAGAAAATACTTAAAAATGTTAACTTTGTAACTCTATCCAACAGATTTGCATCCAGTTACCGGATAGGAACCATAAATACATTATATAAAATACATAAAAACAATAAAATTACATAAATAAAATAAAAATTATATAAATGCCATATAATTACATTTAAATGGAAAACAAAATACGTTATATAATTTAGACCAGTGGTTCTCAAACTTTTTTGGTGGCTGAACCTTTTTGAAAAGCGAAATATTTGACGGAGCCCTAAACACATTTCTAAAAAAAATCCTCCTTGCTCTAGCCTCTTGCCAGGTCCCTCCCGTTTTTTTGCGGAGCCCCTACAAGAAAACTCTCAAAATCATATAATCCATCCTCTGGCCTCTAAAAAAAAAACGTCCTCATACCAAAATCATATACTCCTTCCACTTCCTGACTTCTAAAAAAAAAAAAAAAAAGTCGTCATACCAAAATCATATAATCCTTCCTTTTCCTGCCCAGATGACAGAGGCATATTCAAGTTTGGATCTGACATATGAGTTGTAAAGTAGCTAAAGTGTATGGAACTCGGTGAAAATTTTTGAATTGCGAATGACGAATCCTAAGGACTTGCATGATTCACACGTTTTCTTTTGCATATTATTATGTTCCGAAAAAGATATTTTGATAAAAATAATAAAAAATAATGGCCCCAACACTGAGCCCTGCGGTACTCAAGAAGTGGTCGTGAACTTCACGGACTTTTCACCACAACACTCAACTTGTAAGTGACGATTTGAAAGATAGGATTTACAAAATGCTATCAGTCTTTCAGAAAAATTTTAACTTTCTAACAAGAATGTTATGATCAAGTTTATCAAAAGCTTTAGAAAAATCAATGTAGATCACGTCCACCTGTGAGCGAGAATGAATAGTGTATGATATAAACTGTGTTATGCAAAATATGTTGGTAGTTGTGGATCTATTTTTTACAAAACTGTGTTGATAAGGTGTTAATTGCTCATTAAAATGAGAATATATTGGTTTGTATAGACAAAATTCCAAAACTTCTGCTATGACCTTCAGAGCAAAACAAAATTGATGTGGAATTATTAATTATCTCTGCTCAGTCAGAGTGGGTCGTAGGTGAATTTTTCCCTTTTGTCCTCGAAATTGGCTGAATGACCGATTGTACCGAGATATAATCGATTATTACCTGGATAAATTTTATGTACACCGCAAATGAAGAAGAAGAATTCTGAATGATTTTTAAAATGTTATGATATATAAATAAAACGTGTTTATTAGCTATGAGAGGAGAATTTTGATGTTTTATTCAAACTTTAGCTATATTTTGGTTGTAATAGGTAAGTCCTTGGAATTTAATATATATACAGCTTATGTACCGGTTAAAATAGATATCTATCATGGTGGCTCACAAAATAAATGACTTTAATATTTACAAACTAAAAGGTTAAAATTGGTTAATTATATGTACAATTTTCAGAATATTCCCCAAACACTGAGGGTGGAGATATTTCGCGTGATAACACCTTCTAACTGATGGACTTGAGTTGGTATAATCAGAAAATTCCTACCTTGGAGATTGTCACTCTTACATAGGCGAGGGTTGAATTCGAAGACCTCTTTGGAAGGGTGACTTGACAAGATTGGATGCAAAGGTACGAGTAGGTCCACTTATTTAATCTCTAATTAAAATATCCTTCATTTGTAGTAACTCCAGTTAGTAAGGGATGAAAATGGTGTCCCAATCGTTTACTTCTATCCAATAGTAAGGTTCTCAAATACAGCTCCTTGAGACTACCTCAGATTAATGTTATGTCCGGAATTGTACGTAATAAAAATGAAAAGTAACTATCTGTGACTACGATAGCCAGAAATGGAAACAGAATAGTATAGAATAGAATGGAATAGAAGGCCTAAAATACAAAATACTACTCTAAATATACAATCCTATATTAAGCAAGGATAAATAAGTGATAAATGAGAAATTACGTTACCTGAGGTGAAAGGTGGCCTTTTTAAGAAGTAAGTTTTGTTCAATTGAAAATAAAATCCTCTTGCGAGATCAAGTATACCAACAAATAACAATACTTATCAAATTTTCAATGTCTTTTCGCTTCTAGTATCTTATATCCTTATAAAAAGATCTTCAAAAACACATGTTCCATGAAGGTATGATACCAGAAGAATGAAAAATGGTGGAAAGGATATGCACCGACAAAATTAATGACTTCTACAGGAAGTGAAAATAAAATATGACAGGTAATTTAAAATATTATTAGCCAATTTCTCACAATCACCTACTTAATTCCAAAATTACCTAGATTATTTGGGGTTTTAATTATTTGTAATGATTTAGACAATCACCTGAATAAATTTGAATGACATAATGTCATAATTAATGTAAATAAACAAAGAAAATGAACCCTGAAACCATTTATAGAATTCAAAACGTTTCTTTGTCCCTTTTAGGTTCCTAGAACTCAACTACAAACTAATTTAAGAAAAACAATGGAAAATATATCTATAGAGGACCAGAACGGATATTCAAAACAAGAAAGAAACACTTGATAAAAGGTTAAACTTCTACAATTTCCAATTTGACAATATAAAAGGTATCTTTTCATTCTAGTTAACTCACAGAACATGAGAAATGGATCTCCTAATAATCTTCTAGCCAAAACGGTGTATACGGAGTGAGCTTTTAATAGATTTTATTCCTATTATACTTAAATAATAAATTAGAGTAAATTAAAAGTTAAATGCCAATACTATATATATTATTTTTGTGGTAAAAGCATCCCAGTACATTCATATGGATTTTGAACCGTAACACTTCATAACATACAAAATATAATTGTGTATTCATAAAACAATCTACGTAATTTTAAACATAGCTTTCAGGAAAACTACATATTATTTTAAAGTGTGTTGTATCTCATTATTTTCCTGTGTTAGTTGTAGCGAAAACTCCTAGGTAAGTCAATGATTTCACGTGGTTTAGATACCAAAATTCAAAGTAGTTTATGCAGCACCCAAAAAAAAACTCCGTTTCTTAAGATATCATTATTACGGCAGATGTGTGTGAACTTTTAAGGAAATACATATATGTATTTTTTTTAGAGAAACAAATACATGAAAAGTTTATTGAAATTATGTCCTTAAGAACGGCTACAGTTTTCTTTTAAGTTCCTCATTAAAAATATGTTTTTGTTTCCTATTTATTTTTGTATTAGTAAAGCATTAAATCAAAAACAGCATCAAAGAATTCATGTATAAAAATAATCATGCAAAATTTTTAAATTTTTTTTACTAATATAAATAAAATTACTTAACTTTTCATGATTAATTGGAATTTACTAACTTTTCCGGAAAGTGGTCTGTCTCTCTCTCTCTCTCAGTATATTTATAAAATATTTTATAAGAATGAATGCTGCAGTCAGCAATTAGTATACATCAAAGCAGGTTATCTTTTGCGATCTCAGCAGGGCATTCGGACGAATGCGTCATCCATTCAAGGTGTCTAGATACGCTAGACCCTATTGAATGGATTAAATCATTTCAATTCTAGACAACAATATACATATTTAGCATAAACAGTTCTAGTGTTACTTATTCTTGATGTAAACGAAATAGTAATGTATTTTTAACAATGCATGCCTTTGATACTTCCTGAATACTTTATTTTTAAAAATTACTTTAATACACAGATTGTTTCAAAAAACATGCCATCGCTCATGGGGCGATTCCTTACCCAAAAATAAGACAAATAGTTTCTATCAATATGGGTTCATATGCTTTGTTTTAAATTTCAAATATACAGGGTGTTATAATTTTATATATTTTCGGTTTTCAAAAGATTTTCAAAACGGCTTTAGTGATTTCAATAAAATTTTGGTTGAAAAATTTACCAAAAAAAAAGCACATATTTTAGCAAATAAATAGATTTAAACGGTTTATTAGAGGCGTGTGTGCGAACGTGAGCTTTAATAATTTTTAACAAAATATATGTACGTCACTGACTTTCCACTTTTTGATAATACAATTATTCAGATATTTAAATGACTAAATAAAAACACCCTGGATATCTGCTTCATTTAGAAGAAGAAAAAATTAAAATCGTAACATACAATCAAAGCATCAGCGGACATAAAATGTTAAATTATTTGTCTTATTTTTGGGTAAGAAGTTACCCCACGAGCGATGGCACATGTTTTTTGAAACACCCTGTATATTTAAGACAGTTTTAGTCCTTAAATAATTATTTTAAATTGAATAATATTCTATTTTTATGTATTCTGGTTAATGAACATTTTTATACTTTTTATAAACTTTGGACTTTTCTATATTTGTGGCTAAACCAATTACTCTCTTTATGCATCTCACGTCCAAATATAATTAAGCGTCTCATCTTTATTTTGCTTGATGCGTCGGACTGTATACAGGGTGACCCATTAATGCGAGGAAGTCCAATATCTTTTTTATCATAAGAAATATGAGAATTTTATGTAGTTTACTTTTATGCATATTTCTAAAATACTGCGAAATATACAGGGTGTTCAGTTACATCGGGACAGCTTAAATGTCTATATTTTTAAATGACACCCTGTACATTATCAGCATTGATTTCAGCGAAAAATATTACGTTTCAATACCAAGTTTCTTTTTCTAATTCTGCGACGTTCTCAACTTATGGAAAATGTGAAAAAGTACTGAACAATTGTTAACGACAAATATTATTAAAAAACCTTTGTTGTTGACAGTTAACTTAATATATTTTGAACATACAAAGATAAGAGTTAGCTGAAACCTCTGAGAGGATCAAAAGCTTATTTTTATGTACCTACAAGCGATTTTATACGGGGGCATCAACTTGATAATCTTTAAACATCAAAAACTTCATGTTTTTAAATTGAAAACCTAGTATATTATTTTACTATTTGTTATTTTATTGTAGGCCCTAAAAGTGTGTTTTTGTAAAATTATTTTAATTGATAAATTAAAAATAATAGAAATAAAATAAACATGGAACTTTCACGCACTAATTGATCACCCTATATATATATATATTTTGCAACGGTATATTAGAATTTGAGAATAAGTGATTGTTCACCTGGATATTAGTCTATATAAAACAAGAAACTCTCCTAACAAACAATAAACATAATTTTATACAATATTATTCTGTCACAAAAATAATCCTCATAAAACCAGAGTAAATGTCTGGAAAAAAGCGTCAATCCACCCATACATCCCCAATATATAACGCGAACAGGAGATAGGAGGCCATCAAATAATAAAAAAAAAGGTTTTACGCGTTCGCATTGACCTTCTTCAAGCTCCAAAGCAGTAAATTAAATTTTCCTAGCGACCCAATTTGCTGATGTACGCGAACTTTTCGGCAACGTCTAATAAAAGCGAATCCGTCTGTATTTCTGCGGAGTCGGTCACAGAAAGATAGCTCGAAACCACCCTAATAACGATGAAAGCGTGTCATGACCTTTGTGTTGAAGTTAAAAGGGAAAATATTTCAATTTAAATATAGCAGATGAAACTTTAAAAACATACGTATGCAAAGTAGAAAATTAAATTTGAAAAACAATGTGACAATGTAAACGTAATGAATTCATTTTTACAGGTGGATGTTACTCAGGAACTACATAGCACCTTCATTAGAAAATTGGAAAATATAAATGGGTATATCATTTGAGTGACGGCATTACTGCGCATCACGAAGAATGACATTTATTTTACAGGTGATTCACTCTTTTAAAATATGGCGCCAAACAATGCACAGTACTAAAAAATCCACCAGAGGTCGGTAGAAGGTGAAGTACCGCAAATGAAAATAAATAATGGCTGCGAACTGTCTGAAAAATTCAGTTAATTTATTAATGTCTACTCATCATACTCTATGTAACAAACGAAGTGAAAAGTGATAACAACGAGAAGAAAAATACTACCACCACATACCTATAATAATAACTACCCATATATTATATATTTTATCAAATCAAATTGAGGACATTACTATTTTTCATCATTTTTACAGTGTACGAGACAACAATAATTAAGTAAGGAAAATAGTATGTTTTCTATCCTACAAAATTGTAAATATTGTTCAAATGGATTTTGAAAAAATTAGTGTTAAGTCGACATTTTGGTATTAAATTATAACTGCCACATTTTAGATGGAATTCCATAAAATATTAAAAACGACTTAACTCATGAAACGCCCAGTATTAGGTATTCCAAACTGAATGGCTACCAGTGGGTTTTGACAGGTTATGATATGGCAAAATTATGGCAACCCTGTAGGCCTGGTGATTTGACAAGGTCAATGAAATAGATAGTTACATACATTGATAATCCATATTTTTTAAAATAAACATAAGCTTATATCTTGAAGTAAAAATGTAAGCAGTTATTATTTTTTAAATATCTAAAGGCTGAAAATTGGTTTTAAAACACATTTTTGCTAAACCGATTTAAATTAATAAATATTTGCCAGGCAATATGGCCGCTCGCAAACGACCCGCTGTGAGCAGTCTATATAACTATGTATCATTGACCCTGTTAATGACAACAGGGTTGCCATATCTAAACTGTCAGTCCCCACTGGTAGCCATTTGGACAGGTCGTTGGAATGCCTAATTAATTTATAATTACGTAGCTCTTGTATTTTCTTTTTAATTATATGTGTCATTAAACATGTTAATGTCAATTCATCGAACAATATTTGCAATGAGTTGATATTTGTTTTTTGCCCTATCCCTTTTCTGTTTACCACCGTCTTCTGTTCCCAATTTATCACGTTTCGGTGTATATTCCCTGACATGGAACAATGAAATTAAAAAAAAACTTCCCTAACGAGCTTTCCCTCGACAATACGTCCCACCTAAAGAGATTGGCGAACTTCCAAACAAAACAATCGCCAGCACGTCCTTAACTCCTCCGCCGAGCCGACAATGATGCGAACGTTGACGGTGTAGGTTCAGTGTACACCGCACTCGATCGTCGAACAATGCAGTTATTATACCGGATACGGATGAAATTCTCCCAGTTTACTTTGGCAACGGTACACAATGAACTAACCGGGTTCGGGATGTTTGAGTTTTGTCATGCCAACATTGTTATATCTATCTTTGCTTTCAGTAGAGAGGAAAATGTTATTTTTTATTAGAAATGAAAAATTTGTACTCCGCGCAAAATTTATTTAAAATTGCTAGATAGGTGTACTTACCAGCCAAAATTAGTACACAGAAAATGTCAAATCAAAGTTTCGAACACAAATAAAAAATGCACTTAACTAAAATAAATAAAACAAATAACCATATTATACAGGTAAAATTCAGTTAAAAAATTGTAAACAGCTCGTTAACTAAGATACAAAGTTCATTTTGCTACAAAAAACATTTTAAAATTCATAGTTCTTTTTGATTTTAAGATCGACAAAAAAATACGGGGGGGTTAAAAGGTACCCAACCACCCAACTTTTTTTAAGGGGGTCGCTTTAATTTTTTTTCTCCTCAGAATATTGGGCCTTCAAATCTACAGCACTGGCAAAAAATTCAAAGAAAAAATCGCAACAGTAAAATTTTTACAAATAAAAAACGTTTTTTTGAATGTTAGTTTAACGCCCTGTAATTTTGTTAAGAGCCAGTTTTTGATATAGGTAAATATAGCCAAATCCACTTATTACTTTCCTATCTGTATACAGATATAAGGAAAGTATAGGAATCATGATTTTTTTCGACCTCGAGTTTTCGACGGATTTTTACGTTTTGAGGTCCCCTGAATCCGTTTTGACTATTTTCGCGATGATGTTTGTGTGTGTGTGTGTGTCTGTGTGTGTGTGTGTGTGTGTGTGTTTGTATAACGCATAACTCATGAACCGATACACAGAAAAACACTAAATTTTAAACTTAAGCTTTGTTTCAGCGTCCAATGAGCTGATTAGATTTTGGGCAGAGTCGGAACATCTGGGGGGGTACTTTATAGGTGGTCATTTTTATATTTTATGGAATATATCTGTTATTTACGTTTGGAGAAGAAAATTCTTCAACTAAAAGTTACTTCTTATATAATTATCTATAATTTTTGTTTTTTGCAAAATTTTCCTAAAATGGTCCGTATTCGAGAAATTTTACAAAATGTAAAAAAAATATTTTTTTATAAAAATTGTTTAAATAAAAGTTGTTTGTAATATAATTCTCTATAATTTTTGTTTTATACATAATTTCTCTAAAATGGACCGTATTCCAGATATTTGAGAAAATGTGTAAATTTCGAATTTGGAGAAAACTCAAAAACGGATAAAGAAAAAAAACATTAAATTTTAAACTTAAGGTTTATTTCGGCCTGACGTGAAATGATTAGATTTTGGACAAAGTCGGAACATCTGGGGGGGTACTTTATGGGAGGCCGTTTTTATATTTTCTGGAATATATCTGTTATGTTTGGAGAAGAAAATTGTTTAATTAAAAGTTACTTCTAATATTATTATCTATAATTTTTGTTTTATGTCAAAATTTCCTGAAATGGTCCGTATTCGAGAAATTTGACAAAATGTGCAAAATTCTGATTTTTAAGAAAATTGTTAAACTAAAAGTTGTTTGCGATATTGATCTCTATAATTTTTGTTTTTACATGATTTTTCGAAAATGAACCGTAATGGAAAAATTGGAGAAAAGTACTAAATTTAAATTTTTTAGTACTTTCGTTTTCAATGAATATCCGTAAAAAAATGTTTCGGAAAATGTGGAAAATGTATATATTTAGTTTATTCTCTAAATATTTATAGAGGAGGTATAATAGGTTGTACAAAATAACCGCCTATAAAGCCTATAATAACTAGATAGGAAAGTCATGTGTTGGACACATCAGATTTTTTTTTTGTAATCTATCTGAGGAAGAATTTATGACATACCTTTTTGAAACACCCTGTATACTTATTTATTGGAAATGCAATGCAATGTGTGACTATTGCGAACCATTGGAATCGCGTGGTCTTCGACCTATCTACGATTGTCTGAACTAAAATGTTGTAAAAAGTAGGGTTGGCCGTATATTATTTGAAATTTATTTTACGCTGATTGTATTTGGTTATTAATAGAGTATTTTACAAATATCTACCAAATCTTAGCTCTTTATCTATGACAGTTTCAAATTTATTTGGAACTAAAATTAAATACAATTAAACTCTCGCCTTAATTAATTGAGATGAGAGGTAAAAATGTATGGATTTCATATCTAGAAATTATTTATCTTTAGGTAAAATTACATACATATAAACTAAGTTATGAATAAAAATACGGTAATTATGGAAGGTTAATTTCATTTCAAAAGTTTTATTTCTTAGATATTATGACTAAATTTTTCTATTCTTTTTTTAAATTTACTATATACGAGCCCTGTCTCAGTGAAGTTGGCCCAACCCCACAAAACACGATATTTGTGAATTATTTATCTCAGGGCAAATTAAAATTTTGTTTAAAATATATTTTTGGTTTGTTCAAATGTTTATGGAAATATAATAAGACCACATCCCCAACTAGCCATTCATAAAAGTGTATTTGTTGTGAAGTTCTCATCATCATCTATTGTATAGTCCAGGAGACAGTGACGATTTTCGGTATTTATTTTCCCAGTCAGCAAGCACGAATAGAGAATTGTAGGATTAGCAATTCTAAGCAAAATTCATATATATTTAGAGGGGAGATCCGATGGGCCGAGGCCGAAAATGCGTCAAAACATACGAGAACACGGCCCTTTTTTCCATTGATAAAAATAGTTTTAGTAGTAAGAGATGTACTGAAGTTAAGTAAAAAAATAGTCTGATTAATCTGTATGGATAATATATTTGGCAAGTGCATAAAATACACTTTCAAACGAGTTATGTACACAATTATTTCTACGACCACAATTATTTAAAGAATGTTCCAGGTGTTTTGTATATTAAAGTGTACGCATAGGACACATAAATAAAATCTTATATCACAATGTTTCACCTAACCAGTTGGTTTATTTATAGAAATTAAACATAATAATTGAAGATATTACAGAAGAAAATAGGGAAATAAATTACATTTCCTTTTACACTTTTATATAATAATTGTTTTATTTAGAATTCACGAATCACTTATTACTCTACATTAATTATAATTATTGTTAGTTTCGTTATGTCAAATCATTTATACTAGAGGTGTGAGGAAAATACAGTGAACTGTGGAACCCCAATATCGTTGGATGCGCGTGGTAGAAATGGTTCTATAATACTGCTAAAAACATTTTCATGGAAACATTGTACTTTTGACATTTGCGATACTCCGACGCATATGCATTATTGATGTAATCTCATGATTTTACAGTAATAGTTTTTGCAATTTTAGTGTGATTTTTAGGTTATTATGGTTATTCATTTTATTCTTTTATATAGTTTTTAATTTGAATTTTAATATTGTGGTCTATTTATATTTGATTGCTGCTTTTCGACTAGTGCTTTATTCTTTTTGTGTTAAAATAAGCTTTATAACCATTAAGTACATGCTTCTAGTTGATATCTACCTAATCGTCATCGGGTACTTGCAACAATGGGAAAAAGTGTATGGTTTTTTTGGTGTAAAGTTAGACGCCTTCATTTTTCAGGTAGTTATTTTTTACTTAAAAGGATAGCAATACGTCCTGGTTCGGGGTGTGACTTTTGGGTTTTAGCTATCTGAGCCAAATTGTCGGCTAAGTGTCCTCTTTTAGGGCACCCAGAACCGAAAACTATATAGGTATATAATATGTTTTTTTTAAATTATTTTTTAATATGCATGCAGCTTGGATGAGGGCTTTAGGAAGAGATCCTAAGACTGAACACTGACTGCTATAAATGCCGTTTTTAGAGCACATTTCATAGTAAGTGATTTCATTCTAGCAGCAATGAGGAAACGTTTAAAAAACATGCTGTACCAGCTATTACTTTAAGACCTCGTCTCTTTAAGTTATTATTACTTCATTCTAATGCATATATTAAAATGGTTTTTAACTTATTCCTTATGATTAAAAGATGTAGATATTTTAGTTATGTTATAATAGAAATATATGATACTTTGTATTGACTGACCTACTGGCCACTGGTCATTCCACTTTTACTCACTTTTTTCATAAATTATCAAATTATTTAAAAACAAATACATACAGCTATTTTCTGTAAATTACATTAAAATTTTAGTATTAATACTTTACTAATAAAACTTCAGTTAATTTATCTTATATACATATATACACAACGGAAGAGTTAATTGGATTTTCTCCTTGTTGAGTTTCAAAAATAGTAATTTAACATGATTTAAAAACAAATACATGAAATGGGCAAAATAGGCCTGCAAAAGCACTTTGTAAACAATCTCACTTGTATCGATGTGACGTAATGCGCGAATTCAATCTGGCTTACTTTTGTTAATAGATTGGCGTTCCATTTTAAATATACAGTTCACCGGGAATATATTATTTAAATATACACGGACCGGGAAAACAAGTACAAAACAATTCACTGGCTCCTGGACTAGTACTGTATCGAAGGAATTTTTATGAATGAAACAATATACGACCCTCCACAATTGCGGTCTACTCAACTTCCGGTGTTGTCAGACATTATTTTTTTTGGACAATTTAAAGACCTAACAGTAATTCAAGCAAACGCAATAACATTACTACAGTTAAAAACATCGCAAACTTGGCATCAATATTTTAATTTTATCCAAATATTGCATTTCTGTCGAGGATCATCCGCGTTGACTTCAGAAATTGTGTAATCTGTATTGGTTATATATATCTATAGTTAAAAGCACGTAAACTTGGCATCAATGTTCAATCCGATTATTGAGTTTCTACCGCGGACACCACCGTTCATTCTTCAAACATTTTGTAAATAATCCTATCTGTCTTGGTTACATATCTATGAATAAGACCAGCGTGGCTACTTTTAAAGAGTTTTTATTTCGAAATTGTTTTATTTGTAAAATGATTTGTGTTTGGCAAAATACATGATGGAGACAACTTAAGTTGAACAGTCGGTTTATCGGCTTCTATAACGTCAAGGCAGGCTTTGTAAAACAAATGATAATATTTAATGTTGCTAAGAAGTCGATTTTGACGTTTTAATTAACTTTCGTACAACTAAAAATGGCTCGTGGTAAAGCTCTTTCTGACGAAATAAGAAAAGTGATAATTCACTTGCATTTGAAGGGCCAAAATGCTTCCAAAATAGCTGACAGTGTTAATAAATCGAGATATACAGTTCGAAATATTATTAAACTGTACAAAACAACTGGATCTGTGGCTAAAAAACCGAGAACCGGAAGTCATCAGCAAAATTCCAATGCCAACTTAAGAGCTTTAAAAAGGATTATCAAGCAAAATCGGCGTGCTATAACAAATTGAGAATATTATGAAATCAGGAATAACAATTTGTTCATAAGCTGCCAAAAAACTGAGATTTAAAACTTACAAGGTATGCTTAAATAATTTTTGCTTTTTGTTTTTTGTTTGTTTTTAATACAATATTTCATAGGCAAAAGAGAAGCCCTTACTGACAAAGATTCAGAAGAAAAATAGACTAGCGTGGGCAAAGGAACATCAATTATGGTCTCCGAACCAATAGAACTCCATTATTTGGAGTGATGAAGCCATACTTGATTGTAGGAGTCGTGTCATAAGAACAAAGGAAGAAGTGTTTCAGCATGACTGTTTTAGAAAGAAAGTTAAGTTTCCGGCTTCTGTTATGATTTGGGGACCCATATCAGCTGAAGGAGTGGGAAACTTACACTTTGTGGAAGGTATTATAAATACTGATAAGTACATTAATGTGCCTCAAAATAACTTAAAACCCCAAGTTGAAAAAAATGAGTTTACATAATATCGAATGTATCTTCCAGCAAGATAGTGCCGCTTGTCACACGGCTTAAAAAGTAAAAGATTGGATGTTAAAAAACAATATTCCACTTTTAAAATGGACGTCCAGTAGCCCAGGGCCCAGATCTATCGCCTATGGAAACGTGACATATCCCGCAAGAACCGTTCTAGAATTGCAAACCCGTCTTCAAGAAATTTGGAACAGTTTAACAGCAGATGACTGCCAAACATTAGTTGGCACTATATCAAGGCGCATCGAATCAGTAATCAGTCAAAAAGGCGATGTAAATGCAGTGGTAATTTGCTGTTATTTGGTTTCGTAATTTTTTTTTAATATACAGTTTTTTGAATTTATCTGATACTTTTTTCTGTTACAAAGTCTAAAATTTAATAAAAATATCATATGATAACAGAAATATTATAGTTTATAATACGTTTTTCGTTAATATGGAAATTTAAAAAAAACATGGTTTTGATAGTTGGACTAACTTCACTGAGACAGGGCTCGTATACTGATGCTTCCATAATTATGCATTTAGATGAATTCGAAACCGGTGGCTAAATGTGTGAGAGAAAGGACTTTTTCTACCACTTATCCTAAGTAATAAATTATTAATGAGATAAATATAATACGAAAATGAATACTAAATTTCAATGGTTGAAAATATTTTGCAAAGTTTTTTTTTATCTCAACATCAATATTACTCATGCACTAATATACCATGACGTCATTACTTTCTATCGAAGACATTTATTCCTACTAATCGACACAACAAAGCCAACAGCAATTTTATACTTTATACTCGCATATACGTCACAAAGAATGTTGTTTTTGATTTCAATGAACAATTTCAATAATTCGAGTTATTTTTATTTTAATAATCCCTCGTGGGTTTACCTATTGGCCATATTGACGTAACAAATTATTGGTCGGGAAATACCTCCATGAAAAATAGGAAAGTTTACTTGACAATTTGATGGATAAATCAATGTTCTAAAAGCAGAATTATAATTTGTTTGGCAAAAATTTTTCTAAGCTGTGTAGGTAAAAACAATTTAGATTTTGACATTGGAAGTATTGATTAATTGATTGTAAATTAAATTGTGATATTTTGTGTAATACACTATTCTATCACATGTTTCTTTACACAGAGGATTTGTAAAATATCTTCAAAATATTATACCAATAATTATACAAAACTTAGGGCGGAGAAACTTTTGTAAACTTTTTGTAAACCTTGGAAAAGAATTTATTTTGAAAATTTTTAAAAGGAATTAAAAAAAACATTTACGCGCCATTCTGTATTAAATCTATGAAACTTTAGTGCTTTTTGTTTTAATAAATATCTAGTAGTTTTTAAATGGGAGGATTTCCCACCTTTTTTTCTTAAACGTCTTTTTAGAGTGCTGCCTTATCGTTGCACAAATTTAAAGCTTTAATTTACTCAAGACACATATGACAAGTATTCCCAGTGAAGCGCATAAAAATACAATTTTATATTAGAAAATCCTTTCGCGAGAGGTCCGATTTGGGCGGTTTGCTCTTAATGCTTGTATTATATAATATGCAAATTAGATTTTTGTAAACAAAATTAGTCTGGTAGTTTTTTGCTGTTGGTCACATCCCTATAAAAATTTCGTTAACAAAATAAAGTCTAATTTCATAGAATTTTGTCTTGTTTTTATTCGCAATGAAACAGTTTTCACACTTATATCTATTTAACATAATTACTTTTCTGTCTATCTATCGGATATACAGTAGTTAAAAATAGATGCTTTACCAGTTAATGTTAATATATAAATCGATATAAATTTGGTCTTCATGTCTACTTAAACACACACACGAAATATCGTGTGCTTCTTTTATATATATTCTCGAGGTGCTATTTTCGGAAGAGACATGAATGACCCTTAAAAGTCCAAGAACCGGCCGTAATATAAAAATAGAAGTTTGATGTAAAATTAGATTCGTAGTAAATTGTTAATCGATAACCCTCAAAGTAAATTTCGATTTGCCGAAAGGGTGAACAAACTTTGATACATAACTTAATTCAATAGAAGATTAAACAATAATAATAGTTTTCAGATAATTACCCTTTTTGAAAAGTTTATGATTCCTCTAGACTATAACAAAGGTGGTATTTAGTAAAAAAAAAGATATAAAGTAAATATATTTTTTTAAGAAAACACGAAAAATCAACACTACTAGAGGACGTGGGGGAATACAGCGCACGGGATAATTAATACCTTGCATCCAGATTATTCCGAATCTACGACTTCATTAGAATGTTTTCTGCAGTGTTACTATGACTTTGTTGTCGTCTTTAAGTAGTGGGAAAAGTCAATCGCATTATTTGATATCAGTACCGTTTTTATTTTATATTGTTGATGTTAAATATAAACATTTAGTATTAATTTACCATTGGCCCAAAAAGGTCGATTTATGTTCAAAGATGTATATACTTCGGGGAAATACCGTGCATTCACTTATGGGAAATTACATATACTAAAATACCACGAACATATACCTATAAGGTTAATGGAACAAGGAGGATCAGTTAAAAGTGGCTATAAAGGGCATTTAATATACCAGATTTAACTTTAAGGCATAGGAGAAAGCCAAAAGTTATAAGAAACCCGAGTTAGAAATTAGAAAATTTTTTCTACGGTCTAACTCGTATAGAACTAAGGTATTTGGCCTATGATGTTGCAGTAAAAATGTAAATTGATTATAAGTTCGATAAGGAAAAGCTGGCTGGTGATAATTGGCTTAAACTCTTTTTAAAACGTAATGTGTTCGAATTGGTAACATTCTGAATGTAGTAGATGAAGTACAGCTGACAACTAAACTTGCCATAAGTGTTGTCACAAAGAAAATAAAAAAAGAAAATATTTAAGTCACATTTTACTCCTTTTTCGGTACTTATTTGTTTTTTAGATCTTTCTTTTAAATATTTAATGTTTCAATTTCAAAGTTTAATGAGTTCTACTTGTTTACAGATCTTTCTATTTCTATTCACTAAGAAAATGATAATTTATTGCTTGACGTAAAAAGAATGTGGTTCTTATCAAGATTCTACGTCAAATTCAACTTATTTGACTGATAGAATGTAAATAGTAATATTAGGTGAATTTGTAGTAAATTGTATAACGTAAACGAAAAATATAAGAGAATATGCCAAAAATGGAAATACCAAACACAAAGAAAGAATAGCGACAAATAATTAAAAAACCTCTTTTTATTTATAGAAATTAGTTTTGTATACCTACTATAAAAGGACTTAACCCTTAATAAATGTTGAAATTGGCAATATATTATCCATTCTTAATAATATGTGTAAACCTTACCTGAATTTGGTAAGACAGTCGTTTTTTTAACAGATTACATATTAATTTATTTGTAAGTAAAACACGTGTTGGCATATTTAACGTTTGCTTGAACTTTTACGCTCGTTCCGACAACAAAAGTTGAGAGGAATATTAGAAAGCAGTACCTATATACCATAATTGCTTCCTTATTAAATGATCATTACTGTACACAAATAATTTATAAATAATTTGTTTTTCTAAAATACACATTGAGAAGATTAGAACGATTGACTTTAATGATTATACAAAATTCTGGGATAATTATTAATATAATCTATTTTCGAGACGTCTCTCGGTTTAAATTTGATTGTCAGCCATTACAAAAGGACAATTTACAATTTTTTTACATCTTTTTTCTATAAAGCCGCCATAAATAAATTAGCTTCCGCATAATCTTAGATAACAAGACAAAAATATCACACTTTTAATGCATATTTGCAGTAAAACATTCATAATCTACTTAAGAATGTAAACTACAAGTAATGAAGTTATTATTTAATGTCCAAATAAATATTTGTTTAAAGCACTTAAAGAAAAACATAAAAGATACGACATTTAACAGGAAAACAACATTATTGATTATGGTTTATCGAAAATAAATATTAGTTAAACAAATGTTTAGTAAAATTGATTTAGTTTCGTTTATAATTTTATTTGTGTATATAATTCATGACTAGACAATGAATATAAATTAGAAAGAACTAGGCGCTAAAGTTTAAATTGCAATTATAGGGTACAGTAAAATGGTTCATAATCGATATAATTTGTTGTTACAACTATTTTTAATATCTATGTTAAGTCGAATCTACTTTTCTTCAGTTCAGTCCACAATTCCATATTTTTATTTATATCTTTTTTTTATCTTTATCTTTATCGGTTGTAGGCAGGTAGGGTTAGGTTTGGTCCAGAACACTGCGGCCTCTTGGGTCTATAGTATTCCCCTGCTTTCCCCGTATTCAGGTACTATCTTTGGAATAGTCCAGTGTCTTCGGTTAGTTTTAATAGGTTCCCTACCAAGTGTTCCTGGGGCGTTCTTTCCGGTTATAGGCCGAAAAGGATGAAACGTCGCCCAGTAAGAGCTTCGCATTCGAAGATCACATGGTATGAGGTTTCTCCCTCTTCCATGCAGAGTCTACACATAGTGGGATCATTGTGTAATCCCATTACATAAAGGTGTTTCAGCAAGCAGTGCCCCGTTAGTAATCCCACAATGGTGGATATCTGAGGCCTTGTGAGTTGTAATGCCTCAGTAACCATGCGTGGGTTTGGTCTCCTTAGCATGAGCTTACTGATTCTGTGCCCTCTTATCTGTTGCCAGTGAATTTGGTGTTTTGTGGTTATCCACCTGTTCACTGCCTGTCGAGCAGAGGTTTTGCTTATCCCAAATACTGGTTTGGGTCCTGTGAATGGTAGATCTAATCCTCTTTGGCGAGTTCATCAGTCTTTTCATTTCCTTGGATACCTTTGTGCCCTGGTACCCACGCTAGTTTTACCTTGTTGTGGGTTGCCAGATCATTTAGTATTCCAAGGCAGTTCCAGACAAGCTTTGACTTGATTCTGTTTGAATCAAGAGCCTATAAAGCTGCTTGGCTATCTGAGAGAATTAGGATAGTTTGTTTTTTGTACTTCCTTCTTAAATTCTCTCGTACACACAATTCAATTGAATGTATTTGAGCCTGAAACACAGTGGGATGTTTTCCCAGTCGCATTTGGGTTTAACTCCATGTACGCCAGAGCCTGTTCCCTTGTTAGTTTTAGATCCATCCGTATACCATACGAGACCGCTAAGCAAGTATTTATCTATCTCCTTATTTTCCTCGTTCCAGTTGACCTGGAAGAGTCTGTTAAAAGTTAGAAGGGGTGTCATGTGATCTGATCCCATATTTAATATAGAATCATTTACTTCATGTGTTATTCTGGTATGTTTTATATGTCCCAGTGGGTTCCAGTTGTTGGAGATTTCCAGTCTGTATGCACTCATTCTGGCCTCCCCCTTTATGACTAGGTCAAGAGGTGGGAGGTTTAGAATGATTTCCATAGAGGCTGTCAGTGTACTTCTTAGTGCTCCTGTTATTTACATACAGAGGTAAAAGATCTAAAACAATCTCCACTGACAAAAGAGATTCATTTTTGAAATCTTAGGTCATTTATAGCAAATACCTAAAAGTTTGCAGCATTTTTTTACAATATAGTTAACAAGCTGACTACTCAATCTGGAGCCAAATATCACACCAAGATCTATGATTTGATCGGCTCCATTGAAATCTACAAATTGCTAAATTTGGTGGTAAACATTAACCGCAGATATATTAAATGTAGTATATCGTTCATTTCATATGAATCTTAGCACGTAGACAGACTATCCTTAATTATTATTCTCTCTAGAGTAAATGAAAAATAATTAAAGTCAAGGATACTTCTTTTAATAACGACATTCCGAAAACATAATCATCTGCATAGACCGACAATTTTCCATATTCGAGTGATTTATAAACACTCAACCAATTTCCATCAACTATTCCAATTCCCATAATTTTCAATAATATTCTTTAAATAAACCCTCGACAGAGAAAAAAGACGCTATATTTTCCAGATGTCACGATCGTCTGCACGTTACGAGGTTCGTCGTCGAGAAACAGCTGTGAATTATCAACGATATCAATCTATATGGCACGTGGATGACATAATCATGAATAAAAATTCTTAAGCAATTTATAGTTGTTCGGAAAAGTCAACTAAAATGTTCTTTTGAAATTATATGAATACTTTAATAGTGTCGAACAGTTCCAAGAGTGTTCTTTCTCCAATTTTATCCCTGATCAAATTAGGTATGAGGTTACTAGAACATCCTGTTCAATTAACGAGCTCAGAAAACCCTATAATTAAAATATTAAAAAATGGCAATTTTTGTCTGTCATTTTGTTATTGAAATTTTTAATTAATAATCCTTAATCAGCCAGCTAGAAAATCTCTATATCTGAAATGTTTTGTTTTTTATCTTTGTCCGCCATTTTTTGTTTTTCAATATTTTTTTTGGATCCGCCATTTTCATAATAACATTTTTAATTTTATATGCTTAATCAACCAGCTATAAAGCCCTATATCAGAATTTTTTTATCTCGGTCCGCTATTTTGTTTTTTAAATTTTTAGTTCAGATTCTCAATAAGCGATCTCAAAACCCAATAATTAAAATATAATTTTAAAAATTTTAAAAATGTCTGCCATAAACCCATTAATCAAAATATTATTTTAAAAATGACGATTTTTATAATTTTTTGTCCGCCATATTGGACCCAATTATTTTTATAGTTCAGACTCATACCGTTATTTTTCAATTCGGGGGATGTCAGTCGATTGTCGGATTGTTGGAGTGTCATTCTTTTCCTAATTTAAGAGTCGAGAAGACTAATTTAGATTTATCGAGACGATCCTCTGATAAAGAGGTTCTTTTTCAATTTTAAGAACCATTAGATTAATTATGGTAAGTACTAAATGTAATATTTTTTCGTTTCATACAATGAATATCAAGGATTAACTAGATTTATATTTTTAATTTTTTTTTGTGAGTCGAATAGTTTGAATATATTGGTTACTGAAAAATAAATATACTTTATTTTATTATTCAAAACGTTTGTCTCATCCGTCCTACTTATCCGATTTATCTATTAAAAGGTCGAAAAATTTTAAGCATAGCAATATTTCAATGGTTTTATTGGAAGAATGATTAGGATGACCGTTTTTTAACATATGAAGAAGGATTTACAGTTTATTACCTTGTTTCATTAAGAAGGATTTGCTGATTTGCACAGCAATCAACGTCTCGAGAATATAATGAATGATTGATGTCTAGAAGGCTACAAGTATTTGCTGATTTGATAGTAGTTAACGTCCTGAAGACCTAAGAAGTACCATAGGCTGTTTGCAGACCTTTCAGCGTAGATGAGACCTGTTCTACCCCTTTATGAAGCCCTACCTCATTGAGATAAGTCAATTTATATTGTACCGAATACTATTTCAAAATAGATAACTTTTATTATTAGAAACTTTTCATCAATTACTTTTATATGTAGAGATAAGCGAATTAAAATACGGTGGTGTCCATTTCCTAATTTCAGGGTAATTGAGTTATTATATTCTACCTTATTACTGAACTTTAATCACTTAAAACAACATTAGTGGTTACATTCTTAATAAGCGACCACAGACAATCCCATAATTCAAAAATTAAAAATTTTATAATTTTTGTTCGGCATAATGGATCCGCTATTTGTTTTGTTATTTAAATTTTTAATTTTAGATTCCTAATCAGCAGTCTTATTTCTGAAATTTTATGAAACGTTTTTTTAAAATTTGGAACGCCATTTTTTAAATAAAATTTTTAAATTGAGATTCCTAATCAGTCACTTCGAAAAGCCCTATACCGAAATTTTATGGAAATAAAATGTTAAATAAGGGAAAAACGACAAATTTTTAGAGGAACACTCATCAGAGCTTTTACAATATGCTTGAAAATGCCTTGAACATCAACTTCTTTTGAAGCCGTTAGTAAGAAAACTGACAGAGTTACCATGAAAATAAAGTGGCTGTCTTGTAAAGTCAATGGCTTATCCACAAAAATAAAAATTATACGTAATCCATAATTTAGGCACTAAAAATACCTTCTAGAATTTTAAACGGTTTAAAATACTTAGATTGATAATAAAAAAATTATTCAATTTTGAAGTAATTTTTGAAAATTTCGAAATAGTCTCTTTTCATATTAACTCCAAAACTAAAGAAGATACGCAAAAAATATAAGATATACGTCGAAAGGGTTAAAATTTGAACTATATTGTCATTAAATTCCTAATCCGACCCTGTGCCTAAAGCAAGCGCGACCTTCAGAAGGCAACCAACTCATGCTCGAGGCGACGGAATGTTCTGGGAATGCCGCTGCGGCTCGAGAAACGGGTAGAACGGGCGAAGTGTGCCGTTGAGTCAGAGATAGAATTTTCGAGACGACCGTCTGGAGACTTCTAGTAAGAGTTGGACTTAATAGAAATAGCCGACTCGTCGGCGGACAGTTTAGTTTAATATAGAACATTGTATTGAAAAATTAAAAGTGTAAGAAATAAATTAGAATTGTTAGTTAGTGTCTAAATATTATATAAATTAAATAGTACGTCTGAAATAAATGGTAAATAGTGTGTTTTTAAATAAATAAACTTTAAATAAATTAGACTTTCGTCACAATATTTGTAAATCGATTTGATAAGAGAACCTGCAAGAAAAAAATAGGTACGCAATCCGCTATAAATCTACCACCCTCTCAATTATTATATTTATCAATTTCCTGCAAACTACGATAAACCTGAAAACATTTTTATTATCCCCCGCAGCGCTGCATACATACTCTGCTATTAATTTTCGACGAAGGAATTTTATTGGCCGTAAAGTGTGTTTGTCCCCGGGAAGGGACACGTGCTAATTCTATTATCGATGTCGTTAGACCATATCAATTTTCAAATAGCCAGAAAGAAATCTTATAGCGACACGTCCCACCCTGTCTGATTGGGACACAAAATCGGATAAATATTCCATATGGCGACGGAAATTGGAAACGTTTTCGAATTATCAAACGGCGACGAGGCAATTCTCGAAAATCTGAAAAAGTTTCGATGAATTCAGGACCGGCTTTTAAAAAATAGTATTCAATAAAAGGATAATCATTCAATACACTGAAGATTCTAGAACGGTTATTTAATTGTAAAAAATACAGGATTGCACCTTATTTCCCATCCAGTCAAGTGTACCGCACGGCAGTATTCTTGAGCCATCTTATATCTGTTGTACACAGCAGGCATACCTATTATTGATAATAAGCCGATGATACTGTTAAAATGGCAGTCCATGGTGATACAATAATAGCATCTCAAATTTTAAATTGAACCTCGTAGCTATTTTATGAAAATTTGCATTCCGGCGTCATCTATCGGTAGAAAATCAAAATTTAACACCGGCTGGCAGACAATCTCAGATGTCATTCAATTTGGCGTCATATAATCAGCACACGAGATTGTTTTTGTAGTGCTTCTGATATAATTTTTTACCATCTTAGTAAATACCAGGTCTTCAACAATACCCGAAACCCACGTGATCTGATAACCATCAAAAACCCATCGAAAGGGCCTGATTTGACGTAAAAGGAACTAAACTGAACTGTCAATCCTGTCACTGGCGTTCATTTGGGGACTGACAATATTTATATTATATTTGTTTACATTTTATAAACACCCTTAGTCCATTTTTCATTTAATATTAATAAAGCAATTAGTTATTTTTAGAGAATATTGGTGGCTTAATTCTTTTTTGTTGGTAAGTACAAATTTATTTACTGTAACTCGTAAAAGTTAATGACTATATAATTTATTTTAGGTAATGTTATACTGGAACAAAATTATTTTATATTCGTAATTGTATTCGAAAATTTGAGGAACGTTTTCCAGGTGAATAAATGGAATGTGATTCTTTTTTGTCGTCATAAACAAATACTTGTTTAAAAAAAGGAAAAAGGTCTAAAATGCCCAAAGTAATAACAAAAGCTGTTGAAGATGTGCAAATTAACATGGTGTTAATTCCCAATAAATTAGTAAAAAAAACAGCACCTCAAACAGGTATGAACGGTGTTTTAAAGACTGGCTCTGGCGAGTGAAATTCAAAACATATTTTTTTTTATGTTTATCACTACGAACTAGCCAATAAAGTTAAAAAAAAATCTGATAATGCATCCCCTATAAAGTTTCGATACTGCAACAATCATTTTACCTTAATTTTGTTAAACCTACATATGGAATATTACAGATCCCTCAATTCAAAATCGTTTGTGACTTTTATGAATTGGAGCACCTATATTGAATGATATACAAAATATAACTGAAGAGAAACTGCATAATGTGTTCAAAAAAGAACGTTTAATGCTTGCATTAAAGCTGGTGGTAAAGATTTTGAACAGATAGGTACTGTGAATTAGTATCGTTTGTGCACCACCGATTACTACTCAATAACCTTTTAAATAAAATAGTTGTTTATAGATATGCCTTTATAATTTAAAGTGAGAAGTAAGAGCTTTAAAGTAAAACAAATATGTGCTTGTTACATTATTAATATTAATATTTTTTGTATGCATATAAATAACAATGTTTTTTGTAAATGGTTTAAACCCTGTAACAAATAAATAATAGAACAAACTTAAATTATGTGTTTATTACTTCCCATTGTCCAGGTTCAATTCCAGTAAGTTTTAAATTTGTTTACTTAAACTGCAATAATTGCCAAATACTGCCATTGTCTTCTGCCTATCGTATTTAGAGTTTCAGCTGTAGCTAAATTATCTTAGGACCGATTCCACCGTTGTGTTAAACAAAGTTTAAAATGACATTTTTACATTAAAAATGTCATTTTAATCTCGGTGGAATCGGCCCTTAAAGAGTCAATCTAAAGTAAATAATTTTTAATTTTATTCATATTTTAATGCATAACATTTTTATCCATAACTTTTTTGTGCCTTGTTCTGGTAAAGGTTTTTTTTTTGTAGTAGTGACAATAACTAGTACGAACCATATTTCAGTTTATTATTCTTTTCGTTAAATACAAACTAGAGCTCAGTTTTTAAGGTTATGTTATTTATATCATAATTTTAAAAATTAGATTATTGAATTTGATTAAATCTAATTAAAATATCGAATTCTAACATTAAAATACAATAATGTAAAGCACCTCTAATTAATATTATGATTTTGTGTTGTAATTCTAACAGTTACCTAACTGAATTTTGTTCTCGTAGTTGCAGACCATAAAAAAAGAAGATCTGTTTTGTAATAAAATACCTACGGCACTGGCTCAAATTTAGGGATTTTTACTTTTATTTTCACCAATCGCTGTCATGACGATATGGTCACGTGGGTTTTCGGTATTGTTGAAGACCCAGTATATTTCAAGCAGTAAGTATTTTCCTTTTCTTAACCCATTTAACGCCTACCGTCCTTTTAAAAGGACTTCAAAAAGAAAACTATATTTTTCTGATTCAGCTGACGGTTTGAAGATGTCGCCAGGTCACGTTATGTTTAGTTGACATCTTAAACAAGATCAATCGCCATCGTTAGGGTTTTGTTAAGTTTTGGATCGATAGTGACGGTTAAAAAACACTGTGTTGTTAGTGATTTTGCAATGAGTGACTCAAGGTAAGATATGTTAAACCTCGTTTATTTTTTCGTTGCTGTTTTGATTATTTTTAATAAATAACATAATATACTTACCTTTTTTTATATTTGTGGTTGTTTCACACTTCTCGATCATTCCAGGGGCGTTCAATTTAACGAGTCCTTTTAAAAGGACGGTAGGATTATATGCTACTATATGCGTTTTTTTGCAGGCATTGGAAAAAGCCACTAACCATGGCACAACTCAGAAGAATTGGAGAATGACTCTACACCAGACATTCCTACAGGAATTACAATTTTTCCACCCGAAAATGCCAACGAAAACTGCGATACCGATGAAGATTCTGGGGCTGAAGACGATGTAGATCCAAATAATTTACCCGGAGTGCAACTAAGGGCCCCGGCGGAAATCGAATTTGACGTGGAAGGTGATGACGACGGGGACAATGATGAGGATCTACCACTGTCCACTTTTGTTGAAAGGCGACCTAAACACATAAAGACGTTTGACTATACTCTCAGTGAAGATTTAGATTCTACGTTTATGCAATGGCAACCAGTTCAAACTGTACAAAGCAATCGTTCCCCTGGAAATATTTTCAAGCTGTTTTTTGATGAAAACTTGGTAGGAAAAATTGTCAATTTTACCAATATTTATGCACAACAAAAAAACCGCCCCGGTAACGTTACTGTAGACGAGATGTATTGCTTCATAGGGCTGTTACTTGTCAGTGGATATACAACTGTTCCAAGGCGACATATGTATTGGCAAAATTGCAACGATACCCAGAATAAACTTATATCAGCCGCTATTTCCAGAGATAGATTTCAATTCATAATGAGTAATCTTCATTGCAATGATAATACTTCCCTTGATAAAAATGACAAGTACTCTAAATTGCGTCCTCTTTTCAACAGCCTAAATAAAAAGTTTTTTGATTACGCCCAAGTTGAAGAGAATCACAGCTCTGATGAGGCTATGATAACGTATTTTGAGAGACATAGCGGTAAGCAATTTATTAGAGGCAAGCCTATAAGGTGGGGTATAAATTTTGGGTAGGTATCCTACGCCTTGGATACATTGTTTATTTTGATCCCTGTCAAGGTGCGTCGACAACAATTCCGGTTTGGGAGCGTCAGTTGTTCTCCAATATGCAGATGTTTTACAGAAAATGCCTTACCAGCCCTTTTACTTATTTTTTAACATCTTTGTCACTTCTAAAGGAGCTAAAATTGAGGAACATCAAGGCAACTGGTACTATACGTGAAAACCGGATATCTCAATCTCCATTTAGCAATGCTAAAGTTCTGAAGAAAAAGGCACGAGGTACATTTGAATGGGGTGTTGCCGATAATGAAATAGCTTTATGCAAATGGAATGACAACAGCGTTGTTACTTTAGCCACCAATGCATGTTCAGTTTTGCCAGTAAATAAGGTCAAACGATTTTCACAGGCTGAAAAAAAGCATGTTTATATAGATCAATCACAATTGATCAAGGCGTACAACGAAACTATGGGAGGTGTAGACCGTAGTGACCAAAACATAAGCCAATACGAGGTAAAAAGTGGCATTTTCCGTTATTTTCCCACTGTGTCGACATGGCCTTACAAAACTCGTAGCACCTCCATAGGAATGATGGTGGTACGCTAGACCAACTTCAGTTTAGGAGGGAACTAGGGACTCAGCTGCTCGAAACGTACAGGAAAACAACTAAGAACGGACCTTCGAAATTGCCAAAAACCGCACACCAATTCTCACGTTACGATAAACTAGATCATTTAGTTACATATCACGAGAGTCAGCGAAAATGTGCTGTGTGCCACAAAAAAGCAAATTTTGTGTGCCAAAAATGTGACGTTGGTCTTCATCCAAAAAACTGTTTTGTGGCCTATCATACTAATTAATTTTTAAGTTTGAGTTTTAAGTATTTTGCTAAGCATTTTGTAAGATATATAAAAATATTTTTAAATCTTTATTTATTTTTCTAATAGTAGCCCTTTATCCTACCGTCCTTTTAAAAGGACCGCTGTTTTTTTCCAAAAATGGAAATCGAAATTTTTTTTTTTATTTTTTCTCGACTTATGGGACCTTCTATTAACCGTTTTTGAGAAAAAAATTATACAAAATCGGAAAAAAATAGTTTTAGGGTCAAATGGGTTAAACATTTATATACGATACTCTTAGAAAGACTTTCCCATAATTTCGCCCTAAATGTATTGTTCCTTACAAAAGATTGGTTATCATGTTCAACTTGAACTAGTGCGAAATAAAAAGTCATACAATGTTCTATGTTTATCACACATGGATGCAAATTATGGATAAATATTACAATTGTTGTTGCATTTTACAAGGTACTAATTTTAAATATCTCTCAAAAATATTACCTTAAAGCTACATGTGCAGTATTCTGCAAAATAGGATTCTTAATTACAATTATTTGGGGATCAGTAAACTTAATTAATAATTTTTACCGGTAAATAAGAGCTATTATTATTCGCCATAAAACAATCTTCCCATTATAACTAAATAAAACATTTTAGGCTAAAGCCGAACCTGTCTAATGAAGCTTACAAAGGGGTTTTTCGAGCTTTTACATTACTGACGTTAAACCGATTATGAACAGGAAGTGCCATTTGAATTTTTGAACAATGATTTCCTAGTTTTATGAACAAGGATTTTTAAAAATAATTATGAATCATAATGAACAAAAAACACGCTGCGAATTGGATATTAAAAACATGATGGAAAACTCTCCACGTTCCAATTTAATTATAAGGCAATATATTTTTTGAAAGAATTTCATCTCTATTCAAATTATGGAGTAGTTTAATATCTTCCTTGCCAAAATAATTTGTATAACAATCATTAAATAAATAAATAAATAAATAAATATATTCCATAAGAAAAAGTACAAGATAAATTGTGTAGATTTAGGAAAAACATTTTTAAAAAAATGGTTTTTACAAAAAAAAATATGTTACTAGCAAATAAAATGGACACAATCATTTTCTCAGTGTGTAACTCGACAAAAACAATATTGACAACGTATTGATTGGTCAACCCTTCGCTCAATTACTGGATTAATTATTAGCGTGGAACAATTACGATCGAGAGTGACTAATTGGCACTACAAACGTTATATAGTGACTTTCAGAGTCAATTTATGGCGGTTAACCCGTAACCGATGAAGCATTAATAAGATATCGATACGATCTACGAGGTTCATTCCATAAATATCGTGTATACACCCATGGCATCACTCAGTATTTCACAAAAACATTTTTTCATAAAAAATAAAAGAATGTTGTTTTTTATGGTTCGTGAAAAGATAATACTATTTTTTTGCCGTAGTGTTTATTTTATGATTTTAGGAGCAACTTGGCAGATGTTTATTGTAATATTTAAAACAACAAAATTAAAAATGCTTTTTGTGAGTTTCTCAGATGTGCAGAGGGGAAGAATAAATGCTTTAATAGAACAGGGTATGCCCTAAAGAGCTGTTGTCTGTACAGTGGGTTTTCCACAAGGGGTTTCAAGAAACTATTCAAGATTCTTAGAATTAGGAAATCTAAAAAACAGACAAAATTACGACCGAGAAGAAAGATATATTTTTAGCTCAAATAACTCATCTCGCTCAAATATTAATATGGCTTTTATAGATACTAATGATTATTTATTGGAGCAATCAACTTTATATGAAAAACATTAAGCGTTTTCGGAAACTTAATCGGATCCTAAAGATTATGGATCCTATTGTTCGTTTACCTAGGGTTACTAACCCTATCCGTGTTCGGAAACTATTACTGATCCAGTTTTGTGATCGAGATCAATACTCTGCGAGTAGATAAGTAATAGATCCGCATGCGCACCGCAGGATTTTATAAAGGGATAATGCAATTTTGTGGTGTCTGCCAGTACTAGCTTTGAAGTTTTTTTCTACATTTAATTAATTATAACTTGTAATTTTTATGCCCATATTGAGATTTTATTAGTCAACATGTTTAATTAAAATGGTTCTTCAACAAATAAGGGTTTATAATATTGACAATTACGCGGAAAAAGTCAAAGACTGACAAACGTAGATAAACAGGAATAATAATCCAACTCGTTGTAAACTGTCGACACTAAGTTCAGTGAACGTGTGGTCCATTGGGTAACCCAGTAATCTGGATTTGTTATCTATAGTTGGATTCCGAAAACGCCTATTTGTTGGTGATTATTTTTTTTTTTTTTCTATTAAAATAGCTAACTTTTGTTATTTCAACCAATAAGAGCTCGCTATCCTAACCAGTCACTGAGTTTTATACATATTAAACTATTTCTTCGTTTTTTTGTTTATCTTTTGAACTGACAACTAAACATAATCTAAAAACTTTTATCAAACTAAAATGTATCTTATGTTAAATAAAATTAACGGTTGATATTTATCTAAACACTAGAAATTCAGATTAAGCTTTTCTTAGACGGTCCCACAGGTAATTTTTTAATCCAACACAAACTCAGATCGTCATCAGTGATAGACTCTAACCATAACCGTCTTTAATCTTAAAGATGGTCATACGGTCATTCTGATTTGGCCCAAGGTATAATGGATGCATATTTAATAATCTTTGTAAAAGTTGGTTTACAAAAAATGAAATGGCTTCATTCTGCACAGGTTAGGTAAATTATTTAAATTATTTTATTATTTTTTCTATTTTCATGTATATTTTTTTGCAAAGCAACCATCGATGGCTCCAGCCCGCACAGGTTAGGTAAAACAGTTAATTTTTTTTATTTATTATTTTCATTTTATGTATAATTTTTACATTATTTAGAGTCAACTATCTGAGTTTAGGTGTGCGATTAAAGCATTAAAGCTTTGACAATACTATCAGGTACTTTACCGTTCACAAATTATTTTGGCCTAGGTTTGTTTTAACTTGCTATATGAGATGATATTAATACAGTACTTTCATAAAATATTCTTACCTTCTTGGTCTTATTACCCACAACGAAGGGCAACCCCTCCACCTGGTTCACCACCCTAGCCTGAGGATGCACTACATGATTATGCCTATAATGATGTCCATTATTATGCGAATGCTTAGGCGTCATTTTCTCCGTAGGCGGATTCGCGGCGGATTTCGACCGTCTCAGAAACCGCATCATTTGATTTTTAACGCTGTAATGTTGGCGCATGTGCGGCGCCTGTCGCAGCGCGGCGGCCGCGTCCATTTTCGTGCCGCCGATGCTGCCCACTTCGAACATCATCATCTTGAAGGAGTCTTTGGTAACAAGCCACTCGCGAATTTTAAGTCACTGGACCATATTTTTGAAGTTTGTCGATATCACTATTGTATCACGAGACTGATGGTTGTCGACAATGTGTCGAAACGTTTTATTCACATTACTAGAAGCGAATTTTGGTATGAGAAATTTTAGAGCGATCCTATAGAATTTAATATTATATTAGACTGTAATATTGCAGAAGATTTAAACGCTAGAGTAATTCCAGTATTAGAAAAACGAACAATTATTGATTTCCAAATAGTTAGACCAGTAATTTTTTGGTAGAAATTAATAAGCCTCTCAAGCAACAACAGACATTAGTGGATATGTCTACGCGCACATCTATATATACCAATATATTGTTTATGAGTGCTTCTATATTGAGTTTTAAAATAACGTTTTGGAAAACTGTCAAAAATTAATTGAATCATTGATATACCTATATTTTATCAGTGCTTGAGTAAATTTGGATTATTTTTTTTTATAATGCATTAAATTGAACATTCATGTTTATATAAATCGTTGTATAAAACTGTTAATTATAAATATGCTATTGTAACAGGTATAAAAGAGTAGGTAGGTATTTATAATAAGCACGAAGACAAACATATTACATATTAGCATTTTTAACTTCACTAAGAACAAAGGAGATTATAATATTTTTTGTTGTATATAATAGTATAAATTTAAAACTTAAAGTAGATTTATAATTAAAATTAAATTGCAAAAATTAAATGCTCTTTCAAGCAAAATACAAAATTATAAATCAACACAAACTAAATTAAGTATAATATAATTAAACTGTTAGGAAAAAATTTTCGTTGGGAATACTAAAATGAAGATTTAACTAAAACTGAATGAAATTTATTAAATTGAAAAATTAAATGATCCTAAAAAACTACAAAAAATAACTACAAACCAAATATACTAAAATATAAACACTACTAAATTTGAAATTAGTGTAATATATTTGATGACATTTAAAACTAGTCCTGTGTCTGGCTGAATGGCAATGTGCCTATGCAAAAAAAAACTAGTCCTGTCATTTAATGGAGATAAATTCGGGATAGGTAATCAACACCTCTCTTACCATGTAATGTGTGTTGCCTATAATTTTGTGGTAATTGCAAGCTCTGGCGGTTTAATAGCTGCTCCTATAATACAGCGACATTTACGTTTTTGTGTCGGTTATCAATATTGGAATTAATGTACTAAGAATTGAATATGAAATTTTATATACGTTCATAATTTAAAAAACACATTTTACTTTACTGAAAACTATTAATTTTGTCATAAAATTTGAATAGCTTAAAAACATAGGATGTTTAAGGAGGTCCTTTCGCCACCCAATGTTAAATAAAAAATATTAGATTATGACTAAAATTAATTTTTTTCTAATAGTAGAAGTCCTTATTTATCTAATAGTGAACTTTTAACTATACCTTACCGTGCAAATTTTTGAGAAAAATTTTTTTTAAAAATGTGTGTGTTTGTACAGTGTCTTACGAGAAAGTAAGACTTCAACAACAATTTTCGAAATATAATTAATTTTACTATTATTTATTGATTAGATGGAGTAGAAAAAACTAAAAATAAGGTTTTTGAAATATTTAGGTTTTGTTTTTTTCAATAAAATATATAGGTTACCGTGGAATTTATTGAGAAATTAATATTAAAAAATCACAAAAAATTTTCAACTAGGTTACTTCTAATTTTTTTTTAATATTAATTTCTCAATAAATTCCAAGGTAACCTATATATTTTATTGTAAAAAACAAAACCTAAATATTTCAAAAACCCTATTTTTAGTTTTTTTCTACTCCATCTAATCAATAAATAATAATATAATTCGAGAATTTAAAAAAAATTCTCAAAAATTTGCAAGGTAAGGTATAGTTAAAAGTTCAACATTAGATAAATAAGGACTTCAACTATTAGAAAAAAAATAAATTTTAGTCACAATCTAATATTTTTTATTTAACATTGGTGGCGAAAGGACCTCCTTAAAGGAAATAAAATAATATATTTTTTTTTTAATTTTTTGTTATTATTTCACTAAAGTAAAGAAACATTTAACTTCTGTTTGGAATTATTATTATTATTATTTTTTCTAAAAGTTTTTATTATTTTTTATTATTAAAGTTTAATGTTCCCGTAATTATAAAAATTTAGATATCTAACAATGTGTGTTTTAATAGAACATTTCATCTTCTACATCTTCTATTTAATTAAGGATATTTAAGGATTATAGAGATTACAAATTTGATTTTTTTATCAGAAATTCGTAGGAATTTGAATTAATTCCTTTATAATTTAAAAAATAACAAAATAAATATTTAATTCCTTTAGGTTTTGTTTACAAAAAGGATTAAATAGTATTACGTGTCATTTGTACTTAAAAAATAATTTATAATACTGTTTACAACAAATAAAAAATTAGGAACATTCGCTTGTATATATATTAAATTAGTTTTTCTCAAAACAAATAAATTACATACTTGCACGAGGAAAATTTCATTTCGCGATCTCACCTGTCTTCTTTTTTTTAAATGATCTTTTTATGGCGTGACTAACAACTTTTCTAGGCGGTCTAGTAGATATTACTAAACAAGGCAATTTATCACATTTTAAATTGCAAAACGCACTTTCGCAAACATAAAAAATCTCGATCTTCGAATCATTCTAAGAAACGTATGGCGAAACGTGATTCTAAGATGCCGTTTGGCCCATAACAGCAAACATTACATTTTATCCAATACAAATAAATATGTTTTGTGTAAAAAAAATATTTTTAAAGGTCTGATTATGATAGACAATTTTTTAAAATGTCATGAATTACGGCAAGAGTTCGTGAAAAATGGGCTACTATGAGCACTAAAGAGAATTTGTTTCCCAGTATATTTGTCAGCGTGTTGGCCAAGGCACTGGCCAATGTGAGATGAGACGGTGTTAGATAAAGACAATATATAACTATAATAAGGTTTTTAAGTTTGATTTCTTTAGGTACTTTTTATCTTTTTTTTTAAAAAATGTGTTGTTTAGTTTTTGTCGTGTATTATTTATTGGTTGTTCAAGTAATTTTTACCTTATCTTTTAAAGAAAAAATGGATTAAACATTGGTTAAAAGGGGTAGTACAGTGCTGAAGATTTTATTTAAAAATATTAAACATAAAGAGTGTGAATACAAACTAAAATGTAACTTTCAGTAGGTATTGTATGTCAACATTTTAAACTTTAACTTTTCATCCCTAAAGGGAGCAAAAGAGGGCTGAAAATGTGGATCTACATTTTTTAAAATATGCCTATTTCGGCCCAGCCTAAATGTACACACCCTCGGCTACTACAATTACAAAAGTAATCTAATACTGATTTCAAATTTTGAGTATTCTACAATATTATTTTTTTTTAATTCCAGTATCCAACAATATTGACCCAAACGGCATAAAAATGAACATCTACTAGATACGACACTTAAATAATCTTGTTTAATAATATAACTTATGATTTACAAAATATTCCCATCTAAATAATCGCGAATGAATATTATTCATCGTGTTATTTTTATTGTTATTCGTTTATCTGATCGATGAAACATGGCAATTTGCGCATGAGAAAGACAGAACGACCACTATGTGAAATTGATCACAATATATTCTCTCGTTTTCTTGGCTGAATTACATTCTCGTGCCAATTCTCAAAGAAGTTCAACAAGTTAGTCAGTCGCACGCAATCGTAAATATGACCTGTTTCAGTTTTCGATGCATACTTCTGGTCTAGGCATAACTTCTGTTGTAATAACATAGGCGAGGCTTAGAATAGAAAAGTTTCTTTTCGTTTAACAAATAGTACACTGTTTTTATCATTTTTTAAACAATTTGCTAGTGGATGTCAAGTCAAACATGTTTAAATTACACATAAGTGTATTAAAAAAGGCTTTAAATATAAGATTAAACCAAGGAAAATAATTATACCTGATATTTATCGACCCGAAAACTAAAGCAAGTATCTAGGTATTAGCAGTAACATTTAACTAAGCTCAAATTACTTATTCGAAATGGCAAAAAATTTATAAAACAAGAAGGGGCCTTAAATTTAGTTTTATTTTATTCTTATTTATAAGGTTATTAAGTTAATGCTTTCTTGTGAAGACAGTATTGTATCGTTTACATACTCATAATTTATAATAACAATATTATCAAATCGATTTATAGCTGAATGTAAACGGCAAAACTGGGCTATTTATTATAAAATGTGGCGCGCCAGACCTGTTCTCGAAGATACCGTGCGTTCTAGACTAGACTAAAATCGGCAACGTTTCCGGCAGATTCTAGAGTTTTCGTCTAGCAGGCTATCTCGTCCGGCAATGACGAAACATAGGCGGATCAAAGGGGGTTTCGGAGGTGACTTGAATGAAAGAATTGCGACAAGAAAAAGTCAAAAAATAATTTGTAAAATGAATGGTTAATTTTTGGAAAGTTTACATGGCGTTGCTTCTGTTTTAATCCTTTGAAACTCAAACAAACCACGACACAGTTATTTTTCCAAATGACCGGAAATTTATCAATAATTTAAGAAGTTAAAACACCAATATTCTAAACAAATCGAACAGAGTAACATAGTGTTTTATCGTAAATCATTAAAAAAACATTATTTTTTTATTAAAATTTAGATTTAGGTCATCAGACATCTTTTTTGTGTTAAACAATTATCCACAATACAAGTGTATTAAAGATTATCGAAATACAAACGAAGAAATTTTCGATAAATTACACGAGTTGTATTTGTTTAGATTATTCAACGAATATTTTTTTTTCACTTGGTTTCTTACTTTTTATAAATTTTATTTGCCAAATGGATTATATTCACAACGGATGGGTTAATTATTACTTTATTTGCTTTGATATGGACTTATTTTGTAATTCGTAACCATGGATACAATGATTTTTCATTCATAAAGGAGGCTAAAAACAAGTTGAACCATAAAATTCAAAACAATGATTTTGGTTCGTCACACACTTAATGAATCAATGAAATGTTTGAAATCACAAGTTTTGTTTGGACTCTAAGTACAATTTACAATGTTAGAAATACGATTTTGATATTTGATATTTTAACGACAGTAAAATATGAACTTAAGAATTTTCCTTACACATTATGTTCGAAACATTTTTTATATTATCGCAGGGGCCAGTCTGGACCTGCTCTATCTTTTCGTTATCGGCGGACGAAGAAGCCGTTCAACGGCCTAAATGAAATTTTTACAAATTAGCAGATGCGACGTCGATACTTGGTCTAATCGAATCGACAGCGTCTACAGTTTTCGAGATAGAACAGAAACGCCACAATTTTCATATAAATAGCACAAATATGTCGTAATAAGTTTAGTATATGGTTAGATATCGATAAGTCAAGATAAAGATTCTTAATATAAATTAGTATTTAAGTATTTGAGATATAAATAAACTCTAGAATTGTTAACAGTATAAACGAAAATATTGAGAACATTCGAATTTTGCACGTTTCCTCAAATTTTCTAAATATGAGAAATCATGTATATTTTAAACCGATCAGTGCCGTCTCGTGACCAAAATATTGGGGTTCACAATGACATAATATAGATCTCAGAACATATTTAGGTAAAAAACTTTCAGTGTTTAGAATATACCTTTCTTTTTTACCCAAATATGATCCGAGATCTATATTATGTCATTGTGAACCCCAACATTTTGGTAACAGCCGCCACTCTAAACGATAAAGAAAGAAATCACAAACAACTAAAAAAGAAAAGAATTTTCTTCTGCAATAACATTAATAACAAACAAAATAAATCTATTTGCCATTTTTTTAATTATTTTGACATTTTAAATGACATACATTTTAAAATTTACTATAAAATCATTAATTCGTTTAAAGTTTAAAATACCGGAAAATGTAATGGAACATTGTGATTACCAAACGCATTATATAAAAATATATACCTAAATTCCCTATAATTTAATTTGATTTGTAAATAAACAGGAACGAAATTGGTCCATCAGGTTTTTATATCAATATTTAAATGAAATCAAAGCGAAAGAGCCGTATAAAGCGTATGAGATTAATTTCTATTATTTAAAATATACAATTGTTCGATAATTTTCCAATCATCATTGTGTGTGCATCGTTTTTAATTCAATCGGCCATAAAAAGAGAATGAAAAATATTTATATTACACATAACAGGAAATTAATTAACAACAATAATGAAAGCGTTTATTACACCAATCGCATTTATCTCGCTCTCTTAATCTCGCCTCCATGTGTTTTAAACTCGTTATGGCCTTAACGATTGGCCGTTATTTAAAATAAATGTTTTGCTTTACCGTGGATTTCGAAACACACGGTAGGTGGGTATTTAACTTGTTCGAATCATGATTCTTGCCAAGTGCAATAAGTTTTTTTCATCTTCTACTTTTTACGCTTGCCGACACGCCTGTGAAGGTCAGGGTCGCGTTTCTGCTTTTATTAAGTTTGAAAAATTATTATTATTATTATACGTTGCAAAAAAATTCCATAAATTAATTGCATTAAATTGTATGAACGCGAATAAAAACAAACATAAATGCAATTTGCTAAGCTACTGTGTGACCATTCGAGCTAAGATGAGGTAATGGTAAGATATGATACCCAACAAATTTACTTAGAAGTTTTATGACTTTCAAACCTAGTTTGAAGTGTAAATACAACTAGAATAAAGATATACAGGGTGTCCCAATGAAAAGTAGCCCGTTTCTATTTGATAAAATTTGATTACGGTGAATTTAAAAGATATTTTTAAAAAACAGCCTGTATAAGTAATACATAATTTCTCTGTCACTGAAGCAAAACTTATAGCAAAATAACACATATCAGCAAAAACCGCACGTTTCAACGATTTGTTTAAAAGTTATAAGCTCTGGAAATGGGCTACTTTTCATTGGGACATCCTGTATAATGCTTGGCATTCAATATTATACTCTTCACAGTTCAACAGACCCCCTTTAACCCCCTATAGAGCTTGATTTTTCTTGAAAATTTCATGTTGATATCGCTTTTCATCTTCGATTTTTTTAAATTTCAACCCCTCCCCATTTTTATTCAGATGTTTTTCAAATTCGATAGGCTTTGTGCCCTTTTACAGATTAATTTTTGCTAAAAAGTTGATATCATTTTTCGTTTCTGGGTTACATTTTCTTTAATATTTCAATCCTTAACCCTCCCTATTTTTTCAATTTTTTTTTTCAGATTCAACCCCTTTATAGAGCTTCATTTTTACTAAAAAAAATCATGTTGATATCACTTTTCGTTTATTATTTAAGTTTTTTTTTATTTCAATCCCATTTATCACCCAAATTTTATTAATCGGCTTCGTCCTCGTATAGAGCTCGATTTTTCCTGAACATTTCAAGTTCCTTTTTTTTAATACAATAATAAATTTATTGCAATTTGAAAAACATACATTTTCAAATTTAAAATAAATTATCTAATTTTACGAATACATTTTTTTATACTTCTATATCTTGACGACACCTAAGCTAGACACTTGTGTTATGTCAATGTTATATAGTATAAAAGAACAAAACCGTTTTTAGAATTTTAGGCTTATTTAGAAATGTTAAAAAAAAAATCAATATGCTTCGTCCCCTTACGGAGCTTGATTTTAGCTAAACATTTTTGCTATTATTTTTCGTTTTTCAGTTAGGATTTTTTGTAACATTTCAACCCCTCATTTTTATTCAGATTTTTTCAAAATTAATAGGCTTCGTCCCCTCATAGATTATTGATATTTCCTGAAAATTTTAAGTTATCGTGCGGGCAAAAAAAGACATCGGAAAGACAGACGCAAGGGCTACTGTGTGAAGAGTACAGTAATAGATCTTTGAAGAAACCGCTTGTTGGCAAGAACAATGACGCAATTAAAAAAACAGATTTTACAATATGACATTTTTAAATTAACTTATAAATGTTTTATTGTAAATATATTTCAAAATGTAGTTAATTTATTCTTAATATATGCCAAAATTGAAAAAAAAAAAATTAACGAAAAAATAAAAATAATCTTCACAAACAGGTCTCCTTTAGACATCGGTCATTTTTCTCAAGATTATGAATTATGAAAAAGCAACTAATGTCATTGTTATCTAAATTTAAAATAATTGGGCGTTACAAAAAATAAATAAAATAAATATTTCTTAAATCAAAAAACTAGACAAAAGTTTACTCCTATAAAGTCTTCGAAATATGTCAATATTTTTGAAAGAAATTCTCGGATTATTGTGGTATAACGATAAAAGCGTCTGTGTGCCCGTAAATCGAGTGTAGCTTCACTTTGACGT
The DNA here is from genome assembly GCA_927349885.1 of Psylliodes chrysocephalus. Lineage (NCBI taxonomy): Eukaryota > Metazoa > Arthropoda > Insecta > Coleoptera > Chrysomelidae > Psylliodes > Psylliodes chrysocephalus. The sequence goes on along the minus strand of OV651819.1, from coordinate 32,533,464 downwards.
TGCAACTGAAATTAGACTTTTTTTTATCTCAAATGAAGATTGGCCAGAACTCAGCATTGTGTCATTTTTTCGATAACATATTAGTGATTTCTGTAGAATATAGCGCTTCTTGAATCCTCTGGACAAGGATGAATATACGTCCACTTTTATTTTCAAGTCAATAAAGATGAAAAATTCTTCTTTGTGTATCATGGTTTCCTTTAGCAGATTTTGTCCGCATAAATCCTTTTGAAAAAAGATATGAATTGAACCGTGTCTCTTGAGACTAGTATTGGGGATGGTCAATTGAACGCTCAATAATTAATCGCTACCTAATTGACGGGTCAAAATATCCAAAATAATCAAGGGTAATATAACGAGTCCTTGATAAGGATATTTAAAATCAAGAAGATAGACTTTTTGAATTTTTAATGGTATTATATTTTACCCTTCATAACATTTTCTAGCAAAGCTTCAACCTTTAATGCTCATGGTCTTAGGTTGGAATTTCTTATTTTTTTTTTTTAAATTAATTGTTGTCATATTTAAGAATAGAATATACCTAAATAAATTTAAAATGTCAAACATAATAGAGGATACAACGACGAAAAACTACTAGACCAATTTTTTTTACAAACATTCACGTAGTTGCCAAATTCTTATGCCGAGTATGGGAGAGTATTGTAACAAGGATTGTTAAGGATTACAATTCGGTATTGACTAAACATAAGACTCTAAAGCGCACAAAAGGCTTTCAAAATTACATTAGGGAAGTATACTTGATTCTTAATGCCAGTTATTATTAGTTTAATATATTTTTTCTCTATTATAGTTGTATAGTGTTTATTAGGAAAATACGCAATTAATTTGGACGTGTGACAACATTGTGAAGCAAGCGTAGTAGACGTAAATATTGATTTATTCATAAAACGCATGCTCGCTCCTCAGATAAATATACTCCGACAAACCATCCCCACTCAAATTAGCAGCTGTCTCCTTCGTTCAAATGCGGCAGCTGATGCGACTTAATTATTTATTTCTCTTTTACAACAACACTTTTTACCCAAAAATACTCGATTTTTTAAGAAGAAGAAAAAGTTTATATCCCTTTAAAATTTGTGTTAAAATATGCAATAACTACCAATATTTTATTTAGTTTTAATCTACAATTTTTGTTTAAATAGTTAAATTGTTTTTGTTTAAATAGGTAGTTTTCCAAAACTTGATTTTTTTTATAGTTCTAAAACAAAATGCACTAAATCTTAATATAAAACCGAAAATTATACTAATTGTTGATATCTGCTTTCGACTCAAATTGAAAAAAATCATTTTAGTATATACTTGAGCATTCTATCCAGATTGATAAAAAAAATGTTAGTCTGCACCTAGTACGGCCGCCATATTGATGCTTCACTTACGTCCACTTAACCCCGCCCACCGATGTCATTTTTAGAATACATGTTTAAATGAACATAGCATCTCCTTCAATATCCTATCTCCATGAGGAAGACCATCGAGAAGCATCTAGAAGTCTACAAGGCAGGACTGGACTTGTTAAAGATAAATATCTTAGACAAATTAGAATATAAGTGTAGAATATAAATTATAGTATTCAGGATTTTGGAACGGAACATAAAGGTAATTAAATTAAAAAACAAAAGTGTTCTTCAAAAAGTAACATCTCAGCAATTTTGAAAGTATTATTACAAACAAGTACATAAAATAGGAAAAAAAACAGCTTCCAGATAACATTTAATTACCTATATGTAATTTTAGAAATCCTCGTTTATGTTTACATCTCGAAAATGTTTATGCTTTATTTACGAATCGAAATTAGCATAGCCATAAAAGTCACTTTTAAGATTGTTAAATTTAAGCTTTTATTTTAATTTTCTCACTTGAAATGCGTCATCGGATCGATGATTTAAACGAAAAGTGAAAGTCCTCGCACATCGTTTGTCCGATAAAAAATTCATTGATAGTCCAAATTTACATTGCATCAGATTGTTTATTGTATTTAATGCGGCAGGAAGCGGCCAGTAACCCATTTTCTAATCAGCAGTAATCGGTGTATTGTGCGTGCACCACAGACAGGAACTGTCAACAAAACAATATAATCGAACGGTATTACACTAGAAAACGATCCGATGATGAATCACATGGAATGCATTGTTTGGAAATTGCTTTATATTATGATAATTTAGGCCTCACTGTGGTCGATAGCGTTCCATTATCTGTATCAGGAGTCAATGTACGCTTCTACATTTTCTTTATTTTCATTTTTGGCACTTATACATTTTACAAACTTTTTTAGACTAATACCAATAGCGTTTGTTTGGGTTCAGAGGGGAAATACAGCAGACACTATAACCAGGGTCGCATTATTTCTACGGGGTGTAATTAATATAAATAATAAATTCAAAATATACCTTCAAAATATATTATTTAAATTTTGCGCATATTTTATAGACTAGATTTAAGTATCTAGTAATGGTAAAAATTATTTTTTATATAAAATAAATAAATTTTTACCATCCTGTATTCAGAAGAAAATTAAGTATAAGATATTAACTTTAGGTACAGAAAAGACAAGTTTAATAGAAACATTAGGATGTTCATAAAGAAAAAGGGTAACTTTAGGTACAGAAAAGACATGTTTAATACAAACATTAGGATGTTCATAAAGGAAAAGGCACGGATGAAATAATTTATATCTGACAAAACCAATAAACGAATTTTGAATAATAAAAACAGTAAACAGGTCCTTTTAATATTTTTATATTTCTGTTATTTCCGCTAACACCGGAAGTAGATGTCAACTTTCTTATTTTAAATGGGACACTCCAATTTTTAAGATTCACTTTGTATAATAAAGTGTATAATTAAAATTACTAATTTAAGAAAAAACACATTTTCGAAAAAAATTACCATTGCGGGTATTAAAATTTTATTTTCGGATAAAGTTAGTTAAAATTTGAAAGTTTTTTATTTGAATTATGATGGAAAGGATGGTAATTAATTTTAAATAATATTAATATTTCCTTATATAGGATAAAAAAAAACTTAAACTAACAAAAAACAAATATTACACTAACTAAAATATTCATTTATTATTAGTTGTAGTGCTTTAAAAACAGTATGATGTTGATAATAATAACTACACTTAATACAAACTCAAATAATAAAAAAAACACAGCGATATTGACTCTTGTACAAAGTTTTGATCCGAACTTACAAATGATAAAATTATTGAAAAAAGTGAACACCCATTTTAAATTACCACGAGCCGCCACTGATTATATTTATACTAAAAATTGTTACCTATTTTTTTTTGGCCCTAGAATATAATAAAAAAATATATATCCATTTAAACAAATGAAAATATTGAAGTGTTAATGAAAATTTAAATAATTTTTTTCTCACCTCGTATAAAAATGATCTTTTAATGTCATGTTATTAGTATTGTCTTCATCATAATTTAATTAAAAACATTTTAACTAATTTTAGCCAAAATATGTTTTTTTATAATTTACAAATTTTAGCTATTTACTTTATTGTACAGTGTTCTATCAGAATTCGGAATAAAAATAAATAATAGAAGTGTCCCATTTTAAATAAGAAAGTTGACATCTACTTCCGGCATAAGCGGAAATGACAGAAATGTCAAACTATTTTAGATAGAAAGATTTATAACCTGTCTAGAACACAGTTGAACGTTCAATGATGCTAAATTGCTTGTTTTGGCGAAGGTGTCATATTGTGTGCTGTGACAGTCAGTTGATGGAAAACTGTGTTATGTAAAATTAAATTGTCTATATACAGTAACAGTGCTTACATTAAAATAAGGGGGTTCGAATCCTACTTCTGACCAGGGTAGGCAGGTACAGGTTTTTTAAAAAACCTAAAAGTAAAAGTTCAGCGATTTTTGGTTTTTTAGGATATTAAGAAAACACAATTTTATTAATCAACCCTTAGGAGAAAGAGGACAAAAATTAGTGAATAAAAATTGCAAATATTATCAAACTTTTTATATTAATGATAGTGACAAAATACCATTTATTTAGTTTTCTCTATTTAGTTTTTGTTTGCGGAATGTTCTTTTTTTATAGGTATAATAAAATTCAATTTTTCAAGTTTTGCTTGTATTTTTTGTTTAACTTTATTAATATCAAATAACTTTTAACATAAAGGATGTTTTTAAATTCACGCGACAAAATATAGGAGGTGATTGCTCGTATGACTATAACAAAATTTCCTCAGCCCACCCATTTCCGAGATATCACCCTTAAAAGCTGGTGACTAAAAATGAGTTTTTATTTATTTTTTTAAATTTCAGTAAAGCTAGAAACTTGGAATTCTGTAATTTTCGTGCATTCTCAAAGGACTAACCACGGGTATTTTTTCAATATTCCTGTTACATTATAGGGGGGTGAAATTAGCAACCCTTACTTTATTCCATATCAAAACTTTTTTTCGAGATGAAGTTCTATGAAATAAAATTATAACTTGAAATACTTGTTTTATTTAAAAAATTTTTTAGTCCTAATTTTTTTGCCAAAACCAATAGCTTCAGAGAAAAAAAAAATAAACACCATAATTTATAATTTTTTTAATAAATTAAGTAGAAAACAGTAAAGATGTAAAATGTAATACGATCCATAATATTGAAAAAATTCCCGTGGTTAGTCCTTTGCGACTGCACGAAAATTACAAAATTTCAAGTTTCTAGCGGTACTGAAATTTTAGAAATTTAGTCACCACCTTTTAAGAGTGATATCTCGGAAAAGGGTGGGCTGAGGAAATTTTGTTATAGGAAAGATCCATCTTAATTTCATACGAGCAATCACCTCCTGAATTTTGTCGCATGAATTTAGAAACATCCTGTATATGAAAACTATGAAACCTCAAAAACCTACTTATATATATTTTAGTTCTTAGGTTTTTTTCCAACTCTCCTTCCGACACCAATGTAACATTTATTTATTTTAAACAGTTTATTATTTCATTTATTTACAATTAAATTCACTAATTTATTTACAATTTAACAGACATTTATCTCAAATATTCTCGCCATTGAAATATATCGAATAATCGCCTCATGTTATCGAGGAACCAAGCATTCACGCTCTTCAGCCAAATAGAGATAATGTCTTAATATAAATTAAATATAAACACGTACATATTATAATCCTTCAAATGATATTCTTTATAACTTTCATAAACAATGCAAATCAAGAAATTGTGCAGTTGCGCCTACAGCGATGACCTCTTAAGGTCATCACGAGAGGTACCATTGAAAAATTGATGGTATCTTGATAGAAGGTCGCCGTGAGAAATCACGCAAGACGGCTAAAACTGTTAACTGTCTTAAATGAATGAATACATAATCCATTTCCGATTCCAAGACAGACAAAATCTCTCAATAATACCGTTCCGGTAAGGATTGAGGGTTGCTACATCAAAACTATAAATCAAAAATAAGTTTAACAGGCGGATTTATTCCCCATGGTCCATTGGGCCCGCACAAAAAGACTTCGGACTCTGTAGTGTCGAATTATTTTATCTATTTTTGATATATAGTTTTAACATGTAAATAAAATTTTCTAACCTAACAATTTCCCGTAAAAAAAGGGGACATAAAAAAGCAATCTCAGCGATTGTTTATTGCATTATGCACTATTTAGTGATTTATACACAGATTGGTCCGTTAATAATGAGACACATAGCAACTATGAATTTCTTGTATAAAAATATTGCGACATATACAGGGTGTTAAAAAAAAAGTGTCACAAAATGAAATAGTGAATAGTATGACCCAAAATAAGCAGAAAAGTCTTAATAAATATATGACCGCAAATTAACGGTTTCGGAGATACGGACCATTTTGTGTTTATAACAATTTTTTATTATTATACAAAAACAATGATATTTATAAACAATCAATAACAACATAGAGTTAAATGAGATGTTCAAAGTGCCCTCCCTCCATTTCAATGTATTGCCATTTGCACGACCGTACATAAAATGCATGTCAGCTAATTCAATATTAGTGTAAACAGGCATAACGAAAATTTATAAAATAATTCACCCACAACAAAATAATAACTGCAAATAGTATCTATGAAAAAACATCGGTAGACTCCGATAAGAAAAGCAAGTTTTTGAGAATGAAAAAAGATAATCAAAAAATGATACAAAACACTCCGTATCTCTGAAACCATTCATTTGCGGACATATGTTTATTAAGACTTTTCTGCATATTTTGGCCCATACTACCCCCCGTTTTATTTTGTGACACTTTTTTTTAACACCCTGTATAACACAATTTACCTTAGTTCAATTCTTGATAATAAAAAAGATAAAGGGTGGGTTACCAAATAACTTAAACGGTGATTTCAATCTCAATTTTCTCTGAACTGGATTCATGGACATGTTAGATGATTTGCCATTATTCGTGAGACACAACATGGGGTTTATGAAGGATGTTGCTCCACCCCATTACAGTAGAACAGTACAAAATTACCTTGATAATGAATTTCCACAACCGTATTGATTTTTTCTTTTGGAGGTTTCTTAAATTAATGGTTTATAACGAACCAATAAATTCTTGTGCATAGCTTTGGCGAAAAATAGTAAATGCTGTGTCCCAGTATTAACGGACCTCCCTGTATTTGATTGGCGATTTAAATCTGCAACTGAAGATTTGAAAAAGAGACATCTATGGACAAAAGAGAAATAGAAAACATAATTGATAGAATTAAAAAGAAACAAAATTTAAAGACGTAACACTAGAAAGAATAACAACCTATGATAATAATAGAAGAAATTGGCAATGACTATGTTTTATATTATACCGGGTGTTCAAATTAAAGCGTTACAGCTATATACCGCCTCTTACAAAAAAAAAAAATGTTTTAGACGAAAGTTTTATAGTTTTGTGGGGAAAAATTTTTGGCTAAAATCGTTTTCTATAGCTAGCCATAATAGGGCCAACTTTTTTTTCACGCAGCAAAATTTTCAAGTAGCTGTTACTCAAAAAGTAAAAGCCCAATAAAAAAAATATTTCCTTCAAAAGTTTCTTATTTTTTTATATACTTTAAGAATATGTAAAAAAAAACTGGTGTTCCAATTTAAAAAAACAAAATCCACCTCGATATAGCCATATTATGGTCAGCTATAAAAAAATGAATTTAGCCAAAATGTTTCCCCCAAAAAACTATAAAACTTTTGTCTGAAACTTTTTTTTCTAAAATGCATATTTTCGGCGGTATTTAACTGTAACACTTTAATTTGAACACCCGGTATATCTAAATAAAACTATTTTTAAAGTAGCGATTTTCAAAACCATGCTCATTAGTATTTCCATCTGCAAAGAAAGATAAGGTTACCCTTAAAAGATATTCGATTCAGAACAAGATAATAATTTCTGTAAATTTATTAAGCCTGTAACAAAAAAAAATAAAAGTTTTCCTATTATTTCTAATACTGATTTAGTAATTTAAGTATTTCCAAAGAAATTGCATCATTTACAAAAATTATCGGGTTTGGAAAACAAAGATTGCAATAAAATTTTGTGGGTAGAATCAATGTACAAAAAATTTACAGTAAATTAGGACATTTATGTTTACAAAAAAACGTCAGCACTACGCAAACAAAATATAAATAAGACTAAAAATACTTTGAAAATATTAAAGTAGGTGTAAGTACACAGTACAGACGGTAAATATTTAAATTTTACCTGAAAAAACATAAAGACCAGATTATTTATCGAATATAAAATAAAATTTGAATATTTTCTTAAAAGTTTTCCTTTGGAACTCAACACGTTAAATTTATTACAATTACAAATAATGTATTTTAAAACAGACTAAGGAAACTTTTCTAGAAAGCCAGATCACCTAGGCAATTTGAGTTGAGACCTATGCCATATTTTTTAGACTATTTTAAGTCAAACATTTTTTACCCTCGTATTTTAAAATTGGTCTTCTAAAATCCTAGCAGTGTAAATATTTTTTTTAAAAACGACTGTGTCACATTTTTAGGCTCTTGAAATAGTATAAAACGAAAAAATTTGCTATTTTAAAACAATACTGGGTGTTTTGTTAACTTTTAATGAAGCCAACAGAGTTCGATTTTGTTAATGTTTGTATTTTTTTTTAAAGCTATGTCACATTTGTAGACTATAAACAAGAATTTAAAAAATATATCAGTCAATATACAGTTTATTATCTTGTATAAATATAATTTAATAATTAAGATAATAAACTTTTTAATAATATTTACAAGAATACCTTACAAATAATTGAAACAGTGCTAATTAACTTTTTATTTTCTGATAAAAGAATGTAATGTCTGAAAACCACGTTTAGTGATATCTATTACTCTATCAAGTTGTCTATTTAATAAAAACAGGGTGTCCCAAACTTTTATTGTTTTTACAATAACTAGTGTTCGTCTAGCTAGTGGTCGAAAGTCGACCAAAATCTTTATTGAAAATTTGAAGAAAACTTGCTTGTTATTCTTATTCTATATCTAAGACCATAACCTTTTATATGTACCTACAATACAATATAGTTCAGTACCATTATGATTAAACAAAAATAAATTCAATAATATAACAGTAACAATTTAAAAACCCTCATTTATTGATGATATTAAGTGACTTGACCTTCGAAGGATCATACTGCCGTGTTAATTTAAATGGCTGTATCTGTTTAATACTTGGACGTGAGAAAAATCACTTACGTCCAAATTTCTAAGCATTAAATCTCGGGTTTTATAGAAGATACATCCATGAAAGTTATAGAGATGAACAAAAAATTCATTGTTGTCATGCGTAGTGGTCATATCTTTATTTCAAGGAAAATTGCAGTTACGGCCGTTTGAATTAACACGGCAACACAATGGTCTCTCCCAAAGAATGTCCAGACAATATAATACTGTTCCAATCATTAATATCCGTTATACAATCAAATTGTCAACTTTTTTGTGAGAGGGGAATGTAGTAACGAAAATCAGATTACAGCTTACATTTTGGCCCTCTATACAATCGTGGGTGGAGGGAGTAGAAAAGGAGGTAGATCGAAAATCTCTAGAACCCAAAGGTGTGTGACTTTCGGGTCTAATTTTGAAAATAATTTATTTTAACTTTTTTTCATATGGGACCAGAGGGGATGAATTTTTTTCGCCTTAAAGTCAAATCCATCGTACCCGAAGTTAAATTTCCTGTCTAGCGGCTGTATATATCGACCTCCTCTGTGGTTGGAGGTGAAGTAAGGGGGTAGGAGGCGAAGTAGGGGGGTGGGAGAAGTAGAGGGGCAGTTAGGCATTTTAAAATCGTTTCAGACGGGGCTTAAGGCCCCGCCATTACTTATTTTCTATCCCTTACCATTTAGGCGTGGCAGAGGAAGAGGGAAACTTGGAGGTGTGAGGGATAAGTTGTTTTTTTTTCGATCTTTACGATACTATATCCAAATTTGTTTTAATGATAATACTAAAGCTCTTCAATAGCTACTAAACATAATTAAAAAAAGAAAGAAAATCAGTTCACAAGCAGGAGAGAAAATTGTACTGAACCATTTTGTCTTTGGAGTATCAAAAATTTTCGGTTATATCGAAAATGATCATGAATTTTGTTATAACAAAAAGGACACCCTGTATATTTCAACATTTCTGAATTCTATGATCAAATGTACACATTTTTTGTGCATTACATCCTACACCTATCTTTAATCGTTTCTGTTAAATTAGAAGTTACATTAACTTATGTTTGTTGTCCGAAAATAAAATGTAAAAATATTAGTTCATTGATTTTTAAAAAAAAGATTACATAATTATTATAATAAATGTTCGAACTGCGTTGTCTTTTTCAACACAAGCTTGAAATCCTATATATAATATCGGAAGTAAAATTAAGAAATGCTTGTCTTATATTATTTGTAAGATAATTCTGATTCCCTGAATTAACCCCTCTAGATTTTTTATGGGACAATCTCAAAAAAATGTTTTATACAACACAATCACCAGATTTGAATGACTGTCATCATTATATATAGAAAAATAAAGTTTTTTTGCCACATATTTTATTAAAGCAATGGTGATTCTATCGGCTTAAGTATAATAAAGGCCTGTGAAGCACACGTGCTTCTCCTGGCAGTCAATGTGTTAAATTTTATTTACCTATAACTTAAGTACCTACATCTTTTGAACACGTCTAAAAATAAACATTAACCGGTAAAAATGCGTAATGTTTCAAACTTTTGTGGTTCCAATCTGATTCATCAAAAAGTATTAAAAATAATTTAAAAATAAATGCACCAGCGCACACAGTAGTTTGCCTTCGAATTAAACCAACACACACAAAAAAACTCATTCGATGATTCAGATATAATTGTTATTTTAAAATTTTATAGAATATTACTTTTATATTGAAATGACTCAAAAACATGCAATCGCCTATGATATTAATATAACGTAATCGAGAAAAGAATAAAGGCAACCGTTATATCAATTCTAAATAAGTACATACGTCATTTTAAAGTCATTGTAAAAATTCTATTTTTTGTTGTAAATATAATAATTAATTTTGTGAGAAGCGTAAAACCATTTGAAATTCAAAAAAATATTTAAATCCAAATCTTTTTTTTCTATATTTTTGTATCTATTAACCTCATTAAACCGGAGGTCAAATTACATAAGGAAGTGTTAAAAACCAATCGTTTGGTAAATATTTTCAAATTCCGTAACTGTTAACAGTTCAAAGAAAAGTTAATAACGTACTGACGAAAATTAAACAAACAAAAGTCCTCTAAGGTAACCTTTACAATTTCCATGAAAAAAAAAAAAAAAAAAAAAAACTTACAATGACTCAATTTCTTGATTCGAGTGTTGTCAACATCGTATAATGAACGTGTTACTTCGGATGTTACTTTCTCACAATCTTTGTGACTCACGAGTAAACTTCCTTTGAAGTTAAGAGACAGGAGTGTTTTTAAAATTACAATTGATTAACTGAAGAACCCTTTCATTAAAAATTAGGAGAAGTGGTTATTTTTGTTTTATTTAACTAGTAGTGTCTGGCTTGACCAATTATCAAAAATTTAATAACAATGTATTTTAAACATATTAAAGAGTATAATAGTGATAAAAAATCTCCTAATAATATAACAAAATAATGTGGAAAGTAGAAATGGATTTCAGAATGTTTTCGTGTCGATGATCTGATAATTATACTAAAATTAATTACTAGCTAGAATAAATACAGAGAAGATTTAAGAAACTGCATGGGCAAACTAAAATTATAGTAAGTTGATAAAAATAAACGAAAAGAAAGAAAAAATAGAAACACAAAGATATACCAGATAGGAAGTATTGATAAGGAAATGATTGACAGAGTAGAAAGAGTAGCAAACTGTATGTCTTAAAGATATTACATTTGGAAGTTAGTGAGATAGCTTAAAGGAACAATAACAATTATTGTTCTTCAATCACATTATACAAAGTACACTTTGACGGTTTCTAATGTTACCGAAAAATTTACCTGTGTCGAAGGCTAAAATGAAACAATGTAACATCCTATTTAGTTTCAATGATAACTGACAGAGATGGTATTGTCTTTAAATCTGGCGGAATTATCCTGTAAAAATAAAAATATAATTCGGTTACTAGTTAAATATTAAAAAATACGTGTGGCACTCGGGGACTGCCGCGGTAAAGCTATTGCATAGCATTTTTTTATCAACTTATGCAATTATAAATATTTATTTATTTTATTTATTTATGCAGTATTTTTTTTTCTTTGATATTAATTCAAGTTTTCTCTTTGATATTAATTCAAGTTACACTTTTTGAGTGTGGTGACCAATAAGAAAACAATTTTTTTCTTTTATTGAATAAATGAGAAGTTAATATTGTTTAAAATATTTTTATTATCTTACAATACATGTAGGTTAATCAGGAATTTTTATCATTGAAACTATAGGTTTATGGTAACTGAAATAAGAAAGATTGAGACTTGATATCCTCTGAATATCTGGAAAATACCGCGTCAATGGTGGTCCCATATTTTCTTGTGGATCATTATTCATTTTCAAATTCAATTTTTCCAAAATTGTGTCTAAAAGCTAGTCTACACGCATACGTCTAGTCGCACGCACATAAATACCGTGCCGAAGTTTGCCGAACTGAAACGACGTTAGACAATGCACAACTTTCAACGCCGCACCGCTGTTCCGGTCGGAGTGGGGGGTGTTAGGTTTATTTTCGTTACGGAATTTCTTTTTCGATTTTACGATTTTTCGATTTTTCAACTTTTCAATTTTTCAACTTTTCGATTTTTCAACTTTTCGATTTTTCGAGGGTGTTAGGTTTATTTTCGTTACGGAATTTCTTGATTCGGTCGCTGCGCTCAAAGCCCGCGATAAAATCTATGCAATAGCTTAATATTGAAATAGTTAACACTGATAAAATAAAAATTAATATTTTATAAATCTTGCAAAAAAATTAATATCTAATATTTACGCCAGCCGGAAACATTTGTGATACCAATTTATTAGAAGCCAGAAAAAGCTCTTCTAGTTCTTGTATTGCGTAAACGTTCTAGTCCGCAGACGTATATTTAACTCGCTTCATACTAATACGAATAGAGTCGGATAAAACCTTGTACGGCTTTCAACGCCGCACCGCTGTGCCAGTCGAAGTGGAGACTGTTAGGTTTATTTTCGTTACGGAATTTCTTGATTCGGTCGCAGCGCTCAAAGCCCGCGATAAAGGCTATGCAATAGCTTCAAAAAAAAAAGACACGAAGTTGGAATATGTTTTGTGATAAAGTAACATCAACTGCAGCATACATACTGGGTATGTATGGCAGAATTATGTAGGATTAAAATAATCTCCAGAGAATAACATGATTTTTAAAGATTTTTAACATTGTAGTCAAAAGATCTTATGTCGATACTATACATATATTTACATGACACAATTTAAAATACCTATTTGGTACCTATATAAAAGTATTAATAATAATTTTATTGATACAGGCCTGTACAAAATAAATAAAAAAATTGACAAAAAAGATATAGAAGGTATCCTGCAGAGCAACCAGGCAATGGACAATGCTATTTGAAAGTATTCGTGTCAATACAACAAAATATGTACACACAATTTATTATTTAATTTTATTCATACAATGACATAGTTGACATTAGAGAGACGTAAACAGTTATAAATATTTCGTGACAATTGTTTCCTTATTGTGTGATAAAAATATAATTAACCTATTTCACCAATTTGGTGCTTGCTAACAATAACATTTTTTTTTTTTATTATCACAAGTTAACGAAATGATCTCAAAATATAAAAATGTACTTCCTCATGCTTAAATAAGCGATATGCAAACAGATGAAAATTTGATTACAAAAAAAACTAGGTAAGTCGGTGAAATTGTTTATTTTGAACTGAAATAGGATTTGTTAAAAAATTACAGTAGAAACTAATTCATATTAAACAAGTGTAATCGCGCATACCCACTTTGTAAACTGAACTGTCATAGAGATACAACGAGTAAAAAAAAATGAAGTATCTACGCCTCTCGGTGACGTTATTAACCTGCAAGACTTTGACTAGTTAAGAAGTAGTTGATAGACGTTGTCAACCAGCTGAGAAGAAACTCTTATATGCCCCTGAAGAAAGCACAATACCATACAGACAGAATCATAGTGAAATTCATAAAATCTTAAGAGATAATTTAAAGTTAAAGATTTCATACAGATAGGTTGCTCAGTTATGATATTACCTCTTAGGGCGGGTTGTACAAAGAGCTGAAGAATAATTGATGTAAACAAGTTTAGATAACAGGAGTTTAATTTTTAACCGGTTATTTTTAAAATACAAATGTCATTTTAAAACCATGTTTAACAAAAACCGATAATTATTAAAGAACTGAAGAATAATTTATGTAAACAAGTTTAGATAATAGGAGTTTAATTTTTAACCGGTTATATTCAAAATACAAATGTCATTTTTAAACTATGTTTAACAATATCCGATAATAATACGAGGTTCAGTTTAAACTAAGATTACATTTTAACTGCCTATTGAACAATGTACAACCAGAGCTGTACACGAGTACTGAATAAAATACTCGTACATTGTACGAGTAAGTACTCGAAAAATTTTAGTATTTTATTCGTAGGTAATTTTATATAGTTTACGGTTACGAGTAGCACTCGTGAAAGTACGAGCAAAGTGTACGAGTAGTTTCACAGAATTAACCTAATAATTAAATAAACAATAAAAACAAAGAAAAGCCACTATAAATTTTAAATGAAAACAAGTCTTTATTTGCCTAAACAAAAATCAAAAATTATTCTAAAATAAATAAAATTCAAAAACTTTATTTAGAATAGAAATAAAACAAACATGGTAGACTTATTTACGGAAATTAGTATCGATAAAGCGTGCGTCGTTGGGCTATTAATAATTGTAGCGAAAGAAAATAGTCTCTTTACACCCAACGATAAAACACAATGACACCACTCACACCACAAAACACCAAAAATAATGAAAAGCCAGAGAAAAAGCCCAACGAATTGCTTTTATCAATATTTCCACCTCCAAATAAGAGACCGCAGCCCGAACGCAAACGAGGCCTCTCCATGATACTGGCCAGGGCAAGGGCGGCTCGGAAGGGGCATGGGACACTCCTCCCCCAAGATAATTTTTTTTACAATCTATGCGCCTTTTATTTAGGGCGACAATATGTACAGCACGTCGTGAGTTCAGTTTCAGGAGAAACGCACCCCTCCCGGAGGCTAAAATTCTTAGAATCCACGAGCCTTTTATTAAGGGTGACAAGTAATCTGACCATACCTACTAAGACTTGGGAAGCAAAAAATTCCTCAGGGAGTTTCTACACGAGTTGCGTTTATTTGTTTATCTTCTTTCCGTTGAAGAGCAAAAAAATATGGTCACCCTCCTTTTTTTTAAAAATATGCTTTTTATTCGTAGCAAAAAATTCAAGGTTTCTCCACCCTAAGTTTTGTTATTATTGGTATTTCTTGAAAATTTCACAAAAAACGGACTAAAAATAAAGGCTCCGAATGAATTATACATTTTCGAGGTGTCCGGTTTGCTCTTAATAATTTTTTAGAATATTGTAGTAAAATCACTAGAAATTACATGTGCAAGTTTAAATCAGTTTCTGTGTCTAGTTTCGAAGATATGAATTTTTGAAAATCATAAAAATGACTTGTTTTTTCAAATGGTAAGGTTCATTTATCCAAAAGTATTTGTAAATTTGAATCATATTTTTCAGTTAAACGTTATAGTAAATTTCCACATATTTGTGAAAGTTTCATTAATATCTAATGTCTGGTTTTTTAAATATAAATTTTAAAAGTTGATATTTTAGAAAATATTATTCAATCTCATTTCTTGATAAATTAAATATGATCTTGCGGCGCAAAACAATATTTTAAACACATTCCTGTATAAAATGTAATTGTAACGTTTGTAGTTAATCATATTAAGCAATTACTGTACGTCTTTAAGTAGTTCTGGCTTCAAAGCCACACTCGAAATATATATAAATTAGAACAATATTGTTTTAAAATAAATAAGTGTTCAAATACATTATTAACAAATAAACTGTTGTTTAAAACAAACAAACGTAACACAATGATAAAAATTGGCGAAATATGCTTAATTGTCGCTATTTTTGACACACCCTGTATAATAGGGGGCTTTATGTGTCTTAACGACTGACTGACTTGTCATCTGACTTCCTCTATTATACTATTATTTTGTTTCTAATCATCTAGAAAGTAATATTTTTTGATAAATTAATCATATTTTAGAAAAACATCCATTTTTATGATTTTCAAAAATTCATGTCACCGAACTAGACATAGAAACTGATTTAAAGTTGCACATGTAACTTCTAGTGACTTTGTATTACAATATTCCAAATTATTATCAAAATTGGCTGACAGCCATTTACACATGTATTTGGTGCGAGGTTCTTTAAATGAGATTGGGGATGTTCAAGTTTGTCAGCAGATGAGAGAAAACTTCTTGTCAAAAAACATGTTATTCTAATACAAATACGAATATTTTTCCTTTCACCTTTTATTGATTGGGAAGTGAAAAAACACGTTCTTTAACCAATATAAGAACAAACGATTCCTTGGGGCCTATTTGGTAGACCCTTCTTAATAGCCTATTTGCCCCTCTCAGAAAGTTACACTTACACTTTATCGCCACGTGCCGTTATATATAGCCACGCCCAAACTGCTACTCTATAAAATAATGCCGTCTAAGGATCTAAAATCGTGTGCTCAGACTTAATCAGAACATCATTAACAGGGGATGCGAATATTCGGTTCATATGTTTAATTACGTTGCCGAAGTTCGACAACGCTAACCGATTTCCCAAATAAAGGGATTCCAGAGTCATCCCCCGAATGGCTTTCCGAAGACGTTCTTCTAATTAAAATGCAAATGAGACAAGTTCGCTGTTTTCAAATAGAATTGAAGCTACGAGATAATATTACTGGATTATTTGGATATTTCCATGCACAACTGATTTATTTAATATTTGCTTCCAAATAAGTTTGGTATTGGTACTTGCAGAGAATTATCAAAAGTAGATACCGGTCGTTTTAATTTAAAAACAAAATGAAAGTACCTGAGTCGTTAGATATATTTTCGAAATTTGGTACATAAAATAAATTAGATGGCAATTTAGGCCACTGTTATCAGTAATAATCGGTGACATGAAGAGTTCACTTGACAATCGAAATTCATAATAAAAAAAACAATGTTGGTATATTGTAATGCGAGACATTTTCGACCAGTGCGGTCATGCTCTGAACCCTTAAGTTCATCTCTGCTTTTTTGGGCCTTGTCTGATTATTAAAAATATTTAAAGACATATGTTAACCCCCCGAAACCGACTCTAATGGGACGACTATGGAAATTGGGACGATTCTGACTACTATCGATTTTATCAGTCTGGAATATAATAGAACACAGAATGTTTGACGATACTAAATTGCGACTTTTGGCGAAGGTGTTATATATTATTTCAGTCGACGAATTTGGTGGAAACATAGAGGACTTTCACCATTTTATTTAAATGGGCTGTATTTCTGTGGCAGGAACAGTTTATAAACGGAAGTTGAAATTGAGACAGCTATGAGCGGATCGATAAGTATGGTTAATGTCCACATAAATTAGTATTTAAGTGAATATTTACATACATTAATAATAAGTACAAATAAATTAGTTATAAATAAATTAGCGTATAAGTGAATATATATAAATTAAAATAAATAAACGTCACAGATATTTATTTTTAAAAAAAGCAAGCAACTATATTATTTATAGTTTTTTTTTTGTTTATATAAATGTTTAATTAGATAATTCATGTGACAATCTTGTTAGCTCAGTTCATAGCGCGTTCGACTGTATCAACTTTGTATGTTTCGACTACATCGCACAACGGGTTCAAAATTATGAAAATTTTATTTATCTTAATATCTACAGTTAGTCTTTTCGCTATTTACTTTATACTATTTTGATTATTATGCAGAAAAAAGTAGTTAAGTAGGTAATCATCTTAATAAAAAAGTTCTTGTTCATAGTTGTTTATCTTATTAATTGAAAAAATCAACGAATGAAAAACATTAATGAATTATAATAGTTTTTTATACCTAATGTACTTTTACCGTTATTATCCAATGAAAGTGTTTTTAATTTCGACAAAACACAATAGATAAAATTACTTTAAAAATTATTCAATAAGCTACATAAAATACAAATCTAAAACCAGCCACATTTTAATCTTTATAGCCAGATTTCCTGGTTTTACTTTTTTTTTTTGATAAAAATATTTTGAGGTCGTAGGAAAAATATTGTACATCACTTGTGCCAAAGTGATTTTTTACACTCGTGTGATTATCGCACTCAGCTTATGCCTCTTGCGACAATACTTCCCACTCGTGTAAAAAATGTTACTTTCCACACTACTAAGGTGACATACTATATCGCTTTGAAAAATTGATCGAAAACGTTTAATCGTTCGAAAATACATTTTATCGAATGAGATTTGATCGAAAATACTTGTATATTCAATCGAATGACAATGTATCGAAATGCAAGAAGTGATACTAGATCTAAAATTTGTTAGATCGAAAGGAGAATATATATTGAAAATCAACAGATATAAAATAGAACTTATTATTTAGTTTTTCGATCAATTGACTTTTCAATTATTTTTATTTTCCGATAGTTGTTTTTCCGATCAAATGTTTTTGATAAGATAATTATATTCCGTCAATTTTAATTTGTGCCAGCCAAATGTAATGAAGCACAGTGCATAAAATTAATTTAACAAAATTCGGGTCAGCGCTTTCGGTTAAAAGCCATTATTAAATCCTTCCTAAAGATATTACAATTTTATGTACCAACGTTTGGTGGTAAAAAACTCTTTCATTTATTGCATGGATCATAACCTAAGACTCCAAATTAAGCCCTACTCAGAGAAAAAGTTAAATCTATATTCAAGAAAAGTTTTGTACTTGAAAGATTACACCTATTTTAAAATAAAGCACAGTTTACTCCAAATAATATTTCTCGATACAATAAGAAAATAAATGTTAAGTGAAGTGTAGACATAATATGGTATACATATTTTTAATACTCTGAGAGTAAATTATTTAATTCAAGTCCATAATTGCCAACAAATCCAAGAATCCTTTTAAGTTTGTATGAAGGTGTTTTTTTACTAACCGTGAGAGCTACGGTTAGTGCAATTTAAATTGTATTTTATTAATCCCACAATTAATGAATGAATAAATCGAAATGGAAGACAATTAAATACATAGGATATAAGTGCTCTAATAGCAATATTTAAATTTCTTATGTAAACAAAGTTACAATTATAAAAACATTTTAGCACTATTAATTTATATTGACAATTTAGCTTTACACAACAAAATCTTTCTATCCACTGAACATCATGTATTTATATAGAATATTCTCGAATATTCGCGCTCCCACCAGAACCTGAAATCGACGAACCACAATTTCCAGATTGAACGAGGTTAAAGCCTTCACCAAATTCTAGAAATTTCTTGTATGACGGGCGACTGAACGGCGATAACGTAAACATAGATCAGGACCGGACTGGTTGGAAATGGCTTGCACGACATTAACATATACCTACTGAAATTAGGTGAAAGTCTTCAATTAGTAAGAAATTTTAGTTAAAGCAAGTTGCTTTTAATCTTGTAGCAAAATATAATTACTAGAATTTTAAATCGAGAAAAGTTCTAATTGCAGATATTATACAAACTCAACAAATTATTGAAATAACAACATTTATCCCGAATATAGTACACCTTTTTTGTGTAGTAAATAAAACTATTTAATATACTACTGTTCTTGGTGCTCTATATGTTACTTGTCTTTATAAATCATTATTAAAATGTATTTTTTATTCTATATTTCTTCCATAATTATCTAAAAAAATTAGTCTACTTAAATGTAAGTTCAATACACATTTGTTAATAATTTCAATCCTATATCCAGTTGTAATATTTGTAATATTTTTAGGAAGACTGATGAAGTATTCATCAATTTTATTTACCTAGTGTCTACTAGTGTACCTACCAAATTTTCGTCTTTTATTAGTTATTTTATAGCTTGTGGTCATTTATTAATCCGGTAGACACTATGGCGATTATTAAATTCTGTGTACATTTCAAAATAAAAGCAAATACGTTCGTTCAATAACCAAGTTCAACGATAAGAAAAAAATAATTATCATTATTTGGCTGAAATTATGTTAAAACGAGTCAGAATGTCGACATAAATGTAGCTTCAATATTTCATTATTGTAGATAATTCAATGTTTACACATTTTAATCCAGACTTCTTTTTTTTGAATAGAATAATAAAATTAAATTGGTGTTTACGACAATGATAATAATATCTCTGAAAACACAAGATATTGACGGATGACAAAATTTCTACCGTGTACAAAGTGAAATAAAATAATGAAAATATTTGAATGAGTTTCTATTTGACAGAAAATTAAATTGTATTTTTTTATTTTTATCAATCTACTAATAAATTTTCTATACGAATATGTTATAAACAATTACGTGACTTGTTTTCTGATAAAATTATTAGGAAGAGTTGTTTCTATTGACAGCATAATTTTTACAAACAATTAATTGTATCCAAATGCATTTTAAGCAACAATTATTAATAAATAGCGATCGTTTCCCTATAGACATATAAAAAATATATATTAGTAGAGAAAGAAACGTCAAAGATATTTATTTTGGAAGATGTTATTAGTTAGATATTAGAAGTGTTTGAACAAGATAAATAAAATTGAAAAAACCAAAGATAAACGTTATTTTATAACATTGAAGGAAAGTAGATAGGGATATCAGATAACAGAGTTAACTTTTAAAACTTTTTTCCAGAAA
The DNA here is from genome assembly GCA_927349885.1 of Psylliodes chrysocephalus. Taxonomy (NCBI): domain Eukaryota; kingdom Metazoa; phylum Arthropoda; class Insecta; order Coleoptera; family Chrysomelidae; genus Psylliodes; species Psylliodes chrysocephalus. Next base: position 32,512,987 of record OV651819.1, on the reverse strand, counting down.
ACGGTATAGAAAACTACGAAAGCTTCCTGGGGCCACTTTTTTATATAAAAAAATAATATCTCACAATTGCGACTTATTATCACGCAATTGTGAGTAACTAACTCACAATTGTGACTTAATATGTCGCAATTGTGACTTATTATCTCGCAATTGCGACTTACAATCACGCAATTGTGAATTATTAACTCACAATTGTGACTTAATATCTCGCAATTGTGACTTACTATCTCGCAATTGTGACTTATTATCTCGCAATTGTGACTTACTATATCGCAATTGTGACTTATTATCTCGAAATTGCGACTTACAATCACTCAATTGTGAATTATTAAGTCACAATTGTGACTTATTATCTCGCAATTGTGACTTACTATCTCGCAATTGTGAGTTACTATCTCGTAATTGTGACTTATTATCTAACAATTGCGACTTGTTATCACGCAATTGCCTGATAAACGTATGGATGAGGGGGTAGGGTAGGGGCCTGAGACGAGATGTTTATCGCTATATATTTGCATCATTGTATTTATTTTTCTATAATCTATGCCTTTATGCATTTTAAGTTCTCAATTAATCAAATAATCAATTATTTAGTTTAAGTTTTATCAATTTTACATTATGATTGGAAAATAAATAGGTATTATACCACACTATACAGATCAAAACAATAGGCCGAAAGCCAAAAGTTAACCTAACCTAATTTTCACTTTTGTATTTGTATGGTAGAAATGTCACCACTATAACGAACTTTACGATTTTTAACAAAAAAGGAGTAGTTTACTATGAGAAAAATATTAATTGGGAAAAAATATATCATAGTAGATATGTACTTGTAGGTAGAGAAGGGATATTCTTTGAACGGCTTCGGAAAACGGACTTAGAAAAATGCCATATTTTTCTTTCTCATGTGTATTAAGTAGGGGAACTGCAAATACCTTTCGAGTAGCTGCAGTAGTGGAGTACCGACTAGAGTCGTAGAAGTAATGTTTTTTTGAAAAAACTAATAAAGTTTGACTATAAAATATTGAATAGATTTAGAGAAAAATCAGTTCTTGGAAATTTTTGCACAATTAATTCTAAATGGCATTAGATCTATCGATTACAGAAATTGCAAACTATATCATAATGTTTAGTTACTAGTTCTACAATCGATTTGTCCTTACTCTTCCCAGTAAATATTAATTCGGATATTTTCAGTACGAAACGAAGCTTAAACTTGGGTTTATTTTAATAGGTTGTCATAGAAATGGTATAAAAATACTCCGGTAAGTTTTCCGATGCTCATGAAAAACATAGAGATAATATATTGTTTAAAGAGCAAGGAATAGTACTCATTTCCTACAGCAAGTTGAAAATTTTACTTTTTCTATGGCTATATTTGGCGAAAACTATATAGGAAATTATAATATCGATTGAAAAAATGACACTTCCCTTAAAAAAATATTTATTGAAGATAAAAAAAATATGTTTAAAATTAGTCAATTATTTTAAATTGTAATAAAAATAAAATGTATAACAAAAATTAGGACCGGTTTTGATTATTTACAATTTTTATTGTTTGTTAAAAATATCACCCTGTATAACGAACTGTACTATGTTTCTGAAGATACAATTTGGAAACTTGAGACCGATGCAAGTGACAGCGACGAGCATCAAGGCAGCAAACAGTACCGTATTAAAAGTGCTGTCGCGTATCTTGCATCGGTCGCGCTGTCCCAAATGTGCTTAATTTAATTACATGTGATTAAAACGTAAAAGACACATTTCGGTCGCCTTATGCGGTCGCTTGCCTCTATCTTCTGTTTCCGTCTCGCGTTCCAAAATGGTACCGCAATACAAAATATATTTATTGAAAAAATTCCAATTTAAAAACCGAAACCAAGTCAAATTTAAAGCACTTTTCTTGACCTCTAAAAGAATATTAACGGATTCACTATTCATTTGAAGATACATTACTTCTACTGGACTCGAGTCGGTACTCCACTACTCCAGCTACTCGAAAGGTATCTGCAGTCCCCTACTTACATGAGAAAGAAAAATATGGCCGCGCATTTTTCAAAGTCCGTTTTTCGAAGCAGTTCGAGGAATATCGCTTCTCTACCTACAAGTACATATCTACGATAATATATTTTTCCCAATTAAATTAATATTTTTCTCTTAGTCTACTCATTTTTTGTTAAAAATCATATAGTTCGTTATAGTGGTGACATTTCTACCGTAAAAATACAAAAGTGAAAATTAGGTTAGGTTAACTTTTGGCTTTCGGCCTATTGTTTTAATCTGTATAGTGTGGTATGATACCTATTTATTATTCAATCATAATGTAAAATTAATAAAACTTCCTACCCCCTCACCCATACGTTTATCACGCAATTGCGTGATAACAAGTCGCAATTGTTAGATAATAAGTCACAATTGCGAGATAGTAACTCACAATTGCAAGATAGTAAGTCACAATTGCAAAATATTAAGTCACAATTGTGAGTTAATAATTCACAATTGCGTGATTGTAAGTCGCAATTGCGAGATAATAAGTCACCATTGCGAGATATTAAGTCACAATTGTGAGTTAGTTACTAACAATTGCGTGATAATAAGTCGCAATTGTGAGATAATAAGTCACAATTGCGAGATAATATTATTTCTTTATATAAATAAAGTGGCCCCAGGCCGTAGAAAACCAAAGTTAATGAATAGACATAAAATAAAGCATACTTGCTAGCATGCTATCCCACTACCGGTAGAGGTGTAATCATGGTGTAATAATGTAAGCGTCTCATCTTTATTCTGATGAATAAGTTGGTTAACATACTGTATAAACAGTATGTAAAAGGAAGAAAATAAGGTAAGAAGAGATAGCGAAGAAGCATGGCAAAGTGCAAATAATTGAAAATCTGGAAAACATTTAAATTAATATATTTAACATCAAAAATTGTTTTGAGCCCATCAAACATTGAGTGGACATTAGATGACTAGGAGGAGGAGCGTTAGAAAAAAATGAACAAAAGCTGACGAACAGATGACAATCTGAAAGTATGTATGTGTTGCTGGTTTGTTCTTCAATATTTCACGTCAACCTGCCGTTTTATTGGAGTTTTAAACATATTAGTGAACCGGGAGTCTCATGGATATGCGGCTTGCTTTATCTAGGGACTGACACGTACTTCAAATTTTCTAGCAGATAAAAAAAAAGGAAAAACTGTAAGAATTATCAGATCCTCAAATCTGATTTATCTCTATTCAAATACAGTTGAAACTCTGTACTTATATTAAATGAAAAAATGTTTTGTGAAACATCTTGACATTTTTCTCGAAAATTTTGAACATATTGGATCCGAGGATTCGCAAGTTTTATATACAGTGGCACCCTAAAAATATACAGATTATATTTCTGCTGCCGTAGGGTAAAGTTGATATTAAACCGTATTTTAGGGTGAAAGCTGAGCTTTTCCCCTTCTAAGCCGGAGAGAAAAACGCATAAAATCCTTGTTTTAGGTATAAATGTAAAACCGTGGCTCAGACGTAAACAAAGGCGTTTATAAAAATATACGGTATATCACGTGAATAGCTGTTTAGAAACTGAAGGGAATCTTACAAGAGCATTTTATTATTAACAATAAACATTGAGACTGAAAAACAGATGGAAATACAAATATTTTTCTTTCATTGATATATAAGTGCCGTTACTGCCGTTCAATATTTTTTAATTAATATTTCTAGATATAAATCGACAATCACAACTACCAACCATTTATGAAAATTATTATTGCAAATTCCAGACTTGTTTTATAAATACACATTTAAATAAACAAACGTTATTGATAACCTAGAGAAAATGAATGGCTAAAATCGACCGATATTACGTCAGTTGATTCAGTAAATAATGAAATCTCATTTCATGCAAAACTTTTATATAACGTCTGTAAAGTTAGTAACGTATACTTTACTTTGATCGATCTCTTTATTATTAACTTTATACGTAGATACAATGTCTCTACTACCTAAGTTTTTAGAATATATAAAAAAAAATATTTAGGTTTAAGGAAAAATTATTATTCATCAAAAAGTTCTGCAACTTTTAAAACCTTAAATATAGCCATTATATCTCAATTTTATATACCAAGTTCATCAGAAAATGTGAAATGTGTTTAACAATGAGTACTTATCTTTAATTTTGAAAATATTGAAACATGTTGTAACTGTTCAATTATTAAAAACTACATAATATATTATTATTACTCTCTAGAAGAGCCTTACATTTAATCTAGGTAGTTTTGACAGCAAGAGTATGGCAGTGAGAAAAAAAAAAAACAATGATGTAGAGAGGTGTGTAAAAATAATGAAATCTTGTTTTTCAAGTTAGATGAATATAATTGAATGTTATAACGTACTTTTCCATTTTAATCAACTTTTCTTCACAAATGTTTTTGATATTTTCTAAATTTAAGATACTTTTATGTTCAACAAATTTCACATTTTTTTACTGTAACCTACCTCACCCAGGTACCTTCATAATTTTATTAATTCCATTTTATGAAAGAAAACTTGCATTCTTATTAAATTCAAAATCCTTCATTTAACGAAAAATCTTTTAGACAATTAAATTCTATCTATGACGCCTAATAAATAAAAGCAATATTTTTGTTCGCGAGGTCTCTAATATTACAGAAAAGATAAAAAGTTATCCCATGAGAATTCGATCCAAAAAACTCCATAAACATATTTCTTTTCACGAAGTAATAATGTTATCGAAATAAAATTCCGAGAATTTCTCAAGGTACATAATACAGTATAACTTCGATAGTTCGGACAGTCGTTAGCCCGGGCACTCCAGGAATCCGGACACCGCTGTTATTCGGGCATTTTAATAATTTTACCTCAGTAATCCGGGCATGATAGTATTACCTATGCAAAAATGCAAAACAACGGAATTTTCCTGTCTGAAAACGTGCACGTTATGTTCAGGAGCTGCGTCTATTATTCTGCATTTGATTTTCAAGCGTGCTGGACATAATGGCTCCAAGCAAAAGATCACACAAAACACTTACACTCACAGATAAATCCAAAATATTATATTACCTTGATGCGGGACAAAGTACCCGTCAAATTGCAGAGAAATGTGTTGTTCCAAAATGTACAGTGTGTGACAAAGAAGAACAAGTATAAAATAAGGACCTTTATATCAAAATCATTTCCAGGGACAGGTAGGTACTCATGTTAAAGATTTTGTATGCCTTCATTCTAAGAGACCTCATTTTTTAATAAATTTTTGATTCACTTTATAATAACTGAGTTATTTTAATTTTCAAAATAAATAGATTCTTAAGTCACTCCAATAATCCGGACTCCTCGATAGTCCGGGCATATGCTACAACGATATCTGCCCGGACTATCGAAGTTATACTGCAAATCTACCACTTCTTTTTATCCACCCAAATTCGTTATCATCGGAGCTACGACAAATTGACGTCAAAAAAGTCATTAAAACGGGTATAAATACCCAAACCCGCGGAACTAGATATTCATTCATTACTATATTAAATCCAGTCTAATTCAGTTGTTTTCGAATCCAGTTACATTTCAAGTTCAGTATTCAGTACCTTTTCTAAATAGGCGCTCTTCCGAACCGAAGCCTGTCCTACCATACCTCCTATCTCCCAAAGGCTATCACGTCCCAACGATCAACCCCCGCCGCCCTACTTCTCCACCTTTCTACGTCCAGACGACCTAGCTCTCGAACGTTTTTCACGTCCCGACGATCAACGTCCCAGCGCTTTACTTTCCGACGCTTGCCGTCCCTAAATATTTCCTTCATAATATCCTTGACGAAACCCTTCGTCGCGCAGCATCACCTAAGTATTTCCTACCGTATATCCGTCTCGACGCAGTACCGTAATAAATACCTTCCCCTTCGCCACGAAGCTAAGCGTCTCGACGCAAGGCAACGCCAAACGCTGTGACGTACCCAAAATCGACGTCGTGACAAAGCTAGATAAAATTAGTACAAAATGTCTAGTTAAGACGAGCTCAATGGTGAGTCAAAAAGTTTAATGTAACTTTCTTTGAGATATCGCCGGGGTTCCGTTTTGAATAAGGGCCTGACATTTTCTTCAAAATATTATCAATGTAACCAATAAACCACATGGCCTTCGGGCATTCACTTCGAAAGACAGTTAAGTTATACATCTGTTTTTCGACGAGTGAATTTGAGTCATTTCAATAGAAATTATAAATATCAATATTTTAGAAATATACAGGGATGTGTTATCTATGATAAATTATGCAAACCTAGATGGTAAAATTTATTAGTAAGTCAACCAACTGGTGAATTGACACTGTTCGTTAACTCAAAAGGGGGCACTTATACTAGCCACTCATTCTACTAGGTTTGAACCATAAAGTATATGTGAACATCAAGCGAATTGGCGATGTTCGTTAACACCTCTGTACTCGTCGAAATAAATACCTAAGAAAATACCATCCTGTGTACATCTAGGATATAATGAAGCTAAATATAATATAAATATCAACACAGTAAGTTAACCAACTGGCAAATTGGCGCTGTTCGTTAACTCCTTTGGACATCAAGCTAAATAAAATATATCTTTATAGTAAATGAACGTGGTCTGCGTTTGAGCGAGACTCAAGTGAGATCTCAGTAAATAGTACCTATTCTAATGTATTCTGCAAATTATTACGGCAAGTATGAAAAATTAAAAGGCTTTAAATATAAATTTTGTATCAATTTGCACCAACTTTGCATCGAATCCTGGTTTATCTTAATTAACATTATCACAACGTAGCTATACAAATTATCAATTAAGTAACTAGACGATCACTAGTACTACTAGAGAAAACATTCAAAATAGACTAAGTATAGAATTTAAAGTAAAACAAAATCGAGAGATAAATAATACAATTTCAGATTGAAGCAAAAATCAATGGGGGCATGGGGGTGGGCGGTTACATGACTAGAAATTTTTAATATACCTATGATTTTGTATTTAAGGTTTTAGACGATGCATATCTTTTTATGAAGAATTACTTTTTTTGTAAATCTAATATTTTTTTTCAAATGTTGATAACTTATATACAGTGTTTCTCAAAAAGTTTGCATCATATGGAAAAATTTATTATTGATTTTTTGAGAAAAAAATATTATTGATAAAAGCTGCTTCACTTAAAATTTGTTATTAAAATTAAAAAATTATCATAATACCATGTACGAGGGAAGTAAAAATATATGAATTTGGTTCAAGAGTAAGGTATCCTCGTTTCAAAAAATCCAGAAAAATGTTGTTTGAAAAACTTGTTTAGTAATAATATTTACTACCAAATATGAAATCACAGCGTTCTAACTCAAAATAAGATTTTTCCAATTTTTTTCTTGTGGTTAAATTAGTTTCCACAAATTTATTTTAAGCCTATGCAATGGTTAAAAAAAATAGTAAGCCTCTTTGTAACTGTCTGTATTAATAATTACTCGTACATACATACGTACTCGACATATGTAATTTTTTATTGAATAAAGTTATATTATTATTATTATATGTATATACAGAGTGAAATACTAACATTGCACCAAGAAAGCCACGCAACTGTGTCTTTGTAAAGTCTATGTAAAAAAACCGAGCATTTTAAACTAGGTTAATTTATTATTTTAACTAAAAACCATTATATAGGATTATAATAATCTGTGAAACTGATTTCATAATATATTGTTTTTAAATAAGCTTTTCAAACAATTTTCTATAATTCCTATTTTTTATTTCCCTTTAAATTAATTTCATGTTTCAAGTTAAACATTTTTATCAAAAATATTTCTCAAATATCGATAAGTAATAAAAAAATATTCCATTTTGAGTCATACTTTATGTAAAAGAAAGAAATAAATAAAATTATTCATAATAACTTAGATTGATTACATAGAAGCAATTTCTACAAAATTGAAAATAATTGTATTTAAATGACGATGACGTCTTAAGATTGTTGTAATATTTCTAAGAAGTTATAGGCGTAACAAATCCGTATAGATTTAAAAATGTAAAATAATCTATGTTCTGTCAACAATCTGAATAAAAAAAAAATATTCGCTCAAAACCAATAAAATCTAAATTATGTTTAGTGGGTTGTCAGGACATGAAGGAATATTGCAAGAAGCAAAGACACCGCTTTCAGTAATAAAACAAAATGAGCTCATATGGATTTTCTTATCAACGTGTTAAATAGTTGCTAAAGAAGAGCTGAAAGGACATTTCCAAAAATCTATACGTCGAATCAATTGTTAAGATCTCGCTTTAGACTTTGTAGAGAATAATTTAAAAACCTTACATGACTTTTTTTCGACATTTCGAAATTCACCATCTATTTCAGTTTCAATTTTATCGATTTCAGTATGCTAAACGATATCAATTAATGATGTATTATTGATTTATTATTTAGTATTCATTAGTAAAATCTAATTTTGGAATTCTATTCAGTAGTCAAAGTGATAAATAAGCAGTTTATAACAGATAAATAAGTATTTTTTAAAGTTTTTAACGACTTTTTGTCAAAATATTATTACTATACAATAATGAGTTCTAAAAAGGAGGAAACCGGTCCAAGTATGACTTTCTCCTTAGGAAGCAAAATCAAAGCTAAAGTGTTGAAAATGATTTTCTATATCTGTTCTTTTATTTTTGATATACTACAATGTCGCGGTATTAGCCAAGGAGTAGTTGTTTTCAGGAAAGAAACGGTCGCTCGACTTTGCTGTGATATGGTCTTCGAAATTTTTTTGGTTTGATATTTATAATAATATACAGGGTGGGCCATTAGTGCGTGGGTGGAAGATTGCGGGTTTATTAAGGTATATTTTTAAAATTCATTTTTGGGACCTCTAAGGCTACAACCTAAAAATATTTTCGATGAAATTCCAATTGTTCTACAGGGTGATTTATATCAAAGTTATGTTTTTTTAATAGGAACCCCTGTATATTATTGCATATTTGGATTCCTCGGTTAATTTTAGTGTGACTTTATGTATCACTCATGGTATCTAAAATGAGTCGTTAAGCAGCAATTAATTCTTTTTTCAAAAAGTAGATGTCTAGTAAAAATTGAATATCGCAGTTATTATAAAACTTATAAGGCCGTGACTCTACAGTGTTACTAAGCATGAAATGTACTAACATTTGCCAGACGATCAAAGTCAAACCCTTTTCGTGTTTAAAGTAATTGCTACGATAATTTACAAAATTTTAATCCAAGGTAACTTGACTATTTTAAATGGGACTACCAAATTTTTTTCATTTCATTACACGCAGATACCATGTGTGATACATAAAGTCACACTAAAATTGACCGAGGAATCGAAATATGCAATAATATACAGGGGGTTCCTATTAAGAAAACATAACTTTGATATAAATCACCCTGTAAAACAATTGAAATTTCATCGAAAATATTTTTAGGTTGTAGCCTTAGAGGTCCCAAAAATGAATTTTAAAAATATACCTTAATAAACCCGCAATCTTCCACCCACGCACTAATGGCCCACCCTGTATTAGTTATTAAATATATTTTTCGTATTACGCTGATCTATCAAGATTTGACAGACGGTTTAGTTGGGACTGAATTTAGAGGAATAAAATATTGCAAACAAAAAAGGGAAAGAAGATGACAAATACATTTTAAATCTGGCACAATTTTGGGCATTATTCCAATCAAATGGTAAGAAAATAATGTACATTGCTTATGTATTATAATGTAGTTCAAGTTTTAGATAATAGAGAAAACCTGTAATTAGATAAGATGGTTACTTATTTACATAGATTAAGACAAAAAAAAAAACAAATGAATAGAATTGTAGAATTGCAAGCTTTCAAAAGAAAGCAAAACAGGAAGAAGGTGCAGTACAAGATAATAATTTGAAAAGAAAGGAAATAAATGCAATGATCTAAGTAATTTGCCAGGACTGCGATCAAATTGGTGTACATATATTTTGACATTTCACCGATATATCTACTTGTTGATTGGATGACTAGGTATTCAGTTTTTAATAATGTTATATAGACAATTTAAGGAAAATTTTACTGGGATAATTTCAATTTCTAATCAGTTACCGTTTTATATATAACCTGTCAACAAGTTTAAAAATTTAATCCTTACGCAAATATACATCATATATACCGTCACAAATTAACTATTTACCAAGTTGTCTAATATTTTAAATCATTCTATTTCCTCGTGCATTAAATAAAACGTTTCGACTCAAAAAAAAAGGAACAAACCCTTTAAAATCCTTAATTATTCTTAATCAAATAGGGGTGAAAAATAAACATCTACACATACACAGGTCACTCAAATCACAAAAAAATTACACGTCTTGCACCACTTCAACACCGCGAACTGTTACCTCTCAAGTCTCAACATTCGACGCACACCGCACAATACAATAATCAAGAGAACAACAGATAGAACAGAGTAGGCGCTGCTTATCAATCGAGCTAGCAGGAACGAAAAATCGAGTACGCCGCGATGCGTATGTGTGCACCTTTTGCTCGGAACGAGGCGATGATACGAGCTCGGCTCTTCTCACAAGGGCGGGTTGCTACGGCATTTGCGCGAGCCGCTTGAAACCTAGCGACTGCATCAACAAGACGACAGAGAGACCGGCAAACTCACCGGCGACTTTGAACTTAGCAGGACGACGAGCTCTCGGTGCTTTCGGATCGCCGGCGGGCGATAGGCGAGCTTTTGTTTTCCTGCTGGGGACTTATGTTCAACCTAAGGGAGAAATGAGAAATGTCGTATGTCAAAGTGGAAACAATAGTTTGAAAGCCACTGAATACTTAAAATTTTTAGGAAAATTTGACAATTTGTTAGCCGACACGCAATTCTTTCAGTAAGCTGTAAAAGGGGGTGGTAACCCGTTAAGGTCAAAACTTAGCTGTATTTTGAAAATCATCAAGAAAATTCTTATGGTTTCGGCGAAATCGCCCATGCTTCTATATGATTTTGGTGATTTCGTCGAAATCTTCCTGAATTTTATACGATTTCGGAGATTTCGCGGAAATCATCATATATAATTTCTAATGAACGTACTATAAATGTTCTTCTTGAATAATTAAATTATCTTTTTAATTTGGGCTATTCACTTGTTTTTTGTTCAAACTTTTTTGCTCTTCACTTTTTTTTGATCCACCATCCACCACCTACTGGTAGAGAGATAAATTTAATTCGGGATTTCCGTTATGATTTCGAGAATTTGTAGCAATTTCGGTAATTTCGAGTGAAAACCTACCAGTATTTCGGGAGTGGTTTGCCACTTGGTGTCAATTTTTTAAAAATACTAATATTAAGTAGAATACATATTGATTCGGATATGCCTTTTTCTCGATAGAGCACTCTATTCTCTCAAATTTGAAAATAGCCCCCTGTTACCGATGCGGCTACGGAGCAAGAATTTTATAAATTATAAATTAATACACGTTTTATAGTACCCGTATTCGACTATAGTGACCTCTTTCCGTTGACAAGGAGTGGACGTGTTGCATCACAAAAATACAAACCGAGACGAAAGAAAATATTCAGCTGATGTTTGTAATGTCATGCGAGTCACTTTCGACCACTCCGGTTCTGTTCTAAACTCTTAAGTCCCTATCTGTCATATTTGAGCCTTTTAGGGCTTTTATTTTTTCTGTTTCCAAGAATATTCTATAAAACTAGAATGAAGATATATAATGCTTGGCATTCTATATTATATTTTTCAGAATTAATAGGCTTCATCCCCTCATAAAGCTTAATTTTTCCTGAAGATTTTAATTTGTTGTCGTTTTTGTTTTTGAGTTAGGATTTTTTCAATATTTCCACCTCCCTTATCTCTCCATTTTTATTTATTTATTCATTCTCTTATAGAGCTTAATTTTTACTAAACATTTCATGTTGATATCGTTTTTCGTTTTTGATTTATATTTTTTTTTCAATCCCACATTTTTAATCAAATTTTTTTCAAAATCAAAGGGATTCTTACCGTTATAGAGCTTGATTTTTGCTAAAAAATAGTTGATATCATTTTCGTGGTTGAATATATTTTTTTAATGTTTTAACCCCCTTTTACCCTATCGGACATTGGACGGACAAAGTAAACCTATAAAACAGACTACTGTGTGAAGAATATAATTTCTTTTTTTAACCTTTTCTTTCTGCAGGATAATTTTTTTTTAATTGTATATATAAGTTATTAAAATAAACAACTTTTTTAAATAATTTTTTCAAAGATTCAAAACTAAAAAATTTACATGAATGTATTCCAAAATGTATCCAATTCGGCCCTGTCTAACTTAAATATTGTGTTCAAAGTTGTTATCATTAACTGAAGTGTTGAAACACAAGGTAAAGCATTCACTGTACATTCTGTATGACACCGATGCAGCACTTTGAAGACATTCACCATATAAATAAGACACTACATACAAGTTCATTGTTGTCATATAAACATTCATGAAAAAAATCTTTAAAAAAAAAGGTAAAAAAGATTACAGTCTTTTAGCTTAATTTTTGATTTACAAGTCCAGGTCCGGTTTAAAATTATTAAATGCTTAATCTCTCTTATTTTTGAGTTTTTTGACAAATTAATTAAAAATATATGTTTATTTTAACGACTTCTATACAGAGGTAAAAAAAGTATCTTTCGACAACGTCCATTCTTAGTAATATTTTTTTATTTTTTATTTATAATTATTATAATTTTTTCATGTAAAAATTAAGTTGATGAGGGCCCGAAAAAAAAATATTAAAAATTTAATTTGGGAACAGGCCTAACCAAGACGAAAACTAATCCTATTTTCAACATCCACATAAGGGACACGTAAGACAAAACCCTAAAAGTAGATAAAAATTGTAAACTAATACGGTATTTTATTAGAGATTGTGCTGCTTTCTGGTTCCACGCGTCTGTAACTATCGTATCGTACACTCTGAGTCATCATTCGTTTCTTGCAACAATTCACACCAGTTTACACCAGAAAATAGCACTTAACGAGGCTTTTTAGCCACTAATTTCGGCGAATTTAAAAAAATCATTAACAAGAGATTAATAGCTTAAATTTAAGGATTATATTAAGAATAGTTCTGTAGAGAAATGCATTTATTTTCATTATATTTCAAAATTTAAAGCCCTTTGATTTTTTTCTCGGAAACTGGAAGGAAGTAAAAATTTTAAATAAATGCATATTCTAGATATTATTGCCTAATATATTTTTCAAAAATTTTTATTTTTAAAAAAAAATTACTTTTTGAGATATCCTTGTCCGAAAATTATGAGTGGGTGCTGTAATCACCTTAATAATACCAAATATCAATATTAAACCAAAAAATTAAAACAATGGATTAAGCAAAATAAATAAAACCCACTGAAGAAGGCTGTCCAATCAGGGACCGAAAGCTATGATATTAAAAAACAACAATTTTGAGACTTAATTTGAAAACCTTATTAAAAAAAAAAAAAAATATATCACCGAAAAAGAAGTCTAGAATGTTCGAGAACAAGCCTGGAACGCCATATGTGTAAATAGACTACATTTTACCGTTTAAGCTAAGTTCTAGTTAAGATGTTCTGTTCGAATAAATATTGTTAATGTAAATTAGTGTATCAGCAAAAGATATATAAATTAGTGTCGTATTTAGTACAAATAAATAAATGTCACAGTGAAAATAAACTAATCAAACTGTTTAAATAAATAAACATTGCAGTATGTTAGTTTTTTAAAAATCTGCCATTTTGTTACACAGTATTTAGAATATCGATAGTTTTATTGTTTGAAAAGTAAGCTACAAAAAAAGAAGGAAACATTATGGAATGATTTCTATAAAATTTTGGATGGATTACTTTTCGTTTGAATTGTAAATAAATAAGTTATTGTAAATGGTTCATTTTAAACATATTGGATTAGGGTACGGCCCCAGAGCCGAACCACACTTTGTTTATATCCTGAAATAATTTAAAATTTTAGCATACCTGGAGAGGGTACAGTTTGTAAAGGTAAAAACGTAATTCAAGAACTACCAGATATTTAAGAAAGAAGTCAGTAGATATACGAAAATGCTTTATTAGTCAGTACTCCAAACAAATACTGTTTATGATAAAGACCTAACCTAAATTTTGTATGAAATCAAATTCGATCTAATAGGCGAAGAAGAAATGATTTAGATAATAATTCCAAAAAAACTAGTCAAAAAATTAATAGTATATTGTGTCACAAGGGCAGAAAATGAGCTTTAGCAGCCCACGGCTATTAGCTGCATGAGCGAGCGAAGCGAAACGAGGGCAGCTGAGAGCTAAGGGCTGCTAAAGTGTTTTCTGCATGTGTCAGACACAACTGTTTTTCGCACACAAAAAAAAACAAAGAAAATCAAAATATAACGAAAATCTTTGTACCTAAATTATTTACAATCTTTGATCTTTCAGAAAGATAAGCAAGTACTAATTTTCAGTTAGGTTTTTTGCTTTTTTACTCTTTTTCCAGTTGTTAAACAACGTTACTTTCGGTCATATTTTTAGGGTTGATGATTCATTTTCACATATTATGGTAAGCGAAAAAAGAATTATCTCATTCAGTTGTTAATTTTAATAGATCTATCTATGTGTTTATTTTATATATTTGTTGATAAATATTTATTATAAACAAATTTGTAAACTAAGATTTTTCTCTATTTTTAAAAATAAGGCTACTTTTACTTTTAAGAAAAATTAATATATTCCGACTTCCCTCGTATACAATAAAATATTTTATTTAAATGACACACGATTACTAATGAAATTTTAAAATCGCTGTGTATTGTATATGTATTTCAACATTATATTTCCAATAATTGTGATATTAGGTTAAAACTAATTTTGATTTTTATACAGGGTGTTAAAAAAAAGTGTCACAAAATAAAACGGGGGGTAGTATGGGCCAAAATATGCAGACAAGTCTTAATAAACATATGTCGGCAAATGAATGGTTTCAGAGATACGGAGTGTTTTGTGTTTTGTATCATTTTTTGATTATCTTTTTTCATTCTCAAAAACATGCTTTTCTTATCGGAGTCTACCGATTTTTTTTCATAGATACTATTTGCAGTTATTATTTTGTTGTGGGTGAATAATTTTATAAATTTTCGTTATGCCTGTTTACACTAATATTGAATTAGCTGACATGCATTTTATGTACGGTCGTGCAAATGGCAATGCGAGGGAAGCGCTACGTCAGTATTTGAACATCTCATTTAACTCTATGTTGTTATTGATTGTTTATAAATATCATTGTTTTTTTATAATAATAAAAAATTATTATAAACACAAAATGGTCCGTATCTCCGAAACCGTTAATTTGCGGTCATATATTTATTAAGACTTTTCTGCTTATTTTGGGTCATACTATTCACTATTTCATTTTGTGACACTTTTTTTTTAACACCCTGTAGAATAACAATTTATATTAAAACCATTAAAAATAAACATACTGAATTACAGAATTACCACTAAAGCTGGTTAATTTGGTATTCGATGTTAAAAAGCACGCGCGCCCCTAAAGTAGAACAGTATATTAAACTAAAGAGATCATGTCTTTTCTATTTGCAATGCAATTTCAAAGGCTCATGTCAATTTTTAACATTCCAAATGTGATTTAGAAAGATAAATGTTATAGAAATATCAGTGCATTTAATGTTTAAACAAAACTAAAATTAGATAGGTGTTAATACTCAATAAATTAGTTATTTAAAAATCCATTTGCGTAAATAAAATCCGTAAGGTCTAATTAAATCAACATGGAAAGTTTCCAAAAGCAGGTGTAAATTGTTTACCGGATATAGTTTTTTTTAAATGAATATTAATTCCAAATCAGGTAGACAAGAAAACCTGTATCAATCAGGTTTTAGCATACCAAAACAAATGATACCGAAACACATCATGTGGTATCTGTGGTGTTAATAATTTTAAGGTCAGCGTCTTGACAATATACATAACCAAATATTATTTGAAATTGTGAATTTATTATCGAGAAATCGCAAACTGAAATCCGAAAAATCAATATATCTGAAAAATAAGTGGCTGAAATAATTTGAAAATTCGGAAACAAATCTCAACAATCCCCCAACGAATTATTAAGACTATCCCCGGACCACAAAGGTGAAAACAAATAATTGTAAATTTGAAAAAAACCTGTCGCTGCTGGGGGTTGAACCTATACTTCCACGTTTCCCGAACGTGTATCCTTACCGTTAGACTATCAGCGACATTGACTGTTAAGAAAAGAGTGTTTTTGTGTTATTGAACAGAATTAAAATGAGTTCAGGTTCCAGTTCAAGAAGAAGTTGTGTAAATCAACCTGATGTGTTTTGCTATATATGCGGAAAATACATGTTTCAACAAAACAGACAAACTATTACTGACTTTGTAAAGCGAGCGTATTTTGGATATTTTGGAGTTAACCATGGTAATCAGGGCAAAAAGTGGGCACCGCATCTCGTATGTAAAACTTGTACAGAGCATTTACGGCAGTGGACTACCGGGAAAAGAAAATGTCTAAAATTCGGCGTACCAATGGTTTGAAGAGAACCAAAAAACCACTTCAATGATTGTTATTTCTGTTTAGTAAATACTAAAGGAATCAATCGAAATAACCGCAGTAAGTGGACTTATCCCAATGTAGACTCGGCAATACGCCCTATCCCGAACTCAGATGAAATACCGATTCCAACATTTCATCAGCTACCAGATATATCTGTCTCTGATGACGAATATTTTTCCTCTGATCGCTGTTCTGATGCTAATGAAACTATCAGTGACTATGAGGAGACGTCATCAGTTCCTCAACGCTTCAATCAAAATGAATTAAATGATCTCACCAGGGATCTCAATTTATCGAAAAAAGCTTCTAGGTTGAACGACAAAAATTTATTGGAACAAGGAACCAAAATTACCTTTTACCGTACAAGAGAAAAGTATCTGCTACCATTCTTTTCTCAAGAAGACAATCTTGTATTTTGTCACGAAATTAATGGACTCATGAAAGAAATGGGACTTTCTGAATATATTCCAGATGATTGGCGCCTATTTATTGACAGTTCAAAGCGAAGTTTAAAATGAAACGAAACTGAAAGAAAAATACAATACCGTAGCTTTGGTCTTGCAGATGATAAAGTATCACGAACATCAATGGATGATTTGTGTAGACTTAAAAATGGTAAACTTTCTTCTTGGGCAGCAAAGTGGTTACACGAAATATCCGTGTTTCTTGTGCCTCTGGGATAGTAGGGACAAAAGACATAAAAAAATGTTTAAATAAAAACGTTTTATTATTATTAATAATACTAATTATAATTAGTATAACTATACAAATGAACTAAAACAATTTTTGCATACTTTTTGTGTATATTCACAAACTTAAGATTATATAATTTCTATTAAGATTGGTTGTAAAACTAGCTATATTTTTCAAATTATTTATATGGTTTAAAAACCTATAAATTTCCCTATTCCCTCTACTACATTTTTACTCTCCGATCACGTAGTTTCATTCGCAAAGTATGAGCGTCCTAATAAAAGGATCAAACAAAACTTATAATTTGCTTCTTTCTTCCAAGGAACGGAAAAACAATAGCGTGTCGCGTTATAAAAAAAAAGAAATGAACCATGGTTCTACCGTTCTACCTAAAGGTTCCTAAACGTACGTACGTTATGCATTGAAACTGAAGCGAGTTTGTTTAAATTTACAGTTAAAAAAAGCACTAAAGGTCCGCTATATGCGTATTTAAAGAGACAAGGTTCAAAAATCTTAAGCACTAAAATTTTAATGTTATAAAACTAAATTCAGTTCAAAGTCATATGAGCTAATTAATTATCAATGCAGCTTGGTAAAAATAAAAATCTATCTGAATAAATAGTCTTATTATTGTATTATAAAGCTAAATAGGACTCAAATAATATCAAGAGAAAATATCAATTTCTCTAATTTTAATTCTTCCTTTTTTTCTGGATGATTTAAGATCTAAATATAGCCCTACATTTGAAAGAGTAATATTTCAAAAAAATAAAGAAGAAAAAGATTTGTTAAAATGAGTATTTTTTGTATATTTTAAGAAAGGGATAAATTACTCAGGGTAAATCCGTATTGCCAAGAAAATTGTTTTGAATTTTGAATATTGCTTGCATTTAAATCATATTATTCTTATTATTATTGTATGCAATGGTGTAGCGAGTGTAGCCAGACATTTTTCATGTGAGGGGGTTTCTGAGAACTATGGAAGCGGTTAACAAACAGTTAATAGCAGCGATCAGCGCCAATAAAATGACGAAAACTGTGACGCGAAGGTTCTCCATGGGAGGATTCTGACCCCCAAAACCACCCCCTGATTGTATGTTTTATGGTTTGATCAAATTAAATTTTCCTAAATGAAATCGATATAATTCTATTATAACATAACGAGTTATAAAAAAAATATCGATTGTTTCTTATTGCGCTGTTGTCAGACGTCACATTTCATTTGATGACAAAATAACGCAATTACATTACTACTGTTAACAGAACATCTTAAACTTGGCAGAAATGTTCAATCAGAATATTGCATTTCTGCCAAGGACGCTTAAAAGGTGAACTTGTAAAAACCCATTAAAAGATTAGATCCAAAGGAAATTGCAGAAGATATAAAAACAAATATTAATCCTAAGAAAGCTCCTGGCTATGATTTAATTACAGGAGAAGTCTTAAAACAACTTCCGAAAAAAGCCATAATTAAACTTACACACCTGTTTAATGCCTCATTCAAACTAAGGTATGTCCCTGGATTGTGGAAAGTAGCTGAAGTCATTATGATCCCCAAACCAGGAAAACCTCCGAACGAAGTTTCGTCATATAGGCCAATATCTCTATTGCCTATAATATCGAAACTATTTGAAAAAAAAAAAAAAACTAATAAAAAGACTGAAAACCATCATTGAAGAAAGAAAACTTATTCCAGATTACCAGTTCGGCTTTAGAGAAAACCATTCAACTATAGATCAGGTTCATAGAATCTCAAACGCTATTGAAAAAGCATTAGAAAACAAAGAAGCCTGTTCAGCCATCTTCCTCGATGTTGCGCAGGCTTTTGATAAAGTATGGCATGATGGCTTAAAACATAAACTGAATGTGCTACTTTCACAGCCATACTCAGAGCTATTGGATTCATACATTTCAGATAGATTCTTTAGAGTAAAACAAGATGAAGCATACTCTGATTTGAAATAAATTAAAGCAGGTGTACCACAGGGAAGCGTCCTGGGACCCACCTTGTATCTGTTATACACTTGTGACATACCCCAACTAGAACAAGACACAATAGCTACATTTGCAGATGATACTGCCATCCTAGCGATAGGCAAAGATCATGAAGAGGCTGCAAATAAACTACAAACATCAGTTAATCAAATAAATAAATGGACCAAAAGATGGCGTATTAAACTAAACAAAAACAAATCTGTAAAATATTAATTTTACTAACAAAAATGGTCAAAGAATACCAATTAACATAAATAATGCTCAGGTCCCTTATGCTAACTCGGCAAAATAGCTAGATATTACATTAGATGCAAGACTTCGCTGGAAGGTCCATGTTAAAAAGAAAAGAGTTATATATAAAATCAAGAAAATGTACTGGTTACTTGGTAAGCATTCCAGCTTATTTACACATAACAAAATTCTATTATATAAACAAGTTCTCAAACCAATTTGGACCTATGGCATTCAGATCTGGGGTTGTGCCAGCTACAGTAATATTCTAATAATCCAGAGATTCCAGAACAAAGTATTGAGGAACATTGTCGATGCTCCTTGGTACATTAGAAACAGCGACCTTCATCGAGACCTTCAGATGGACACTGTTGACCAGACTATCACCAGATTCGCTAGGAGTCACGAACAATGGCTCCACCAACTTGTGAACGTTGAGGCGATCCAGCTTCTTGACAACACGAACCTGACAAGAAGACTCAAGAGAGTGAAACCTTTTGAGTTAGCCAAGTAATTGTGTTAATAACAAAGCAAAGCATTGTGCGTTAGTTTAGTGTAATTAAGTTATCAGACCCTAAGGTATACTAGCGAGTAGAACTTTAGTTTTTAAGATTGCAACCCTAGTTAAGTTAGGTTATAACAAAATTACTCATTGATCAACTTCATCAGATTGTAATGTCAATAAAGGCCTCTTTTGGAGTGTTTTTTCACAAAAAAAAGGTTAGATATATCGTTACGCCACTGATTGAAATTCCCGTCGTCGAATTTACAAAATGGCATTGACGTACTATTGAAAGAGAGTCTATCACCAATTTTGTAGACGGGCAAAATAAAACTCCTGAGCAGACCTCGAGACATTTCGTAACCACGGTTTATTTTTTTTTTCTCCATGGTTGAGAGGACCGCTAGGAAGAGTGCGACGCTGCCGAGTGTGACGGCGTGTCAGGAAATAAAGGAAATCAATTGGAAAATTGCTGCTTATATCAGCGTGGATTTTTTTTCGCTTTGATCATGATAGATTAATGAAATTACAGAGTAGTAGTTGAATGGAGGAATCAATATATATTTATAATTCAAATATTCCGGTCAAAAGGTGCGGCAGTTCTGGATTAAAAGGCCCGTTTCAACAAGAATTGGTAATTATAAATAACGATGCAGCCAGAGTTAATACTTTTTTTAAACTGTGTATAGAAGTCATTAAAATAAGAAAGATAAAGAATTAATAAATCTAAAACAGGTCCTGAACTTTTATACGAAAAATTAAATGAAATTATAAATCTGTCTATATTTATCTGATCTACTAGCCCGAAAAGAAACTTCAAAGGTTATGATTGGACTAGAACCCATTACGCTAACATAACGACCTATTATTTACAGAGGAGAATAAAAGAACATATTATGTTTTAAAAGTTTTTAAATCAAAATATTCCTAATATTGAAAAAAACCAAAGTAAATTGAACCAGACATATTCCAAACATTTATAAATTCTTTCAACATCGTATATAAGGTATATTAAAGTAAAAACGTCGTCTCATAACCTAATAAATCATTCACTAAACAACTGTTTAGCTTTCGCGAACACCTTTATTACGTTTAATGAAATGGAAATTCGATACGAAACATTTTCATAAATAAACCTCTCTCTACCGACTAATAAGGCACTAATAATGTTTTTACAAGTTTTGCACACGAAAATATGCTATACACAAGCCGGCGAAGAAACTCAATTCCAGTTACATTTTCATTAGAGAATTCATAAATAATTCCACGGTTTTCTATCTTTCCGCTTTTATTCCTTCTCTTTACCCAGCGAAAAATTGTTTGGAAGCGTTTGAGTCGAAGTAAAATAAAGTCAAATACGAACTTTTATCGCACTCTATGAGGCAAGTTAAAATGATTCACGAGAAAAATATAGCATACAATTAATAAGAAAAATGTCACAAAAAGGAAAAATGTATATGATTATTTATGAAGAATTCAAAATTTTTCAATTAAAAACACTTTTTAAAAATGTAACCAAATATTTGTATCACATAAAATATAAGAAACAATAGTCACAGTTTCCCTCTCTGTAATATCACAGTGCATCTCGCTCGGACGTTGAAACGAACAAATTCATACTCTTGAACGCACTAGCCTAGCCAATCAAATTTGAAAAGCATCACAATTACAGAAGCTAACCCATTGCGTCATATCTAAGAGGTTATAAATACAATCGCTTACCTGTTTTCGCAGCCAATTACGTCTCACATCGCATTCACATCACATCCTCGTAACATCTGGAAACCCGCTTTTGGTCTTTCTTTTTTACATATTCTGCAATGTGTGCAAAACACAACTCTTCTCAGGTACCCACAATAATGAATGTGCAGTGTGCACAAATCATGTTTGCAGTTTATAGTGAATAAAATTCGTTATATGTATGTATTTTCAAATCAGCGTCATTTTATTCTACATTGATCGTTTATGAAAATAAGAAAAATATCCATAACTGATTAGACCTTCAGTTTTACATAAATATGATTCATCCCTATTTACTCTGTATTATACTAAAAGTTTCTATTTCTATTCGTTTTTGGGAAAATATCTGCACAAATAGAGTTTAGACGCCCTGTATATACCGTATATATTTAATAAAAAAATACCGTTAAATCATTTCAACATAACATTTGATTCATTCATTTATCTTAAAAATATAACAGTGAAATAGATTTAAAATTCTTCAGAGGATTTACTAAAAGTTTCGTAATTTATCATATTTCACTTTTAGATTAAAATTTGAGATTAATTTCATCATGTAAATTCTTAACAGAATTATCCTAGTTAATATAATATTTAGGTATATTACCAGGATTATAATATTATGAAGTTTAGTAAATTGGAGACGCCGTCACATTGCAGTCCATTTAAAGCCAAAAGAGAATAATTTTGATAATAATGATTGTCATTACGATTTAGTACCACTTCGGCCGTTCCCATATCGGCCGTTAAATAAAAAAGTTGCATTTCGACCGGTCGCCCTTTTTGGCATATTTAAATTAAGATTAGAGTTACATTTCGGCCGGTCAACCTTTTTGGGATATTTAGATTAAGATTACTTAAATAATATCGGCCGTTTGTTTATATATTGTAAACTTGTTAATTTTTTAGCATAATATACAAACAGTTAAAAGAAAAACAAATTTAATATACTCAAATTCTTTATTACAATATTTTTTAGAAAAAACAATCCAATGATACAATAAAAAATCAATAAATAATACACAGTATGACAACACAATTTTACTCAAATTTAGTAATGTACATGAATTTGTTCAACGCATTTTTTAAGTCAATATTTTTGTCCCTTAAATCATTTAATGTTTTTTTAATTCTAATATCAATATCAACGTATTTTTTTAATCTTTTTGGAGTTGGTATATATAGATTTATTTTTTGTAATTTAATTATATTTAAAGCAGCCTCCTCTTTCAATACAGTTATTAACTCGAAAATGTTTGGATGACTTTTCCCAATTTTTTTATTTAATTTACTATGCCATCCTTCCACTGCGTTTGTAGTCCGATGTCTGTGCCCCGAACATATCCAAATATTTTGGATAATTGAATTATCTAACCATTGTGAAGTAAAATAATCATTAAATTTAATAACTAGATCATTCATAGGTGAAGTTTCCATTATAATCAGCCATCCCTCATCGATATTTTCTACGGGTAAATGAGCCAGAGCAGCACACATTCTAATATGATTTCGTACTTCACTTTGATTACGATATGATAACACTAAACCTAAATCTTGAACTTTGCGCCATATGGCCTGATTAAAGTGAAAATTGCATTCATGAATGACAGTTTTGGGAAATACATATCTTATTGCATTTATGGTAGCTACTTCAAAATCCAATTTAAATACTTTCGGTGAAAAAATTTTAAACTTTGAAACAAGCAAGGAAAAAAGTCTTATATAGGTTTTTCTTCCTTATTCGACAAAAGAGCAAAAATTACTGGAATAATAGAAGTACTATCCTCGGTACTTTTTACATCTGCATGTATAGTGTACAATTGAAAAAATAATAAAGAACAGCTCTTAAATGTTCCGTCTCCAAAAAATACTTCACTTTCATTTAATAAAGATTCACATACGTTACTAAATATTAATATTTTATCTTCAACACTGTCTTCTATAACTAAAAAGTTTTCCGCTAATTGTGGTGGCAACACAATTTCAGATCTGTGTTTCGGTAATGAAACATTTCTAATGTTTTTTGCCTAGCACGATAAAGGTTTGATTTTACTGAATTTAACTCAGGAATTTTGGTCACAAACTCCAGTCCTAGATTTTTAATGTCTTTGAATTCACTACTTACAATTTGAGGAATAGGTGTAAATTCTTCTCTTGCTCGCTTTTTACACTGAAAAACACACTTTTCAACTTCTCTTTTAGCTATATCCAAAACACAAGTATGATCTTTTTTCTCCAAAATTTGTTTCTTGTCATTTGTTGTAGAAACACGTCCACACCAGTTTCTATTAGAACACCTCCAAGATACATTTCCATTTTTATAAATTTCTTTTATCTGATATATGTAACCACCATTAATAAGTAGAGGTTTGCCTTTGCTGGTTCCAATAATTTCAATCTCACTGTCCATTTTTAAGAACACCTTTCACTTTCAAATCTTTACTGATAATAAAAACAAATATTTATTATTTACGAAAAGAACATAAAAGGACGTATCCAAATGGCAGGGTAACTAATCCTTTAATCCTTTTTTATGAGTATTTATTTAATACTCATGTCTATTATTTTTTGAACATAATTTGGTATTTCTAGTAATAATTATGCATTACCAAGCAATTACTGATAATAAAGTTCAGGTACAAATTGGTTTTCTATTCGAGATAATCACCCTTTAAAATGCCCTTAACACTTCGTCTACAATTATTTCTTAAATTAAACGACTTGAATGACAGTTTTTGGAAATACATATCTTATTGCGTTTAGGGAAATACTTTCGGAGAAAAAATTTTAAACTTTGAAACAAGCAAGGACAAAAGTCTTACATAGGTTTTCTTTTCCTTATTCGGCAAAAGAGCAAAAATGACCGGAATAATAGAAGGACTATCCTCGGTACTTTTTACAATTAAAAAAATAATAAAGAACAGCTCTTAAAATGCTCAGTCTCCAAAAAATACTTCACATATTTTAATAAAGATTCACAAAATAATAAAGAACAGCTCTTAAATGCTCCGTCTCCAAAAAATACTTCACATATTTTAATAAAGATTAACATTTCGTCTTCAACACCGTCTTCTATAACTAAAAAGTTGTTCGCTAATTGTGGTGGCAACACAATTTCAGATCTGTTTCGGTAATGAAACATTTCCAAATATTTTTTGGTTTAAATTGAACGACTTGAATATTTTTTTATAATTAACTCTGCTCCCAAAATTGCCAAACCAAAGCGTAATTGCCACCCTGTACTGTACATTGACATGAAATGGGACAAAAAGAGGTAGATTTTTCAAAAGGGCCGAAGTGAGAACGGCCGAAGTGGGATATCACCGTCATTACAACTTTAAAGGAAAAATAGTAGTTTATGAATCGAGAGTGGATATAAAATATATTCGTTCAGTTAATGGCAATAGTATACTTTTTCGTTTTGTAGTCTGGGTGTAGAAAAAAATATTTTCAAATCAGTAATGAAACCAGCCTTAAAATTATTAACATTTAATAAAAAAGCACACACATACACAATATTAAAAAGAAGTTAAATTAATTTTGTTGGTTTTTAATATTTTTTTAAACTTTCTAACGCATCACATTTTCTTAAGTTCCTAGGACTCTTGGAAACCTTTAAACAATAAAGATGTATTTTAATGTAAATATTATTAATAGATCTTGTATTGTAATTGTAACAGAGAAACAGATTTACTGGCAGTTATGGAAAATACCACTCACCATAAATACGTTTTGTAGAGTTACTATCAAGATAATCTGTTAAATTATTTTCTTAGTATGGGTATATTCTCTGTATTTTCCTTTGAATTGCTTCCAGATTCTTTAGATGTTTAACTTTTCAGGATATTATTCCGTATTCAACAAGACTAAAGTAAAACATTTTATATAGATAAAAAATTCCTTGGTTTATTCGGTCAATAGTTTTTATTTTTATAATTTAAGCACTACATATGTTTCGGAAAAACATTTTTCCATCTTCTGGTGCAGTCAACATATTTATAAAATTTTAAATTTAAATTTCCCAAAAAATCTAAAGTATTTTTTATTTATTATTAAATTTAACAATTAAATTAAAAACATGTATTTGATCATCAAAATGTAAATATTGTTTTTGTTTCATTTCACTAAAATAGAATTAGTGAAACACGTGTGGTGGATCATTTTATACAATCTTGTTTTTTAATTTTCGTTAATGGTTCTATAATGACATTGCGCGTTATCAGCAGACGAGGAATGTTTTTGGTATAATTTTTCGAAAGCACCTGTGTCCTAGTTTTAAAAATATATCGAAAAAGTAAAGTGTCTTAATGATAATCTTTTAAGAATGTTTTCTTAAAATTAGAAATGATACGTTGTTTAAGTAAACTTGTACTAATGAATCAATGAACTTTATACTACCAACATTGTACTCTTTCGCTAGATAATTATATAAATTTTTCATTCAGTTAATAAAGAGTTTTTTAAATTGTGGTCATTATAATTTGTACTTATACCAGTGTGTAACCTTTAATTTTTCAAAACGCTCACTTTCCCACTCAATACGATCTTTCTTTTTTTGTTTAAAAATTACTTTATAGAACTACCACCATCCGTACACACACAAAGTTCTCTTTCTTTGTCATATTCTTTGGCGCTTCGTACATTAAACACCTTTGGTAAAACTCTATACTTAATTATTATTTTATAAAAAATTTCGCATTACAATAAATATCATTAACAAAAGATTTCATATCGTAAACAATTTCAATTTCTGTTATTTTCCCTTTCGCAGTTTCATGTATTTCAGAACATCATCATTATCTTTGCCAGATAAATCTGAGAATCCTGATAAACCTATACCTGGTTCGACTTCGACTTTGATTTCCATTCCTTTTGAGTGTATTCGTGATGTATTCTTTTGTGTAGAGTAGATGAAAAACAGGTATTCGAGGCAAAATAGGAAATTCGCGCTATAGAGAGCGAAATGTAAAGAGACATTCTTCAGGAATTTTATCGGTTTAAACATGTATAAATAGAGGAAGTTGGAAAGTACGGAGTAATAATTATTCGTGCTTATAATATAACGAGTAACCGTTTTACGATAAAAATTGTTTTAAAGTAAATAGAAAGTTTAGATAAATTTTTTCAAAAGTTATATGATATTTTTTTTAATTTACTTAAATCAGCAATCATAATTAAAACTAATTTCTAAGCACTGGGCTAAACAATTAAGTCCATGGACAATTTCTTAATTTTATCTACTAAGCTTTCCTTTATTAATATTTTTAGATCTAGTAGTATTTCTAGAGTATTTCTCGCAGGTGGACACAGTTCCGTGTAGATATTAACTAATCTCTTTTCATTTATGTTTACTTGTTCTGGAATTTTAATACTAGAACAAGGTTCGCTTGTTTCAACAACGGCACATACATTTATTTCCCTATTTTCACACTGCACATTAACCGGTTTTACACGTAATTCTTCCTTCCTTCGTTACTGAATTTTTGATACTTCTGTACATATCCACATTTTTTAAACTTTTGAACAGTCCGAAAAATTATGGAATGTGACGAAATGGGTCTATTGTCAAATGCAGCAATAAACAAATTTATATCTTTTATCGAGTGGCCTCGTCGCGTAAATAAGAATAACAGTACTTCTACGCTCGAACTTCACACATTTTAAAGCGAAAACCCCGCGCTCCCCACCCAATCACTTTCCTTTTTGTTATAGTTCATTGTAAATTGCAGGAATCTATTTAATTGTTACGGATTTAGTAGTTACTAAGTATTCTGCAACGGGCGTTTCTCATTTACTATTGGTTTTTGTTTGTTTCACATATATACCTTTTTCCAATTCATTGTAAATTAGAGGGTCTGCGGTTAAATTTTCGTATCTGTAATTGTATATTACCGTGTTGCCTGCAAAAGAAATTATTTTGTTGTCCCCTTTTAATATAAACAAATTGTTTAGATATATTGTAAACAACATTGGCGCCAGCACTGTTCCCTGAAGGACACCACATATACCAGTTTGTTCATTACTTGAATCCTGCTTGATTTTTACTTTTTGTTAAGTAGCTTGCAAATAAATCATTAACATACACTCACTCTAATTTCTTTTAAAGATACCGGAAGTAGGGTATGGTCTACAGTGCCAAATGCATTTGTTACATCAAGAAATACTACAATAATTGATGGTTTATTTTTGTCTAATGTTTAATAAATATTTGTTAAAAACTTAATTGCGTTATGGGTTGACACTTCTCGTCTAAAGCCAAATTGTGAGTTCGAAAATATTTTGTTGTAACAAAAAATAGATGATTTCAACGGAAGACATCTTGAAGTTGCAAGGTCATTGTAAGATCTTTGCGCCATCTATAAGTTTACATAACTAATAAAAAAAAAAAAAGAAAACTGTAAATTATTATTTTGGCAATCTGTCTAAGGTTACGGCGGCGTCAGTATAAATTTCTTTTTTCTTGCCTTCTTCTTTAGTTGTATGGGCGCAGTCATAATAACACATAAAAATAATGATAAATACATCTATTCACTTTGAAATTTAAAGTAGTAAACAAAAGGTGCACACCTACCTTTTAACTTTACTTTTCATAATTTTCTTTGTGTTTCTAAGCTAGTATTTTGAAAATATATGCAAAAAATAATTCAAAAACAAAACCAGAGATTGTAACCTCAATTTGTTTTATGTTTTTACAAATTTTGACATGACACATGACTAAGAAAAAGAAGACTCTGGGATCTGACACTAAGTAGATAGAGATGGTGAAAAACTGAGCACATACAATTAATGAAGAAGACAAAGAAAAAAGAAAATAAATGAATACCGACGCCGTAACCGTAGACAGATTGCCAAAATAATAATTTACAGTTTTCTTTTTTATTTTATCAGTTGTTATGTAAACTTATAGATGGCGCAAATATCTTCCAATGACCTTGCAACTTCAAGATGTCTTCCGTTGAAATCATCTATTGGTTAACAACTTAGTAAGATTTGTCTGTAAATGCCCATTTCAGACGTATTTCTCAATTCTTAAATTTAGACGTAACGATACATAATTCAAGATACAAATATTTTATTTATTATACAGGGTGTTCCATCTCAGACGAGCCACCCCGTATATTTCTTATCCCATAGTAATTGGAAAAATTTCCCGAAACACGTCGGATGATTTTCTTTGGGGGACATCTTTTGACGTATATTTGAGGCTTGAACGAGCAACCCCTTATGAGGGGGCGCTTCAACCCCTCAAAATTGAATAGGGAAGAGGGGTTGAGTAATACTTCATTTGTAAGGTCTTGGAAGCCTCTTTACAACGGTGTATGAAAAAAATCACATTCTTAAAAAATTAATTGTTTTATCACATGAAATGATCGAAGAAACGTGATAAAACACCTTCTAAGAACAAAAGATAAAGGCAAGATAAGAAAATGTTTTGATTTTTTTTTATTTATTAGTTCGAGAGAATTTATTATTGCATGGAAGTCAATGGAGGACAATTTGAACATTTGATTTAAAAACGCAGTTTTGATTTTTTTGATTGTAAGCATGATAAAACATTTTTTTTAAGAATGTGATTTTTTTTATACACCGTTGTAAAGAGGCTTACAAGACCTTACAAATGAAGTATCACTCAACCCCTCTTCCCTATTCAATTTTGAGGGATTGAAGCGCCCCCTCATAGGGGGTTGCTCGTTCAAGCCTCAAATATACGTCAAAAGATGTCCCAGAAAGAAAATCATCCGACGTGTTTCGGGAAATTTTTCCAATTACTATGGGATAAGAAATATATATGGCTCGTCTGAGATGGAACACCCTGTATAGATTAAAGGATCCGTTGTATATTATGAGATTAGTTTTAACGTCTCTGCTTTAAAACCGTCATTTCCTGGTGTTTTTTTTTTTATTAATGATTTGTTTTTTATAATAATCTATTTTGGTTTTCTTAATAAGAATTTCTACAATTTTAATTTTCTCGTTTACAGGCGTGTGTTTAAATTTGTCATACAAATTGTTTTTATTATTTATATCTTTAAGTTTTTATTCGGTTTATTGGCCATGAGTAAGCGATTTTCCAATTTCCCAGCTCACTGCTTCCCCAAAAGAACACTGTAATTGCGGTTTCCCGGTACGCAGGAGTCATTTTTCCCTCCTCTAAAATCCTTTACACGTTTAGATGCCAGATCAACGGCTAGATAGTAGAAGGCCTGCAATTTGTCAAACTGGAAACATCTCAACGACCCCGAACGGATCTCGGTGCTCCGTAGAGATTTGGCGGAGCCCTTATTTACGGTCCTGAAAATGGTCACGGGTTCGCGCCCGGGCGCAATGTTCAATTTGTTAGGTACAAAAACCTATTAGAGTCAAGTACGATTTGTTTCGAGACGAGAAAAAGTTGACAAGACATTCGAAAAAAGTTACCTACGTAGAGTTTTCGAACAAACAAAAATTGAGAAAATTGGATTTGTTAAAGTGGCTCTGTTTTTTTAAAAATATGATATTTTTTTCTTAAAGTCGCTTTTTACGGCGAAAGTTTGTATTACCTCCATTCATTGAAAATGAATTGAGCGTTCATTCAAAACCAGACATGTCTACAACTAATTTCGAAAAACACACGAAAAACTTTTTAGTTTCAATTATCCAAATTATGAGATGTTATAGATAGAAGATATATAAATATTACATAAAAAAAAATTAACATGTCTAATTTTGTCTGAGCGTAAGATTAATTTTTCTGCCAATGTTACAACGCCGTATAAACTGGCAACGTTGATATTATTCGTTTCGTACTCATTCTAATGCTAACTCTCTGTAGTGTTCACATGCACTTGTGCAAAGCGTTTTGGAAAATGTTCAGTGGCCGACACTGTATAGTATTGTCTTCAACAGTGCCCATATTTCACGTAATCTGTTAAAACAAGAAATCTATTGAAAATGGCCGTTTTTAGTGACTTTTTGACAACTTAAGTGGCAGTTATGTCAAATACGTCTGTAACATTGTTTTGGGGCTACTGATGTTACTTTTAGCCAACTGATGACACCAATTTGGTGGAATACGAGTATTGTTGAAGGCCCGATGAATAAATTATTTTCATTAAGTTTTAATTGACAAGCATATATACAATAAGTAGAACACATTTTATTTATAAACAAATAAATTTAATTGATGAATCGATAAAAAAAGCAGATAACTAAGAAAACAATCAAAAAGGTAAAGTGTGTAAAGCTTTCTAATTTTAATACTAGTTTCATATAAAAAATACCCTCACCTCTGTTTAGGTAAAACTCTAAGGAATTAACTGTTTCTACCTTGGTCATCGTTAATTCTAATTTTATTTAAATAAGTTTAAATAACAAATAGTAAATAATGTATCAATTAAAATAAATAAGACATTTAAAATTAAATGTAGTAGTATTGTCTGTGCTTTATTCAGCAAAAAAGTGTATTTTTAGTATTTTCACAATAGCGACTTGTCTGTTAGAGCTGTAGGGCTACAGTTTCCAGTAGAAGGGGAAACCAATACTATTTTTAATAAAAATCCATTTATAACGTTCATACGACTCCTTCTGTTTCGGTTGTTCCAATCACAATCTAGCAAGCCGACCCTGACGTACAATATACAGTGCTTATTTTTTCGTATTAGGCATACGACTAGCATAAAAGTTAATAAAATGACAACAGGACAACAGCGAGTATCCGAACTAAGAGCATAGGCTAAGCCTAATACAAAATAATAAGTACTGTATTTTTCGTTACTCGTGGCCTATTCACTAACGTTCCAAACAAGGAAGGGCTAAAACTTGTGTAGCCCTCAATTCAGGTATTCGGGCGGCAGATCGAGCGACGTCGGGCAGACTCGGAGGTCGCAGATACCGAAATTTCGACCTATTCTAGACACATACACGTTGGTGTATGTTTGGTTGCATATTTCATCCATCAATTATGTTATATCGCTACAGTGAACGTCTTAAAACTAACCCATATTTGTAAATTCGAGAATATTCATTTGTGCTTTATCAACAGTTTCTGTTTTGAAAGACAGCATCCTCTGAATGTAATAGGGTATGAAACTTAATTTCTCATTTTTGTATTCTGATAGAAATATATATTTATATTATATAGGGTGTATCTAATATTTTATATATCTTGAGTGCCTTTTAAAACTAGCCCCCCACCCCTCGTAGACTAGGCCACGAGCCGCCAGTAATTTGCCAAAATTATGTAAAATCCCCATATAAAAGTCATGGATTTCATAGATCACTTGGAAAACCAGCGCCCCTGTGCTGATTTATAAAAGCTCAATTAGATTTCGCAGTGTAATTATATGGCCCACTGCGATAGTTAGAACACCATGTCATGAAAATATTTTTCAATTACTCGGACGTTTTATGAACATTGTTGCAATTCTATTTTCAAATAAATTTTAGACAGCGACATGCAATCTCCCAGATCTCATCTCATTATTTTTAAATTGGTCGTTAGGAAGGTGATTAATTTCCATTTTTTCGCAATTCGTAGCAAAAAGAATACCCAAGGGAATATCTTAAATAAAATTTCCTTTTGCGATTAAGAAATCCCATGGTCTTTAAAATCCTGAAGCCCGGCAATAAGGATATGGATATCCTGTTTCGTGTAATTCGATAAGATTTAGAAGATTGTGTACACCAGGACCGGTGCCAGCTGCCCGAATTGAGCTGTTCAAAATTCGACTAAAAGAAAAATTAAAAAAAAAGTCGGTTCAAAATATTGTTAAAATAAGCAATAAAATTTATTCAAATTATTTAAAATGTGTTTCACTACGAAGTAAAATTTGTTTTAATGGCTCAAACTATAACTAACTGTCCTATTCATAAAAAAAGGGAAATTTGAGTTAAACAATGTACATAGAGGAAATAGCACGTTCATTAAATTTAAAAATCCAATAGTACCGAGATATTACAATAGTTTTGGACTTTGAGGATATTTTACCCCAATCTAAAATATCTGCACGGTCCGTATATTATTTTTTTGTTTGAAGCTGATAGAAAGAAACGGACATTTATTTCTAGGTAGAAACAAATTTTAAACATATTAATTTTTTAATAAAAATTTATCGTAAAAAAATCAATAGTATTAAAAAATTAAACTTGAATTTTTTAATTTATTTAAAAAATGTGAACTAAAATCCGCTTCTGTACTTTAATTTCACAATTTCTGTGAATCATATAATAAATTGTTGATGATACGTCAATTTAGAAACTAAATATCATTCAATTAAGACAATTTTTCTGGTCCATAATTTTGGAGAATGTCTGCAAGGTCAGATTATTTGTGAGTAAAAAAACTAATTGAATTATTATTGATTTTTATAAGAAATAAAGAAACGATAAAGATGAATTCAATGTCAACAATTACGGTTAAGTTAAAAAAAAATTATCACCTGTTTTTAATATTTGAAATATAATGAGTTATTGCTGAAATTGATTTAGTCAATTATATCACTCAATAATAAAGGACAGCTATTTATTTCAGGTAGGTACAACTTTCAAAAACAAGTTTTCCTAACTTAACTTAATTTTTAAAAATAAAAACAAAGGAAAAAGAGAAAAACTTTGTGTGACAGAAATGACGAGCGACCGTTTCCTTCCCGAAAACAACTTCTCTTTTGGCTAGAACAGAGCAGAGAACATAATTATCACACTCTACTATTGATTTACTAAGGAAAACGTCATTATTGAACCGGTTTCGTCCTTATTAGGATCATCAGCAAGAAATATACACGCTCGATTCCAATCTCTAATGGAACCTACAGATGAGTCCTAATAAGGACGAAACCGGACCAAGAATAACCTTTTAAAGTTACAGTGTTAAAAATTATTTTTTATCTTTGCTATTTTCCTTTTGATATAATGCAAATGCCTACTACGGTATTGGCCCAAGGAATAGTTGTTTTCATGAGGGAAACAGTCGCTCGACGTTTCTGTGTCACGAACGTTGAGTTTCTCTTTTTCCTTTGTTTTTATTTTTGAATTTGTCATATACATACAAATAAAACTTTTGTTATATTTTGAATCTCCTGTTCGATATATAACTTTAATCACTATTGCTTTATCCTTGGTAACACCAAATAAAATGTTAATCAGGATCAAATCAGAAGAATGTGGAGCTGCATTAGGTTTCTTCCAACACGCGATATATCAACTGCAATTACTATATTAATACCAGAAATTCTTAAAATTACGAAACCTATTTGAAACTAGGCAATTACTAAAGTAAATATTTTTTTATATAAGAATTTCATAATGATCTCTATATTTAACGCTAGTACATTTTGTAACAAACTTCAAGTTCGAAAAATTAACAAGGTCGCAAAAATCCCGATTCAAATTTCGTCACGAATCTCGACGCTGCGAAACAATAAGTCAATAATTTTATTTTTAGCATATCTCAATTTACATTAGGATTATTTTTAAGAAAAAAACAAGCTATCTCGACGTTTTAATTAGCACCTAGTAATAAAAAAGTGCAATACTGGTACAGTAGTCGCTAATTTTGATTTTTAAGTCGTTGATTTACTAAAAAAGAATAAGTTATAATAAGAGGGAGAAGAGCATTTGAGAAAATATGGGGATTAAAATCAAAAATGGTACACTGGCTATGTTCGGCAATGGTTGGTTACCTATGGAGAGGTTATTTGGTATCCTAAAGTAAATAATTCAACAGCCCTCAATACCCTCAGGAGTACAGAAGCTGGCATGCCTGTGTAAGAAAGAATCTAAGAAGGAAGTTCATAAAACAAACCATTAATTCTCTGAGACAGGCGAAAACCTTTAAAGGTCCTTGGTCAAAATAGAATCAAGTCAAAGCTGGTCTGGAACTTCTTTGGAATACTTGATGACCTGGTAACTCACTAAAAATAATTAGTATGCGTACCGGGACATTAATACTAATAGGCATCAAAAGAAATGATACGGCTGATAAGCTTCCCATTCATAGGACTCGAATATGTGTTTGGGATTAGCAAAAATTCTGTTCTATAGGCAGTGAACAGATGGATATCTACTAGAGACCAAACTCACTAGCAACATATAAGAGGACATAGAATCAGTAAGCTCATGCTAAGGATACCAAACCTACGCATAGCTTCTGGTTTACTTCAGCTCGCAAGATGTATGCCACTGTGGGATTACTAACAGGACATTTCTTGCTGATGGAATTACACAATGATTCTAACACGTATACTCTTCATGGAAGAGGAAAAAACCTCAGCTCCTCAAGAACATTAATCAAGGAAACAAGACTTTTCGAATATATCACATAAATACGGAGAAAGCAGAATTTGATAGCTAACTATTGTCGTGTGAGTCAATTTCGATTAATCCTGTCAATAAGCTTTACGTTATTTGAGTAATCACCTTTTCTTCTAACTAAAAATATTCAATTAAAGAAGTCCCCTCCGAAAATCCCTATTGATCCGCCTGTTTTCCACTCTCGCCTGTCGAACGAGACCATATGGTCTGCAGGGAAAACCAGTGAACTGGAGTGAAGTAGAATGCTTGTCAATAGGCTTGTGATGAGACTCTATGGGCGAAGACAGGTTATTTTTCATCTCACTCGGGACTCAGGAGTATTTATAATAACCATTTTCTATTTCACATTGTTATTGTCTGATCCACCAGCTTGTGGACTGGACAATAAACAATGTGAAACAGAAAATGGTTATTATAAATACTCCCGAGTGAGATGAGCAATAAAAATGGTTGCATTCATAGAGTCGCATCTTGTTTTATTGATATAATATGCACATTGGCTTTCTACCCCACTTCAGTTCATTGGAGAAAACATCTAGTACGTTCGAGAAATACCTGGAACTCTTCGAGAACAGTGCGGTGCGCAGCATTTTTGTATAAGTAGCGCCACTTTGTCGATAGAAGTTACATTCGAATTGTTATATAAATTAATTAATTATTATTTAGTGTATGTAAATAAATTATAAATAAAAAACTTTTTAAAATAAACAAACGTTACACTATAATAATTGACTTAATCTTAATCTTTCTATTTCGAATTTTCTAGATGATAGGTATTCAAGAGACTCCAATGAATGAATTACATACTTAGTTTATTTATTTTTGTGTGAGAAATAACAAAAGGATAGCTAACTACGGTAGATAATAAAATGGAATGCACCATATATTAATTAAATTGCATCAGTCCACAGTTTAAAAAGCCACCTGCAAAAATGACTTGAGTACATAAATCAAGGTTATAATTATTGATTTTTCATCTTTTTTTATTTTCTCTGGCACTGAAATAATAAATATACCATTTCCATCTTTTTTATTTTCTCCTTTGTGCGAAGACACTAACATAACTATAAATATAGAAATATTAATCTCTTCTTTCAAAACTTTTGCGACCTTGCGTTTAGTACTTCCGACATAATAAAAGAATTTATGTTTTCGCGTTTTCACTGTACAGAATGGAAAACACGCCCTTGAAAACCAACGTTTAATGTCTTGTCTTAATTTGAATATTACAAAAGATACACGAGGAGTGTTACCGCGTGTTGGTCGTATATAGAAAGACGACGACGACGACGTCACAATAGTCATGCGATATGTAAATATTGAATTAAAATTGTTTCAATTGTTTATTACGCAACGTCAGTTTTCTCATTGAACAGGTGTTACTGTCATAAAATTAGTTAATATATCACCGAATCACAAAATATGCCAGGCAACCAGCCAGTTTATGGAGAAATTGATTTTAGGTAGAAATTTCTTAGGCATAGGTTATTATTTTCAAAATAAACAATAGAGAATATAGTAAGTAATTATTCATAATACTTATTCTGGTAAATACAATACAAAAATACAATTTTTACAAAACTTACATTTTAGGCTTTAGTTATTTTTATATATACCATCGAAAACCCCAAAAATTTACATCTTTTTAATTTTGTTTTGTATATTAAGGACTTATGAGGATCATTATGTATTTACATTTATTCTTAGAATTATATCTAACATGTTATGTCATTATAAATGCGCGGTGTTGTCAAGTGTCCAATTAAAAAGTACCTATTTTTGACATAACATTTTCAAACACTATTTCTATTAATTTATTTCCCAGTCACATCAGCCGATTTATTTATTCATTTTGATTGAATTGTAGTACATAATAATTAAATATTAATATTACATCATCTATAAATTAATAAACAATGTATTTTTCTAAACTTCTAAATATAATTACTTTGTGTTATGCAAAAGCTTTTTAAACTTTTTTGAAACGAGGAATTTATTTGTTTGACAAATGACGCCAAGCCAGCCAAATTTAAAGACTACTATCAACTTAAGAGAATAGCCGTGACGTCACTTGGTGGATATTTTCAGCTGTATTTCATTTAAAACGTACATCAATACATCCTTTTTAGGGTTCCATACCCGAAGGTAACCAACGGGACCCTATTACTAAGCCTCGGCTGTCCGTCCGTCTGTTTGTCAGCGGGCCGTATCTGATGATCCGTAATAGGGGTAGACAGTTGAAATTTTCACAGAATGTGTATTTCTATTGGCGCTATAACAACAATAAAAATAAATTAAAAATTAAAGAGGACTCCCCTACTAGAAACGTGTTTTTTTGTTTTTTTTTTGCTCAATCTTAATAAAATGTGGAACCCTTCATGAGCGGGTCTGACTCGCACTTGGCAGATTTTATTTTAAATTACGACGTTAAAATAAAAAGTATTTCAGATATTTATTCAAAAGATCATTTTGATTCAGGGAGATAATTAAACACATCTGAAAATTATAGGAGTAAATAAATAGGTAGGTAGTAGGTAATAAATTTAAAAAGTATCGCCATGTTATCTAAACTTATTTTATAATTAAGAAATATTGAGAAATATGAAATATTAAATCGAAATTTATATACAGAGTGTCCAACAAGTAACGTAACTTAATAATATTGAGATTCCTGATAGGTTTATAAAAAAGTTGTGAATAAAAGTTTTATGAAATAAATCAAGTCAATTTGAAATATACTGAGTTGACCATAACTCCAAAATTACGCAAGAATATATTTTTTTAAATAATTTTTCGTTCTCTATTAAATTTAAAATAAAACCGTTAAAACTACATGGTGGTAACTTTATTAGCACTAATACATCCTTGCGTTATATTGAAATAATGGTGCGGCTGGTATATTTCTAACTGATGTACTGATAATTTGATTTATTTTATAAATTTTATATTCAAACGTTTTTTCTAAACCTAACAGAATTTAAAAAAATAAAGACACACATACACCATAAAATCACGCTAGTCCACCCACGTCCTAACAACTTTAGAAGCGAGCGCGCTTGGTTAATGTTTCGAAATTCGCCTGGGTCCTTTTTACACTTACCCCATAAGAGTACGCTACGCTCATCCCACCTACCTCGTAACCACTACAGAAGAGGAAGAAGGGAGCGCGCTTTGCCGGGCTCGTCCAAGTTCTATCTACGCTCGTCCCATTCTACTCCTAAATACTACAGAAGACAGCGGGTGAAGCCAGAGAAAAGGGTGTGTCCGCTTTGCTTACTCTTGCCTGTAGGGCTCTAGTGGTGTAGGTGTCATATGGGGCACCCGGCCGACGTTTCGAAATTTGCGCAAATTTCGAAACATCTGCCAGGTGCGTTGGCTCGCTCTAGTGGTTAGGAGGCGGGTGGGACGAGCGAAGCGTGCTACTATGGTGTAGGTATAAAAAGGACGCGCTCGCTTTCGTGTAGTGGTTAGGAGGTGGGCGAGACGAGCGTAGCGTGCTCTTCTCATGTAGGTGCGAGAAGAATACAGGCGAATTTCGAAACATCAACCAAGCGCGCTCGCTTCTAAGGCAGTTAGGACGTGGGAGGACGAGCGTGATTTTATGGTGAAGGTGTGTCAGGGAACTTTTTAATAATTTTGAATTCTGGTATTTTCAAAAAGTGTTTTGGATAAAAATGTATCAATTAAATCAAATTATCAGTATGTCAATTAGAAATAAATTAAGTACAATGCGGTTTTAACGGTTTAATTTTAAATTTAGTAAAATACGAAGAAATATTTAAAAAATATATTCTTGCGTAATTTCGGAATTATGGCCAACCCAGTATATTTCTACCTATCAGGAATTTAAATATTAGTAAGTTTTTGTACACTCTATACATAAATTTCGATTTAACATTTCAAATTTCTCAATATTTCTTAATTAAAAAATATGTTTAGATAACATAGTATTTACATTAATTACCTACTACTTACCTTTTAATGTACGAGTACTCCTATAATTTTCAGATGTGTTTAATTATCTCTCTGGGCCAAAATGATCTTTTGAATATACGAAATAGTTTTTATTTTAAAAATAAAAAATGTTAAACGTCGTAATTTAAAAAAGAGTGTATCGATATGTACGTTTTAAATGGGATGCAGCTGAAAATAACCACCGAATGACGTCACGGCTAACCCAGCAGAAATTGAACTAGATCGGCTATCCTCTTTAGTTGATAGTATTCGTTGAATTTGGCTGGCCAACGTCATTTGTCAAACAAATATATTCCCTTGTTTCAAAAAAGTTTAGAAAGCTTTTGGATAACACAAAGTAATTATGTTTAAAAGCTTTCGAAAAGTACGTTGTTTATTACTTTATAGATGATGTAATATTATTATTTAATTAACATGTACTTTAACAATTTAATCAAAATGGATAAATATATCGTCAGATGTGAGTCGAAATAAATTAATAAAAGTAGGGCTTTTTGAAGGGTTTAGAAATGTTATGTCAAAAATAAGGTAATTTTTTAAATATATTTTTCGTTGATTTTAATTAGACACTTGAGCAACACCGCGCATATTGTAATGACAGCATAACATATATAATTCTAAGGAACAAAAATATTTTATTTCATTAACAAAAAACATAATATAGGTAAAAATAGAGCTAT
Source organism: Psylliodes chrysocephalus (assembly GCA_927349885.1). Classification (NCBI taxonomy): domain Eukaryota; kingdom Metazoa; phylum Arthropoda; class Insecta; order Coleoptera; family Chrysomelidae; genus Psylliodes; species Psylliodes chrysocephalus. The sequence continues at coordinate 32,473,283 of OV651819.1, read as the reverse complement.
GTGGAACAGGCGAACTTTTAGAGCGCAAATATCCCGTATAGAGCAGTCAAATATTGATTATTTCTAAATAGTACTCAGCACAGTAGAGAAGCGACGTCAGAATACAGGAACAATTTTGATTAAAAATGTATAACCGTATCAAATAAACATGCAATTTTCTGTTTAATCCATTTATCGCGAGTTCCCGATATAACCTCTAATCATTTTAAATAATTTATTATGTAAAACATTGTAATTAATCGCTCTACTACTAAGAGGGTTGAAACTAAAAATAAACTTTAATATGTGCTTTTAAGAATTTCCAATAATAATAAAATCAATTATGTATTTTGAGAACTTTGAGAAATACCAGAGATTGATTTACGGAGTTCGAACCTATATACAGATCTGATAAGTATTTATTTACTGATAAAAATCATTAACAGCTATGTGTATATTAAAAAAATTAATAATATGGATGAATGATCTATAACACTTATGCCTCATTAAGATAATTGTTGCATCCTACACGAATAACATATGTTAGAGATGAACAAGCACCGTTCAGAAAATATAGAGAAACAACAGGAAAAGAATATTCTAAAATAAAATGTCAATATTCAAAATTTTAAAAATCCATTTTTATAGTTCTATTTTTGTAAAACCCAATTAAACTTTTTCATCGACGAAAATGAAAGAGCAATTTCTACTCTCATCCAATTTATGTTGAGAAATAGTTTCACATTTATAATTAAAGTGAATCGAGAAAACGCTAACCTAACGTAAAATAACTTTAATTTGAAATGGAAGCCATAAAAATGCAAAAACATTTTTCACAAAAAGCTGCATTTTCTATTTCCATGCGAATGTTTCACCCCTGACCTTTTATCAATTCGGTATATATATTTTCTAGTTCCGCACCGGATATGAGGTTATAGGGGGAGCGCTATCAATTCGAAATAAATCCCAGAGTTGTGTCACGTATTTATTTTTAGTAAACCAGATTTTGTTATCAATTAACTATTAATTATATTCATATAGTAGATAAACAATGTCCAGTTAGTTTATTCTCCGATTAACATTTCTATGGAATAATTTGATTTATAAGATATGTTAGTAACCTACATATTTTTATATAAATAAATGTTGAATACGCCTCTGTGCAAGCGCGAGCCCTTAGTAACAAACTTTCATCAGGTGTTCGAACAGATACGTTATTCAAAGACATTAAGGCGGTCTCCAATGGCGCGTGGATCAGCGGATCACGAGCCCAGCCCGCCAAGCTCAGCACCATGGGAATGGGCTGGCGCGCGTCATTTTTTGCGCGACTTGGTCTTTTCCGCGTATTGTCGGTAAATTTGATGCGAGTCAAAGGAAGTATGGTGTAGCCGAGTTTTGTAAGTCTCGAGCCGGAACTCACATACGTCGTGGGATCGCATTCACTTGTCGAGTCTTGACGAGCCCAATCCACAAGCCAGGCTCGCCAAACCACGTGCCATGGGGATGCGCCTTAAAATCGCCAAAAGGTAACGCTGCGTTGAACAAAATCATTGGTTCGACCCCAGATAAAGGCGTAACTTAACAAATCGCGTCATTGAGACCACTGCTTCTAAAATTTATTTTTTAAATTCATTCCATTTTCATCACTCTCAGAGCTCACTTCGGTATGAGTTAAACGAATGTCGTAGTGTGCAAATATATATTTCTGAGATCAAGATTTAAATTAGGTTGTAAGTAATTGTACAATACACAAACTAGAAACAGTTAAATAAAGAATTTTGTTGACTTTAAAAATTCTTGTGTCGAGCACCACATTAATTCAAACCTTCTATAAGACACCGAAAACTTCTAGACTCCAGAGTTCATCTGGTAAGACACGCAAAGAGGTATATCATCACGAACCAGGGAATATAAATTTTTTTTCAAGATTTATTGCTAAAAATATATTAGAGTATAGTATCAACCTAGGAAAAGGTAAGATAAGAAATGTGTACAAGAAAGAAGAGTTTTACAAAGAAGAGTTTTGAGTTTTCTCTACCTTATAATTTTTAGTAGTATATGATAGCATAGAAAACAGTATTTGTTTGGTATAAGATGTATGATTTCCGAAATATCTGTAAAGATCAGAATATTTAATGAAATTAAACATATTGGGTATGAAATTATATCCTTTCAATAGAACGCAATGTCCTACTTTTTTGTTTTGTAGTCTGTACGTAAAATAGATAATATCCACGTGGGTGTAGGAAAAAGAATATTTTGGATATACAGTAGCCTTTTTCTTTCTCTAGAATCAATCATATTTTCTGTATCTATAAAATTTTGTATATATTTATACTGTTTTTTTTTTGTATACCCACGTGGATATTAGCACAGACTACAAAACGAAAAAGTAGGACATTGCGTTCAACTGAACGAATATATTTTATATCCATTCTACCTTGTAAGAACACTGTACAAATATGAAATCCGCCAATCATAGTTTATATTTAGTAATATGAAATCAATTTAATTATGAGCATTAAAACTAAAATGTTAGGTGTTTCGATGGAGCTGACGGTAAGCGTATTGAGCTATCAAGCAAAAGGTTTCGGATTCAAATATAGGATTGGAAACTAATTACATAAAATATTTTTTTCAAGTTTATTTTATAAGTGGATTGTGCGTATCGCACTCAAGACGAATGCGCACTCCGCCTACAACTTCGTTTTCGTGCGATATGACCATCATATCCACTCTTGTTGCACAAATTACTAATGTAAATCGAGAAGTTTGAGTCAAAGAGTCTAAGCTAATCGCTTTCTAGGTTCAAATGTATTGCACATTAGACATTTTTTATTATTATTTATTATTATTAAATAAAATGTTCTTGGTACAAACAATATCATTCTGTGACGATTTTGATTGTCTATAGAAATACAAACACGGCTGAAAAGCCGACATGAAGTATTTCAATCTCGGAAACAGCATAAATTGACACACAAAAATACATTCGATCACCACCACCGCACACAAGTTCATAAAAAATATATTAATATAATTAAAAGCCGTAGAAATACTCTACGCATCAAACCGTTATGGATAAAAATTAATTTAATGCTTTTCTGGAAGCCTTAATACTTTTAACGACCTAAATAAATCTCCGTTGCGTGTTTGAAACGCATTTTAAAACAGGAAATATTTACCCGCAGTCATCTCGAATGCAATTGCATCAAAGCAAAATGCAATTGGTTAATACAAACTCATCGCTTAAGAACGCTAAATATGATTTGCATTTAAAGAATATCAATGGCGTAACACTGACTAGGATTTGTTTATTATTATAAATCACTGGTGTCAATAAAAAGTAAAAGTTCTCAGACGCCGTAAAATTTTTAAATTAATTAATAATGTCTGAAGCTGTTGATTTAATTTGTTAAAATTAATTTATCCACCAGGTGGATGATAAACTCAATAAGTGGTTAATAATAGTTCCGGGTAATATATCTTTTAAATAATTAACCTTGTTTTTATTTAAAAATAAAAATCAAAAGCACGTGGTTAAACATTATATGAGCAAATTTAAACAAACATTTTTTAAACCGCCAATATGGTAAAAGACAACGCTATACATAAAAACTTGAAACTCCCGAATTTGAATGTTCATTCATGTTATTTAAATTAGATTCGACAAACTACAAAAAATCGATATTTTCAAACTCAGTGATGGGCTTTTATTAAAAATAAATGCAATTATTTTAATAGACGACAAATATAATATTAATTAATATTTAATGACCACTATTGAAGTGACTGACTGACTGACTGACTGGAGTCCTGCCCGATTATAAATATTTCATTAACATTTTTATACTCCCAAATCTATCATTAATCTTTCAAAAGATTTTATGGCAATGTTATTGAATATTTTACTCTTTAATATATACTATTGTTTATGAAAAAAATAATAAAAAAAAAATTAAGTGATACACCACTGGTTCACCAATTGATTCCAATTGTACAGCGACATAGGAATTCCGCAATTACATTACAAGGAATTTATATCCAGGATTACATGGAACCAGTAGATGCATTCAAAAGCTTAGAATGTAATTACAAATTAAGATTTAAATTCGGAGAACACGAGACCACCATTTGAAATCTATTTCAAAATGTTATTGTGTAGGGATACCGTGCACAACGTAATGTAGGATCATACAGGAGTGGATAGATAAGGTACCAAAATATTATTTATTTATTTTACAAACTGTTTTACAGGAAATTTCCAATTTAAGAACAGGCAAAATATGACAAAACAAATATCTTAGAAAAATACAATGTAAAAAATTACAAATCAAAAGAATAAAGATTTAAGAAAGAAAAAAAAAACAGACTATTTAAAACGATAAAATAATCACAGAAGCAAATGTTTTATGTCCAAAATATCCAACTCAGAGTTGCAATTACTACACATGACATATAATGGAGATTTGCCTAAAACGTTGGTGCGAGGAGTGGTCAAGTAAAAAGTATCATTGCACCTATAAGTTTGGCGGGGAATCCTAAAATTTAATATATGCAGCAGGTCTTTACAATTTATTTTGTTGGTTATGACTTTGTGCAGTGTTACCACTGAAAAATACTTAACTATGTCTTACTAACAGTTCGTTATGTGGGGTGCCACAATCGAAAACTTAAATATTTGAGAAATCGTCTTTGAAGAGCCTCTAACCCGGTAACGTGTACCTGGTAACTGGAGCTCCATATAACCGAAGCATATTCCAGCTTTGAGCGGATAAACACATAATAAATATGCTTTAACGTACTTATCTTAAAATCCCGACAGTTAATATACCGTCAATGTGGTCATTGACGGATAGTGCTGAATTAAAAGTAACGCCCAAATCTACAAAGTTATTCGGTCTGTATAATAGTGTTGCTTATACGGTAATTGTAAGCAATTGGATCAGAGCTTAGTGAATAAGACATGACATTACACTTCGAGGAATTCAAATTAAGGTTATTTTCCGGACACCATTCGATAACTCTCAGAAGATTTTCAGATAGCCTTTCACAATCCGCGACATTCTTAATTGTTATGTAAAATTTAAAGTCACGAAAATATTAAACAGCAACGGGCCTAGATTTGATCCCTGAGGAACACCGGAGGTGGCATAATACTGATCATACTTAAATCCATTTAGTTAAACGTATTGTGTTCTGTTGGTGAGATATGATATAAGAAGCCGAATAAGATTGTTTGAAAGTCCAAAAGAGGCTAGTTTTTTTACCAAAATACCGTGGTCAAGCTGGAGAGATTTGTAACTGTTGAATGACCTTTTACAAAGCCATGTTATTGATCCGATATTATGTTACGGACGTGTTGGTAAACTGTACGATCCAGCAGCATTTCAAACACTTTACTAAAGTTACAGGTTATGTACAGCGACATAAGATAGGGCGATAGTTTTCCACCTCAGTTTTATTTTCTTTTTCATATATGGGACAAACCTTAAGGCGGGTACAGATCTGAGCACGTACGCGAATGAGGCAAGTCGAGGCCGAACCAAATGCCTCGTGAGACGCATTTTGTTTACACGAATGGTGGACGCACGATGCGCTGTTCGCCACTGATCTAGTAAATTCGCGAGCACGCAACCGTGTACCCAGAAAATTCGTAAAATTAAAACAAAAATGAAGGATGGAGATGACGTCGCGGAGTTGAGGGCATGTTTTATTTTTTTATCCGACACACTAAAGAAAAAAGGAGAGAAATGAATCGATGGCCGATTTCCTGCCAAGGATATACTATTTTTATGGTGTTGTTATAGAACTAGCGTTTTGCTCTCTTAAGATATCACGATGATTATTTAAATCCAGGAGAAACAAAACGTTTTCCTGGTTCCACTCCATGCAAAATAAATCCTAAGAACTCGCTATAATCTGTACGGTGCTGTATGGTACAAATTCTGCGTCCAGACTGAGCACGTTTGCCTTTCTTTGATGTACCGCCAACAAACGGATCGGGGCGAGGCCGTACGGCGCACAAAACGAGGCAATTTGCCGCGCCTCGGAAGCCCGTCCACATCTGCATGCTCATGCTTCCTCGGCTTGCCTCATACGCGTACGTGCTCAGATCTGTACCCGCCTTTAGACTCTTTCCACACTGATGGTATGGTTTTAGTCCGGATGCAGGTATTATCAAAGGTAATACCACGAGTTCTTCAAATCTAATAGATACAATTTAAAAAGAACGAGTGGTACTTGAAAAGATTATTTTTTTAAATAATTTTGTATGGAAAAGACAATAAATATTTGTTTATTTTATAGTAATGTAATTTCCTTTAATAGTCTCAAAAATAAATAAATATGGCAACAGCTGCAATAGATGGGACTGTGCCAGTGTCGGGATGCATGCGCAAAGATTGGTTAGTTCGAGAGTTCTTATTGGCTGAAATTACAAAATTTGACAGATGAAAAAATTATCAGTAAAAAAAATTGAAAATACAGAAAAAAATTTTTTTTCGGGAAACGTAAAAGAAAGTTTCATGTATTTCTTCTTTTATTTTAGATAGTAGATACCTACCTAAGAGTTTTAAACTGTAACGTGGTTATTACTAATAAAAAAAGTTATTTTTACCAGCGTTGATTTTACAACAAAAATTTGCAGGGAATTTAAATATGTTTACTTCTAAATGTACTCGAACAATTTTTCATTTATCTACTGTAGCCTAAACAATTTACTATCTAAATATTTTCATCATGTATTAAATTATAATAAAGAATATATTATGAATTATGATCGTCCTTCGCCATGAATGTATTACAAACGAAAAAAAATTAACGAAAATGGTCTTATATTATCGATTAAGCTATTAATATGACTTTATTTTAGGAACAGTTACAATAATCATGTAATCGAACAGAAAACATTTATTTTCATTTTTATTCGATAGAAATGTTAAGAAAACATTTTTTCATAAAAAAAATACTTTTATTTACAACCACATATGTAATGTTGTCATTACTAACGTCATTGAAGGTTGGGAAGTGTCACATTACACACCTCTACACCCCTCTTCCCGCCCTCATTTCATCTATTGCAGATGGATATTTTTTATATTTAAAAAAAAAAACACATTTTTTTGACAAATTTTATAATACCTATTTAATGGCAAACAATAAAAAACAACAATTAACTAAAATACAACAAACTACTTATTGATATTTATTATTCGCGAATTTAATATCCGGCTTTATCTGACATTTATTTATATTGGTGACAGTTGTTTACCCCGTAATCACCGTAATAATATATTTACTTGATTATTCTGAGAAAACCGCGCGCTTGGTAATTTGTCGTTAAATGTAATATTTTAGGTATGTTCAGAACGAAACAGAGATTGATTAACTTTGATCGAAATATGATAGTTGTAAATAAAATAGTATACAAACCTCGGTAGGAAGTTTCATTCCTGTCTCGAGATCATAGCTAACCTCACGACAGGAATGAAACTCTTCCCACCTCTGTGCCTAATATACTAATATACAAATAAGGGATAGATGAGCAATTTGTAATTATTGCAAAAAAATAAAATGAATACTGTAGTACTGTATTACCAATTCGGCCAACAGGACATTAGATGTCCGTAGTCCGAATTGTTTATATGAATCGTTTATTGTCTACAATAAAGAAAAAAATATGAGATTCCTTATGTCTACTTGATTGAAAACAATATGAGTGGTGATAGGCCTAATCATCCAATTCTTAATCATAGAGAGTAAAAAAATTAATATTTATAGAAGAAACTAATAATGAAATTACGAACCTTATACCAATTACTAACATTAATGATACATTTTACAAAGTTAATGCAAAAAAAATCTTACATCAAAGAAATAATAATAAAAATATTATTTTTAGTTTTTAATAAAATTTAGTTCTTAATTGCGTTGTCTCAGAAACACTTTTACGGGGTAAAAGTAATATTTTACACATTAATTTTAAAGATAAAAAAAAACACGTGTGCAAAATACCCTAAATAATAATGGATACATAATTCCTAATAAAAAAGTGATTTGAAAATGATGTTATCATGCCCAGTAAAATCCAGCGATTTTTCATACGGGAAGATAAAACAACAACAGCGGCAGGGTCCGTTTACACGTGTTGGCAGTAATGCTCTCAGTTCATGGTAAGAAGTGTCATAAAGAAAATGAGAGCATCCTAAAATATTTGAATTTCAAATTTTTACATTATACTTGCAACTAACTCTAAGAAATCCTTGAAAGCATATTTATTAACACGAAATAAATGGATTATTTAGTTTTAACTAAAATAGACGTTTAGCATTTATGTAATTCCTTACTTATTACAGCGATAGTTTTCCATGATTATGCGTCATTAAATAATTAACCATTCTTGAGAAATGTTAGTAATAAGTAATCACAAAAAAATATTAATCGATAAATATAATAGATGTAAAAATATACGTAATTTAATTTAAATTAAATATCAGTAGTTGTAAGACAAATAAAAGTATAATCAATGTAAAACTTTGTGGTATTGGAACGTGAATTTTTATTCTATCAAATTACTGGAGTTTAAATTCGCCTTACCTTGTCTAAATGAACGCAAAAAAAGAAAACCGTTATTTAGTGCTGATATAAGTCTTGCGCATAACAGTTTTATTATTTAATTCATCTTATCAATAGTCAAGAATATGGTATTTTATTCGTAGTACCTGAGTTGTACATTTTATTGTTGTAGTTTTAGACCAAACTGGGTTGTTACAATTATATAAATTCATCTTAAAGAAATCATTTCTATATTTTATCATCCTTCCTTGAGAGAATTCATTATTAACGAACCAATTTCAACGAGTTTATTGGCTTTGTACTTAATTATTTATTTTTATTGTTATTATTTGTTTGTTTTGGGAATGTTGACAGCTCGAGAACAAGATGACGTTAAATGTCAGTAGACAGAACAAAATAATACAGTGTCATGTGTTGGATGGCGTTAAGATTCTGTTTCCGATTGCCGTGTAATAAAAATTTCATAGTGGGCGATTTGACGACATGCGTTCTGATTTAGAGACACGATTCACTATACGAGGTGCGTTCGTTTTTAATTGTAATTTTGTTCGGTGTGTTTGCAAGATTTTTTAGCGATCAGGGACAATTTCAAAATGGTGTTTTATTGTACATAGATATTGTTTGTTAGGGTAATATTTCGTAAATGGTCTCTAAGACATACCGGTAAATTATTAAGGATGAACACACTCTGCTAAAACGGGAGAAGAAACAACGTTGAGAGTTTTGTTGGTTAGGTTTCTTTTCGAGGGTTGAAAGAGGAGCAAGATACCTTTTTTATTGTCGTCAATAGAAAATCAATTTTTATGTAACTTATTTTAGTCTCTCCATCTACGGTTTTTTTTTTTTAATTTTCCTTAAATATAATTGTGAAAGTAGGGGTATTAGATTTTGGCGAATTTAAGTGTTTTAGATACATTTTTTCCATTGACGACCCTTTTCACATCCACTAGGGGATTTAAACGGCATATAAATGAATACTTTTAATGGATTTTGAGTTATTAGTTCGTTGTTTTATATAGACAAATCCATAGACATTCGAATTGTGTAATATTGAAGTGGATTCTTCAAGCGTGGTTGCAGTTGTACGACCACCCTCTTCGTTTTTTCAACCTTGGAACGCTACCAGTTGAACACTTTAGGTAAAGGTATTGTCGTGAACCACCCTAAGCCGACTCTTATTACCTTCGCCGTTACAGCTGTCGTTTCGTCTGTTTCGACACGGCAGGAGAAAGACAAACGCACTCCTTTGAGAAGCTACCAGACAAAGCGTCGAGAATGTTCTAGTGCAGAGCTGGCTTTATATAAAAAACACGAGTTTATCGATAAAACTTTAAGTTTTAATTTAAGTGCTGCATAGAAAAGATAAATTGTAATAAATAAATTAAAATTGTGAGTTATAATAGTGTCTAAGTATTAAATTAATTAGTACGTTGTAAACAAATTATAAATAAAATGTTTTTAATAAATAAACTATTGTTAAATTAAACATATCGTTACAGTATGTTTTGTATATATTGTAATATTGTATTGTGTATATATTGTAATATTGTATTGTGTATATATTGTAATATTGTACACCTTCTGAGTGTCGATTTTTTATGTTGCTGCCTTGTGCACAATAATTGTAATTTTTATGCATAATACTGTTTATGACTCTTGGTGAGTCACTGTAATTTTTCATTCATCCTAGGTACTTAATAGTTTCTAGTTTACATTTGGGGTAATTGTATAGTTTGGGAAAGTTGAGTAAATTTGTATTGATACATTTTGTAATATTTTAAGGGTTCACCCGGAGGGTTCGCCTTTAGGATTTCAACTCCAGGTTTTAACCCGGAGGCTTCATGAGAGTTCAACCGTGAGGACACAGTACACCGGTTTACCATATAATCGTAATCCTATGGTTTATTAGCCACCTGGCTTACTAATCACTGGTTTTAAATAGATGTTTCTTTATCCGGATGGGAAGATAGTCATGCTATAAATGGAGAGACTCTGCTATCAAGTTTTTTTTATATAATATTGAGGATTTCATATGCACTATTCCTGCTAATTTGTTGAATTAAACATTCTACTGTTCTCAACGAATATTCCTACGGTATTTTAAACTTTATACTTTTGCATACAGAATTTTCTAGTGTTCATAAGACCCGTGCAGGGCCGACTAGAGGGGGGTAGCCGGGACTAACTCCCGGGGCCCGGACTCAAATGGGGCCCGGCAGCGGTATAAGGGGGGCCCGGCAACTGGTTTTTGTTTTGTATGAGAAATCCGACAGAAGACAAGAGGGGAATTGGTTGGAAAGGTTTTTTTTTTTAGAAAACTCAATTTTTTTTTTAGAAAAAGCAGCAATTCAAGTAGAGGAGGAGAAAGGGAAAGTTTTTTGGTTGAGAAGCTTTTTTGTTTTTAGAAAATTCAATTCAAGTAGACCTCTTGCAATCTGGAAGCTTTACTAAATAACCGCTGTGTCTGAAGTCCTTTTATGTGTTTATTATATTTTTGTATATGTTTTAATTAAGATTTATATTTTATCATCATACTTTAAAATTTTTTATATTTTTCGTTATAAATAAATAGGACTTGTAACTTCTTCCAACTTGGAAGCTTAATAGTATATTGTATTTCACCAATTTAAAGTTATTGTTTATAAATAGGTGCAGAGTTGCATATGTAGATTTATAATTTTTCTTTTAAGGTATATTATTGTGTAATGTAAAAAAGTAGATATTACTATTTTAATACAGGTATAGTGCATGTTGCAACTCCATATCTTCTTATTATAGTCGACAACTGGCTGTTGCTCTGTTGTCATTTTATTAACTCATATACTAGTCGTATGCCTAATACGAAAAAATAGGTTCTGTATTTGGCTGGACATCTTGCGTAAATCGTCCTTAGCTTGGTACCATGTTAACGACTGACCGTGCCATTTGTTGTAACGGTTAAGTCCGTTTTCGTTATTTGACCCAGACCCGTTCTCGTTATTTTGAAACCACCATCTCTACACAAACGTCATTTGTCGTTTATGCCTTGTGTCAAAACTCGGGTTGTCATTGCGATTTACCTCCTGTCTCGAGCTAGTTGATTATAGAATTTTAATTATCTATTATCTTGGACATCCAATGTTCTAATTACCTTAAATTATTTTAATGGCCATCTGATTATAAAAAGGTAAGTTTTCTACCGATATTTTGTTGAAAATATATATTTAGTACAAGAAATGTCAAATTTGAAACATAACCTCAAAACCTCAACACATTGGATAACACTTGATAAAACGTTTTGTATGGTTTTAATATTATTTTGTTTGAAAGAGATAATATGCTTTACTATATTTAAATATGTTGAATAAGACTTTTTCTTTACCTATTAAATTTGGTCTCTGTGGAACTATTCATTTAATAATTTAAATTATGCATTTGATAGTTAAAAAGCATCTTATTTGTTTCCTCTATACTCTTCCTAATCACTATCTTTATATTTTTACCTTTTTCCTTGTAGCCTTGCTGTATATAGATGGTCTGAAAGTCTTATGTCTTAAAGAAGTTTAAACGAAATCTGAAGGAAATAGATTTAGATGGTTCGATAGAAACTATAACTATATCGAGGATTCAATGGTAGCTGTGTCTGCATGAATTTTAGAAGAACGTACCCGCTGCTGGTTAAGAAATTCGGAAGAACGTAGAATACATCAAGAAGTTCAACCACCGAGAGAACACTACCTTGTAAATTCGCACAAGAAGGTCTCTACTGTCACTCCTTGACTATTTTCGTTTCCTGTATACCTCAGATAAGTTAAAATAAATCAGTTAAATTCGAATAATTAAGTCTCTGTGAATTAGAATTTGTCGCTACCTTATTTAATTATAATATCATAAAGATCAGTGGTTTTCTATATTTTCATCGCTGATCGATTGTCAAGTTTAGAAAGTTTTAAATATAGTGGCGTCCAATATTCTCTTTCAAAGTCATATGAGTTGTTTAATAACCTGACCCACTTCCCAAATCGTAGAGCTTAAAACACTATAAACATTTATAAAATAATAACATCACATTACATTGTTGATGAATTTATTATTTTTTTTAGGCTTAATATACTTGAACGATTAAAATATTGTATCTTTTTAAGATTTAGTTCTTGAACATTAATTTTTGAATTTGTTTGATGACAAACGTATTAGATTTATAAGTTTCTTTAATAATAATAATTTAAGATTGTTAATCTTTGTAATCATTGGAGTAAAGTCTTATGAAGGAACATAAGTTTGAGATTTGTCTTTTATTTTTTTCCTCATTTACTAGGTTTGTGAGAAAATAGTTTGGCCACTATAGACACCCAGTTGGCGCCCTTGAATTTGTCTACTATTTCCGGAATTTTTATAGCTATCCACCCCCTAGCTACCATCTGAGCGACGTTGAAGGCCCGAAGGTTGACACCGGAACAACCAATTTTTTAAAATTATTTTTAGGCAATTTCCATCTGTTCCATCTGAAAGTTGCTAAGTTTATTTGGTAGGTTACAGTATTTATTAATTTGAAGAAAACATTTAACAGTGTCTTAAATAATAACATTAATTTTCAGGCACACTGCGCATCCAAGTACGTGCACAAATATCGATCAATATTATGAGACCAAGTTTTGTAAAAAAGCGATATAAACCTTTCAAATTTTGACACGGGAGTGTATTTTATGAAAATGATTTGTTGATAGCATATATTTTTTTCGAGAGATATCGCAGATACCGCATTTTTATACGCAACAGAGCTACGTAAATTTTCGTCTTTGCCCCATCCAATACATCACTTAGGTAATACAATACACGTTGGCGTATGTTTGGTTGCATATTAATAATAATAGTAAGGAAATTTTTAATTATTACAGCGTTACAGCGAACATCTTAAGACTAACTCATATACTTTATATATTTTGAGGGCATTTCAAAAGCAAATCCTACTACAAGTGCCACTGTTCTGAAGAATACTAAAATAAAAACGTTTACTATATTACTATATTACTATAACGGCAAAGATTATATACGAATTTTCTTAACTGAAAACGTTTTCCACTAAAAATGAGATTTTCTTTTCAATGAAACAGAAACTTGTAATCTTTGTAAAACAAGCTGCCTTGATAAATTGCTTAATAAAGTTTTAAGCAGTTAATATCTAAATTTAAGAGGTAATTTTCGTCCTGTACTCGAATTCCGTCTTTCAGGGGAAAACTAAAAGAGCCACTCGTAGTTTACTACTTATGTATGAAAAGGAAAAAGTTTCCTAACGCAGTAAGTTCGAGTGCTTGTCTGAACTTTCTAATAACGTTTGCGAACGCGATTATATTTTGCCATGCGAAGGGAATTTCGAGCTAGAAAAAGTTTGGCTAGTAGAGCGCTTTGTTGGTGTTTTATAAGTAAAAAGTTATGTAATTTTACAGGATAGATAGTTCATGAGCCAATTTAAAATTTTGGATTTAATATTACTTGCAATCAGTGGCGGCTTTTGCATAAGTGCAGTAGAGAAGCAGAACTGCCAAAACAAATGCAAGTATTTCACTTATACTTCACAGAAAATATTTAAGACATTCTAAAATATACATAATAGTATATTACATTACGAGTGTGGAAAATCACTTTTCACACAAGTGATGTACAATATTTTTCCTACGACCACAAAATAATGTCACAAAATAAAACCAGGTTATTATTACTATAATAATTAAAATGTATTTAAAAAAATAATCAACAATAATCGTATTTATTCAATTTTCATATTCTCTAAACAAAAAAAAAAAACAAAAAAAAACTAAAAAAAAAAAAACATTCTGGCCCTGCCAGGATTTGAACGGGGTCGCTCGCCAGGTCTCAAATGTCAAAGTTGATAAGTTCGACGTTCTAACCATCTGAGCTAATAGCCTTACGTCAATTGAATGATCTAATCGGTTATGTATTTAACCAGAATAAAGAGCAAACATATCTTAGTTATTTTAAAATTATTTTAATAATAATTGTTAAAGATAAATATCTAGGAATTAATTTACAACAATTTCAATAATTTAACAGTCATATCGATTTTAGTATTAATATGGACATTACATAGATCAAAATAAAAATTATGTGTTTGACATTTTGTGACACCTACTGCGGAAAGTAGCATATTCGTACACGGGTGGAAAGTAAATTCTTATTCATACGCGTGATATAGGGCACTTTCCATAGGACTATATAGTGTTATATGTGTCACTTTCCTAAGTGGTCGTAGGAAAAATATTTTATGGATAATCTCATCATTTTAATTTATTTTTAATCGTGAAATAGTAAATGGTGTGAGTGCACTGCACCGCTTGGGCCGCTCACGCTATTCGTCTCTAGTTGTTCTAGTAGTCTTGATAAGCATATGCTTGTCAAAAAAGACTAATTAACAAGCTTGCGAACAGCGAAACTTTCTTGGCAACAGTATTTTGATCAAAAATTAAAAAAAGGTGTATTGACCAATTCTACTTTAAAATGTTTAAAACACATTAGAGAAGGTTTTGTATTCAAAATTTCAATTGCGCAATATAAAACACCCTGTATATGTATGACATGCTAACATGTCGGTAACGTTAGGTAGGTACATTTATAAATAATTTAATATCAATATAGTGTTGCATTTGAAAAAAATCAAATACATTGCACTTAAAATGAGCTTCATTTATGATAGGTTGTATCAAATGCGTTAGTTTGCCAAATTCTTTTTGTTCCATCTTTAGCAAAAATAAAACAAACTTTGAAATCACAGTCTATACCATGAAGTTTCCAACAATAGACCAACCTAAATAAAGCACTCTAACCAACGATTAAATGTTATCCACAATAGATTTGAAAAGGTCGAGGTGGGGGAGGCTACATGGCCCACAGATCTAACCAAATCAAATCTAATATAATCTTGGTATGTCTTATCACCAAGAGATCGTTCCAATTATGGGTTCTTCTACTGCTCAATACTTTAATCTTTTCTAATATCGTGTTGCAGCTGCTGCTGATAATGCAAAACTCAGGTTCTTTGCGAGACTATCTATAATCTTCCGTGACACGGGAACCAAATAGGAGGAACTGTACTTTTCTCGCCTATCTCATTCAGTTTAGATGAGCATAATTTAGCATAGCCATTTTAATTAATAAAAGAATGTCAAAATATGCGTTTTTCATCCTTTAACCAGTAATTTTGTCGTATAAAAGAAAACTATTTCGTTTATTCTGGACTTTTTTTTAATCATTTTTGAACTGTCGTGAATTTTTAGAACCACAAAATGCGGAACAAAATATCCCATACCAAAAGAATTCCAATTTATCTCCAGACATCGGCGCGTCGTCGCTTCAAAAGCGCAACGACTTTTCATTCCATATTATATGTTATAAGAAGGTTACGTTATTGTTACGTTCGAGTAATATAAATTGTTTTCCATCAGTGCAGACGTGCCGCGCGTATTTTTCCTTATATTCATATATTACACACATGCCTCCTACTAGACATCTTCGCTTCTCTCTCCGTTTTATTGGAATGTACGTTCGTAATAACATTCCAAACAAGGTCAACGTTGTAAATTATTTTTAAGTGATAAAGTTTGTGACTCTGTATGTTTCTAATTCGATTTTCTAATCGGTAGGGTTCGGCAGGGATTTTTATTTAGTTTAATAAATTAATAAATAATTCTATAGCATATGTAGGATTCCCCAGTCGACTGTTGGTTGCTCATTAACAGTGCTATTCCTAAAGTGGCGGTGGAAAACAGTAACAATTCCTACACAGAACACTAGGCTAATAACCTAAGTAGTTGATGCGGATGACACCAAATTAAAAAATAAATAATAAACATCTATATATCTATTTATATATCTACACTACAGCATACATAAAAGGACGAAGTACAGCTAAAAAAATTGCAAATCGATAAAACAAATAAGGAAACAACTTAAACAAAGATAAAAAAAGAACAATGTAATGTAAGTTACTATACATGAAATTAATTGAAAATTAAAATTCAAGAAAATGTAACGTTTCATTTTGTCGGTATACAGTTAGGTGTATTTTGTGTTTCTGTATTTAATCGAGCATCTGTTTTGTTTTCCGAACGTGTTGACCTTGTCCATAATGTCAATTGTCATTATCAATGGGGGTTTGTCAAAAATTCGAGGATGAAAAAAACGAAAAGGTATGTGTACTAAAATAATTGGAATTTAATGTGAATTGGTAATCTTTGCCAACCATAAAGAATTATACAGTAATTTAATAAAATTCATTTGTAGAATTTTTGCTTGGGCTGTTGAGCTGCGTATTTTTGGAAAACTTCTCCAAATTTGTACTTTAAAAGGGAATTATTTTCACTCCGCACCTGTTCGTATTTGTTATAAGGAAGGTTCCACATCGACCACACTACCTCCGACTAGAGCTATCCGCGGTTAATACCCCAATTGTCGTTAGGACAATTGAGGACCACCTCGTAACATGCTATTTGTTGGCTAATTGAATTATTTAGCCGTAGCCTTCGAATCCTATGTTACAAAAATACACGAAGCTAAGGACGAATATCCAAGTCTATATAAAAAGTTTAATTTTCTTTTTAAACATTTTAAATAGTGTAGTTTTATATTCTAAGGGAATGCTGTTATATATTTTTTTCTAATTTTGACATACGAAAAATTCATTGTCATCAGTTGCGAAAAAAAAAACAATCGGTAAAGTATTTTACCCAGAACTTTTCTCGATATAGAAATTGTAAAAACAGAGATCGCCCAAGTGCCTACTTAAATTTTAATAAATTAAAATTAAAACCACCAAACCAAAAACCCTTTTTCTCATTTCTCTTTCCATCGACCTTCCTCTTGATCCCACCCGGATCTCACTTCGCGCCCGCTCGGTATTCTTCGTGAAGTTTACCGTTATTGAACAATAATGATTGGCTGCTTTTAAAATGGTTCAGTTACACAAAACAAAAGGACACGTTTTATTAAGTCCATTCAAAGGGGGCCTTTTTTGATTAAATGAAATTCATTTTAACGCTAGTTTGAATTTTTAGAAACTTATTTAGGATCTGTTATGTTTGGCTTCTAAAATTCTCAGATACCAATTTTAGTAGAAATCTGCGGACTTTTAAAAATATTTTTTTTAAAAACAGCTGCTCACCCTGTATATAACTTATCGAAGTATAACTGATTTGAGTCAGAAAAGAACCTTATCTGCATATAAAATTTTTCTATAAAGAAGTTTTTGAGCTATCGTGCCAACAGACAGACGCGAGACGACCGACAGACCGACCGAATGGGGATACATGTTTTTCGTAATCTAAAATGTGAAAATCTGAACGATTACAATATTTCCCTCTTATCGTGGGAAGTAAAAAAGATAACTTATATGTCGCCAACTTACGTAGACGTAGACATGACTTATGATATTGGGTGTCCCATAATGCTTTGTTGTTTTTTAGAGAGCGCTAGTTTGGAAATGTTAAATATAAGCGCCATGAGTCTGTATTTGCCAGGTCGAGAAAGGATGCGGGTTATTTAGTAACAATACCTGTTTTCAACAATATAGTGCCACAGTCCACATCTCCAGAAGTTCTTTGGCAACCCTACTAGATATTTTACAGAAAAACTCATTTTAAAGTGGGGTGACATACGTTGGCCCACAAGAAGTCCTGAACTGACTCACCTGGATTTTTTTGTATGGCTATCTAAAGTCCAAGGTGTACGAAACGCCACCACGCACTATGGGGGCCTTCAACTTGCGAATTCAGGCTAAAACGCTATTCCAGAGGAAATAATACGAGCTCTTTATTACAATTTAAGGTCCAGACTTAAAGAATGCGTGACACGGGAAGGAAGACATCTGGAGAACATTATTTTTAAGAAATTAAAATCCGCGTTTATTATTAACATTTTCACAATAAATTTAATATATTTTAGGCAAAAGCACTTGTTTTATTTCAGTTGAGAAACAGCAAAACATTATGGGACACCCATAAAATAAAAGTATATCGTATATCATTATCAATTACAAACTTTTGATCATCGTATTATTGAATATAGGTAAAAAAATATGGTTTAAATAAAAGTTGTGTAGCTATGACTGGATTTTATAAAAATTCTATCAAAAACACAGTGACGTGCAGATTTAACGGGATACAACAAAAATAATATTATTTTTTAAGGGGATTGTTAATATACCGACAAACTTTTATGGGTGGTAGACATTTTTTTCTTAATAAATATGTTTCCTAAATATCGTTAAAGTTGCAACAGAAAAAAGCTACTACATCGACGAATCTTCTGTTCTACTAAATACAATTCTTAGCTCGGCCAGTCTTCTTTTTCTTCACTTGCTTTTCTACTTAATTGGTCTGTTCTTTCAAACTTTTCCAGCATGTGACAATGAATCATGTACTTTACCACCAAGCAAACACATTCAATTTAAAATCGTAAATTTTTATCAAACTCTAGAGCTTCTGATGCATATAGGCTAATTTCAGAAGCTTATAAAGTTTCCCGTGAGGCAATACGGGTTTTAATATCTCCAATTGCCTCAGATCCTTCACATTCAAAAAATGAGTAGAAGTTTCTTTTAAAAACAATTGCTTGTTCAATATCATTATTTGGTACTTTTAGAAAATCTATATTTTTAATAGCATTGTAATTTTTTGGTACATGAAATAATAACGGTGATAAACGGTGTGTTAGGAATAGTTTTGTTTAGTTAATGCTTAATATTTATTAATTTTACAATATATTGTTTTATGTTTTGTGTTACCCCTGTAATTTTGTTTAACGTCAGTATAAAAAAAAGATATTTGTCAATCATTAAATAAAAAGATAAAAAAAGCCTACAAATCTCGTTCTACTATTATCAACACGGTGGGTAATTTATAATAAAAACCTCTGTACAATTATACAATCGTAGACAGACGAAAATATTGACCTTATTAGATCGATGACTTGTCAAAGCAATTCGTGTTATTTATCAAAATTGGCATCCAGCTTTTCAAACGCTCTTAATTCATCGAATACGTCAGGGATTATCAAACAAAAAAACATATAGTGATTGATTAAATGATTAAAAAAAAAAACGAATCACATCACGTCCGAATTCATGTTCATGTGACATATTCGATTCAAAGCCTTCTATCGCCAGAGAGCCCGAGTGGGCAATTTTATAGCATTTTGACTTCACACGAGACTAAAAGGTTCCATACACTAACAGACGGTTTCTACTTTTTTGGACTGATGTAGAATAAGCGGATAGGGTTTAAAATAGTCAAATCTATGAGTCAAAAAGTGGCTTCCTAATAGCCTAAATATTATGTTTTCTTTAAAGTGAATATTTTGCAAACCGTTGTTGCAAAGTCTTTTTTTACTGTAAGATATGACGGTACATTTTTAAAAGAACATTTGGGACCCAGCGCGTGATCCAACGTGAAAGGAATAATATAGGTTACGTTTAGGCAAGTTATTATGAAATGTTCTACAGTTTGTTTTAAGACATAGTTGACATTTGGGTTCTGGCTCTTTATTAATAAAATGAGCGTGTGTTAATTTAGTATGTCGTAGTCTTAACCGAGTCATTATTACTGAAGTTTTTCGGTCTTTGGGTATGTCAATTATTATAACGATATTTTTCTTCAAAATATATACTTTCAGGAAATTTTTATGTTTTAAAAGTAGCAGTTTACCTGACACTAAACTGACCCGTTTGTCATAGCGCCACAAAGATTGCAAAAATAGGTTTTGCCAGTTATTTAAGAAAATGATAAAAAAATTTGAGTTAAAAAATATCTTTTAAAAAAATAAAGTATAACATGAAAATATTATTGACAAATCCATATTTACATGTTGTCAGATATCTTTTCTCAAAAATGAATTACTATGTTTTGTTTAAAAATTGAATGTTTCTTATTAAACAATATCAGTTTTAATTGATTACAATCACTTAAAATTTTTATTTACTGATTTTTATATTCTACCTATCAGATGGCAATATTGAACATTCTTGCGATTCTAGTTCATAACTTTTAAATTTGGCAACCGAAGATATATTATTATCAGTTATATTGTACTTTTTGCGATTTTATTTTTGATTGTGTATGGAGCCCTTTAGACATCGAATATCGATCGAAAATGAACGGACGAGGTGAATTAGAAAAGAAACAGATAATACACACAAATGGAAGAAACCCCGATGAGTTTCGATAACACGATTTCTCTCTATGCCAATGTCAAGGCTTGTTGATGTCATTCTTGATGCGATGTTGCCGATAAAAGAATTACTTCCTTAGAAGGAAAAAATAATGGAATATGATTTTTTTGGTAGATACAAGAAGTAACAAAAATATATTCGTTTCAGGTTGAACTTTATTCTTGAATTGACTTCCGTACAAGGATAGTATTTCAATATTTTTTTTATAGCAGGTACATTTTTGTATTTGTCCTGTCCAATTTTTTTCACAACCATCACATTTTAATAATTAAACTTTTCAAATCAGTATTATTTTTTGGTTTGCATATATTTTAAGCCTTTTCTTAGCGATTTCTCGCAGTTCCAAAGGATTGTTGTCGAATCTAGTGTCAAATATGGGATCTTCATTTTCTACCGCTTCATTTGGTATGTCAAACGTACTTCTAGTTCACCAACGATTTTTCAATGACTCACCGAATGGCAGATTCATGATTAGCATGTCATATGACATTACGCTTTCAAATTTCACGAGAAACGGTGACACGAATTCAAAAAGTTATGAAATAATCATTATTAGCATGTGGCGTGACAAATTTAGTCAAAATCCGACCAATACTAACGAAGTTAGACGTTAGTGTCTTTTTGACGACATTACAACCTACAACGCATGCTTTGTCGTAATGAATTACATTTAAGATATTTAACATTAAATATCGTTTACCCTGTACGTCTAGTACTAACAATCACAAAGATAGGCATTAATGCCTTTTTAACGATACGACTTTGGTTGTTTTAATATGCTATTCAATGTGACAACGTCGCTGGATTGAACAAGAAAAAAAACAACAATCAAACACAACCAGGCGGATGGGACGATCGCTACCTTGTAAAAATGTAAATAATTCTTTTGTTATGCAAGTTTTCGCCTTCTTTTGACCAAATCAATAATAAAAAGAATTCTGATATCGAGAGAAACGAAACTAACCAAAATATTAAGAGTTGCAAATTAGTCGGAGCGCCTCGATCAATTGCTGCTACTCGAAATATATGTATGTAATAGTTTATATTAAATATACCCAATTTACTCTTAACATATTATGTGCATTTACGAATGAAACACCCTGTATAATAATTAAAATAATAATAAAAATAATAATTAATAACACAGGTCCACAAAAAAAAAGTGGTCTGTGCTGGGTGTTCGACAAAGATTTTCCGACGTATTTTTTACCGCTGAACACGAATCTGAAGTCAAAATTGGGGGTCAAAGTGCAAAAAACGGAGAAATATTAAAAAAACCGATAAGATCCATTGATTTTATCGGTTATTTTAATTTTTCTCCGTTTTTTGCAGTTTGACCCTCAATTTTGACTTCAGATTCGTGTTCAGCGGTAAAAAATACGTCGGAAAATCTTTGTCGAACACCCAGCACAGACCACTTTTTTTTTTGTGGACCTGTGTAATAATTTAATTAATAATAATTAATAATAATAAAAATAATTAAGAATATTTACATTTAACCAAGTCTCACCAGGACGCAAATTTCTTTCGTTAAATGACAAAAGTTAAACAGTCAATTTTACTTTTACAAAAAAGGTTATAATCTACTTTTAAAACGTCTGAGAGTTAATTGAAAGTGAATTTGCAATCTTCAATTAAACATTCGAAAGAGACTTTAATCCGATTTACGAAAAGGTTCAACGTAAATGGAACGGTCGAAAACAAGTGAGACAAAATAACTGGAAAACTTATTATAGGAGTACATTAATACCTTTATTAAGTTACTTATTTGATTATCAGATAAAAATGGCCTTATATTTAAAGAAATGATATCGTTGCGTGACTAATTACATTAATTTAAATCTATTACTGTTAGAGACCAGTAGCGCAGTTGTAAAACATGTAGCACCCTTGGTTCAAAAGTTACACAACTCAAAATTCATTTGACTAATGCCCTGAATGAAACTCTACATCAAAACCTCAAAAGTGATACAGGCTCCATATAGAAGAGACTTTTCTTTAAGTCAAAACAATTTTGATGGTTTGTTTATTAATCACATTCATGGCATTAACTCAAAATATGTTAATTTTGATGCAAGGTTGCGGCGATGTGTTTACTATTCAGATGACTCGGAGCTACCTAACGCTGCATTATCTTTTTCACAAGTTGGTCTCTCAGTGTGCGTTTTCGGTTCCCATGTTAAAAGTTAACTTACCTAGTTTTCGATCTATTTTTCTATAGATACTTCATTAATCTCTACTTCTCACTCACACTCACTCACTACACTGTTCAGAATTAACGTCCAGAATAGACAAGTTTCTCCTAATCATTCTAATACTTAATCCTTTAAGGCCCAATATCAATAAGTTCGTGGCACATAGTATATTAAGGTTTTCCTTCATTAATAACAAATCTAATTAACATAAAAGATTAATTCTGAAAACATTGGTAGTTACGGAAAGAAGGGAGTAAATATTAATAATATTAATAAATTAATTAATAATATATCTGAATCTATCTGAAGCCAATTACAAACAAATTTCTTAAAATATTATTCCATATGAAAGGGATAGTTTCCCCTAAATAATCATAACCTTAATGACGCTACATCATACTTATAGAAAGAGTCGATATGTTTATTGACGATTGATAGAACTTTGACACCATCTGAAGTTAATTCGCATATTAATACCGTTACATCGCAAGCAAGTACTGAAGTAAATTCGTATATTAATAGTGTTACCCTTACCATAATACCTTTACAAATATATGCAATGAAATTAATATATTCTTAAAAAGAAGTATTTAACTTATATATAATACATTAAGTTGATTTTTAAAATTCAAAATATAGATATTTAATAAAAAAAGTTAAATAAACAAGAGACGCCACTGACTGTGACAAAAGTGACTGTGACAAAAAATGAATTACGTAAGAACTTACGAGCGTACTTCATTATTGTTAGACTAAGCACGTTCTTATTTATTCTTTTTCTTCTAGTTCTTTGACTTTACAAAAGAGAATGAATTTGTATGACAGGTACAAAGGAACAAAGATTTTAGTTTAATTTTCAGAAATCTTGTCTTCTAACAGAAAACTCAAAGAAAGCTCTAAAATAGCGCAAGACACAAGATTTTAATAGTAGTGGTAATTTTTGTAAGACAATTCTAATACAGAAATAGAGTTAATAAAACGTTAATTATAAATCCCAAAAGAAAATGTAAACAAAACAAGTAATTAGAACTTTCTTAACATTTCATGATATAGCAATGTCGATAAAATCTTTAATATTTAAATTTGTTTCGTCCCAAATCCTTTTTAAACGCTCTACTTAGTGATTACCACAATTACAGAATTTATGTAAAGTTATGTAATCTCTCTGTAACGCTTAAAAGGTTGATGGTTGCATTGCACTATTGCCATTTAAATGGGTATTAACTTTATTCAGGTTCAGGTACAAGAAATAATTTGAAAAGTTTAAAAAATTATATAAGTTACCTATGACAATTGTTAGTTAAACATGTAGAGGTTGAAAAGAAACCCTTACCGGAAGATAAAATTACTTTGGAAGTCCTTCGAAATTCTTGATATCGGAATTCATGTGTACACGATTTCTCTAATAAATTTACCCCTCGATTACCGCATGCTTTTACTATTAGTTGTATTTTTTTATTGGTGTCTTCGGCATAGACAACTCAGGTCATTAGCCTCGTATTCTATGTAGGTTATGGAGTGCTTAGTACTCCAATATTCTAAAGTGTTAGTATACTCTAATACTACTACATGACTAGTTACTGTTTGACAGAGTCACTTTAGGAACATCCTATGCATCAGAATTATTTTTAAAATAAATTAATTTAAAAAATCTCGGCCAACGGTGGGATTCGAACCGCGGACCCTTGGATTCGCAAGTACATACTTTAACCACTGAACCACCCACCTCTCTCTTTTATTTAGATTGATTTTAATTTTTAATTTCTATATTCGCTTATTTTATTTATAACCATCATATTTCGATCAAAGTTTATTAAATCTCTGTTTCGTTCTGAACAAACCTAAAATATTACATTTAACGACAAATTACCAAGCGCGCGGTTTTCTCAGAATAATCAAGTAAATATATTGTTACTGTGATTACGGGGTAAACAACTCTCACCAATATAAATAAATGTCAGATAAAGCCGGATATTAAATTCGCGAATAATAAAGATCAATAAGTAGTTTGTTGTATTTTAGTTCATTGTTGTTTTTTATTGTTTGCCATTAAATAGGTATTATAAAATTTGTCAAAAAAATGTGTTATTTTTTTTTTTTAAATATAAAAAATATTCATCTAGAATAGATGAAATGAGGGCGGGAAGTAGAGGTGTGTAATGTGACACTTGCCGACCTTTAATTACATTACATATATGGTTGTAAATAAAGAATATTACTTTACAAAACGCCCCTCTAACGTAATAAAAGTAGGTAGTAAATTACTCAAACATTTTTTTAATTAAATAATACTTTTAACCGAATTCAAAAAAGGAGGAGATTCTCAATTAGTCAGAATATTTTTTTTATATATGTTCAGCGATAGTTCTTTACTACATTGACCGATTTCTATGATTATGATAATAAGGGGGTACCTCAGAGGTGATCCCATATAAATTTGGTCAAGATCTAATGATGGGGCCCATGAGAAAATCATCAAACTCTTCATGTTTTATGTATTTTTAACCATAATTCTTTACTACGTTGTGCGATTTATAGGTTTCTTTTTTTTTAGAAAGGGGATACCTAGGGGTAGTTCCGTATATAATTGGTCAGGATCTGATAATCTTTGAGAAAATGAAAAATCTCAATATGTTTAAGGACATCTGCACGATCTTGAAGTCGTTTTTTTAAAATTACTTTTATATCGTGTGACATTCAAAATAGGTACGCTTGTCACCTGTCTAAATAATATATATATTATGTAAAATTATTGTTATACCTTATAAAGAATTTTACGTGAGTTCGGTGCCTTTACCAAACCCAACTATTATTAAATTTGTTGTTTTAAACTACAACTTAACGTATCTTGTCACTGATTCCATATGGAGATTATTTTAGACGACAGCTTTGATGATGGCTTTGTAAGCCTAATATTTATCTGGAAAAGTCAAATTTTAAAAATTAATATAGTTGGTTTACTCAATTATATTAATAAATACCAAGTCAGTTCAATAAAAACAATAAATTTTATTTTCTTTATTTGAAATACAAACAGAACTTTATAATTCGCATACCAACATAATCGTAAATAATACAAATTACACTTTCAGGTTGGGCTACGGCTTGACCCTTGTTTATCACCAATAAAAAAAAATCGAAACCAGTCATAATCTCAATTAGAAAGTAAAACTATACTTTCATTTACAAGAGAAATCAAAATATATAACGAGATTTTTCGTTTACATTACAATATTTAAATAATTCGAAGAGCTATGGATGATGATTCATTTTTTTTTAGCTCGAAAACACCACTCCCTTGTTATTAATAATTGTTGGTTCTGTGAAAACGTTATATTTTTTTTGTAATGTCTCACTGTGGAAGATAAGTTCAATCAACCTAACCTTTTATAACGTTTGAATAAAATATTCTAAGTGGTTTTTTTTTGAATAATTAAAAAAAATAGAGAAGAAATGAGTGCAGTAATTTAATTTGCAAAACGCAGCATCGCATCGTTTCAAGAGATAGACATTTTATTTATACCTCATCCTTCAATGCTTAATTGTAGTTAAAATGAAAATTTTAATACAACTGATCGGCATAATAAAACTTTTCGTTTAGATTTAATCATGTTTTGCATGGTTTTTAATGTAATAAACCTCTTCTTTTGACAGATAAGTCTTTATTTATTCATATCTATGTACTTTAATTGATTCGGAATTTTGTATTAGCATATATTATAATTTTACAGTCATATAAGAATGGCGAGTGCATTAGAAAATATTGCAAGCGTAAACGACCTAGTAGACATAAAACATTATCTTTAGAAGAAAAAAAATATCGTACTTAATGTATTTAATAATCTTCGAAAGCACTTTTGACTCGCTGTCTGTGGATGAAATAGCCACTAAATGTGAGACCGATATTGAAATATTAAAGGGCCCCACTCACCTCGTTCTTCTCCGCCGTTTTTAACCGACGGTTAAAAACTTCAGGGTAAAAATGTTACAAAAATGAGGTGTATGGGCAAGAACGTCTTTTATGAACGTCGTTCCAAAATGTCAGGCGAGGCTTGATTTTTGTCGGTTATCGTACCAACCGTTCGAGTAAACACGAGGTGTGTGTTCTCAACAGTTTGAATGGTCGAGGATTTATCAGTGGCAGCGACGTTCAGCATGTTTTTGTTGTTTATTATTATTTACAACTGGTTATAATAAAAGTGTCTGATATTAGGCAGTGGAACAAAGACTTTTTATAGTTTATTGAGCTTGGCAAGTTTCGGGTATTATGCGTCCTAGTGCCTGCGGTGAAATAATAACAGAAAACCTCATATCTTCGTAGCTGCGGCCAGTGGCCAGAAACCGCAGAGTAACTGTTAGGCGTTCGTAAGGACTGATGCTTTCACGTGAATGGGTATTATTTTTCTTAATTAACGGTGTTACTAGTTTTAACAGTTTCCGATACTTATCCTCGTCCATCCTCAAGTAATTGTACCAATCACCAGGCTCCAATCTTAGCTCCTTCAGTAAATTTGTATGTGACAGTGTACAGCGTTTAAGTGGCCAGTCTTTACTCCATTTTCTTCGAGATTTTCTTTTTTTGCGATTTTTTTCCACTGCCAAAACCGCTGCCACTGCTAACAAGTACGTACGGTCCATCGTGATAAACTAGCGCGAAAAAAACCGTTGTGTATGGACATATCAGTCAACGTTCTTCCTTCCAACGTTTTTAACCGTCGGTTAAAAACGGCGAAGAAGAACAAGGCGAGTAGGGCCCTTATAAGCGGACAATGTAAAAAAGCCCCCGGAAGAAAAAAGACCTTTATTGAAAATTGGGTAAAGTTGTAATAAAGCAAATGGTACATTCTTTTTTCTTTCGAAATGAAATTCCTATACTTAAAAAATCACATTAGGAAATAGAAAATAGCCTCACTCTTCCAAATATATTTTCATTTGCACATACAGTAACAAATATTTGGCAAGATACCTCCATCAAAACGAGTCAAAGAAAACAAAAGACTACCATGAAGAAATGGATGGCCCTATGTTTGAAAATTGGTTTAAGAACATTATAAAAAAAAGTCCAGTCAACTCCGTTATTGTTTTGGACAATGCATCCTATCAGTCGATTGAAGGAGTCATTACCTACAACAAGATGAAAAGAAGAAGATATTTCAAAATAGCTTCATTCTAAAAATATTATCAATCCTCCTAAATTCTTGAAGGCAGAATTACTCGTAAAAGCAATTGCAAAGGCAATATAAAAACAAATTCAAAAAATATATTATAGACGAGATAGCTCGAGAAAAAGGAATTGAAATTCTCTGATTGCCTTCTTACCACGCAGATTTAAATCACATTGGACTGATCTGGACACAATTAAAAGGTTATGTTTCTTGAAACAATATAACATTTAAATTACCTGATGTGCGAAATTTTTTTTGAAGGCAGTTTCATATTTAAATGGAGAACATTGGAGAAAACTAATTGATCATGTTAAAAAGGTGGAAAATTCATTTTGGAAAGTGGATATGGAAAACTTAATAGACCCTATAATAATAAACCTCAGAAAAGACAATGATAATGATACCAGTAGTTATAGTGAAAAGATCGACTTTTAAAGATAATATTTTTTTTAATCTTTGATTTTAGATACTGAAGTTTTACTTTTAATTCCAAGAGATTAAAAAAAGTTTAATCCTATTAACAACATATAATCCTTCTTGTTATTTATTGGTTAAATTTAATTCGTTCAATGTTAAAGTGTATAAGGTTTATTTTAATTTTTTTGTAAATAATATAACTTTTTTCATTCAGAATTCTACGAAGTGCTTATATACCGTAACATTATTTATATTATAGAAACTTATTTATACCCTGTATATCATAATATATGCCAAACAAGTACAATATCACATCAATAAAAATATAAATTTCTGACATCACATACAGGGAGAGTAAAGTTATACAAAGTCAAAATATACAAAAATTGTCATTTTTACAAATCGTTGGTGTACAATAAAAGTTTCGTATTTCTTGTAAGACTTTATTTTGATAATATTAATAAAAAAAAACAAATTTTCGTGCCTCTTTTGAGTTATGACCATCTTTCAGAAAAGTATATTTCACACTATATCGATAATCTCATAATTTGACTTGTGTCACTATTGAAAATAAGGATATACATACAGTACAAATTCATTATTTCGTAAATCGGAAAACAGTGGATGCAAATTCTGAAAACTGTCAATTTTTATTTTTCCAAAATTATTCCAAGGGCGCAAAGGCTTCTTTTATGCCAAATCTAGGAAGAATTAAAATATAAACTTAAAATCGGAAATATTTGATAAACCAGCCCTTTTACAAAAAGTAGGGTTAAAAATGTATTTAAAAGTTTTTAAAATTGATTAAATATTGTTTTTTTTTTCTCGAACAAACGACAGACAGTAGGAGTTTTGAATCACACACGGTGTATACATGTTAAATAGTAGCGCGTTAATTTTTAGACGAGCATAGTAACAACCGCACCTCGTTAAGAAACTTTAAATCAATTACACAATTTGAATACCGTAACTTACATTTCAAGCCATTAAAACGTTACAAAATGGCCCAACCTGTATGCAAGCCAATGCGATCACACATAAACCAAGATTTTTCCGATAATGTATACACACAAGTTTTGCGGAAAAAAAATACAACAATCATGCGGACGCGCTCTGGCAACGGTTCAACTTGTAGAATTTATAATATAGAACGTCGCCGAGATAGTACGTAAGCTCGTAAGTTATGCAACCATTAAAGCGTTGTATTGTTTAACTGGTTATCTACTTTTTCGTTATGAGGAAAGCCTCGTAGTCTAGCTGTGATTCGGTTTGTTTAGGATTTCATGAGTGTTGCCAGCTGCGACAGGAGGAAGACACTATCAGCGGCGTATTTAAAGGGGGGTTTAGGACATCTGGACGTCGCCGTTTCGGCGTGGCCATTTGGACGTCAGGCCATTTCGCCGTTACGGCGTCGGCCGTTTCGGCGTCAAGAACACTAATTTTTAGTATGTATGTTAAAACCGCTGTAAGTTTTATTATGAAATAAGTAAAATATTGAAATAAGTGAGGTATTGTATAGGAATGGGATAAATGTTTTAATCTGTTTTTCAAGTACCTATCAAAATTATAATACTAGTGTAATTAATATTAGTATAATTAATATTTTATATTAACATTAGTAAAGTAAAGAAATTGTTCCAAATTTGCAACCCAGAGTAATCTATTGCGATTTCGAACAGGCAGTATTCAAGACAATGGAAGAGTGTTTTCCAGGCGTCACTATAAATGGTTGTTTTTTTTTTCACTTGGCCCAAAATATGAGGAAACAAGTGACTTCTATGGGACATACGAGAGAGTACAATGCTGATCCACAATTCTCTCTAAATTGCAGAACGGCATTTGTTCCTATCGATCATTTAGATCATACCTTTGATGTTTTAGCGGAAGACCTACCTGCCGAACATCAACCACTGTTGGACTGGCTAGAAGATATTGGACACCTTAAAAGGTATTTAATTCACTGTTTTTAACTAAGTTCGTGTATTTTTAGAATAAATAATACTATTTTTATTAACAACTTTGTCTGTTTTTTGCACAAGAGGAAATGCTAGACGACCAGGTTTATTCCACCTAACGATATGGAACCTTTACCAAAGGACTTTGGATCAGACAGACCGGACCAATAACCATGCAGAGGCAGCACATAGAAGACTACAGTTCGAATTGGGAGCAGATCATCCAACCATTTGGAAATGGCTTGCGTCAGGTGCAGAAAGGTCGAGATTTATATTTCAGTCAACTTGTGGCGGGCAATGGCAATCTCCCAACACTGAAGTTAAAAAAATACAGAGATGCAGATGAACGCATTTTACGGCTTGTTCAAAATTTTAAAGTTAACGGGGATATTTTAGAATATCTAAGAGGACTTGCTAATAACTACAACATGTGATTTCGTGAATAAGTTTAATACATTAAATATATATACTTTAGTAATAGTATAAAGACATTTTATTTTAGTCTCTCTTTTATTATTTAATTATAATAAACCTAATTATAATAAATATAACAATTATTTAAAATTTATAAAAATTATATTGTTAAGTTTGCCAAAACTTCCAATGCCGAAATGGCCAACGTCGAAATGGCCAGCGCCGAAATGGCCGACGTCCAAATGGCCATGCCAAAACGGCCACGTCGAATTGGCCACGCCGAAACGTCCCATTCCCTTTAAGGGGGGCTTTGCGGAAACATTACGATTATGATGGTGGGTGAGATGTTCCTCTTCCTCGCCTTATTTACTATTTTAAGGCTATTTTCAAACTAGAAAGAAATGGTTTCTCTCTAGATGTCATACGTCAATGTGAAAACAGTATTTTGAAATAAACCGAGAGAAACAGTCAGTGAGTTCCCACTGGCTTTAAAAATACTGTTTTCACGTTGACGTACTTTTCTCATGAAAATCTTGACAGAAATGAGTACTTCCATAGTATGAAAACAGGTAAGTTGGGTTGCCAGACGGTCGGGATTCATCCCTCCCGACAAAGTCCAAAACTTGCCCTAAACC
This sequence comes from Psylliodes chrysocephalus, assembly GCA_927349885.1. Classification (NCBI taxonomy): domain Eukaryota; kingdom Metazoa; phylum Arthropoda; class Insecta; order Coleoptera; family Chrysomelidae; genus Psylliodes; species Psylliodes chrysocephalus. Next base: position 32,441,729 of record OV651819.1, on the reverse strand, counting down.
GCTTTTCTATAAAAAAATTATTGTTAAATTATTTCTATAGAAAAGAGCGAAATCGTATATGACCTTTGATTTGATAAAAGCTGAGTTAGTAATCAAATTAAACTTTGATGTATTGTTTAAATTTTAAATCATTTCTAAATACTGATAAAGAATCCAAATTAGTGGACTTCAATGTCAAATACATATGACATCGTAAAACTTAAGTTTAAATTAATTATGTACTAAAATAATGTAAACTGTTGATTTAAAAAATATAATAAACATTTTGATATATTGTCCATATATTTTGGTCGACCCAGTCCAGTTAAAATTCACTCGTAAAGGGGAGAATTATAAAGGAAGTATTATTATTACACCCACAGTTAAGAACCGTGGCCTGTCATCGGTTATAGCTAATTGCTAATTTATACGTTATGCCAAGGTACGTTACGTCAGGGCGGTATTCGGTGACGCACGAACGGCACTTGCAACGTAAGGGATTTAATTTAAATAAATAAAGGTGCGTACACTCATTCGGTACGTTACGGCTAAAGATATCGGATATTACATTGACTTTGTCTACAACACAATCCTGTAGAAACAATATCCACGTTTTTTTTTTTACTTAAAAAAAAAGTATAATAAAAAAACGAAAACTGAGTCAATGAGTTTTTTACGCCTTACAATTTTTGTTTTGTTTAGCGATTTTCACGTTTGTATCAATAACCAAAACAAAGTTTACAGACTCACATTTTTATGCTATATGGCTTTTAATTTTAATAAAAAACCGAGATTTTGATCGTTTTATTCAAATTTCGGCCATACCAGCAGAAAGATTAGGTCTAAAACTACAAACAAGTTCATTTTACCTCACGAACCGTATCATTTCATTCTAACCCAAAATCGCAATCTGAAAACAAAAAAAGCGCAAGCATACCCAATTTTTTTTTAAGGCCATCACCATTACTAACCATTAAACAAAAGCCAATCTCTCGATGCAGCGGGAGAAACCAGTTTCGGGACCAAGATATCCAGGAAGATGGCTTGGCAACAACGAGGATCTCAGGTGGTCCGCCGCTTTCTCCCGATATTACACCGTTAGACTTTTATTTGTGGGAACATTTAAAAAATATGGTTTTCCAAGAATCAACAGAAGACATGGCTGATCTTTATAAAATATATGCCAGTGTTGCAGCTATTAATCAACATACAATAGAAGATTTTATATATGATTTAATGAAAATGGTAGGTATCAATTTCGAACACCTTATAAAATCTTAATAAATTGTTCTTGATTAATTGTTGTTTTATTTAAATATTGTTAAACCTATTTTTCTATTTCAAATTTAAAAAAAAAAAAAAAAAATTAATACAATAATACATAATAAGCGAGGTAGATAATATTTTTAAAGCATTGTTTCCAGTAAAGTACAAAATTATGGGTTAGTATGATTTAAAAAGCTGAAAAATGCAACAAGATGTGCTTCATTTGAAATAAAAATTCTCGAGCGCAGCGCCATCTACATATTGACAAATTAAAAAATAATCGACCTTAGAGTTTTTATTGGTACACTCTGTGTATTAAGGTAACGTATTGTTTAGCAAATAAGAGAAGTCTGCAAACGTATAAAGGTGTCGCCCAAGTTCGAAAACGCGCCCCTAAATTCATGATATATCGTTACTACGAACAAAAGGTGTTATCAGCGTAAAAGCGTATAAATACAAGGTTTCGCGATTATGATCGGTGTTCGTATTGTTTGTATCCGATCTATCCAATATCGCGAACGCGAAACAGGTAGGTAGGGAAAATAGTAGTAAACAAATATACTGTGCCACGTTTTAGTTGCCTATTGCTTTTAATGTCTGGTTCGGTTTTTGCATAAAATACGCCCCATGAAGTCGATTGGTTTATTTTGAATTGAATTACAATTTAGGATCAAAATAGCAAGAGTACCCTAAACTTTTAAATGAATATGCTAGGGTCCGATTACAATTAGAAGAACACAGCTACGTCATAACCATTACTTTGAATTTCGAATACATATTATCTATAACTATCAATAAATAAAAAATAAGTAAGTTGTTAGGTATAAAACAATATTTCCTTTATTCCTATAATATTAATATTCCACTAAACCCCCAGTAGGCGGCGATAAGCAATTAATTATTTTGCCAAATGATGACGTAGCTGTGTTCTTCTAATTGTAATCGAACCCTACCACTAATAGACGTTTCTGGAAAAATGTTACGACAGTCAACCTTGCCGAAACAAGTAATGTGATATAAATATGAAATTTTAGTTTTTATATGAATTTTTTATCTAACATCTGTCCACTTGTTTTGCATTACAATTTTATACAGATTCGCGAGTATAGAAAACAAGTATTATACAGGGTTGAAATAAAGTATGGAACCAAGTAAATATCTCTAAATTGAAAAGGACGATATTTATGAAACTTTGCAGGTAAGTACAATGACGCATAACGCATCTGATGCCATATTTTTTGTTACTACTGTACTCCCGGTTTCACCGGAAATACCCTCAACTTTTTTAATTTAAAGGGGACACCCTGTATATTTTTGCAGATTTTAAAAGAATTTGTAAGACACTGTACGAATTCGGAATAACAAGATCTTTTAAAATCTGCAAAAATATACAGGGTGTCCCCTTTAAATTAAAAAAGTTGAGGGTATTTCCGGTGAAACCGGAAGTACAGTAGTAACAAAAAATATGTACTTGCCTGCAAAGTTTCATAAATATCGTCCTTTTCGTTTTAAAGTTATTTACTAGGTTCCATACCCTGTATAAAAACAATAATACAGGGTGTTAGTATATTCGACCGACAACGCACCATCAAAGAGAGCTCTCGTTAATTGAGGAATTTTGACATAGGAACATGAAATCCTAAAAATCTTAGTTAACGAGATACAGCCTGTTAAATATTTTCAATCAAAATTCAAAATTGAGGCGTGCTTACTAGATTAGAATTTAGAAATATTGAGTCCTTACAAGTAATAAAAAATAATATTTATTCCAGTGGCGTACAAAATTACCAATAATCTTGATGGCGCGCCACTGGTAAAAAAAATTAAAAGTAAGTTTGTCAAAATATTACTTTCTTAAAGAGCATATTGGTCCCCAAATTTTAAATTAATATTTAAAGGCGTTTTGAATAATAAAAAAATTAAATCGGAAATCTCTTATCAACTATATAACGAAAAAGTAGGTCATTGAGTTAGACTGAACGAATATATTTTCATATTCATTCTAGTAAAAATACTGTACGGATATGAAATCCACCAATCACAGCTTATATTTGGTCATTAGGCTACTATTATTTATTCAAATTTTAAATAAGCATCAATTAAATAATTACCATTGAGTAATTCTTGTGAAGATTCATAGTGGCATTCGACAAGATATTCGTCTATATATACAAATAAATCGTAAATTTTAATGAAACTATCTAAAATTAATTTAATAATGATTAAAACTAAAAAAAATCAGGGGTCTCTATAAAGTTGCTATTCGATCTAGGATTAAAGACTAATTAAATAAATACATTTTTTTAAAGTTTATTTTATAAATTCGTAAAAGTCATAAATTATTTTATGGTGATAACGTAAATAATTTGTACAATGTGTGTGTTAGTGGATCGTAGAAAAAATATACTGTACAACTCGAGTAAATTGTCCGTATCGCACTCAGACGATTGATTTCACACGTAATTACTTGTGAGTATTTTTATTAACAGCAGTTTGTGCAACAAGAGTAGATATGATGGCCATTTCAACACAAAAACGAAAAAGGGATAAAGTTAACTCAAAAGTTGAATTTTTACTCCAGTCCAAATTGTAAAAATAAATAAAATTAAAATTGTTAATTGTTTTTAAAGTTATGTTAAAAGATTTATGTTTTTCAGGTTATTCTTTTTAATGCTTTGTTGTGTACGTTCGTTTTTTATTTAATAAATGTTTTGTTGAAAATTCCACACCTTTAATTTTGAACCAATCAAAATACGTGTTTTTGACAGATCACCATGGCAACGGAGGTATTTTAGTGGAATTTTTTTTCTCGTGGGGTACCCAACAGCGAATTATACTGGACATTTTTTGACGTTTACAATAACAGACCATTTTTGACAGACTGGTTTTTATTTGTTCACATAATAGGTTTAGTTTTGATACATTTTAGTTACAATGCTAAGGTGTTTTCCATATTCTTCGGCCACTTCTTTTCTTCTTAATGGCGAAAATGCAGGACTTTGGATGCTTTGAATTATGTGTCTATGTCTAATAAAATATATATAATATTTAGACACTAATTTATTCACCTTTTTCCCATTCAGCACTTTGAATTTTGCGTAGTTTAGGTGCAAATATTCGTGGACAATTCGGAACAAATTTTCGTTTTTCAAGTTGGAACCACAATCCTCTATTAATCCGAGTAAGTAAGTCATGGTGCAATGATTGATCATTACATCAGACAATTTCACGCATATTTTGCATAGCGTATGATTTTCAAATCGATTCATTTTTAAACAAATAGGTAATTTTGTTGGTTTTACTTGCTGTGCAATATTCTTTATCGCAACAAAACGCGAGTTATTTAATGTTTTGAACTGTCAAAATACAATGATCACAGCCTCCTACGATTGATGCTTGCTGACGCTGGTTATGAATTTCATACCATTTTAAAGAGCTCATAACGCATGTTAATAAAAACGCAGAAAAACAATTTTCTACCACTTGTAGTTATTCAAAACTTACGTAAAATTAAAGAATATACTATTTTCTATTTTCAAATGGTATTCCCATGCAACTACAATAAGTAGAAATAAACATTTTTTTACGTCGGGCCGCTTGACAACTTCAAAACTGAAATTATATTCGAGGTTAGGGTCTCACTTAGTTACCATGACAACTCAACAATCAAGGCGACAACACCTTTTATGTTTCACTGGTGACTTGGAGAAAATAATTTGCATTGTTGAGAAACGAAAAATAAATTTTAAAAATATTTAATTTTCAACCATAATTCGGCGTGGAATTTTCTTACCGAATACCACGCGAGGTCAAATTAATATCAGGAAATAATTTGACCTCTAGTGGTATTACTAGTGAAAATATGTACATGCTTGTATTTCTGGTATAAAACCGATTTTGTTAACAGGAGGGAACTTTTTTCATAAAAGTGGGAATTTTTAAGGTAAATGGAGGAAAAAAGCCTTTCTCAAGCTTGGCAATACTGTGGCCATATCGCAAGAAGACGAAATTTGAGTACGACGGCGTAGTCGTAGTGCTCAAATGTCTGAGTGCGATACGGACAATACACTCGAGTTGTACAGTTTATATTTTCTACGAACCACTAACGAAAATCTACAAATTTTAAAAGTTAATTTAGGTTATTAAGATAGGCTTAGCAACTCAGTACGCTACCATCAGCTCTAACACGAACTTTTTAGTTTTAACACTCATAATTAAATTGATTTTACATGGTTTTATTAAAATTTATGTTTTTTTTTAATACATATGTAGACGAATATCTTGTGATATGCTATTATTTATCGATTCTTCAAAAACACACTAATTTTTAATTATTATACTCGTATTTAATCTCAATAACTAAAAAATATACCAACAATTAGTTTAACAGAATTATCACTTATTTAAAATTTTAAAAAATATTAGTAGCCTGGTAACTAATTTTTAACTGTGTTTGGTGGATTTCATTTCCGTGCAGTGTTTTTACCAAGTAGAATGGATATGCAGTATATTCGTTCAGTTAGACGAAATATTCTACTTTTTCGTTATGTAGTCTGTGCACAAAATATATAATATCCATGTGGAGTCAGAGTCCATGTTTAGTCAGAATTAGAATCTAATTCTAGTTTTAACTAGCTAAACCTAGAATTGACTAACGGTGGTAGTTAAAACTAGTTTTTTCACATTAAATTTTATTTTCGACTTTGAGGGTGCACAACTCTTTGAGGGATTAAGAGGTAGATTTTTCAAAACGAACCATTCACTGACCAAATGAGGTTTTCATATAGTAGTTGAGAATTATTAACATGAAATATTTTCATGTCAACTGCACATAACAAAGACCTAGACATTGATAAAAAATATATGTAGAACAGGACCAAGATTTGTGTCTGAGAAACTCCAGAAGTTGCAACATATTAAGATACTTGCGACCAGTCAATGGCCACGAGATTCAACAAATTGTTTCTAAGTGAAGTGGCAGTTACAAAATTATCTACAAAATGCTCAGCTTTCACCATTGAGTATTGAATTATATTCATGGTTGTTGGAATCGCCTCTGGCATTGAATTACGTTTTATAACTTAATTACTTTTTATCTAGATTATCGCATACTGTAAAACAGTAATTATTATAGATACTTCTTATCATCACAGTAAAATATGTGACTAAATTTATTCAGTATAAATTAAATTTGGTTAAAAAAAATGTAATAAATTCGTTCTTTCTTTATTGAAACATGTAATGTAAGCATTTATTCAAATAAAAATAAAAAAATAAGTTATTAATGATAATATAATGATTATTTACTAAATGCATTTTATAAAATGTATACTAACAAAAGCGCCTGAAGTAAATTAAACAAGAGAGTAATCCGTACAAATCTAATGTTGCGCACGGGACATCTCTTGTTTATTTACATCCGGCATGTGAAATGAAAATAAAAAAATATATGTTTAAAAAAATAGTTATAAAAAAACAAATAATATAACATAAGCAAACCACAACAATAGAGACTAACATGAAAATGAAAAATGTTATTTATTTATTAATTCGCTATATATTATGCCACTAAGACAGTAAGAACTTTTTAAATTATATTTTGATGAATGATATAATTTAATATTTAATAATTGAAATTTTCTAATAATACGTCTCACTATCTAGTTATGAACCTTTTACTTAAATAATTTTTTTCTATATTATGTTTTAAAGATATCGGGTTAGAATATTGAATATTCTTGGCTCTAATATTCAGGGTGATTCATTTAACACGTTATCGACTCTAAATTAAGACGAATAAAGACGTCATTGTTGTGACCGTATATTAAAGTCAAAATATAAATTTTCACACGTTAGTTCGGCTGAATTACGGTATATTAAGTTTAGGCATAATACAATAGTTTTAAGTATACTATTTTGACTAAATGCCAAATATTTATTGCATTTTAGACAAATTATCATCGTCGTTTGCGATGATGGATTGACTATAGAAATTGTGTCAAGAGTATTTTTTTAATTAGTCTAATTAAAATTTGTAGATACAAATTATTCGAATCTATGTGCATAATAGTATAATTAATGGTCTCAGCTTGCGCTAGAGTTCTAAATACTCTGTGTAGTGTATACGAAGGAAGCGTTTTATTTCTGAAAATATTCATTTTATTTTGTTTGAAACAAACTTTGTTCATCTTACTACTGGTACAATGGTCCAGTTACCTACATTTTAAGCTATTATGGGCTAGAATAATATCCCAAATCATAATTCTACAAAATTTCAAAGGCTATTCATAATTTATTAAACCATTTACAATAATACGCGAAATTGTTATTAGCTTATTAAAATAGTTTTTTCTAATTTTGACATATAAAGTGACCTTTTTTTGTAATCGTTAAAATGATTTACTTTACGCAACCAGTGCATAATGTTGAACATTATGAAACTAATTACGAAAAAATAATTATATCACTAGTTGCGAAAAGAAAAATAACCATTTTGGTTTTAAAATAATATATACATTATTATTGAAAGTTTATATTAAAGATGGGCAATGTCACTAGTTGCGAAAAGAAAAATAAACCTCTTTGGTTTTAAAATCAATATATACATTATTATTAAAAGTTTATATCAAACATGGGCAGGTTGACTTATAAAAATAGAATTTGGTTAAACTTACAACCCAGTATTAATGTTATTTTAGTCCTTATTTTCCGTTCTAAATTAAAACACAATTCCCGACAAAATAACCCACTTTCTTGAAATCTAAATAACTTTAACAAGCAATATAAACACACTTTAATAAGACGTGGAGAATAAACGAATATGATTTTCTATTTGTGCAACTAACAATGCAAGAAAGTAATATTGGTTGCCTAGATGTCAGTATTTTTTTAGCAAAACACAATTTTATAAATAATCTAGTCAAAATTAGAAAAAATATTGCATGTAACACATTACGAAATGCCGTTTTATGTAACTCATTCATGTTGTGGGACCTCGCTCTGCTCGTTCTGCAAATATTCACTCGTTACATAAAATAAGGCATTTCGTAACTGGTTTCATAAATAGCTATTATACGTCAATGTATCGCGTTCACTTCAGTTAGCTCCGTGGCAAAACTGTCAAATCCTGTGTATAATTAATGATAATAAATAATATTTTTTATTTATTTACATCAATGATTACAATTCACAACATAAAATTAACTTTTTAATTGAGTCATTAGTACAACCAAAGAAACAAATCTCACAAAGCCAATGCTGTTCCTTACACATTAAGTGCATCTTTCTAACATCTTTATACAGTGTGTCCACTTAAGTTGGCAGCATATAAAAAAAAAATATTAACTTTACGAAAAAAAAAAAGATATTCTTCATAAAAATAATATGAATTTTGGTGGAGAATAAAGTACCTTCATTTTTGACAAACCTCGTATATGATTGATAAAATATGGTATCAGTTGATTGGGTTTTAGGTAATCAAGAACTTTTTATGAATAATTTTTTTCCCTAAAATTAATATTAAAAAATGTATTCTTCATAAAAAATTGTGCATGGTCTAAAATCTAAACTACAACCATCAGATATCAAATTTTATGAGTCATATAAGAGGTATGTCAAAGATAAACATACTTTACTCTCCAGCAAAATTCATATTATTTGACATATCTCGTATACTATTGTAATTTTAGGTTTCGGAACATGCAGAACTTTTTAAAAAGAATAACTTTTTCTTGTAAAGTTAATAATAAAAAAGTTTCCCATATGCTGTGAACATCTTTCCTTGGTATAGTTAATTAACAGGATTTAAATTGTTTCTTAAAATAAAATAGACAATAAGAAAGTTTCTTTGGTAAGAAATTTATAAATCCCAAAAACAAAAGACCTTTATGAGCTACTAGCTGTTTTTAGTACAAAAAAATTCATGACTGCCTAAAAAAAGACCGCGATAATATGTTATTTTACTGTTCACGGTATGTTTTTGATAGTATCATAGATTAATGTTAATTAGACTATTCTAATGTTTAAATATATTAATCTAATTGATAATCTTATTTTATACCACATTTCTGGTACGGCTCTCATCTGCTAATATCACCAGATTGCACGCAGTACTTATTTTTATTTATTTATTTTTAATTATTTTTATTTATTTTTATTTTTCCCTTTCCTTAAAATGTGAAAATCCAAAAACCATGAAACAAATCATTATTTATTTTTGATCAGTAGCAGTATTTCAAATTTTCATGTTTTTAACTTTAAGGAACAAAAAAAAAATATACGTATTTTCAAACAAATTTTCACCCCCCGTTTCCCCCCTTAAAATGTGAAAATGCAAAAAAACCCTAAAAGACTTCATTATTTATTTATGATGAGAACCTACAATTCCAATTTTCAAGTTCCCACCTTTAAAAAAAATCGATACTTTCATCCCTGGTTCCCTCCCCCCTTAAAATGTAAAAATCCAAAAACCCTGAAACACGTAATTATTAATTTGTACTCACTAGCTGCAATTCCAAGTTTCATGTTTTTAACTTCAAAAAAATCGATAGTCCCTTACAAACTTTCACCCCCCGTTTTCCCCTCTTAAAATGTGAAAATCCAAAAACCCTGAAACACGTCTTTATTTATGTTTAGTAGCTGTAATTTAAATTTTCATGTTTCTAACTTTAAAGAACAAAGAGTTTCATTAAAAGCTTCCTCCCCCCTTTAAAGTTAAAATTTCCAAAAATCCTTTCTTAGCGGATGCTTACGTTATAAAATGTTCCAAATTTCAGCTTTAGTAGTTTTGGCTGTACGTTGATAGGTAAGTTAGTCAGGACAAACAATTTTATATACGGTGAGCACCATAAGTCTTACCCCCCCCTATCTAACTCGTTACTGGAGTCTTGCTAGGAAAATCGCTGAGACACGTCGATTTTTGATTTCTACAATGTACATTTTTGTATGAATAGTTTACCCTTAATTTCATCCCTTACTGGAGGGGAGCACCCCTTTCTAAAAATTTAAATGGCATGGGGTGGTGAGTGATAGCTTATTTGAAAGAGGGTTTTATTCTCTATTTAACCGTGTAAAAATTTTTGAAATTTGCTTCATTAATTCTCGACTAATTGTTGTTTCAGAATAACGGAAATTAACGTAGCGCACTCATCCTTAGAATTAAAATTCGGCCCTGCATGATTTCGGTTTTGGTTCAGACGTGAAGTAAGACTTTTTGCCATTAGAAGGTCACTGTTTAGTTGCTTTCCTATTTTGTGAGGATTTGTTATTTTTAAACATTAATAAATCAACACGTAATGAAGCAAATTTCAAAATTTTTTGCATGGTTGAATAGAGAATAAAACCCCCTTTCAAATGAGCTATCACTCGCCACCCCATGCCATTTAAATTTTTCGAAAGGGTTGCTCCCCTCCAGTAAGGGATGAAATTAAGGGTAAACTAATCATACAAAAATGTACACTGTAGAAATCAAAAATCGACCTGTCTCGGCGATGTTCCTAACTAGATTCCAGTAACGAGTTAGTTAGGGGGGGTAAGACTTATGATGCTCACTGTAATAGATAGATTGTATTTTTGACAATAGCACTGATTTTTCAGAATCCTTACTTCTAGTTTCATGACAATGACATATTATGTGTATATTTTTCTTTAGGTAATAAACATACATACTTGTGTTTTACTTTTCTAAACCATAATTTTTAATAACTTTTAGAATACTCCTAGCTTTATTAGATGAATATAGCTCCTCCCCATTCTACAATTCCTTAGGAGAGGCGAGAATTATCCAATGCATAATACACTATTTTTTATTAAAAATTTAATTTTACCTAGTAAGGGTTTTTGTAACGAAGATAGTTTTCAATAATTCCTAAACACTTTTTACTTAACATGATTATTGATTTCTAGCTTGTTGTAATTAGGAAGTTTATTTTTATAGCTTGTTATAAGTAGGTACATAGTTTTCGAAGTTTGTAAGCAATTTGTAATTAAACCAATCTATAATATTACTTAAATATTTTTCAATTCTTTGTTTCAGATCATTCCAGGTATTTGCAGTACAAAAGATGACTATCATCAGCAAAGCTTGTTATTTCTCCAGAAGTTGTAAGCGTAAGTAGATTATTAATGTATATTGCAAATAGAATGGGACCAAGAACTGTCCCTTGTGGAACGCCAAATTGAATAATCCTTTCCGAGCTTATATTTTCAATATATGAAGTAAGAGAACTGCGAAAGTACTGTCTGCCTTCTACACATTTTTTTTCAATTAGAGGCTTAGTTTAAAAGCGTTTTTCCGTGAAATACCGAACATTTCACAGTGTTTGACCTTCCATAGGGCCGTTATTGTAGTTTGTATGTAGATAATCGTAAGCTGAACAATTTTTGTTTAAAACTTTTTTTGGAAAAAATGCGTATTTCCCGAAAAAAAAATGCTATTTTACAGTGTAATTTATTTTCAACCATAATGAAGCAATCAATTTCGTTTTCCGGATCATGATATTCGTAATCTACGCAAAAAATACACCTGCTCGACTTTACCGCTTTTTTAATAGCGTCTAATAAAGAACATTTCGTTGAAATAATATAGCGAATAATTTAGTTAAATCAAAGACATTAAGAATTTCGTTATACATAATATAAATGTACGATTAATAACAACACAAACCCATTGGGATCCATGTGAAAAGCGACACAACAGGCTGGACTTCAAAAAAACCCAGACCAAAACCAGTAACCTACAACCAGTGAACCATAAACCAAAATGAAAAAAGTTTTGGATAAATGTCAGCAATTTTTTTTACCAATGATAGTATTTAAAAAAGAAAGTGTTCTATAGTTGAATCCGGAATTAATAGGTAGTAATAAAATGTGCGAAGAACAATCTCATCTGTCATTGTGCCAAAGTTTGGTTGAGATTTCAGAGGTTACGATACAAGAGAATTTTTTTCATTTGTAGGTATACAGTATGTTAAGTTTCATATAATTACGCCAGAAGAACGGTATAGAATAAGCGATGCCATTGATTAGACAGAGGTAAAACAGTGAGCGCCTGCCCACTGTGGTAGAGGTGTACCCACCTGTCCAATCACGACAGGCGGGCAGCCGATTTTCGAGAATATTTCTTTATTTCGCTCAAGTGCAAATATTATAAAGCGTCTCATCTTTATTTCGAAGGATCCATGGGTTGACATAGTATATATCTTCAACAATTCCTAATAATTTTTTATTACTGTCTATTCTATCCAGATTCAACTATACCTGGCTAGAATTATTTTGGAATGAAATTTCTAAAATTGCAATAAACGATCACATTAGAGACATTTTGCGGACATTAATCGTTGACTTTTATGTAAAAAAGCCGGGCGAGCCGGACTTACCTTATTCGTGGACGACGATGTGTGATAATTGCGAGACCTGGGAGTCTTCTCGTCCAAGATGGGCTTGACTGGGGTTTTGGTCGTTTGGCCTGTGGAACCGATAGTGGGGTCGGCGTTCTTAGTCACCTCCAGACTTTCCGGCACGGTCTGAAGGGTGGAGCGCATAGCTGCCGACATCGTCCCCACTCACACTATCGCGGTGGCCACTTCACATTACCTGAAACAACAAAACAAATGTTAAACATATATAACTCACATAATTACTGTAAATAACAATCATTTTCTTTGAAATTCTATCAATTTAGGAAGGTTACATTAACTTTTGTTCTCCGCATTGTTCAAAACTTAATAGATTTGGTACTAAACGGAACGCGACTTGTCCACTCAGCGGAACCCAGCTGTCAAAGGCTGTTCATCAGACAGTCGAGACTTGTGCGTTACCTTTGAACATTGTAAATTGTTGTAGTTGCTTTTGTAATTTAATTTAGTGGTAACAATTGGCGCCCAACGCCGTGAGGCGACGAAAATAAAAACTAATACAAGGAAAATAAAGAACTGCTACAAATAATATAACCTATAAATACAACTAATATTTTTAGAAACAAATCCTGCAAGTCAGACAAAACATGACCGAATCAAAATAAAAATGAAACTGAACTTCTCAACCAAGAAAAGGTTCAAAATACTAAATACAAAGTCTGCAAATAAAACTAATACCAACATATATGCAAAGTATACCAAATATCTATACAAAGACTAAAGTCGTTAGGGCGAAATCAGATCGTAACATGTTTTACATAAAATATATAGTGCTACTCAAAAGTCCGTCTAGTGACTCAGATGCACTACATACCTTCCTTCTTAACTCCCCGCGACACATGCGTCATATACACTATTACCTTTAGATATTTAGATAGACATTGTCATTATATTTTATTTTCCACAGCGGATGGCTTCTTGGCGTCTCTTGGGATTCTAACCAATCGCCTGTAAGGATACGTCCACATTATTCTATTGGCAATTTGTCTTATGACATTTCTATAACTGCGGCTTAGATTTTAATTCAAATATTTTTTGTTTTGTATTTTAATTTAAATATATTTTGTTCTTCAACAATTATAGATAAGCATTCAAGTACCATTTCGAATAGTAACTTCAAAATGTGATCCAAATGTGTCAACGGAAACTGCCCTATGTTATTCAACAATTAGTTGTTTTAAAACGTCAATTCTGTTAGGACCTCTATTTGTGTGAGATCCGTAACTTAGACAGACTTTTTACTAAAATTACTACAACAGGGAACAGTTATACTTAGTAAATTTTGGTTTGCTTATGAAAATCGATAAGGAGGTAATTAATAATTTTGTTGTCCTGATTTAACCAATAAGGCATACATAAGGGATATTTAAGGGTGATTAAAATTTCAAGTAAATCAGTGAATTATACAGACTTTCTGTCTTAACTTTAGGATTGTTACAGTTGAAAAATATATGAGGCCTGCTTTCACATTATCACAATTGCTGAGTTGACAATAATTAATTTAACCAAATGGTAGGGACATCTTCCGAATAATGATTCCTGAAGGTGAATTATTTAATTATTTCAATTCAGTGAACAAATGTTTGAAAACCTAAAGAGCAAAATGCAAACTCTTATCATTTTAATGTGTAAAATCTCAATATTCATAAGAAGCGTATAATCGAAAAATAATTTAAACAGCAGTTATGAACCAAACGGTATTCTATAGCCATACATTCGTATCTTGTTATTTATTATTAAAAGCGAGTAGACACACGCCAATTCACACACACTCACGCACACCGTGGCATATCTAATTTATCAAAGGTTCGTTCGTTGTTCGATCTGAACAACACTGACACAGACAACTCTCAAATCGGCTTCCGAACGCCGGGGGTCAGTATCAAGTTTTTTTAAGCCAAATAAATTTGGAAGGCTCGTAGGCCACTTCATAGATCATTTTTACAAAACGTAACAATTCACCAGAAACTGAAAATCTGTAATCCTGTATTTGGAGAATAACATTTCTAGATTATATTTAATAAAATACTAATATTAATTAATCTCCAGGGATTAAAAATTTACTTTATCACTTAATATCACTTTTACTCACTAGGAATTTTTTATCCCTTGACGAATTGTGGCGGCTTTTTCACTTGCTGGCACGCGTCACGCCAAAGTACGAAAATGCCACGCTTTTTACCTAAATGCCACGCATTTCACTCAAATGCCACGCTTTTTAAATCCAAAGTAACATATAGAAAAAAAAAAACTACGAAGAAATTTTGGAGCAAATGAGGAGAATACGAAATTTTGAGCAATAAAAAAAGCTTGGATTTATCTGTATTGTGTCAATCGTCTTGTTATTTCCGATAAAATCAATAATTATCTAAAAACCCAAGATGTCTTTAAGGGTGCTGATATCTCTATAAAGGAGCCCCCAACAAATGAAACCTAAAATAAGTGCTTCATGTTAGGTATAGATTTTGACTTCAAAGATGAAATCTATAAGCCTTCCACTTGGGCTAAATCTGTTGCGCATAAAAGGTTCGACTTTAGGAAATACAATCAATATGACAAGACGGAATGAGGATTTTTAAGAAATCCCCACCTACCTCAGATCGCAAGAAAAAAACCAATGAGAGAGAAAATTAATCGTATGACAACGAGACTCATTCAAAAAGCAAACAAGACCACAAAAATACCTCAATCGGACCAGTTGCCAAATTAAAAGTTATGCACTTAAATATTCAAGGTGTCTCCAACAAAGGGCCACAGATAGAAGTCCTACTGAACTTAAACCCGGCTGATGTCGTCTGTTTCTCAGAACACTGGCTTACAAGCGATGAATTGAAACACATGAGTTTGAATGGTTACACTCGTAAATTCAATCTGCAGAAAATAATCTGTACGGGGAGGGGTATGTATGTTAGCCAAAAATGAAATTTTCTTTAAACCACTCAAGTATAACGATTGTTTAGAAAAAAAATTTGAAGTAACACTAGCTTCTCTTGATTTGACGAAGGATAGGTTACTATATATCATCACAGTCTACAGAACACCTAATACAAATACTGATATTTTTATCGATAAAATGTATGATCTGATGTGTAGAATTTACAAAACTAATTGTTACTACATTTTATGTGGAGATTTAAACGTTAACTTCTTACTAAACAATACAGAATCAAAAAAAAATAGTAAACATGTTTAAAGAATTTGACATGCACAATTACATTGACAAACCTATACGTATAAATAACAGCATTGATGCTATATTCTCAAATATAACTGCTGTCTCTACTGTTGTGAGCGAAACACATCTATCAGATCATACATTTCAAATGTGCGAGTTCAAAATAGATATTGCAAAAGCAAGCACCAAACAGATGTATGGACGGGTTTATTCTGATGCAAACTTGAATACATTCAGAGATCTGCTACTGCACGAATCTTGTGAAAAAATTTACAATCCAATCACTGATATTAACAATGCTTTTAATCAGTTCTATTCTATTTTTAATTTTCACTATTTAAATGCTTTTCCACTGGTAAAAATAAACACTAAAACAAAAACAAAGCCGTGGATTATCAACGAAATTAAAGCTTTGTGATTTATCTAAATTAGCAAACTCAACAAACAATGAAATTATTAAAAATAGATATAAAGACTTAAAAATAATATATATAAATACAGTAAAGAATCAAAAATTAGAATATAACAATAGTATCAAAAACTCTAAAAGTGTCAGTATAGAAAGCTGGAAAATTATCAATGAAACAAGAAATAATACTAATAATAATAGAAACCATACTCCAAAAATTTTAATTGATAAAAAAGTTGTCACTGACAAAAATATATTATGTAATCACTTTAATGATTTTTTTTCTGGATAATAAAGTACAGAAACCAGTCACACATGTGTTGAATCTATATCCTCATTCAATTTTCTCTTTCTTTCTTTCTTACTCCAACCACACCTTATGAGATAGAGGAAATCATATCTAAAACAACTAAAAAACAACACCAGGGAATGATAGAGTTCATGGGAAAGCTCTAAAAGCAGTAAGTGACATTATACCATATTCACTTTCACACATAATTAATAAGTCTTTTTGTATGGGCATCTATCCGAATGTACTGAAAATATCAAAGTCAATACCCATATTTAAGAATAAAGGGTCCGTAAACGAGGTTAGCAACTACAGAAATATTAGTCTACAGTCGCAATTTGCTAAAATCATTGACTATAGCTACAATATGAGATTAACCAACTTTTTAGAACAGAAGGGACTAATACCCAACTGGCAACATGGCTTTAGACAAAAAAGATCAACAGAAACTGCAATAAGTAAACTCTGCAATGTCTATAATCACCTAAATGATAAAAAAATATCCACTAGCTCTTTATTTCGATCTTAGTAGAGCATTTGACACTTTAGATCATGATCTCTTAGAAAAGCTGTATTGCATAGGCGTTCGAGGTGTCACGAATGACTGGGCTTTATCCTATCTGCGGGGAAGATCTGATTGTAGCTATAGAAGATGCTAAATCCGCTCTCGGGCTAATAACAGAAGGAGTTCCCCAGGGCTCAGTTTTACCCCCACTATTTTTCATCTTGTTTATGAGCGACTTAGAATACTCATGTCCAACATCTAGAGTAACTACCGTTGGTTATGCTGATGACACTAATCAACTTATTGCTGAAATCAATCTTTGAAGAGGTGATTTTTATTTTTTTGAGAATCCCCCCAGAAAAATGACATATTTTATTAACGTGATCTCCAGTCGTCACCGTTGTCCCGCTTTTCCCTTTCGTAAATCTGGCAACCCTATCTACAACAAATTCCATACGTATGATCAAAAATAATTATAATAAAGAGTTACAGTTCATCTTCATTTTAAAAGTGGTTTTGGTATGCTTAATAGTTACTTAATACAGATAATATAATCTCTTTTATTCTAAACTTTATTTCCTTAAAAATTATTCCATCACTAGTCAGGCTTGCCAGCCTCATAACCATAACTCACCACTAGTTTGGTCAAATAACTAGGTAATAATTTTGTTATGCATGTTATAAAATCTTCGATGTGTGTAAAAGTTGCATATGATATAAATGGGATTTAAAATGAAATCAAAAATCATATTCATGCTCGTGAAATAATTAATATCACACATCTTTACATATTTACCACATTTGGTCCTATTTGAACCCTGAGGTGGACAAGACCAACACAAACAATAATGAACTTACGTACTGACAAAGGACAACTCTGTTTTTTTGGACGAATTTTCATGAAAGACGACACGAAGCCAAATAAAATTACAACATTCACCACTATTGACACTCCCAAAACATATCTTGATAATGTCGATGACAAGGAATCAAGCAGCTAACATCAGCAGGTTCAACTACCAGCAATAGGACGGCAGTGATGAGAGCTTATAATGTTTTTATTAGGCATAGAATATTGAATAAACATTTTTATACGAATAATGGTTCTCTTTTATCTGGCCTACAATCAATGAGATGGATCCCAAACTTCCGAGAATTTAGCGTTATAGAGAAGGAAAGACGACCGCGGACAAGACTATTGCCTAAGGGAATTACTGCTCTCGACTCGATGGATATGGAAGAAGTTTTGGCTTGTCTGTTTGGGTCTCAAAAGGAAGTGTTCGGTCAATTATATAGCAAAACTTCAACCATTCTAAAAGACAACAAAATAAAAAAGGGTGAAAGATATCCAAAAAGGTAATGGAAAATGAATTCTGCTTATTTTTTCCACCAGCTTGCTATATTGTTAGCTGCTGTGACGTTTTAAGTTATTAAAATAGCAGTAGTTATTGTAACTAACTATTATAACTATTATAACTATTATAACTATTATAACTATTATAACTAACTATTATAACTATTATAACTATTATAACTATTATAACTATTATAACTATAACTATTATAACTATTATAACTATTATAACTATTATAACTATTATAACTATTATAACTATTATAACTATTATAACTATTATAACTATTACTATTATAACTATTATAACTATTATAACTATTATAACTATTATAACTATTATAACTATTATAACTATTATAACTATTATAACTATTATAACTATTATAACTATTATAACTATTATAAACTATTATAACTATTATAACTATTATAACTATTATAACTATTATAACTATTATAACTATTATAACTATTATAACTATTATAACTATTATAACTATTATAACTATTATAACTATTACAACTATTACAACTATTATAACTATTATAACTATTATAACTATTATAACTATTATAACTATTATAACTATTATAACTATTATAACTATTATAACTATTATAACTATTATAACTATTATAACTATTATAACTATTATAACTATTATAACTATTATAACTATTATAACTATTATAACTATTATAACTATTATAACTATTATAACTATTATAACTATTATAACTATTATAACTATTATAACTATTATAACTATTATAACTATTATAACTATTATAACTATTATAACTATTATAACTATTATAACTATTATAACTATTATAACTATTATAACTATTATAACTATTATAACTATTATAACTATTATAACTATTATAACTATTATAACTATTATAACTATTATAACTATTATAACTATTATAACTATTATAACTATTATAACTATTATAACTATTATAACTATTATAACTATTATAACTATTATAACTATTATAACTATTATAACTATTATAACTATTATAACTATTATAACTATTATAACTATTATAACTATTATAACTATTATAACTATTATAACTATTATAACTATTATAACTATTATAACTATTATAACTATTATAACTATTATAACTATTATAACTATTATAACTATTATAACTATTATAACTATTATAACTATTATAACTATTATAACTATTATAACTATTATAACTATTATAACTATTATAACTATTATAACTATTATAACTATTATAACTATTATAACTATTATAACTATTATAACTATTATAACTATTATAACTATTATAACTATTATAACTATTATAACTATTATAACTATTATAACTATTATAACTATTATAACTATTATAACTATTACAACTATTATAACTATTATAACTATTATAACTATTATAACTATTATAACTATTATAACTATTATAACTATTATAACTATTATAACTATTATAACTATTATAACTATTATAACTATTATAACTATTATAACTATTATAACTATTATAACTATTATAACTATTATAACTATTATAACTATTATAACTATTATAACTATTATAACTATTATAACTATTATAACTATTATAACTATTATAACTATTATAACTATTATAACTATTATAACTATTATAACTATTATAACTATTATAACTATTATAACTATTATAACTATTATAACTATTATAACTATTATAACTATTATAACTATTATAACTATTATAACTATTATAACTATTATAACTATTATAACTATTATAACTATTATAACTATTATAACTATTATAACTATTATAACTATTATAACTATTATAACTATTATAACTATTATAACTAACTATTATAACTATTATAACTATTATAACTATTATAACTATTATAACTATTATAACTATTATAACTATTATAACTATTATAACTATTATAACTATTATAACTATTATAACTATTATAACTATTATAACTATTATAACTATTATAACTATTATAACTATTATAACTATTATAACTATTATAACTATTATAACTATTATAACTATTATAACTATTATAACTATTATAACTATTATAACTATTATAACTATTATAACTATTATAACTATTATAACTATTATAACTATTATAACTATTATAACTATTATAACTATTATAACTATTATAACTATTATAACTATTATAACTATTATAACTATTATAACTATTATAACTATTATAACTATTATAACTATTATAACTATTATAACTATTATAACTATTATAACTATTATAACTATTATAACTATTATAACTATTATAACTATTATAACTATTATAACTATTATAACTATTATAACTATTATAACTATTATAACTATTATAACTATTATAACTATTATAACTATTATAACTATTATAACTATTATAACTATTATAACTATTATAACTATTATAACTATTATAACTATTATAACTATTATAACTATTATAACTATTATAACTATTATAACTATTATAACTATTATAACTATTATAACTATTATAACTATTATAACTATTATAACTATTATAACTATTATAACTATTATAACTATTATAACTATTATAACTATTATAACTATTATAACTATTATAACTATTATAACTATTATAACTATTATAACTATTATAACTATTATAACTATTATAACTATTATAACTATTATAACTATTATAACTATTATAACTATTATAACTATTATAACTATTATAACTATTATAACTATTACAACTATTACAACTATTACAACTATTACAACTATTATAACTATTATAACTATTATAACTATTATAACTATTATAACTATTATAACTATTATAACTATTATAACTATTATAACTATTATAACTATTATAACTATTATAACTATTATAACTATTATAACTATTATAACTATTATAACTATTATAACTATTATAACTATTATAACTATTATAACTATTATAACTATTATAACTATTATAACTATTATAACTATTATAACTATTATAACTATTATAACTATTATAACTATTATAACTATTATAACTATTATAACTATTATAACTATTATAACTATTATAACTATTATAACTATTATAACTATTATAACTATTATAACTATTATAACTATTATAACTATTATAACTATTATAACTATTATAACTATTATAACTATTATAACTATTATAACTATTATAACTATTATAACTATTATAACTATTATAACTATTATAACTATTATAACTATTATAACTATTATAACTATTATAACTATTATAACTATTATAACTATTATAACTATTATAACTATTATAACTATTATAACTATTATAACTATTATAACTATTATAACTATTATAATTATTATAATTATTATAACTATAATAATTAATAATTAATAATTAATAATTAATAATTAATAATTAATAATTAATAATTAATAATTAATAATTAATAATTAATAATTAATAATTAATAATTAATAATTAATAATTAATAATTAATAATTAATAATTAATAATTAATAATTAATAATTAATAATTAATAATTAATAATTAATAATTAATAATTAATAATTAATAATTAATAATTAATAATTAATAATTAATAATTAATAATTAATAATTAATAATTAATAATTAATAATTAATAATTAATAATTAATAATTAATAATTAATAATTAATAATTAATAATTAATAATTAATAATTAATAATTAATAATTAATAATTAATAATTAATAATTAATAATTAATAATTAATAATTAATAATTAATAATTAATAATATAATTAATAATTAATAATTAATAATAATTGACAATTATTAATTAATAATTAAGGTAACTTTCCACTGTTTACATAACCATTATCTGTTAAAAAAATAAAGTAATTATAAATCTCGAATATTCCAATTGTTTATATATAGTATTTTATAATAAGAAGCCCATTACACCTGAATTTATGTATAATCACTGTAATGTACCAAACGGCATTTCCGGGAATAAAGTGGCTATCTACCTACCTATAGCACCATCCTAACTGTTTAATCAATCCAGCCTGTTCAAGGTGTCTTTCACTAGAGCAAAGTCATTGACTTATATATATTTTGTAATTCGCGGTATAATAATTATTTGTAATTATGTGCCTGAGCTAAATAACTATACGGCAGAATTTGTCATTGGCGCACCACACATTAAATTATCAATAGATAATTTGTCGGTCTTTTAGATATACCGAATATTACCCAATCCCAAATGTAGATTCATTTTTATAAAAAAATATTAAAAAATCTGTAATGTGGAAAACCAAGTTATCTGTCATATCTTTTGTATACAATTTTACACTAACATTCCATTAGATTCAACTCTCTTTTAGTAAGTGTATTTTTAATATTAAATAAATAAAAATTTTCAAATTAATTATTAGGAAAAAGACAGATTTGAGTAACGCACATTTTGAACGTTGAAATTCGGGGAAAATATTCATTATACATCACAGGCGCAAAAAAGTATTAAAACAAAACGTTAATAGGAAAATCATTCTTAGATACTTTTGAGACAGTAGATAACGCAATATCAACATGGATTTATGAAGGGTATGTCAACTGTGTCAAATCTTGCGAGCACCACTCAGTTTTTGCCAGATGCTTTAGATTGATGTTATCTATACCGATTTCTCTAAAGTCTATCTCATCTTCATCTTTCACTTATCGAATCTTACTTAGAAATAGTGGTCAATAGGTGCAACACCAAGGATTTATGTCAAACTATTTTGAGAAAATTTCAGGTGTACCGAAAGGTTCGGTCCTTATGCCCCTGCTCTTCTGTTTTTATTGACGACATTGTATTAAGATTACAATGCATTTTGTCTAATGTACTAAATAAATAAAAAATAAAAACAGATTTAGTCAATATACAAATTTAAAAACATGAAACGAGTTCTCTTAGATCAGTAAAAAATAAAAAAACAACTTTTCGAGTCCGCTACTGATTACGATTCTATGGGTTGTTAGCATTTTACAATTGTTAGACGGTGTACAGTTTGTTACAGTTATTTTTTCAACAATATGAATCACAAATAGCTAACAATTATAATCAAAGCGATATCTATGCAGTAAATCATTTTCAATTCGGAAGATTTTATCCATGATAAAGAAAGGAAAATTTTGTATTGTTAAATTCTCCGCGTGGTTATAGGATGATTTCAAATTTTTTATTAACGTTGTTGATAAGGTCTAAACAACTAAGGGACAAATTTTCACCAAAATAACAACTTAGGAATACATTTATTACTACTAACTAGGGATAGTTTTATTATAGGACGTGTCTATTTATCGGGACGCTCCGTAATATAGAAAAATATACTATTCATCGGAGCGTGCTTGTGCATGCTTATTTTCCGCCCTAAAGAACAGAATGTTCTAAACATCAGTCATCTTAGTGATATTATGGGAACGAAGCGAAATATAAAAATTGCAGAAATCTACTATTAGGTATAGATGTTATTATTTTTATGTAAAATTCCAATTGATCTCCCCGTGGGAACGCTCCTGCAATTTTTAGATAAACCCTAATACGTCTAAAATTATTAAGAAACTGTTAAAATTTTAATGAAATCGACCGAAACCATTTTGAATAGTAATAAAAATATAAAAAACCTTAAATTTTAACATTTTGACCCAAATATTATTTCGTTACATTTGTGCCATATGTTTAGGAAACCCTCTTAACTTAAATTACATTAGTTTGTGAAAGTCCAATATCTTGGGGTTTTTTGAAAATACAAGAAAATGTAAAATACTAAAGTTTTCTTTTGTTCACAGAGGTGCCTATTGTAAAAATATTTTCCAATATTTCCCAAAAAGCAAGGCAATATAAAATATTTTTTTAAAAGAAACACTGTATTTTATTTTTGAATTCTACTAAAAGTACTTTTGTCTAAAATCAATTCTTTTCAAGCTTTTGACATTCGAAAATGACATATTCACACTTTGACAACTGTAGCACCCGAACGCCTGAAGTAAGGGTAAAACAGTTTATTTACAACCATATACGTACTGTCATTACTAACGTCATTGAAGGATGGGAAGTGTCACATTACACACCTCTACTTCCCGCCTTCTTTTCATCTATTCTAGATGAATATTTTTTATATTTAAAAAAAATAACACATTTTTTTGATAAATTTTATAATACCTACTTATTTAATGGCAAACAATAAAAAACAACATTGAACTAAAATACAACAAACTACTTATTGATATTTTTTTGTGTCATCGGCGTCAACTGCTAAGGTTATTAGCCTTGTATTCTATGTAGGCTTTGTTACTGTTTCCCCGCGTCACTTTAGGAACAGCACTGTTAATTAGAACCCAACAGTGAATGGTCGAGTGGGGAATCCTACCAAGGCATCAGAGTTAATTTTAAATAATTAAATTAAATGAAAAAATCCCGGCCAACGGTGGGATTCGAACCTGGGACCCTTGGATCCACAGGCAGAGACTCTACCACTGAGGCACCCACCCCCTATTGATATTTATTATTCGCGAATTTAATATCCGGCTTTATCTGACATTTATTTATATTGGTGGCAGTTGTTTACCCCGTAATCACAGTAACAATATATTTACTTGATTATTCTGAGAAAACCGCGCGCTTGGTAATTTGTCGTTAAATGTAATATTTTAGGTATGTTCAGAACGAAACAGAGATTTATTAACTTTGATCGAAATATGATGGTTGTAAATAAAATAGTATACAAACCTCGGTAGGAAGTTTCATTCCTGTCTCGAGATCATAGCTAACCTCGACGCTTCGCGTCTCGGTGATCTAACTAATCTCATGGAATGAAACTCTTCCCACCTCGGTGTGTAATATACTATTACATGCCTATGTCTTAGTTTTTCATACCTATATCTAGATATGCCAATTTTTGGTTTAATTGAATCTAAAAAATAATCTAACTTTTGGTTAAACAGGAAGTGGGTTATTTTATTGCATATTATTAGTATAAAGTATAAAAAACTAAGACGGGGACATGTGAATCGTTTTACCCTAATTTCAAACGTTTGAAAACAATTGAATTTAGACATATTATGTTTCAGACAAAAATATTTTAATTTTTTAGTAAATAAATCAAAATATCAATTTGAATAAAAAAATTTTTATTCTACCTTGCCTTTTCGGAAAAGCCTGTATATTTTACCAATCATATTTTATGTTTCTGAGCACCTGAATATTTATATTTTTCCCCATAAACACCAAATGAACACACACACATATACGTAATATTGTAGTAATTTAATTATTTTAATTCTCTTTTTGTACCTTTCTTTAACTAATTTTACCCAAAGGTTTTTTTGTGAGAACACGATTAAGCTGAACGAACATTTTTTCGTTGACACGAATGCAATACTTCATACGATTGACGTAGTTTTCACCAAGTTTTTCCTTATGCTTATCTAACATCAATATTTGATGACGAATTTAAAAAGTAAACGGTAGGTAGGTACTGTTTTAAGGTTAGTTGTATGCAAAATAATAAAAAGGACTGATGTTTGGAACATAATTCTGTTTTTCGGGGTGGATAATAAGCATGCTTCTTTATTATATTCACAAATTGGTTACTGGAATGAATCAAAAATAGAATTAGAATTACGTTCAGACTTGAAAATAAGAAAAATACACATTGAAAAAATGGAGAAAACAAAATTGTGTAGTTATGCGACACGGGAAAAGAATATCGGATTCTCCCCGTTGGTAGCGATATTGCGATACGATACTGGTATCGATAGATTTCTTCCGATACCGGTAATTTAGTATCGATACCGGTAATTTAGTATCGATACCGGTAATTTAGTATCGATATAGGCAATTTAGTATCGATACTTTATAGTCTGAGGAGATGGAGTGGAAGGAATGATAGTTATCTGAGAAGATGTATTTGTATTAGTAGGGAGAATACAGTTTTAAAAACGATCATTCCTTAACTGCTAATTAACTTATTAATGAAGATCTTAAACTTATTTATGAACTTTCTTTCCAACATAATTTAAAACTAAATACATCGAAATCTTGTGTTCTGTTTTTTGGTTCAAAAAATAAAAAAGAACTTGTTAAAAATCAATTTAATATTAATATTAATAACACCAAGTTGCCAATGGGCCCGTTCACTTTCATTTTTGAATGTGAATTAATTATATATTTATAAAGATATTAAACTCTTTTGTCTGGTGGTACTTTTCCCGTTAAGATATTTTTGCTAGAAGTAAGGGAATTCCCATAAAATTCTTTCAGTGACTCATTGCGTCAGAAAATCCCTAATTCCGTTCACGTCTCGTATCGGTTATGCTTAAAGACGGCAAAGTTGTCGGAAGTATCCCTAATATAGCATTTCTGCATTTATATAATATGTAATTTAAATAACAAAATTCCATTATTTTTCTAAAAATCATGAACTTATATTTTCAGATTTAAAGCTGGGAGCTTATTTTTTACTTTTTAATTAAAACAATTATTATTACTCAGGCTGAAAATTAACCAGACCATAATCAAAAAGTAGAAATTTTATTTGCAATATTTATCTGGTAAACGTGGCAACGTTGCATTTATTTCTAGAAGTGTGTGTAGACAACACTATTTAGAAGTACTTACAACGTTTTCACGTTTACCAGATACATTTTCTCAAATAAAATTTCGATTTGGTAATATTCAGCTTGAGTATTACTAATTGTTTTTATTAAAATTTAAAAAAGGTAAGGCTTCCAGCTTTATCTGAAAATATAAACACATTATTTTTAAAAAATAATATATTTTTATCATGTAAATTTCTTTAATAAATGCAGAAGAGGAATGGTGGTGCAATGATACATCCGACAACCGCGCCCTTTTAACTATTAACCGATAAAAGACCTGAAGGGAATTAGGGGTTTTCTCACGCAATGGGTCACTGAAAGAATTTTATGGGAATTCCCTTACTTCTAGCAAAAATATCTTAACGGAAAAAGTACCACCAGACAAAAGAGTTTAATATCTTTATAAATATATAAATAATTCACATTCAAAAATAAAAGTGAACGGGCCCATTGTTGAATCAGCTAGAAATCTTGGTATACAGAGTGGCCCAAAAGTCTGGAAACGGCCAATTATCTCGTAAATTGCTAGTCCTAATTGTACAAAATTTGAGGTACACCTATTTTGGGATACGGTGGTTCCAGATTTGATATTTGCAATGTTGCCAGATTTGCCGTTTCTCTTAAATTATAAGTCACTTTGGTTTTTCAAATTCATCACCCTGCATATTCAGTCATTATTGGAATCTCCTGTTTAATACGAGTTCAACCATATGTAACACTTATGATTTTATGTAGTCTGGAAGGTCTTAAAAAAATAAAATAAGTCTGGCAACGCCTAATTGTCTCAATAAATTTTTTAATTCAAATTATTTTCAACTACATTAAAACGTAACAATTGAAAAATTATAACATTTTTAACATAATGGTTACTTTATCAAGTGTTCAAAATGTGCTCCATTTGTGAGTTGACAGTATCCTAATCGATGGTAGAATGCGTCTACCACATTTCTCCACGATTGTTTTATTTATTTAAGACCTTCCAGACTACATAAAATCATAAGTGTTACATATGGTTGAACTCGTATTGAATAGGAGATTCCAATAATGACTGAATATACAGGGTGAAGAATTTAAAAAACCAAAGTGACTAATAATATAAGAGAAACGGCAAATCTGGCAACATTGCAAATATCAAATCTAGAATCTCCGTATCCCAAAATAGGTGTACCCCAAATTTTGTGCAATTAGGATTGACAATTTACGAGACAATTGGCCGTTTCCAGACTTTTGGGCCACTCCGTATATTTAGATACAGATTTAAGATTTAGAGAACATGTAGGTAAAATTACCCGTTCAGCTTATCTTTCTTTAAAAGTACTTTACTCCAGCAGGCATATTCTTAATCATAATCTACGAATAAAACTTAGTGAAACTCTCGTCTTGTCCAAACTAAGCTACTGCGATTTTATCTATGACACTGCTTAGACTTGAACACTCAGTATAGAATTCAGAAAATTCAAAATTCGTGCACAAAATTAATATTTATTCTTCGTAAATATGATCATGTTACTCTTAAAATACGAAAATTAAATTGGCTTAATATGAAGGAACGCAGGACACTCCATTTAGGTAACTATTTTCGTAAATTAATAAAATGCATTGACAGCTCTTACCCACTAATTAAAAAGTTTTATAACTCGTAAAACAATTCATGATCGTATCATCCGAGACGTCACAACTTACACAATACCCCGTCATCGAACAGCCCTATTTAAAAGAAGTTTTGTACATAATTCTATTAAATTGTACAACTCTCCTCCTTTAGAATTAAAAAATATTACGTTCAAAATTTTGTTTGAGCTTAGATTTAATTGACCTTTTTAGTTTTTTACTTTTTATTTCATTTTTAAATACTATTTTTTAGCTTTATATAGAAAAAAAAAATAAAAAAAACAAAAATTAATTATTGGAATTTTAGCTCCATTGTAAATATATTTTTTTTGTTTTTGTTTTTATACATTGGTGGTTAAGTAGGAGTAGCTATTACAGCTAGACTTCGCCACTGATTGCATCAGTATTCTTTTTTTATATTTCCTTGTAAAAAATTTTTGTAAACATACATACATTCTTTTTCTCTAATAAAGACGATTTATTATTATTAGATGTTACTGACCCAGCATTTGCCTATTGCCATGAGAAAATCTAAAAAAAAAACCTCAAAGTAGGTCAGGTGCAGAGGGGGCTCTGTATTACTCCAGAGATAAATAACAAATTAAGACAAATCGTTACAGTTTCCCCTACTTAATACACTTGTGAGAAAGAAAATATACCGAAGAACATTTACAAACAAGTATAATTAGAAGTAGCTGCGATGTAAATGTTCAAACTCTTGCGACAAAAACACAACAGTAAACTTAGAAACTTTTTCCCTTGTGGTTTTTAAAAATAATGCAAAGTTATTACCGTAATTTATGTTCTGATTTTGTTTTAAAACTTACTCGCAGTATTTAGGTTTCAAAAGAAAAGAATATAAAAATTTACAACTACCGTTTCACATTCCTGAAAATTTCGTTCGATAAGTTTTAAAAAGAGGGTGTAAGATATTTAAAAGAAAAATAGAATCACAAAAACATTAAGAGTTTCTAAAGAGACAAACAAAAGAATAAATAAAGACTACGCAGTTTAAATACTTGTGATCGATATATTTAATTTAAAATATTATTTATCATCATTAAAATCTCAATTTTTGGAAATGAAAGACATACCCAAAACCATCAGAATAAAGTATCAAAAAATGTATCAATACTCACAAAGGCAAAAAGGAAAATACGTGTGGCACTCGGGGACTGCCGCGGTAAAGCTATTGCATAGCATTTTTTTATCAACTTATGCAATTATAATTATTTATTTATTTATGCAGTATTTTTTTTTCTTTGATATTAATTCAAGTTACACTTTTTGAGCGTGGTGATCGATAAAACAAATTTTTTTCTTTTATTGAATAAATGAAATATTGTTTAAAATATTTTTATTATCTTACAATAAATACATGCAGGTTATTCAGGAATTTTTATCATTGAAACTATAGGTTTATGGTAACTGAAATAAGAAACATAAGTTTGAGACTTGATATCCTCTAAATATCTGGAAAATACCGCGTCAATGGTGGTCCCATATTTTGTTGTGGATTCTTGTGGATCATTATTCATTTTCAAATTCAATTTTTCCGATATTGTGTCTAAAAGAGAATCAGTTATGAGCAGTTAGCAGCTAGGCTACACGCATACGTCTAGTCGCACGCTCACAAACACCGTGTCGAAGTCTGCCGAACTGAAACGACGTTACACGATGCACGGCACGTTACGGAATTTCTTTTTCGATTATTTGATTATTCGATTTTTCGATTATTTGATTTTTCGATTTTCTTTTATTGAATAAATGAGAAGTTAATATTGTTTAACGCCGCACCGCTGTGCCGGTCGGAGTGGAGTGTGTTAGGTTTTTTTTCGTTACGGTTTCGTTTTTTTTTTTTTTATTGATTCGGTCGCCGCGCTCAAAGCCCGCGATAAAAGCTATGCAATAGCTTAAAAAATAAAAGCTGCAGAAAAATTGAAAATAAATCAAAAATAGAAAAAATGAATAGTGGAAAAAATAGAGAAAACAAAATTGTGTAGTTATGCGACACGGAAAAAGAATATCGGAAGAAAGTTAGATGCGAAGCTAAAATAAAAAACAGGGGCTCGTCTAATAGGAATAAAGCTGAAAATTTGTACCAAATTTCTAGCCAATTATTAATGATAATAATAGTCAAAAAAATGAGTTGAAGCCATATATGGCCAAAATGGTTGGGAAAATTATTACGACGCCGATAAGAGAAACGATTTTCATGAAAAACAAAGTAAAGAATAGGAAAAGAAAAACGAAGTAGAAGAAAAACGCTTTACATCCTTTGCGAAGCTACGATTAAAGAAGTAATAATTTTTGTTTTGTTTTTTTGTTCTTCCTAAATACCACAGTAAGATAAATAACTGCGTTTAATCCAATAATTTTTTTGACGTTGTGTTTATTTCAAGTTCAATGTGGGTACTATCCTTTCCTGCTATGAGAAGCAAGATTGGTTGGGAACGACCATGACACAAGAAATATTCAGATTTGTCTCTCTTATTCATAAAAAAGAAATACAGATCGCCTTGTGGACGGTTTTAATGAATAAAATTAGAAAAATTATATTATAGTAATTTTTGTTACTATACAATCCAATGGCACTGCGCTTAGGATGGCTCGTTGTAGACATCGATATTTTCCCTTTGTTACCTTAGCTACAGAAAATCATTTAAGTTGCAGTATATGTATATTAGTTTTATGCATATATTATTTTATTCGTACTCAATATCATAGGTTTTATGTACCTATTTTTATTAGGTATTAGTTCCCCTAATCCCAGAGAGCAATCAATATCTTAAATGTTTAATTTTTCCTTCATGTTTTTGTCATTACTTATTAGTTGATTTAATATAACACAGATTGTCTATTTGTTATTATTAAAGACTATTCTTGTCAACAGCATTTTTGTTTTCATTAAACCCTCCCACCAATAATGAGGCTAGTTACGCCGCTGACAGTTATCTACAATTTGAAATAAATAATATTTATAGAGAATACAGTTACTCCTGTAATATTTTTTCCAAATTTCGTGTAAAAAATACATATGTAATTGCTTTTAAACACATAACGTTTTCGTTATTAAACAATGGTTACAGCTGTTTCTATTTGACTCGAGTTTTTAGTCCAGACATGGTTATACAATTTTTATTATGTAATAACAATAACAAGCAATGCAATTAAATCTTATTAGACTGACAAATTAAACAATAATAATTTTGATGTATGCACGAAGTTTCTCAAGAATAAAAAGTTACACGATTGTAACCGTCTATATATACAGGGTGTCCCAAAATTCCGTGTACATAAAGCTACTGTATGTTGGTGATATCAAAATAAGTCAATTGTTGTGAACTCTATGCGTAATGATGCAGGCATTTTGAGAAGGGTACACTTCAATTTCTTGCGCCGAATTGAAATCTGCAAGAACGAAGGAGGTGGCCATATTGAACATTTATTGTAAAAAAAAGTTATCCTTCTCTTTGAATTATATTAAATATCTTTTAATCTGTTTAATGTATGTGATTTGTTTTGTATAGTCTTGAATATTTTAAATTTTACTATTCCAATTGACTAATATTTGTTTTTCAAATATTTTTAACTTTTTATTACTTGTAAACTTTGTTCATTTTACAATTTATTTCACCCCACATTTGATGAAACTTGTTTTGTAGTATGCCCTAGTGGATGGAGAGTATGGCGAGCCTGAAGATGAAGTGATGACACTTCGAAACCGGTCGCACTCAATGTTTTGTTAAATAATAAAACATTGACTTTCCTTGTGAGATATAAAGGACTTTTTCTCCCCCTTCACCTTAAAAATATTAAATATTTATTGTAAGAAAAATGTATCCTTCTCTTTGAATTATTTTTCAGTAGATACCTATGCCTAATGACGATTTTTTTTTATTGTAAGAGCGTTAAAATCGACAGTGTTCAGGTTGCGGTAGTTATAACCGCCAACTTAGTTTTCTTAAAAAATTTAAAACTCTAATCATCAGTTCATAAAAAAATTTTTACTCAAATACCATGAGAGATGCATGTTTTTTGCAAGAGACAAAAAATGCTACAAATAAATACAGCTCTCCGTAAAAAAAAATTGAGGTAACAGAGGCGGCCCTACAAAAAATACGATGTCGTTTATGGTAGGATTAGGGTGGTTTTTATCCTTCCATAATTTCATTTGGTTTAATTTGTGCTTTGAACAATGGCCCTTCAACTATAAATAGCTACATACCAAATTTTCTAAAAATCGAACAAAGCAGTTTTGAGTTATTAAAAAAAATTGAAAATTTTCTTTCAGCTTTGAAGCTTTCTCACAGACAAACGAAGCACTTTGTGATATAGGTAATTTTGGGACACCCTGTATATATGATGTAAATTTTTATCGTAGATGTTTATAAACAATTTTTTATAATTTTTTTAACTGTGCTATTTTTCGTTTAATACTTGTTATTTGAGAAATGCGAATAAAACTAAGGAAATGCTGTTGGAATTTATATTTTAACGTATTTTTCCACATAATACTTTTTGAAATCGTGTAATAAAAAAGAAAACGTGATCATAAATGTTTATATGTCATTGTCACAACACGTTTTTCAACTCATCGAAGTAGCTAGTCAATTAAAAAATTAATAATGGATAAACTTATACTCTGAGCTTTAGTTTCTATATCTTTGTTGTATGAACTTAATTTAGATTTTGAAGGAATAGAGAGAGAAACATACTTTATACCCGATATAATATCACCATCTCTACAATGAAACCTGTAATAGAGGGTCAATGTGGAAAATAAAAGTAAATCAAATTAAATCAATGGATATTAATATTACTCTTCGGCAAAATGAGCAAAAAAAAATTAAAATAAACAATGATGTTTTTCCGCATTACAATTCTTCCAAATACCTATTGATAAACTTATATGGAAAAAGCACAAATAAGGGTAAAAAAATGGAATGGTTCCTAGAAAGAAAATTAAAGTTGTCAGTGTGCAATAAACGGTCGCTTTATAAACAAATGATAAAACTAGTCAATGGGATACAGCTATGAGGTTGTGCCAGCAAAAGCAATATCAACATGATGAGTATTCCAAAAGTCATAAGATGCATTGTTCTACAGAAACTAATCTATCTTCTTAGAGACCTGATGTACCAACAGTCGAAGATGAGGGTCGACTGCGTTCTCATGTCAATGAAAAAGCGATTCAATTACTGGACAACTCTAAATCTGGCGAACTAAGAGGATGCACATTGGCCCTAAGTACTGTAACCTTCCGCATCCAGGTACCTTCATAATTTATTAGTTCCATTTTACTAAAGAAATATTGCATTCTTATTAAATTCAAAATCCTTAATTTAACGAAAAACTCCCAGATAATTAAATCTTATTTAAGACACCTAATAAATATCTATAAACCTGTCCCCAAGGGATCCAATTTTCTTGCAAGAGTCTGGGAATCAAACCCGAAACCACAACATACATTTTGACACGAAGTAATAATCAATGAAACAGTTAACGCACTTATCTTGTCAGTTTTGAATAGTAACATTGTTTTGACACACAAATTTTTCAAGACAAGTATAAAATCGACCACCCCTTTTTTATCCACCCAAATTCGTTCCCACCGGAGTTACGACAAGTTGACGTCACAAAGTCATTAAATCGGGTATAAAGACCCGATCCCAAGGGACTCTAAATTTATTAAGAAATCAAATTCAATTCAGTTGATTTCAAACTCAAGTCATTCATTATTCTTCAAATCTAGTATATTTCAAGTTCAGTATTCAGTACCTTTCCCAAATCAACGCAGTTCATACCCTACCTCCTATCGACACTCCTACGTCGCAACGACCTATCTCCCGAACATTGTCACGTCTCGACGCTCAACGTCCCGACGTAATTTCTTTTATCCGACGCTCTACGTCCCGATGCCCTATATCCCATTCGACGCTATAGGTCCCTACTTCCCTGCCTTTCTACGTCACGACGCTATTTCTTATACGACGCTCTGCGTTCCGACACCCTCTCTACGTCCCGCCGCTCCACATTCCCACGCTCAACGTCCCGGTGCGCTACGGTCTTGATGTCCCTTTAATATTTCCAAATCAGCAACACTTCCACGTATTAACAACAATATAAAAAGTCAGAAATTGATGGTGAGTCAATGATTTAAAAGAGGTTTATTATATTATAAATTAACATTATCACAACGTGGGTATATCACAACTATTAGAGGAAAAAGGCCAAGTACAGTAAGTGTCAATTACTTTGAATTTCACAAAAGGGGAGGGAGTTAGTTAAAAAAATACGGGCTTTTAATAATTAAGAAGCGACCGGGGGGTGGGCGATTACAGTATTGTGGAGGACATCCCACTCTAGATCAGCCATGTCGAACATCCGACCAGCTGACCGCATGCGGCCCATTAAGCATTTTCTTGTGGCCCGAATCAATTTTAAAAAATACCAGATAATGCGGCCGCGAGCGTGTTAAAAATCGTTTTTGAAATCGCGCGCGTTCCAATAAGGAACTGAGAAATCATAATCCGTATGTAAGTAAATAAACTTTGAATACGATCTCGCCACAAATTAAACTAAAGACAAAAGATGTCAAATATCTGGCAAAAGTTGTTTGTACTGTTGTCAGAAATGTAAGATTTGATTATGTAGGTTCATAAAAATTTTAATTTTGATTAAATTCCGCGCTCCAGTGGGTAATATCAACAAATATCGTAGGAATCACGCTTGAACGATCTAATTGTTATTATCAATTACATACTGTTATTTGGCACAATTAACAGTGATACCCCGATTATCGACACTGTAACGTTATTCCTTATTGTCGTCATAGTCCGTAGCATTTATGTAAATTACTGTAAACAAATAAATGTTAGCTAAAAATTTACGTCAAATAAGAATTGT
The DNA here is from genome assembly GCA_927349885.1 of Psylliodes chrysocephalus. Taxonomy (NCBI): domain Eukaryota; kingdom Metazoa; phylum Arthropoda; class Insecta; order Coleoptera; family Chrysomelidae; genus Psylliodes; species Psylliodes chrysocephalus. The sequence goes on along the minus strand of OV651819.1, from coordinate 32,406,152 downwards.
ACATATAGGTATATCACAGGAAAATTTCCTACGAAAACTTTACTTTTCATATACAGTGTGTCTAGGTAAATTGGCTACATATGGAACACTTTTGTGTTATTAGTTTTATCAAAAAAATGCATTCTTCAAATATCGGATATCAATTTTTTTGAGTCCTATATGTTTGACAAAAAAAATGTTTTTTGGTTAAGAGTAAGTATATCTATTTTTGATAAACCTTGTGATATATGATAGTTGTATTTTGGGTTTTAGACCATGCACAATTTTTTATGAAGTATACAATTTTTTCCGAATATTATTAATAAAAAAAGTTTTCCATATGCCGCCAACCGTCTGTGTCAGTTAGCGGCATATGGAAAACATTATTATTAATTTTAGGAAAACAAGTTATTTTTCACGACTTAAAACCTACAATTCAATCAACTGATACCAAATTTTATTAGTCGTATACGAGATTTTTGTACCTCGTATACGGCTCAAAAAATTTAAAATCTGACGGTTATATTTTACACTATACTATACAGAACTTTTTATAAAGAATTAATTTTTTTGATAAAACTAATAATAAAAAAGTTACCGCGTGGCGCGTAGTGGAGCGCGGCAACTCAAAATGCACACAAGATTTTTTCTACGATCACATTATTTTAAGAAATAGCTATTCTAAGCTACGTGTACACAGCCATCAACCTCTTTTTATTTAAATTTATGTTAAATACTTATTAGGATAGGCTCATTGCAAAAAACCCTTAATTAACAAACATTTTAATTTCTACGATTAATTATATCAATGCGAAAAAAATAATGAAATCAATGATGAACAATATACAAATAAGTCGTTTTAGCTGGGATTGATTGATTCAAGATTGGTGTAAATAACAATTACAAGGTAGTGTCCGTGTTAAAAATTCCATACCTGTTGATTATATTAAAATTGCAAAGTAAATGTTCAAATCAAATCTAAATATCAGCCATATCATAATACCTACTCATACGCAGAGTCTTCAATAATATTCATATCTCACGTGACTAAATTGACTAAAAGTAACATTAATAACTTCAGTAGTAACCCTAAAACAATGACCTATTTGACATAATTCTATTGTTAAATAAGTTGTTATAAAAATCAGTAAGAACGGCCTTTTTTTCAGTAAATTTCTTGTTTTATATGTAAAAATAACTATAAAATTATAAATCTGTAAATTGAAAGCAAAAAAATAGGTACATAAGTAATAAATAATTAAACTATTAAATAACCTTTTAAGTATATCTCCGTCTATGGGCGGTATATCAAAGAGGTCGATTTGTTGATGTTTTTTAGTCAGTTTAGCTGACGTCCGACCAGCAACCCCTTCCGTAGACCATTTTTTTTTCGAGTTCATCAAACAGGTTGGTCAAAAATAAAGGTTGAAGAAAATCATATTTTTCCAACAAAGCTTCCTGTATCATTTAGAAATGTATTTTTTTTTTTTGTAAATTTTATAATATTTCAAGAGCCTAAAAATGTGGTGTAGTTGTTTTTAGAAAAAAAGCTTTAAAAAACCGGGGTGCTCTGTTGGATTCGTTCGAAGCTAACAAAGCACCCTTTGCTCCAATAAAGCACCCTGTATTATTTTAAAATAGCAATTTTTTTAGTAAAGTTTTATAATATTTCAAGAGCCAAAAAACGAGGAACATAAAATTTTTGAATAGGGTATAAAAATAGCCTTAAAATAGCTTAAAAATATGGTGCCGTTGGTTTTAGAAAAAAGCTTTAAAAAACTGAGGTGCTCTGCTGACTTCGTTCGAAGCTAGCAGAGCACCTTGATTTTTGAAAAAAAACGAGGAGCATAAATTTTTTGAATAGGGTATAAAAATAGCCTTAAAATAACCTAAAAATGTTGCAATGTTTCAACTCAAAATTCCCGAGGTGCTTTGCTGCCTTCTTTGGCATTAAATTTTAGTTGCAATGGAGCGATTTATGGTACAACAACGTGATTTTTGTATTCGTACATTTTATAAAAACAATGATTCTTATGTTCTTGTGCCTCGTTTGTACAAAAATCATTATTACATAACAAGAATGAAAGATGTACCAAGTGGAAATTAAGTTAAAAAAAGTTTGAGACTGGTTGAAATAAATTTTTAACTAAATTTGCACTTGATACATCTTTCAATCTTGCTATGTTATAATGATTTATACATATAAAAACGACGCACAAGAATATACGAATCATTTTTTATAAAACACACGAATACAAAAAGCAAGCTCCATTGCAGTGTAACGATGTAATGGAAAAAGTTTTCAAAAATCATAACTCTTTTACAGTTTCATCAGCAAAATTTTATTGACTACAAATTAAAAACACTACATTATTTTACAAAAAAAATATAAATGATAGACTTTTATCATAACATAACACAAGCTACTATAGAAAATATTAATTAATTTTTTGTCGGAAAAATAATAATAATAATAATCTCCCTAATTCACCCCCTTACGAGTGAATTTTAACCCCAAAAGCTGAGCTTGTACAGGGAAAGGGATGGCTATTATTATTTGCCGTGGCGCTCCGGGGCGACTTAAAGATGATCGATGGTGCCATTTGACTTACAGGTGAGGAAAACCCGGAAAACCTCACCCACCATCATCGAGACGGTAATGCATGGTGATTTTATAATCTGCATGTCATATCAACAGAAATTAAATTTATGAAAAATACGGCATACATCAAATCCTATACCGAACCATGCAATTTAATTAAAAATCCACATGGTCTGGTCTGGGATTCGAAGCCCGGCAATCTCGGACCATAAACTTGCCTATAAATGAATATAAGCGCGTTAGACTGCTACACCACCGACCCGAAAAGTCTGAAACAAATAGAGGATAGCGCGAAACAAATACATTTTGTTCCTCGATACCTTTTATTCCTCGCTAAGATATTTGTAACGTAAGCGCATTATGATTTGACATAACAATCCTTACTCGGAAACTGATGTTATATCTTCATCGGAAGCTGAAAATTCTATTTCAGATGGAACAACTGTATCGGTTGTTTCAATAATATATTGATGAATCTCCTGGGTGTTTATGAGTCACCGTATTATGCCTAGGATCAGATGATCGAAGCAGCCGAGTCATGAGATCTTCGTTGGTATTACAACGAGATGATTTTCTTGTGTGCTTCTATCTATACCTACGAATATCTTTATGTCTCCCTTCCAATGCTTCCGCAGACAATTGTCCAATGGGAATAAGAAATGAAGATATTATATCAGATCCATGAAAGGAAACGGGCATGTAATACCACGAATAATTATTTAAATAATTTTTCTTTGTTTCTGAAAGTAGCTCCTTAAATTGATCAATATTTATCTGCTCACCACTGGATGTAACTCTAAGAATAAGAGATAAGTTAGATATTAATGCAACATTGATTCCTGTAATTTCAGCACTTAGTGGAGCATTGTTAAAAAAATTTCTGGCAGTGTTGCCATCATTAGTTGACCCAAAACCAGGTCTTGGCTTATCAACGAGTAAACCCAGTTTTTCCTTAAAAAGATTTTGAATTTTAAATTTTCTTTCATTAAAGATCTTTTTTGCATCATCACTTCTGACTTGCCATGTCTCTAATGGTAATCTATATGCAATATGCAGAAGATATTCAAAGCTCCTGATCCAACAGTGCAGTGTGGATAAACCGTATTTATATTTATATTCAGTAAGTGGTTGACAATCAAAATCATCTTTATTCATATTTGAAGGCTTCGCACCACAAATGTAACAAGTTTGTGTAGAAAAATTTTCTCACTTTAGGCGAGTTCGGATAGTCAGGGGCTGGAGCGGGACAAAAGCGGAGTTTTTTAGGGTGCTTTTAAATGACATTTAAGCGTGTTAAACTGTCACTAATCGGACTAAACCGAACGCTAAAAGGGTCGTTTGGAGTAAAAAGTGTTAAAGGAACTTGGCAGGCCGAACGCAATGATTATAGTCACACTATGCGTTGCAACTAAAACTTAACACTATCGACGACCGTTTGCCAACCGCCTCCTTTCTCGGAAATGTGCCTATTGCGCCAGCGAACGGATTAATAAACGAACATATTTATGGGACACCCTTTACATGCAACCTTAGTGCATCAATGACCTTTTCTACGAAATCAATCGTTGTTCCACTTTTTTGAGTGATCACTACGAAAAAAGATGCAATATATTCCGACAACTTGCATATATTCTCAACATATTTTTACATGTTGCGTCTTTTTCGCTTTGAGTAATGTAATTATTGATTCTTTAAAATGTAATTTACCAAGATTGATTAGCGTCCTTAAGAAAACCAACCTTTAACGGGTATTAAATTAAACGATAAAAGTATTTTTAGAGTTCAAAGGTTCAAAGGTAAAAACCCGATTGACCTTCACCCGGACCTCCTAATAACTTTTACGGCCTCGCCATGTGTCTCTTTTATTGGCAATATTACCCCTCATAACTTCTATTTAGTATTTCTAGGGTTATGTGTTCAAATATCTTATAATCCTGTCTGGGCCCCTTATACACCTGAGCGAAATAGTTTTGGAAACTTGATATTTAATTAAAATTGATCTTTCTATATTTTATAAATGATTTGAGTTCCGAAATAAATTCAAGAAAATTGGTAAATTGTGTTTGAAAAACGTTTCCAATTTTTCTCTTGTTTGTTTTTACCACTCTGGGTTCTGGAATTTATTATAGACTCGGAAGATGGAACAAAAGTTTCTAAACTCTCACCTGAAGATTAAAACGAACAAAATATCGTATTCAATTGTCTGATATAACACTAAACACTTCAATTAATAAGTTTCTATTTTGATTGCCGAGAGCGCATAGCAAGGTCCAAATTATTCAATTATGATTTTGTCCCTCAAATCAACGACAAATCAATTGATTACAATCGAAATGAATGTTTGGTTTTAGCGAAATATTATTTAATGGTTCCTTCAAATGGAATTAATTGTTAGATTTATTGACTTATTTTGAAATAATGTACATTGGCTAGAGTCGTGAAGTAATTAACTACTCGGTTTTGTGTAATTTGTTGTTTTATAATGACAATAAAAATGTCTGATAGTCTCGGAGCGTATAGTTTTATTAGAAATACAATTTTTTTGAAAGGAAACATCTTAGTATTAGGTATACATGAATTAAGATTTAAGAAACTGTTTTTTATGCTTTATTGCAGTAGATAATATTTTTGAATTTGGAGGCATAAATTGGATTCAAATCTTTATTAATTTGTTCATTTGTATATTTACAATTAAATGAAAGATTAGGGAAGAAAAATTCCTTAGTATCTCACAATATGTATTTCTATATGCATAATATAAATGATAAAGGACTTTTTCTTTCCTACCCATTCTTTTAACAAACCAACCTATACATAGCAAACTCATGAAATACTTAAGATGTCATCATCAAAAAAATTAGCTGAAATTGCGTATCAGGTTGTCCAAATCAAAGGTATATAACAAAAATAGTAACGGTCTAAGTACCGATCCTTGTGGTATTGCGTTAAAAATATTTTGAGAAGTTCTGGATGCTGTTGAGGTAAAGGGAACAATAAACATAGTTATATTCTGCATTGAAGGAACAGAAAATGGTACTAGTGCCAGAAGATTAGGACAATGAGCTTGGACACGACATTTGGATTATTATTTTTATAAAAAGGGGCAGTTTTCAACTTAAATTTAGCAATTTAGTTGGTTTCTCTAGCTTTTATAGTTACTTCACAATTAATTACACAAGCCAAAAGACATTTTGATGCCTGCGATTTTTTAACTGTTTAAGATAGGCAATATTTACTATTTTTTAACTCGTATATCAGGGGTCTAATATAAAAGCAGCAAACTCCAAATTTTCCAATTGAAACTTTTTGTGTCGTACCGGTTTGGAATGTTTTGTTTATTAAAATATCAGATCTTATTTTGTAGCAAAAACAGAAATAAGCCGTTAAAACCATTCAGTAAAGTTGTAAGTTTGTATCAGAAACAGCAATCTCCAGATTTGACCTAACAAAAGTAGCAAAGTCACTTTAAGCCAATAACAAGTATGGTAGTTGTAGTCGGTTTGTAACAACACGTGCATAGTTAATTACTGTTTTTTAGTATATAATAACAAAATAATAAGAATTGTTTAGTGAAAATTCATAAAATGGAGGTCTCTTGTAGATAAAAAAACACGCAAGAAAGTGTTAGAAATGCCAAAAATTGGAAAGCAAATAAGGCGAAATGATTGAGATAAGCAACATTTTTTCCAGGACCGCAATTAGTAAATCTATATTGACAATAAGAAACACACATAAATTCCTACATTAAGTACATAATACGTTGGTGTGTAGAACATCATATTATTTTATTGACATTTTGTATAGTGGATCTTTCGTAATATACAGAGTAGCGCAAAAGTCCGCAATAAAATTATTATCTGTTCAACCAGTAACTTAAAAAACGCTAAAACACGTGAATTGATTTTACATTGGACGTATTTGTTGCCAATAAAATAAAAATTCTTTCTTCAATCTCTTAGCTGCAACCCTATCCAACTTTTTTTTGAAATGCAAAGGTACGTCGTTTGTAGGGAAAAAGGAATCGCACCCTACCGTATTTGTAAATTTTTTGTTTTTAAAAGAATTTCTTCTCATTTCCCAATAATCACATAAATAAAAGAAAAAAATAGAGTATGTTGAGATTCCATTTTTCACGAACTTTTCAATGCCCTACACACGACATATCTTTGCATTTAAAAAAAAAAGTTGGGTAGGGTTGCAGCTAAGGGGTTGAAGAAAAACATTTCATTTTATTGGCAACAAATACGTCCAATGTAAAATCAATTCACGTGTTCAGCGTTTTTTTTTTAAGTTACTGGTTGAACAGTTAATAATTTTATTCCGGACTTTCGCATTAATGTAATATAAAACGATTTTTTTGAGGATGGCTATGTGTCTTACAAAAATGCCCAACGCACGGTTTGCTGCTTTGACAGTCTTTTCGAAATGTGAAGAAAACGATAGCTTGTGTCTATTATAAGTTACTTCTAAGACCTTAACCTCCAGACACCTCTTTAATGATTCATCATTCATTATTTTATAGTCAAATAATATTGCTTGTTACTGCCGACTATTAGTAATGTAGTAACATTTTTTTGTATTAAAATTTAATTTTTATTTCTGGTTCCAATCATTTATTGCATTTGTATCCTTTTTGTAGCGCGACATTTTATACTTTGAGTTCATCGGAAAAAAATAAAACTATAGAGTATTTAATTGCTCTTGGAAGGTCATTGACAATTACTAAAAACAGTAATGGTGCCAAGTTAGATCCTTGTGAAACTCCGGAAACAGCATGGACTTTTGCCGAGGTATTACCATTATCTATCACAAAATATATATATACCGGGTGTCCCAGATTTTTTTGCCCAGCGGATATCTCGGTTATTTAATGATATAAAATTGTAAAAAAAAATATGAATAATATTTGTCTAGTAGCCTTTTAAATTCCACTACATAAAGTTATATTCATCAATCCACCCCATAGGAACAACCCCTAACTTTTTTTTTTTCAAATGTCACCCCTATATTTTTTTTCGCTGATATAAATACTCAATTTGTCCCGAATACAACGATATGATTTTTGATATACTTTACAGAGTCATAAAGCCGGTAAAGACTAAAAACCAATGTTGTGGTTAAAGTCATTAATAATTAGTTTACATTTTATCATTTTATCATTTTATTATATTAAAAAATAACAAATCCAATGAATAGGTAAACCTCTTAATATGTTTTTTAAATAATTGAATATTTACAAAAATTGTTCGAAATGGCCCCCATTACTTGCCAAACATGCTTCAAAACGTCGAATGAGTTCACGAGTACATGACGCTGTAATCATTTCTGGTGTAATGTTATTGCAGGCTTGTACTATTTTATTTTGCAAATCTTCTAAATTCAATGGCTGTGTTTCAAATACCACGGTCTTCAGATATCCCCATAAAAAAAAATCTAGAGGCGATAAATCTGGTGAACGCGCAGGCCACCTCAAAGGGCCGCTGTTTCCGATCCACTGATTTTCAAAGCGTTCGTTTAAAAATTGGGTAACTAAATTACTATTATGTGGAGGAGCTCCATCTTGTTGCCACCACATAGCACCTCTTTCTTGTATTGGAATTTCTTCAAGAAGTTCTGGAAGGTCATTTTCAAGAAAGTGTAAGTACCTAGCACCAGTTAACGTACCTTGAAAAAATAGGGACCTATCAGTCGTCCCTGAAATAATCCACACCACACATTTACTCCCCAGATGGTCTGAAAGTTAGTTTCCCTAACCCAGTGAGGGTTTTCAGGAGACAAATAATGCATATTGTGACGATTTACAGTAGCATTATTGTGAAACCTTGATTCGTCACTCCACAATATCTGGTTCAAAATGTTGGGATTTCGTTCCATTAAATCTTCAAAATGTGCTATTAATGTTATCCTTCTTTCGAAATCTCCAGCTCTAAGTTCCTGATGCAAATGAATTTTAAACGGATGAAAATTATAGGATTTTAGGATTCTTTGTACTGACGACTTACTAATATGAACCTCGTTAGCTAGGTTTCACGTCGATATCTGGGGATGTACTTGCACATAAGCTAATACATTAATGCACATTTCTTCAGTTCTTACAGCAGCAGCATGTTGACGATGTTTGTCTTTTCCTGGAAATGACCCTTCTCTCATCCTAGTCTCAACATAAGAATATGTTTTACGTGATGGTTGTCGGCGCTCAGGAAACCTCTGTTGATACAAGTGTACAGCAGCACGAGAATTTTTTTGGCACTCACCAAAAATTAAAAGCATATCAACATATTCGTTTGGAGTGAATGTAAAGGGCATTTTGTCTGTTGTTTATAGCTAGCGAACAATTTCAGAAATGGTCTAAGCATATCGTTAGTTAGTTATAGGTAACAAAAAAAAAACAAAAACGAAGCAATTCTAATCAAAATAAAAAGAAAATACCAGGTGATACAAAATTAATGACTTTAACCACAACATTGGTTTTTAGTCTTTACCGGCTTTATGACTCTGTAAAGTATATCAAATATCATATCGTTGCATTCGGGACAAATTGAGTATTTATATCAGCGAAAAAAAATATAGGGGTGACATTTGAAAAAAAAAAGTTAGGGGTTGTTCCTATGGGGTGGATTGATGAATATAACTTTATGTAGTGGAATTTAAAAGGCTACTAGACAAATATTATTCATATTTTTTTTTTACAATTTTATATCATTAAATAACCGAGATATCCGCTGGGCAAAAAAATCTGGGACACCCGGTATATATATGTTTTGAATAACTTTTAAAGAGCATCATTGTGATATTTGTTAATCCAAACTTTTTTCTAGTAAAACATCGCGTTCAACCCGGTCAAAAACTTTACTAAAATCAGAAAAAAATTGTATCCATCTGTAATTTCTTTTTTAATATTTCATTTGAATGATGTGTAAAAAGAAACAAGTCTGAATTGATTGATTTGCCTTGCATAAATCCATGTTATTCATCAGTGATACTGTGTTAAACGAAATTATAGCATTTGGTATAAATTATTTGCACAAATACTTTATAGGTTTTTATGATAAGGTGGAATATATTGATCAAGTCACTTATAGGATTCAAGGTGATTTTTTTTTTTTTGGAAAATTTCTGACAAGAGCAGATTTCCATTTGGATGGAAAATGCTTTTTCAAATATGTCTAGAATTTTCTGAATAATCCAAAAATTGAAAAATATCTCGAAAAATATACAGGGTGTTGCATTTAAAATAAGAAAGTTGGTATTGGCCATTGTTACATGACACACCTTGTATAAAAAGGTTTTATTTAAAAAAAGACGCAACTAAAAATACCAATCGAAGTGTCCCCATTTAATTATTACCGAATTTGTTCCATTTGGCTGTTCCACACTGTATGTATCAAATAAAACTGACGGTCCCCGTTTAGATAGAAACTTTGGAAGTTGTTGGTTAAATAAAAACAAAACAATCACTATTTTCGTACAATACAAATTAAGAGAATAAATAGACATCGCAAGCTTGTTTACCAACACGATGCGCAAACTGCATCTGGCACCGCTGAATTTCCACCGAGAGGAAAGCGACATTTCTTTTTAATTTAAAATAGTTTTGGTCAAAAATACACTTTATATAGGTCAACGTTTGCTATAGGTGAAATTCTCGGTTGGCAGTTCACGTAAATGGCTAACTAGAGAACCATTTGTTCTCTTAATAATGCTCGGGAAAAAAACCGAAGCGTAATCTTATTTTACTTTAAGCGAGCGCGTGAAATATTAGTTTTTGGAACGAAAGATTTTGTCTTTTATTTTCACGTTTAGTGTTTAAGATAACTTAAACGTTAAGTATTTTACAGATCTTTTAAATAAGCATCAAAATTTAAGTATATCTTTCTTAATGCCTTATAAATTCGGCAATCACATTAAGAAAAAGTGATTCTAAAGATTTAGATACAAAATTAAACAAGCAAAATGTTGGATATTATTATCTACGATGTTCACCCTGCTTAACTGCAGAAAACACCGAAGCAACCTGAAAAACCCGACCGCTGTAATAAATACACACTTTTTCCTGAGTAATACATAATATATACATACACGTGTAGTAAATAAAAATATAACAGCGCATTGTTTTATCCATACATGTTTTTATCTCTAATTAATAAAAGAAAAAAATAGATATACAGGGTTGCCCATTAGTGCGAGAAAGAAAACTATCACTTTTAGGATCTATATTATTTTAAGTAAAAAATCCCATGATAACCAAAGAGCGTTCACATTTGGGTTACCTACAGTCAAAAAAAACATCAAAGAAGGCAGCAGAGGACCTACTGAATTTTGACATAAAACCTATGCCATATTTTTAGGAAATTTTAAGGCTATTTTTGTACCCTATTTAAAAATTTTTAGCTCTTGTTTTTTACAAAAATCAAGGTGCTCTGCTAGCTTCGAACGAAGTCAGCGGATTACCTCAGTTTTTTTAAGTTTTTTATCAAGAACAACACCATATTTTTAGGCTATTTTTTAGATCTTAAATTATTATAAAATTTTTCAAAAAACATTAGTATTTTTTAAAAAATATAGGGTGCTTTGCCAGCTTCGAACAGATTTTTAATTTTTTTTAAAGCTTTTTTCTAAAAAAAAAAAACCATAACACATTTTTAGGCTCTTGAAATATTATAAAACTTTACCAAAAATTGCTAGTATTAAATAATACAGGGAGCTTTGTTGGAACATAGTAGAGCGCCTCTGTTTATTATTTTTGTTTTCTGAAACAACTACTGCCACATTTTAAAGCTATTTTTAGGCTCTTGAAATATTATAAAATTTTTGGAAATATAACTTTTTTTAAAAAATATAGGGTGCTTTGCTAGCTTTGACCGAATCCAGCAGAGCACCTCGGTTTTTTAAAGCTTTTTTTTAAACAACCTCACCACATTATTAGAATATTTTTAAGCTCTCGAAATATATATATATATAACTTTACTAAAAAATTGCCATTTTTAAATATTACAAGGTGCTTTGTTGGAACCAAGTCAGCAAAGCACCTCGGTTTATTATTTTTTTCTGTTTGTTTTTAGAAAAAAGCTTTAAAAACCAAGGTTCTCTGCTCGATTCTTTCGAAACTAGCAAATACATTTTTTTTTAAGTTTTAATATTTCAAGGGCCTAAAAATAGCTTAAAAATTGTGTTGTGGTTGATTTTAGAAAAAACTTTTAAAAAACAGATGTGCTCTGCTGGATTCGTTCGAAACTACCTTCTATGACAAAAAAAAGTTCTAATTTTTTTTTTTAAGTTTATTTTTCAAGAGCCTAAAAATAGCTTAAAATTGTGGCATAAGTAGCTTTTAAAACAAAAATTAATAAACCGACGTGCTCTGCTGACTTTGTTCCAACAAAGCACCCTGTATTATAAAAATGGCAATTTTTTCGAAAATTGTAATAATATTTTAAAGTGTAGTTTTTTTGAAAAGAGTTTTAAAAAACTGAGGTGCTCTGCTGTAATCGTTTGAAGCTAGCAAAGCAAAAATACTAATTTTTTCGAAAAGTTTTATAATATTTCAAGGGCCTAAAAATTGATTAAAAATGGGACATTAGTGGTTTTCAGAAGAAAAAAAAACTAATAAACTAATAAGCTCTGCTGACTTTGTTCCAACAAAGCACCCTGTATTATTTATAAATAAGAATTGTTTAGTAATTATATATTTTAAAAGCCTAAAAATGGTCTAAAAATGTTTTTAGAAAAAGCTTTAAAAACCGACGTGCTCTGCTGGATTCGTTCGATGCTAGGAAATCACCCTGTATTTTTTAAAAATATTAATTTTTTTCAAAAAATTTATATTTCAAGAGCCTAAAAATAGCTTAAAAATGTGGCAGTAGTTGTTTCAGAAAACAAAAATAGTACTTTGTTTCAAAAAAGCATCCTGTATTATTTAATAATAATTTTTAGTAAAGTTTTATAATATTTCAAGATCCTAAAAATAGCTTAAAAATGTGGTGTGGGTTTTTAGAAAAAAAGCTTTAAAAAACCTAAGGTGCTCTGCTGGATTCGTTCGAAGCTAGCAGAGCATTTTGATTTTTGTAAAAAAAAGAAAAAAAAAAAACGAGGAGCATAAAAAAGCCTTAAAATAGCCTATAAGCCTATAAATATGGCATAGGTTTTCACTCAAAATTCCCTAGGTGCCCTGCTGTCTTCTTTGGCATAAAAACATTTGATCCTTTCAGACGTTTCAGCAAAATTTTATATTTAAATATACATTTTCAGTAATTTTCACGTCCAAGTATTAAAAAAAACTCACTGAAATCAATGGTAAAAAATTATATAGGGTGAATCATCTGTCCCGATGTAACGGAACACCTTGTATACATTTTGCAGTATTTTAGAAATAAGCAACAAAGTAAACCCTATGACTTTTATTGAAAACATTGTCCGATATGTCGGTTTCTTCATTAGTTCATTTGTGCAGTGATCACCCAGTTAAATTTCATAAAAACATATTATTTCGTCCAAATTTCAAAAAAAAAAAAATTAATTAACTATATGTATTACCTTCGCATCATTTGTAACGTGTGTCACTTTTACATACTCCATAACAACACCGTTTCGTTGTTCCTTTCCATACAGATAACATAATTATAATTGAATGCAAATAGTAGTTTGTGCAACAAGAGTAGATATGAACAATCCACTCGAGTTGTACAGTATATTTTTTCTACGACCCACTAACGAAAATCTACAAATTTAAAAAACATTTCAGGTTATTAAGACAAAATAACTAATTTTACAATTATTTATGAATTTTACTAATTTATACAAAAAAATAGTCCCCGCGCAAATTCGAACCCGGGCTATCCGCGTGGAAAGCAGATGCTCTGTCCTCGGCTTCTTGCCTCTTTTAGGATTTTAGTTTTAATACTCGTAATTAATTTCAAAATGTGAACCAAATAAAAATGATATTATTTATCGATTCTACACAAAAATAACTCATTTTAATTTATATTTAATCTCAATAACTAAAAAATTTACTGACAATTAGTTGATCCTCAAAATATTAAATAATTTATTTTATTAATTATACTTGTGATTAACTTTCATGGTAATTAATCTAAGAGTTGGTTAGCATAATTAATTAGAAGAGTTATAATTATTATTTGTTTTCATTAATTTTTTACGCAGTAAACAATTATTGATACTTGACCTCTCAAGCAGCACACTTTTATCCTTGTTGGGAACGCCCATGACACTTCAAGCATCTTTTCAATTGCTCACAACTATGTGCTTCCACACTCCACAGAGTTATAAAAAAGAGAATCGCCATCAACGATTTTTTCTAATGATTGATGTATCTGTAGAGATAATATTGCTTTTCCAGCGATTATTGATCAAAACAGTACGAAACTTTTGAATTACCGCTATTTGAACATGACGGCTGCGCCATCACATGATGAAAAGGCTTATTATGCTGATTGAACGCCTGTAGTTAAAAAGAGAGGTCAACAGATCCATGAAAAAATGTGTCTTCTTAAAACCACGCTATTTTGGGCATCGCACGTAAATTACGACACGGCAGTTAACTTCAGTTGATCAGGTCACTCTGACTGGTGGCCTTTGATCCAACGTTGCCACATTTACTATTTTCTACCCGTAGATATTCAGCTTTTTTGACTAGTTTTACTCAAATTAAACTTCTTATTTAAATAATTGTGTTGCTAAAAATGATTGCTAAAAACGTTAGGTTATAACTAGGGCTGGGCGATTATCAAAATAAATAATCGATAATCGATTATTTAAAATCGGTAATTTTCGATTAATCGATTCTATTCGAATTGGCGCTCGTACAAAGTTTTGAACTAAACTTACAGAAAATGTTAAAATTATTGGGAAAATTAAACATGAATTTTAAATTACCACGAGCCGCCACTGGATATGACAATAATGAAACAATATTGGACCACACTGACTACTGATAGACGAAGCTGACATAGGCAGTTCCTGATTTTTTTTTAACGTTAATAGTTGAAACATAAAAATAGCGTACATACCAAAAAAAACAATTATTTTTATTATTAATAAGTGCAATATTTTACGTATTAAATGGTATCTGAGTCAACTTTATTTTTCCCAATGTAAAATGCCATTCTTATTTTTCATATTATCTTTTCAAATGCATCATGCAGGTGATTTGTCTGACGTAAAAAATGATCAATCTTTAAAAAATATGTTTCTGTTATTGCAAATTTAATTTCCTTAAATGACGTATCAAGAGCCAATGGTAAATCAAAAGCGAACTAGGATGAAAGCATAGCGTCAATAGTCCTCATTCCGTAGAGAAACGAATGAGTCAAGGATTGTTCATAGCACTTATGTACCAGCTTCGCTCTAGAACGAATAAGGAACCCTTAGAGGTTAAACGGATCCCATCATAAATATTGTAAGATAATGTACATTGACATAAACAACCCTGGGTTGATGAGGTGAACTTAATCTTTATCTTATATTAAAATTTTCACAAAAAATGAAGATTGCCAAAAGGATGAAAGTATAAAGGAAGGTATATAGAGCGTGTAAGTCACTACAGTACCAAACTTTTATCGGACTTTGAACAAGTCTCTCCTAACGTCATTGGAAGGTGTGGATTGTAAAATGAACTATAATTTAGGCATAAGCCACGGAACAAATAGAAGAGCTGGAAGTGACAAGTTCTAAAATAAAACAAGGATCAGAATGTGGAATATACTCCAGATCCTTAAATCTAAACTTAAAATGGGCTGTGAGCAGTAGTGCCAGTGTAGTTCAAACCGAGCTCACGGGTATTCTCGTAGCAGCAAAAGAAATATCACCAGAATTAATATCACTGAAAGACAGATGCTCATCTATACAGATAGCAGACAAGCCCTACTCGCCCTGGACAGTCCTAGAATTTACTCAGGGACGGTACTGAAATGTCATAAAGTATCCATCAACAATGTTAAGATGAATCAAATGTCACGGCACATCGAAAGGTAACGGTCTTGCTACCCAAGAAGGCAACCAACCAAATACTTTTTGGACCTGGTCCTTCCATTGGACTGATAACAATATGAAATTCAAGAAAATATGGTATGAATCAAGAATCTGCAGAGTTGTTAGGGAGCTTTTAAGTTACCCTGACAGCACTACGGCCAACAAATACTTGATTCTCCATATGGTCTAATATCCGAAGTAAGGTCGACCTTCACCCATCTGTTTAACAGATGGAAGTTTTTTTATTAAACAAAATATGTGACTATTTATTTTGGTAAAAAAAAAACAACCCTGTAAAGTATTTCCCAGATGCTTCGACTATGCTCACCGCAGGATGGATTAGAGCTTAATTTTAAAATTTGGTGTTTTTCTCTTCATCCGTTTTTGAGTTATTTTCAAAATTCGAAATTTGCACTTTTCCTCAAATATTTCGAATTAGGTCCATTTTAGGGAAATCATGTATAGGAACAAAATGATAGAGAGTGTCATCACAAGCAGAAAGGATAGTAAAAAATGGCCGTGACCGTATTTTCTTAGGCAACCCATTTGCAGTATATCTATAAACATATTTTATATACATATAAAAAAAATTCATCCTTTAAACAGATGGGTGAAGGTCGACCTTACTTACGGATCCTGTAGTAATAGCATGGGGCTGTAAGATTCCGCTCTATGCAGGGAATGCGAACAAGCTCCCGATATAAGAGAAGCACCTCTTGGCGACGTTGTCTACTACATTAAATCTATAGGCTGGCTGACTAGCTAAGAGGAGCCTATTAATTTAAGAGGATGCACAATGGGCCATTACAGATAGGCATTAGCCACAATATACATGTGCTCGTTTTGAATAAGATGCTGCCTTCTTAAACCGTGTTCTATGATCCATAAACAAAGCAGCAAACAAAGGATGGAATTGGTAGAATGGGTTCTCCAAGGCTTAAGAAGTTATGTGCACAAAAATGTGCTGGAAAAGGTATTGATTCATTTTTTAATAATAAAAATGTTTTGGTTCACAGTTGACCTTTATAGTAGAGGACAGAATAACGGATTAACAAACTGCAGGGGTTCTATATTGTTAAATAAAAAGAATTTTAAATAAATAAACAGCAATAATCGTATTTAATTTTAAATTTATTTGTTTAATGAATTGAACCCGGGTTGCGGAATCCGACCTGAGCCATAAAGGCTTATGCAAAATATTTCCATCGTCTACAAGACAAGATTGAAAGAAAAATTTATAAACTTGCGCAAATGTGTTCCAAAAAAGTGTCACCATAAGTTCAAATCAAATTATGTTGAATATTGAAATATTTTCGGGTTTCAAATTTGCTTTTATAAATTACTCAATTCGTTTCTCATTTAAAATACACCACAATCCAGCGATATTAAGATAGTTAAGATAAATGATACGAGATTAAATTTAGCTTCGATCCGATACAACTTCGTCATTCATCATCGAGATCCTCTTAGCCATGCTTTTAAGGTTATTATTTTTATATCACTTTATAGACTCATCAATTTGTGTGTTTACGAACGTATACGATAAAAAGGCGAGATAAGTAATTGTTTATCTGAAGATGATAAATGTAGGTCAGCTGTAAAATATAAACCAATCCATGCATTTATGCAATCCGATTTTGAACAAACATTACAGTCTATCCACGTAGATTCTCAATTATAAAAATTTGGATATTAACCCGTAAAAAAAATCGATAAACGTCATTGAATTTACAGTTGTTCAAGTATCAAAATCAAGTTCAATATTATCAATTTAAATGATTTTCAAAAATGGCTAATTTTTACACGTTTTGCTTAAACCAATGTATGACCAGCATATAAATTACCTAATCCTAATCCGGGAAATGGCGCATTACATACCTAGTAGTATATTACATTCCGAGTGTGGAAAGAGATGTACATTATTTTTCTTACCACAAAACAATTTTACTGAAAAAAATGTAGGTCAGGCTCTTTATTTATAAGCTAATTTCAAACTATATAAAATATGGGTAATTATAATTTTATACAGGGTGCCTCATTAAGAATCGGACATAGAAAAACTTAAGATGATTCTCTGATTAAAAATAAGACGATTAAACGAAACATGCTTAGATAAAATATTACTGCTTTCCTAAATACAGTCTGTTAAAGTTGAAAATTCAAAAATTATTAATCGCTATAGTTTTTTTTTATTTCTGAGTATGATTTTACTAAATTCGGTAAACATTTTTGGTGTCATAAGATACACCCAGCAGCAAAATAATCAGTTACATAAACTTGCCATTGGGGTACGGCATAGATAAGAAACACCTTCATCCCCTCCAAATTTTACCCCACTGTCCAAAAGCTCATTTAGACTATACTTTTAAATTTTTTGATGGTTTTTAAATAAATCAAGTACTCTTGTGGATATTCTTCATTTTAATGTTATTAATTTTCAATAATGTAATTTTGGATTTTTTTATAAAATTACACTGAGTAAATGTTCTTGGTGTCATAAGAAATACTTATTAGTAAAAAAATTAGTTAAACTTTGCCAATGGCATGGGTAAGAAACAACTTTTTAATTTTTTGATGTTTTCTAAATAAATTATGTCTCTAAATATGTACTCTTGTGGGAGTTTTTAAAAAAAAATCCAAAATTAATTAAAATGAAGAAAATCCACCTATGAGTGTGAATATCTCGAAAATCAATCACTTTGTGGGTTCCCAACAAGAGTACATGATTTATTTAAAAACCATCAAAGAATGTAAAAGTATAGTCTAAATAAGTTTTTGGACAGTGGCGTAAAATTTAGAGGGGATAAAGGTGTCACTTATCCATGCCGTTCGCCAATAGCAAAGTGTATTTAACGAATTGTTTTGCTGGTAGTTGCATCTTATGACACCAAAAACCTTTACCAAATTTAGTAAAATTATACTGAGAAATAAAAAATTATAGCCATTAATAATTTTTGAATTTTCAACTTTAACACTCTGTATTTCGTAAACCAGTAATATTTTATCTAAGCATGTTGATAATGTTAACATAAGTGGTTAAATTTAAACATATTTAATAAAATAGGGCGACCCTTTTTTAACCTATATGACTTCTGAACCAGAAGGGGTGATAAAATGCGGTTCTTTTAAGATTTATTCTAAGTGTCCATCAGAGAGTATTTACGAGGATAGTCACTATTTGATTTCAAATATAACTTCTAGGACATTTTTTCGCATTTTAAAACCTATTGTTTCCCCCTTTTCGAAAGTGCCATAACTGTCTTTGGTATTATTACACAGAACAAAGGTTTTATAGCTCTTAAAATGAATACAGCATACGGAAATAAAAATCATAGCACACAGGAATTACTATAGTATGAAGGTGAAGATTTAGACATCCAATAATACCAAAAGAAGTAGCAGACGAAATTAAGAACATTCAAAAAACAACCTTATAACCGGAGACATTCTTAAGAAGCTACCTGGAGGAGCATTGGCCAAATTTACTTATCTGCAGCATTTTGGTTAAAACATGTACCACATGCCTGGAAAGTGAACGAGGTAATAATATTTATCAAACATGGCAAACCCCCCAAATGACGAATCAACACAATATAGACCTATTTCTATAATACCAATTGTGTCTAAACTATTCGAGAAGCTACTTCCGAAAGGACTACACCTCTCATTACAGTATAAAAAAAACCGTTAATTCTAGGCATCAGATCAGTTTGGTTTAGGAGCAAGCATTTAACAATTGACCAAATTCGCCGCATAACATAACTGAAATAGCTTACGAGGAAAAGGAAATAAATTATCTTAAAATATTAAAATGCAGGACAAAATACAGAATTTTTTAATAGTAATAGTAAGATTCAAATTTTTCAGAACAAAGTGCTTAGAGGTATTGTAGGATAAACACAACGGAAGACTCCATGTCTATGACATCGAGATCGTACAGATCCTGGATAATACAGGCCAAAAAAGAAGAAGCTTATGTAGTTACTGAGTTAGTGCATACTATTCGCTCAGTGAGAAGTCAGCAAAAGCGTATCAACTACATGTATATATTTTACTTGTTTTTTTTTTTTTAAATAGGTAAAAGCAATACAATAAGCAACCGGATTTGCTGTGTTGTAAATTGTAAAAATCCTAGAAAAAAAAACAGTGTAAATTATAAAAAAATTTAGTAGCAAAGTGGAAATTAAATCAAAGAAATAAATGGATAGCTGTACAATAAGAAAAAAATTTTTGAATTTTATTTTTGTGATAATAACAGTAATTAGTGGAAGTAGCAGTAGACATCAGAAACTTGAAAGGTTTTAAATAAACAATAAATTATCATTTTACGATCTTCTTCAAGATCCCTTTAATCTTAAATGTTCAGCAAGAACTACATGTCTGCCGTTGATTAGTGTATGTGGCTGGAATGCAATTTTGTGACTTACTGATAGGAAACCAGTTTTAATCATTCAGTTTTCTTTTGAACAAAAATGAAAATATAAATAGCAATCCTTTTGTTTATATATTTTAACTTCACGCTATTATTTAATGGTTTTTTTTATTTTGACAGAATAGGTTAATTCTTTAAATACAACTTATTAGACTTAGGCAACGTACCATACATTTTCCTTATGTTTTCCTGTAAATACTGTTCCTAACTATATTTTATTATTGATTTTTATTGATTATGCTTATTTTTTTTTTAGTTTAAGCGATAAAAATATATAATAATAATAATATAATCCATATACTTTAATTAAAACTAACATATATACTTTTTAATTACGAATTCTATTAAAAATTGTATTGTCAGTAGGTATACGCAAAAATAGTTCATTAGTACATAAATGAATTGGCGCTGCAGTCACGCACGGAGCGAATAGCAAAGCACAATGAAACACGCTAGTCACAATTATTGCGTGCCCATTTTATAGTCTATCGAAAGTTTAACAGCCGTATGCATAGTCGATCGCCAGCGACTCGCCAGAGATTCGTTTCGGCGTATCGCCAGCGATTCGCTGGCGATCTGCCGGCGAAAGCCCAAAAAGCTGGCGACTCGCCGGAGATTGTCAACGGAATGTCATTTCACGCAAGTTTTTATTTTCTTCTTCTTCTTCTTCTTCTTCTCACCGGTATCTCTCGCATTTTATTCATGATTCATTTCTTAAAACTCAAAAAATAATGAACGAATATCAAATTTTTCCCTATAAAAGAACATGAAAACTTGCGTGAAATGACATTCCGGTGACAATCTCCGGCGAGTCGCCAGCTTTTTGGGCGAATCGCTGGCGATACGCCGAAATGAATCTCTGGAGAGTCGCTGGCGATCGACTATGCATACGGCTGTAAGAGACACCAATGGAATTATCTTAGATGAGTGCCTTAGTTTTAAGAATTTAAAAAAAAACTGTAGGCTAGTCGCCGTCGACTATCTACTGACAATAAATTCATACAAAAACTAATAAGTAAGTGTTCTTTCTCTACATGCAGTATTCATTTAAAATCACATAGTTGAATTTTATTATTTCAACTAGTTCAAAACTTTAAAGGTTAAAATATTAAAATTTTTGAAAGCCATTTTGGCTGTGTTCCCTGAGGTGTTCCCGAACAGATAGGAAACCACTTTATCATATTATACTGTGCATAATTTAATATCTACGATTTTGCCAGAATTTTACAATTCGCTGAAACATTTCAATCTCTTACCATTTTTTTAAGCGTCTTATAGTTATTTATGTATCAAGGGAATTATAAGGGCCATAATTACCGATGGCAAAGTTTGCGTGCCGAGGGCCTCTGGCCCGAGGGACAGCAATTGCCTGAGGTTATTAAAGCCCATTAATTCCCGTGGTACATAGATAATTTTATTTCTGACAGATATCAATAAAATTTTGTTCATTTTTAAAACGGAAAAAATGTACCAATTTAATACCTTCCCGGTATATTTGAATCAGGTACCGTTGATTATAAGGTAGAGGGAATTATAGAATCTATAATGTCCCAAGGAAGTTATGACCCTTCTTTATTGATAGCGTAACTATGACGATATAAGCTTATAATATCCCTGTCGGAAATAAATATCTTTATTCAATGATCTATGTAGCAACTTTTTTCCGAACATTTTCTTTTTTTCTTACGTATTTACATGTTCATTTAATTTGTTTTTACTTGAATTAACTTATATTAACGTAAATTTATTAGGTGTTATATATATTATTTACAGTGGTTTTGCGGTTCAGTTGGTTTTTGTTATTGTCCTACTACCGAAATACTCAGTAAAAGTAGTGAAACGGAAATACTGCACCAAGAAAGAAAATAATTGGGAACTAAATCGATATTAGAATAAATTGAAGGGAAACAACTGAGTTGGTTGGGAAGACATTGACATAATATAAAAAGGCAGAAAAGAAAATTGGGTAAAAGTGGTAGAAAATATGATACTAAAAAGGTGAAAGACGAAGAATCAAATCGATAAAGAAGTGGTCTAAATTTGCACATAATAATATTATGATGATAAATAAAGAAGTAGGGTCCAAGTACAATAAGAAGAACACCGTCATAACTATTATTTTGAATTTCCAATATATATCTATAACCATCAATAAATTAATTGAATAATTGATGATGATGGGATTAAGATTACAAAAATAATATTACTAGTTCTCTCCATTTTCTTTGGGCTAAAATAAACATACTTAGTACAAAGTTGTTTAATTTGGGCGCTATACGAGCTTGAAGTAATAATTAAAAAAAATATTTATTTGTAATAAATAATTATTTTGTCAAAATTTAGTACGTTTAACAATTACTAGAAAGTCTAAATTGGCAAAATTATCAAAATTCATCCATCCATAGACGTAGAACGAATGTTTTAATAATTAGTCAATAAAAAATGGTTGTTAGTTTAAGTAACTTGTTTATTTCAAGAATATATATATATTTGTATTTTCTATATTTTTTTGCTTAAATCAATATGACTTTTATTAACTAAATATACTTAATACAAACTGATAAATAATACCACAGTGACAAAAATTGCATAACACAAAAATAATTTTCAAATTAAACTTCAGGGTAGAATTATGACGATACAAAAACATTTTATACATGATTATTCATTATAAACTACACTCCCTTTATCATTGCATATACAAACATTTTCAACAACAAAAATGTCAAAATAGTCGAAATTTACTTGATTTAGGGGAACAGAACATAAAAAAGGCTGAACGGGGTAGAACTACTGAATAAAAAAATGCTTAGGGCAATAATACGTGAGAGTCATACAAACATTTTAAGAGCAATTGGATCTTTTGGACTATTGGTTCCGATTTTACAACTATTTCAAAACACAGAAAATTTTCCGCCAGGTTGCAATTGTTTTTGTAACCCTTTCGCTGACACAAAGAATGCTTGCAATATCATCTTAGATTCAGAAAAAAAAACTATTTAAGGTATGTATATCCTGAATTTCATTGAAAAACGTAGATATCCGATCACGTGGCTGAAACCGCTACACCGGAAGTAGTAAAACCGGACGACAAAAAATGCTTGCAAAATGTATTTTTTTTGTTATAGACGTCTAGAAGGAATATTTCTTTTCCAACAGAAAAACGAAAAATCCATCTATATGCAACTTTACTTTGAATTTGACAGGTCACAAGACAGCTCCCACCACCGGGACAGAGTACATGTTGTTCACCCCCTCAACTGTGTCCTGCTGCAAATAGCAACCAAAAACCACGACGTGCCACTTTTTGTAGTCAGATGAGGAACTATAACTAAATTTATTTAAAAATTCGTGAAGGTAAAAAAAAATGTTTTTTTTTACAATATGTAATTGACTAAAGGGAGTTGATTAAAAGTTGTTACAAAGTTGCTATGAAAGTGGTTAGATAGCAAACCGTCAGTTTAATAAATGTAGTTAAAGAATAGAGGCCACAATAATCATCTCCCCAAAATTCACCCCCTTATTAATAAATAATTAGTTGGGAAAATATCAAAAAAGTTTTTGCTGAAATAATAAAAATAATGATTCTCTCTACTAATAAGGATCATTTAATAAGTGTCTATGGGATAATAATTTCCCACCCCACATAAATAAAACCTACTGAAGTTTTAGTGGAAACTATAGATCCCAACTTTTTGAGATTATTTAACACTATAATACATGAACCAATGACAATCCTTTTTTTTAACACACGCCAACCAAAACAAACTATATTTAAAAAATTATTCATTACCAGAGCAACATATCAATAATTTATGGGAAACGTCAATATGAAGTTTGTCAAAAAGGTGACGGAAAATGGACAAAAACGAATTAGGTGTTCAAATACTCGTATACATTGTAAATCACTTTGGACTTCATCTTACGCAATCAAAGTAAACGTTTATATTGTTAAATAATCTTTCCAAATACCACGCGAAGTGAGAAGTTTTCTTTTAGAATATTTTCTTGTTTACTTACAAATTATGCAATGTCCAATGAAACAACAAAATGTTCTCAAATCTCATCTCTTGTGGTATTACTCTTGGACAATTTAGAATTGCTAATAACACATATGGTTATAATAGGGAATTGTCTAATTGTTTAATGTGGTTTGAAACAAAACTAGGTGGGTGCGATTCTTCCCATGGTCTCTCCAGGACAGTACTTTTGTTCAGTTTGTGGCAGTTGATAGATACAGTATGTCTTAATTATTTACAAATAGGTATTCTTACAAAAACAAATACATTTTATGGCAAGTACATGAAGATATACAGTGAGGGTCTAAAGTACCTACCTCCCCATTTATTTTTTGAACCGTAAAAGTTAGAAATTTCAAATTTTGGGAAACTGAGCTAAGGAATGTAGACTACCTTTTTAATGATATTGGGTGATATAATCATTAAAAATGGCGGACGGGAGCCGTTTTGGAAGATAATTTTAAATAGGATCATATGGCAAGTGATACATCATTTGAAAGGTTGTTCCAAACTCTTTCCAATGACATCAATAAAAATAAAATTTTTACTCATAACGAATCCGTTGCTTTAAATTTTCAATGCTATCAACCGGCGTACTACAAATTTTTAACCTTTGGCACTGTACTATTCTCATTAAAATCAAATTTTTTTTATGGGTTCATATATTAATTATTATGGTTCAAAAAATAAATGGAGGGGGAGGGACTTTAGACTCACCCTGTATATTTTACTAGTAAGAATGATAAAGTGTAATAGGAAACTTTGTTTTTATTGTATATGGTTATAATAGGAAATTATCCGAGGGGCGAATCACTCCCGCAATACATGTACAAAATGTCCGAAATCCCATTGAAAATCGCCGCAGTCCCATCAAAATCAGCGGCAATCGCTAAGAAATTGTCGCAGTCGTTCAGAATTCCCTCGCAGTCTTCCCGAAATCTCCCGCAGTCGCTGAGCAATCACTAGCAATCATTAAAAATCGCTCGCAGTCAGTTGACATTTCACCCATTCGCCATTGTTCTTTGTTTGACTAGGCCAACTAAATCATTTTGTGTAAAATTAAACAAATTGCATTTACGTTTATCGAAAGTATCGTTCCATCAATTATTATTAATTTTAAAATGCCATTTTTGGTAAAGTTCATCAAATTTCTGATCTGATCTAATAGAAGATACTTCCAAGGTGGTCCAGAATTGCCTCTGAATTTTTTTTAATGCATAATAAAATTGTTTGTATTTTATTATAGGGGGTCATATACGTTTTAATTAGGGTTTTAAATGTATTTTATTTAAAAAGGAATTAATTTATTGACAGAATACATTTTTTACTTTCCTGTCTGTATACAGATAAGGAAAGTATAGGAATCATGATTTTTTTTGACGGATTATTACGTTTTTGGGTTTCCTAAATGCGTTTTGACTATTTTCGCGATGATGTATGCGTGTATGTGTGTGGCTGTATACTCAATAACTCGTGAACGGATAAAAAGGAAAACACTAAATTTTAAATTTAAGCTTTGATTAATTCTCTAATAATGACTGAATTACATTTTAGGCATAGTCGGAATATCTGGGGAGGGTACTTTATAGGGTTCGTTTTTCTACTACGACTATATGTTATTTACGCTTGGAGAAGAAAATTCTTTAAATTAAAGTTGCTTGTGTTGCTCTATAATTTTTATCCTATAGGAAAATAATTTTCCTAAAATTGTTTGTATTCAAATTTTTTTATAAAAAAGTGCATATTTAGAATTTTTAAGAAAAGTTCAAATTTCGAATGTGGTGAAAACTCAAAAACGGTTAAAGAGAAAAACAAAATTTTAAACTTAAGCTTTCATCCATTCTTTAATGAGCTGATTAAATTTTGGGCATAGTCAGAGCACTTTGTAAAGGGTCGATTTTCTGCTTAATAGAATTATTTAGTATAGATCCAAGTAGCTGTTACCGAGGCTGTTACCCAATGAGTTTCTTAGCGAGGTCCAAAGTTGAGGACTGTACTAAATTAAGTTCATTAGATATTAAGGTTTGCTTTGTTTTTAAATTTCTTGTTGTTACTTAACTCTACATTACTATTAATTTTTTATAGGGTTTGTAAAGTATCCAATAAATAAATATATGTTATTTACACTTGAAGAAGAACATTATTCAATTAAAAGTTACTTGCGATATTTTTCTCTATAATTTTTATCCTATACATAATTTATAATAAATGGTCCATATTCGAGAAATTTTACAAAAAGTACAAAATTCAATTTTTTAAGAAAATTGTTCAAATAAAAGTTGCTTGTGATTCTCTATAATTTTTGTCCCATACACGATTTTCCTAAAATGGACCGTATTCGATATATTTGAGGAAAATTGCAAATTTTGAATTTGGAAATTACTCAAAAACGGATAAAGAGAAAAACACAAAATTTTAAACTTATGCCTTAATAAATCCTGCAGTGAGCTGATTAAATTTTGGGCATAGTCGAAGCTCTGGGGGAAGGGGGTACTTTTTAGAGTGTCGTTTTTTTACTTTAATACTACCTCTGTTATTTACGATTGGTGAAAAAAATTCTTCAAATAAAAGTTGTTTGCGATCACATTCTCTAAAATTTTTGTTTTATACATGATATATCTTTAAAATGGACCGTAATAGAAAAATTTTAATATATCAGTATTTTCGTTGGCAATAAATACATGTAAAAAATATTTGGAGTAAGATGCATATGGAAAATCTCTAAACATTTACAGGGGTGATACAGTAGGTTTACAAATTAACTAGACAAAAAAGTCATGTGTTGGACACATCAGATTTTTATGTAAAAAAGCGGAAACAATTATTTTTTGCAAAAATAGTACACAGAAACTATAGTGAATAAAACACAACCTGATTCATCCCTTTAGCTTTAGAATAATAGTTGACAAGTGCAGTGTTACTATGAGTTTATTTAATTTAGGTAGATATGTTTAAATAAAGAGTTTATAAAGAGTTATTCACAATAGTAGTTTGTGCAACAAAAGTGGATGTAATGGCCATATGTAATACATATAATCCACTCAAGTTGTACAGTTTATTTTTTTACGACCCATTAACAAAAATTTACAAAATTTGTTGATGACTTTTATTAATTTATTAAATAAAATAAACTTTAAAAACAAAAACAAAACAAAAATTTTAATTTACGATATAAGTAGGTATTTGTAAATATACTCGAATATCTGGTGACATGCTTTTATTTACCGATTCTTCAAAAGCATCATTAATTTTTAATTATATTTAATCTTAATAACTAAAAAATATATTAACAATTAGTTTGACAGAATTGTGACTTATGTAATATTAAAAATAAACAAATTTCACGTTATTTTCACGTCTTATGCAAACTTTAGTTTTTCTTTTTTTTTATATGAGCCATACATGTCCTATATAAAATTTAGTTCTCCTGACATAACACCCAGCTAATGTTTTTTACTGGAAACCAACTAGAAAGCCATACATTGTCGTAAAAATTCTTCGGAAATGCCTGCAATTTTGAATAAATAGTGGCAATCCATACGGAAATCGCCGCAATCAGTACGGAAATCGCCGCAGTCAATGCATAATTCAAAGAAGTCACGAAAAATCTATCGAAGTCATGTGGAAATCATCGCAGTAACTGGAAATCTGTAGGAAGTCACATGGAAATCACCGCAGTCATCCAGAAATCGCCATATGATTGCGGAAATCATATGAATTCGGCAATACATGTACATTTTTACAAAGAGTGATTCGCCCCTCGAAATTATCTAATAATTTAATGTGGTTTGAAACAAAACTAGGTGGGTGCTATTGTTCCCATGGTCCTTCCAGGACAGTTCTTTTGTTCAGTTTGTGACAGTTGATAAAGTGTGTCTTAATTACTTACCGATATCTATTCTTACAAAAACAAATACATTTTGTTACAAGTACAGAAAGATATATATTTTACTAGTAAGAATGATAAAGTGTAGTGAAAAATTTTGTTTTTATTGTACAGTACACAGTGCTACAAAATCACCATTTAAAATATTGATGTTTCCTTAAATCAAAATTTAAACTTGTTTTTTCCCACCCTGTATAATAAAATATCTTTTGATGTCAAGTAATATTTTCTTCATAATAATTCAATTAAAAAAAACTTTTAAATTTTAGCTAACTTGAGCCAAAAATAAATATTATTTTAATACCAGCAAAAGCACTTATTTTTTTTAAATATTTGTTTTTTCCTAAATTAAACAATTTTAGCTGTATACCTTGCTATGCAAAGTGACAATATTCCATTAGAAACAGGAATAAAAATAAGGGTGTCTCATTTAAAATAAAAAAGTTGACATCTACTTCCAATGACAAAACTGTCCACATATTTTAGATGGAAAGATCATAACCTGTTTACTATTTTGAACAAAATCTCTCCACGATTTGTCAGATAGAGAGTGTCTCACCGAGGTGTTGGACAGCCTGTATAGTATTAGTTAAATTGGCAAAATTTGGTCTGTAATTTTGTAAACTCCTATTAGAAAATCTGAATATCTAGTTAGATTATAAAAAACAATATGTATAAGGTAATAGACAAATAAGTGTTTTTTTTTAATAGGTAGGTATCAGTAGTTATTTGTAGTCCATTCAGACAAAATATAATTCCGGTACTTAAGTATTTTAAAAATATATATTATTTAGGTAATAAAATATTTAACAATGTAATGTAAAGATGAGTAATCTTTATAGGAAATTTAATGCCATTTTTAATTATCTTTGGAGCCATTTAATACTAAAATTTAGACGTGCACTCAAGGGAGTGTTTTAGGGATAACAACAATGATTTAATAGCAATTTTTTTCTACATGTCTTCTTTCCACAATGTAAAAAATGTCTTAAGACCCTCAAATAAAATATCTAGGTGCAGCGTTGCTAAAGAAATATGGTAAAATAAGTAGGTACGTAGGTACCTAAATAAAAATGAATTACAAAACCACACCATAGAATTCCCTAGATCTAAAATTGTTAGGTTATGTTAAGTAAAAAGCAAAAGATGTTATGACTTGGTTAACCACAACTATAAACAAAATAAATATGTAAAAAACCGTAAACAAGAATCAAACTGAGCTAATATTAACCAAGACTTTTAGACAAACATTTTATTTATATTATATTTAAATATCTAGGTACACCTCGTTAGCCAACTCGCCATAAATAGATAAAAGGTTAGTGGATATACCCACAGGTAGGTAAATATACAGACAAATGTACTTCTAAGAATCAAAATTTTTAAATTAGGTAGGTAGGTACATTTAGTAAATATATGACGAACTGAATGAACCAGGACACTTATCTTGAATTACATTATTGATAATAAAAACAAATGTAGAGTACTTACCTATGTGATGTTAAATAAATATTAAATTTCGTTAAAAGAAAAACACTCGTGTTTAAAAAAAAATATCAAAACAATAACAAATGATATTTTAGAAACATTTTATGAGAAGACTATTAAATTTAATATTTCTGTAAATTGTAATACTGAATGGTACTAATGTTTCATTATTCCAAACATTTTATGGCTTATTAAAAGTAACATGGATCAATTAATAAACCGACTGATACCCAGAATTTTAAATTGCTGTAACTCAAGGTTCTTAACCTCAATTCGTCTTATTTAATTCAAGAAACTGGCAAAAAAGTTTTATTTTATATCAGTATTCCCCCTTCACGTAAGTAACTGTAAAGACCAAATAACCTAATCGATATAACTACATAATGTATTGAATATTATAATAAAAAGTACCCAACTTATTTAGTCAGTTACAGGAAACCTATTTATATTCATAGAGTTTCACTGTTTCGTAACAAAGAATCCTCTACTGAGATTTATAATAAATAATCGTATCAATAAATGTGGTGTACAATTAACTCTTCCACGGTAAGGAAGTAATGACCTCCCAGGGTCTTCTATCAATGATGACTCATTTGAGATACCTACACTTAGCTAACGAAGAACCTGTCTTAATATGAACACCTACCTACCAATTTTTAAAAGCATTTGGTATGCATTTCCGGATTTTTAAGATAATTCTAATATTATACATTCAACGGCTAGATTGAACAGGTATTTTGCAACAACCAATGATGATTACCTGTAATTTTACAGCAACACAAATTTCTAGAGATAAGTCAAAGGTCTACCTAATAAGGCTAAATTTCTTAAGCAATATTGGCCTCTGAATTCATGACGAATCCGTCGAATATCACTCGTACGCTGAACTATTAAGAAACTAGGAACACCCCGTACACAAATATAGAATCTCAAGTTTCTACTAATGCTAATTTTAAGTGTTAAAACTATTTTTCCTGTATTTAGAGACCGAGTGAAAGCTTTGACAGGGGCACACTTTACGAACAGAAATTGTCACGTTTCGGTTCATTTTTTCACTTAGATCACTAAATAACACTACACTAGGATTTGTAAAGATTATAACTCACCCATAAAATAATCCTGGTCACTTTAATATCCTTTAAAATCAACACACACCTCAAAAAAGCATACTTTTAGATTTCTACAAGATGGCTGGGAGACTGAACGTACACACATCGAACAAGCTAGGACCTACTTCAACGATATCGCCCTAAGAAGCACGTTTACTGGCGTAGGAACGTTAGTCGCAGCGCATAGCGGGTTTTTATGACGTCGGTGACAAGGTGATGGGTTGTACGCATGACCAACCGGACTGTAGAAAAGAAGCAGTGGCAGCCAAACTTTCGAATATCTAGCCCCATGCGCGTATTGGTTTCTGTTTGATATAAAACGTTCGTTCACTGACATTAGTTTGAATTATTTATAAAATTGCTTTGCATCGATTCTCGAGAGAATTTATTCGGAAGTCATCAGATACGAACAACTTATATGTGAATTACGTTTTTAAAGGTATACATGTCTTTTTTATAATAGGAAGTAATTGTGCCGGTTTAGGAGCCGCTGTTTGACTCGCGTTAAACTTCGCACTGTCTACGTTTCCGAACAGCCGGTTTTGGATTCATTTGAGTGACGTCATTCGTCGATCGTGAACTGTCCCCAATTTTTGAATTGATTATTTATTTTGGATGAATACATTTTGTATCATAATTAAGCAATATAAATTTGAAAAAGTTATTGCATAATAATTATAAAATTTTAAATGTGATCAGCAAGATTTTTAAATAAAAATTGAGTAGGTACATAATCAGTTCAAAGTTGTACAAAAATTTTTCAATAGATTTTTTTTAAGGATTTATAATTAAATAATTTATTAAATTGCAATAGCTTAGAAACTGCACATTTTGAAGTAAACAATATGTCTCGCAATATGTTAAATATTGATATTTTTATTACATATACAGGGTGTACCAATAAAAACTCCCAGACTGGATATTTCGGTAAGTAATAGAGATATTTTAATTCTGTAAAAGCCAGTTCACAGAGCACTAAGAGTACTTTGGTTTTAGATATAAATTAATTTTAAATAGTTCAATATGTAGATGGCGTTGCGCTCAATAATTTTTTTTCGATGGGAAGATCTTTCTTGTGTAGCGCATCTTGTAAAAAACGCATTTTTAAGCAGATTTTGTTTTATGAACTAATTCGATAAACTAGCCATTTTTGATATACTGAGTGGATCACTCAAAACAGTTTCATCCTGTTTTTCAGCATTAATCATTGGATTTTAAGAAAATGCTAAAAAAAATTAAATTTATTAAAAAGTTGAAATTTTTGTTGTTTTTCTTTAAAAATATAAGTTTTTCGCGGTGTAGCGAAATTCTTGGTTCATTTTTACAACGATTGGCCTGAACCATTTTTTTTTATAATTTTTTTTAACTGCCTCAAATGTAAAATTGATTTTTGGTGGAGGAGCGCCCGTCATGTTTGCTCTTAATAACAAAATCTCGATTGATCGAAAGCAGGTGACATAGGACTAATATATTCTCCAATTCTCCAATTAATACAACTTGTAGCTAGATTCAATAAATACCTACACACAATTTACTAAAAGTTCTAAGAATATTAAAGTAAATTTGAAAAATAAGCATTGTCCAAACTTGTGGGTAACTATGTCTGAGTTGTTTTATTAAATGAAAGGGTAACCTTTCATTTAATAAGGAATATCCACTACACTGTTGAATTAAAATCAACTTTAATTCACAAAATGGGTCGTATGATTGAACGTTTACGTTATCCGTAACGTACATGTTAGGCCGAGTTTTAACAGTAACAAGGCAAGTTCGTACGATGGAAAACTTTTTCCAACACATTACTGTTATTTTCCACCTGTTATGTTCTAATTTAACAGGTTTCCATTATACGAACTTGCCTCGTTACTTTTAAAATTCGGTCTAACATGTACGTTACGGATAACGTAAACGTTCAATCATAGGACCCATTATAAATATTTGGAAAAACCGTATAACATAAACAGATAAAGTAATGCTTTCTGTTTTCCCTTGGGAAATTATCACTTAACATACCTACATATAAGCGCTCGAGTATCACAAAAAGAACGAAACACACGTACTTATAAAAAGACCCGGAAATTTTCCGTTATAAAAAATTTACCACTTAGTTTCAGCACCATAGCACTTCCATTTGTGACCGAAAGACTTCTTCCGTAATATGTAAATTTCGATACCTCTACGTTTTTATGTTAACTAAGTTCCAGAAAAATATTGCAAATGCAATAGGCGAACACTGACAATCTGCCCTTTGTTATTTGTGAGTGAGATGGATTATTTCTAGGTTAAAATTAGGAACAAAACTCTTTGGATTGTCTAATTTTGTTCTATCAGGATCGGTTTCGCAAAATTTTCTGTCTTGAAATGTTATTTTCACGCATTATAATAAGTTTCAAATTGTACCGATAATAGAATATTCTAGATTATTAATTGGTTATAATTTTGTTAGGTTGTTCTTTATAGTTTTTAAAAATGTATCACTAATTTTATTTGAATACCCAATTGTCTTTGTAGACAAAATAATTTTTAAATAGATGTTTAATGGAATTTTATTTAATTTGGCCCCCTCATCCCCTTCCTAAGTGATTTTGTTAATTTTTTTTAAAATGTATTTGATAGTTTTAACAATTTGGCACTAATTTTATTTCAATACCCAATTGTCTTCTTAGGCAAATTAATTTTTAAATAGATTTTTTAATGGAATTTTATTTAATTTGACCCCACAGTCCTTTCCTAAGTGATTTTGTTAATTTTTTTTTTAATGTATTTGATAGTTTTAACAATTTGGCACTAATTTTATTTCAATACCCAATTGTCTTCTTAGGCAAATTAATTTTTAAATAGATTTTTAATGGAATTTTATTTAATTTGACCCCACAGTCCCTAAGTGATTCTGTTAATTTTTTAGGATGTATTTAATGGTTTTTAACAATTTTGCACTAATTTTATTTCAATACCCAATTGTCTTCATACGCAAATTAATTTTTAAATAGATTTTTAATGGAATTTTGGAATGCCAAGAATATTTAAAGAATCCTGACTATAACCTCCAAAAATTTCTCCAAACTATAGCGCAATGACATATGGATATCATTCTTTACACATTAAATTACTGTTTATTGTTGCGGTATTCAATATCAGCGAGTTAGCCAGGAGTCATGAACAACGACTTTTAGACCACGTTAACGTTGAGGCCATCCAGCTCCTCGACAACAGCAATCATCCATGAAGACTCAATAAGAGGAAACGTTATTAGTTAATTAATTGTCAGTGCAAAGCAGTGCAAGTGCGGTGTTTATACGATAGCGTTAGTGTTCATTTGTATTAAAGTTTAATGAGGAACACCCTTAGTTTTAAGTTTGAAATTAGTAAAATAGGATGAATTAAAAACAATTCGTTCCGCGCTCTAACCCATGTCCCAATCACGATAATTAGCGGTTCACAAATGTATACGCACCTTTAAATTAACCCCAAACAAAATTTCTCATCAGCTTGTGGTGTGAAGGTGAAATTCCCTATGATCGGTAACATATTGGTACCTAGTCAAAATTAAATTTTGTGATTGGCCAAAAAATATTGAGCAATAAATTATTATTCAACACTTGTGATTATTGATCTAGCATCGGCTATCGAACGGTTTCCAATAGCTTTGCACGAGTGCATGTGGAAACTACAGAAAATTAGCATTAATATTAGCAGGAAACGAATATTAACGTTACCAGTTTATACGGCCCGGCCATCGTTACAACGCTGATATTATTCGCTTCTTACTCACCCTAATGTTAACTTTCTGTAGTTTTCACGTGGTCTTGTGAAAAGCGTATTGGAAAACGTTCAGTGGCCTACACTGTATAGAAATTATGTCATATGTCAGGGCTGGTATATCTAAAGGGGTCGCGACATAGGAGTTCATTTTGGACGCAATTTTTCTCGAAATGGTAGTAGCCCATTGATCTGGAAACCTGTAGTCGCCAGGCTTGCCAATATAAAAAAAACAGTCTTTCTTTAAATGACATTTTCATTATAAAATGCCCATATTTTTTTGGATAAAATATTTCAATTTAATAAATTATTAATAATCTCATGTACATAGAATACGTCGTGAAAAGCAGATCACTTTCAATTTTGTGCCGTTTTGGTTCGGTTTATTTTAAAAGATAATTAAAGAGATAAAGACAATTTTCTAAAGATGAGGATGCATAACAAATTATGGCTCCCTTTTTTAGAGCTCCAGTCCCCTAAGTCCATTTATTTTAGGTCTTTTAAATTGTTGGTAGGTATTATTCACTATTTGTATGTTTTTATTTAATTTAAATAATTTTGTGTAATATTTTGCGATTTGTTTTCTATACATTTAAGCTTGTATTTGTTGGCTACATCTTACAAAGGATGGCTTTGAAATACCTTTACAACAGATGTACTTTCCTAAAACTGGCCGAAATTTGAAACTGAATACAGTTCTTAGAGAAAATCTCCAGTAAAAAATGTCTGCATACAGAATAACAGTAGCATAGATTAACAAAGCTGACAAAAGAGTTGGACAAACCTTTGTCTAGCTTTTTTAATATTTCAGGACAATAGTGTTAACAGCAAACCACAACAAGAACAACCAAAGTTTAGTAATCAAGCAAAATATTTCAGTATCTCCGGAATTATAAACGTATGAAAACTATAATAGGAAACATGTATGGCTTCGAAAAGAAAATTACCTAAATTAGCATATCTAGTGAATATTGTATTTAAAGAATATATTTTTAATCAAAACTTTTGTGCTTCTACTCCAATACTAACCATATAGAAATGCATATGCATTTTATAGTATTAAGCAAGATTCGGATCAAATTTACCCACAATTTTTAAACATTATTAAACTAAAATAAAACATTTCAAATAACACCTGTTTTTTTATTTAAATAAAACATGTTAAATATATGTTTTTATTAAATACATAAATTAGTCTCAACCACACATTTTTTTTTGTTTACCACTTATTTACCACAGCACAAACGCATGTACCTATTCATGTAACTTTAAAATAAAGTGGAAACAAATTGCATAATTTGGTATATAAAAAAGTACATGTTTTTAGTTTTAATACGGCATTCCACTACGAGGAAAACAGTGGTTCATTCCACTTGTACCATATTGACATTATTATGCACGATGCACGTTAAAAGTAGATGTGTCTTTGTTTTTATAATACTATTACGGCAGGACAAACGATAACCGTGGATTTCGCCAAACGAACATCAGAAAAGTGTTGCCAACTTAGAGGGAAAGCCCACTCACGCGACATGTCGCGCGCGACTGATCGCGCGCGGCAATACTTTTGATGTTTTTAAATGACTCAAAGCCCATTAACGCGGTTCTGTCGCGTGGTCATTTAAAAACATCAAAAGTATTGCCGCGCGCGATCAGTCGCGCGCGACATGTCGCGTGAGTGGGCTTTCCCTCTTAAGCTGACTACTATTTCCCCCCTAGCCTCAGTCACCCCCTCATCCATTTACTGGGTCTATGTCGCGACCCCCTTAGATATACCAGCCCTGGTAATAAATGTGTTTTAATATTATTAATTGATATACTTTTTCTAAAATATTTCCCAAAGAAAAACTCAATGACCTTTACGTAGTTTTTTTCAATTACCTTGGGAGCTTTTCCAAATAATCCTCCTCCTTCAGTTGCTTTTTCCTAGATTTTCCCATAGCTTCCGACTCAATATTGACGAAACATAATAGAGCTTGATATCCTTAGGGAATAGCATGTGTAACTTTCCTACGCTAGATATTACATTAGGTCCGTAAGTTGTAGGTGTGGAATCCGGGCACATGCATTATTATCCCCTCAACGAGAAAATCGTGAGGGTGTATTAATAAATAGGAAGGCTAATATCTTGTGTTAAATTGAATCAGAGGTGTAACGAGAAATTTTGCCTCGGGGAGAGATGCTAATTTTCAAGAAGATAAAATTAGATGTGAATGTTCGGATTTTGGGGGAGAAAAAATTTGTTGATTGTGCGTGAAATAGTAGTTTGTGCAACAAGAGTGGATATGATGGCCATATCGCACGAAGATGAAAACGTCTGAGTGCGATGTGGATAATCCACTCGAGTTGTACAGAATATTTTTTCTACGACCCACTAATGAAAATTTAGAAATAAAAAAAATATTTTAGGTTATTAAGACAAAATAACTAATTTTAAAATAATTCATGACTTTTAACGATTTTTAAAATAAAAGAAACAAAAAAAAAGGAAAAAAGTTAATTTCATTTTTCCCCATCCAAGAATAGAACTCGAGTCTTCAGTTTGGAAGGCAAAAACGCTAAACATAGGAGAGGAGCACCTATTCTTTTATTTTTGTTGCTTTAATACTCGTAATTAAATTTACTTAATATAGTTTTATTAAAATTAACAAATTATTTATAATTATAGACGAAATAAAAACAGAAATGCTATTATCGATTCTACACA
Organism: Psylliodes chrysocephalus; assembly: GCA_927349885.1. Lineage (NCBI taxonomy): Eukaryota > Metazoa > Arthropoda > Insecta > Coleoptera > Chrysomelidae > Psylliodes > Psylliodes chrysocephalus. Next base: position 32,369,187 of record OV651819.1, on the reverse strand, counting down.
AGAATAACCCATTTTAATGTATGTTTAAACAAAATATACTAACAATTAGTTTGACAGAATTGTCACTTATTTAAAATTTTAAAAATAATAGCAGTCGGTTGATCAAAATATGAACGGTGATTGGTGGATTTTATTTTTTGCAGTGTTCTCACTATCCAGAATGGATATGAAATATATTCGTTCAGTTGAAGGCAATAGCATACTTTTTCGTTTTGCAATCTGCGCGTAGATAAGCTGATATCCATGTGGATGTAGAAAAAACAATTTCCAATTCCTTAAATTAGCTGTACAATCTTTCGGAATACACGATGCCTAACCTTTTACTGATTAGATTTTAGGCAGAATCGGCACATCTAGGGGGTACTATAAAAATATTTTATAGAATATATCTGTTATTTACGTTTGGAGAAGAAAATTCTTCAAATAAAAGTTACTTACAATATTATTGTCTATAATTTTCCTAAAATGGTCCGTATTCGAGAAATTTAACAAAATGAAAAAAATTATTTCTTTATAAAAATTGTTCAAACAAAAGTTGTTTGTAATATAATTTTTTATAATTTTTATCCCATACAAAATTTCTCTCAAATGGTCCGTATCCGAGATATTTGAGAAAATGTGTAAATTACGAATTTTGAAGAAAACTCAAAAACGGATAAAGGAAAAAACATTAAATTTTAAACTTCAGTTTTATTTCGGCCTGAGATAAAATGATTAGATTTTGGTCAAAGTCGGAACATCTGGGGGATACTTTATAGGAGGTCGTTTTTATATTTCATGGAATATATCTGTTATTTATGTTTGGAGAACAAAAAGTTACTTCTAATAATATTATCTCTAATTTTTGCTTTATGCCAAATTTTTCTGAAATGGTCCGTATTAGAGAAATTTTACAAAATGTACAAAATTTTGACTTTTAAGAAAATTGTTAAACTAAAAGTTGTTTGCGATATCGATCTCTATAATTTTTGTTTTTTACATGATTTTTCTAAAATGGACCGTAATGGAAAAATTGGACGAAAAGAGCTAAATTTAAATTTTTCAGTCATTTCGTTTTCAATGAAAAATGTTTCGAGTTAGATGTATGTGGAAAATGTATATACACGGCGCGTCAGAGAAAACGGGCTACCTATAAAATTTACGAAATAATTCATCTTTTTAAATATATCTTAGTTTTATAGCAATAAATCTATTGTGTATTGTGTCCGTAATTGTTTTATTATGTTATCCGATGTTACCATAAGTCACAAACGAAAAGAAACCAAAAAAAATAATAAATTTATTGAAAAATTACAGTTACGGTTTACTTTGCAATAAAAAAATTAAAGAGGCAGTAAATGGTGAGAATCACTTTTAAATACAGCGTATTACCACCCCGATTCTGGATGATACTTCACATTCGATTTGGCATAGAAATCAACAAAGTACGAATGTTTGCTTGGGGAAAAGTGGTCCATTCTTCAATAAGGTCCAACCGAAGCTCTTCGCGTGTTGTTGGAACCGATATGCGACGTCTTACACGTCTTTTGAGCTGGTCCCGAACATGCTCAATAGGATTAAGACCTGGGCTTAGAAGAGGCCAATCGATTTTGGAAATATCAACCTCTTCAAGGTATTGTGTTACCATCCTTGCCGTGTGTGGTCGCGCGTTATCCTGCATTAGAAGCAAATAGTTGCCAACAAACCCAGCATATGGCATTACATGCTCTTCTAGGATCCCTGTTATGTATCGTCGTGATGGTAATGCGTCTCTGGCCATAATACCGAGATCTGTGTGTGCCTCAAAATAAATTTCTGCCCAAAACATTACTGAGTCACCCCCAAAAACAACTCGAGGTGACTGAGTACAGACAACATAACGTTCTCCAGCTCTTCTGCAAACCTTATTTCGACCATATTTTTCATATATGCACATTCTACACTCATCCGTGAACAGTACATTCTTCCAATCGTCCAATGTCCAATTCATTATGTTCGCGAGCAAAAGTAAGTCTGCGTCTTTTGTGTGCTGCAGTAAGCAAGGGTCCTGTAGCTGGACTGCAAGCTGTCAAACCACTTTCTCTTAACCTTCGCCGAACAGTCGAAGTGCTGACTGCCGTTTCATGAGCTTGCTGAAGACTGCTTTGGAGCATTCTAGCAGTTTGGGTTCGGTCTCGTAAAGCAGCAATGGTGAGTAAAGCGATCTTCACTGGATGTTTTTTTTAGCACCTGTACCGGGTCGCAAGAAACCGTTGGTGTGTTCTTTGCACAGTCGAACGACTGACATTTAATTGTCTCGTCACATCCCGTTGACTTGCTCCATTTTCCAATAATCTTACAATCTGAATAGCTCTTCGATATTTTTCATCCATTATTAAGGTTTAGACTTTACTCTACGAAGACCAGTGTAGTACAAAAATACCTTTAATACTCTTTAGAACAAAATACAAGTTTATAAAGTTCTCAAAACTTTCATGAAACTTAATTGACGGGTAAAAAAGTATTCTGATAAATTTTTTGGTTTACTCGGTTCCGAAAATTTGTTTATGATATATACAGGGTCGGCATGACTTCGCAAGTACGCAAACTAACCCGTTTTACGTAATTAAAAAATAAGAATTTTAAAAAGTGATAATTTCGTAAATTTTTTGGGTGGCCCGTTTTCTCTGATGCGCAGTGTATTTAGAAAAAGCCTATAATAACTAGGTAGGAAAGTCATGTGTTGGATTTTTTACAAGTGGACACACCGCTGTTTTATTCGCGTTAATTTAGCTTTTACGTTCCTGAGGGATTTTCAGGATAAACATCATAAGTGTGATTTAGGATATATACATTCCAAACATCGATATGACGATGACGATACTCTTTACCCCAACATACCTGCCGAGGGTGAAACCGCGGGATGTTTACTAGTTTATAATGTTAGTGTGATTTAGTTCACTTATTTGTTAATTATTATGCTTAATTGCTTAAGTTAAATTGTCTGCGTATTATACTTGTCATTATCTAGCAAGTAAATAAATCAGAGTTATTATCATTCTGTTTTTTTTTTATTCAACTTTATCCCAGCAACAATAAGCCATTAGCTGTTGCGGGCCGGATTGATGACACTGACGGGCTGGATTTGGCCCGTGGACCGTAGATTGGAGACTCCTAATCTAGAGTAACATAACTAGTTTAGCAATTACGATAGCTAATATTTCAAAGGTACAAAGACTAGCATTGTGTTTGAATTACTGGTAAAATGAGAAACGGTCGCATTGGAGGTGATTGTAAACCACACACCTACACATTTAATGGTAGAGAACGTGGCAAGAAAACAAGACATAGAATGATCAGGAATGGAGTAATAAAACAGAAGTATATTAAAGGAAAGGAAAAACTGTAAGTCTTGACCACAATTTTTTTATTGTTATTTTAAACAGGGGTGTGGAAAGCGATTGGTTTCGGTCAGTAACCACCATCAGGCCTGTAAGAGAATATGTTGATGAGACTTAATTTGATTATAAGAGAAAAAATATTTTTGGAACAATTTATAGGTTAATGATATATGAGAATAGGGGGGTGGGTTGGCTCAGTGGTTAGAGTTATGACTCTGTGATCGAAAGGTCTCTGGAACGAATCCCACCGGTGGCAGGGATTGTTATTTAATTAAAAAAATAATTAAATATTAATTCTAATGCATAGGTAGGATTCCCCACTCGACCATTCACTGTTGACTTGGAATCGGTATAGTCCGCTGTCAGTTGAGAAAGCTTGCCAGTATCCGCGCTTCAAGTCTAGCGTGGACAACCATTTTGCACCTGAAAGGGTGTTTAATGTGTCGTCTATTCGTGGAAGTGGATAGCTGTCTTTTTGCGTTATCTGATTTAATCTTCTATAGTCTACACAAAAACGAGTAGATCCGTCTTTCTTTGTTACTAGGACCACAAGTGAGCACCAGGGACCAGAAGCTTCTTCAATAATATTTGCTTCCATCATGTCCTGTATATTTGCTACTTCTTTCTGTATAGCAAATGGAAGTCTTCTAGGTGCTTGCCATATTGGCCTTGCATCGCTTGTATTAATTTCTATGCTGGACAAGAGTGGTACACCCCGTTGATTTTCCTGTCTCGAAAATGTCACAGTTGGTATTGATAAATTCTTTTTGTTCAGCTGTCAGATGGTCATAGTTTTTAACTAGCCGTTTCACAAAGCTTTCGTCAACTGGGTTACTTGTGGTGGCTTTCCCCGTAGAACTGGCTTCGCATTTGATTGTTTTCTACCGGTGTACAGAGCCCTATTTTTTGTCCTTTATTTAGTGTTAACGGACTTTTCGATAAATTGGCAACCCTTACAGGAATGAGTTGATCTACGTTAACGAGACATCTAGCTACCAGAATTCCTTCACTCACAGATTCTTCATTTTCCACAATGCCCACATGTAAGCCATGTGATTTCTCGCTAAGTCTCGCCGAGACGACAGCTTCAGAATGTTAGGGTACTTCTATGTCTTTTTCCACTAGGACCTTTATCGGTTGACTCTTTTCTTCCGAATTTAGATCAATTTCCTTGTTTCCAATTACCAGGATCTTGTTTTGATCCTTAATATCGGCAAGCAGAAATAAGTGTTCTATCAGGGTATTACCAATCTATATGGTTGCTGATATCTCGGCTAGAACAGGAGTAGTGTGCCCTGTAGCTGATTCCAGAACAAAGCTTCTTCGAGTTGGTCGTGGTTTTCGATGCAGGATCCCTGTTCGAATGAAAGACTTGGTTGCACCAGTATCAAGGACGAAGGTGCTTTCCTAGTTATCGATATACCCCTTGACCAATAGATTTTGTTCGTTTTTAAAGTGTAAGTGCAAATTTTGGGGCCCTCTGTTACAGCCGACGCCTGCCCCATAGTGTCAACCTTTATTCGTTTCCCTGACTATTGCTAGAAAGCCGGCTAGGTATGGGTGACCGGCTTCTTCGGGAGGCATATCTGCTGTAATTATTTTTTGATGGTCTTCGTGACGGGATTCGAGAGGTTGATCTAGGTGAATTTCTGGTATCATTCCCCGATTTTCAATTTATAGAACGAGCCCTGCTTCGACAAGTTCTTTGAAGGTGTCCAATTCTTCCACAATTGAAGTATCTTCTGCTTTTATTTTGGCTATTTCGTTGCAAAAGTTGCAGGATATTTAGGATTCGTGAGAGGGTAGGTTGAGGGATAGTATTAGTAGTGGCCTCTTCACTTTCTTGAAATAGAATTTCTCTCAACTTTGCGCGAGAAGATCTAGATATACTTATTGCTGCTTCGTATTTCTGGGCTGCAACAAGTGTCTCACTTAACATCTTGTGGTGTTGTAGCCGAAGAGCCTGCTGCATTTTCACGTTCTGTAGTCCATCAATGAATGCTTGTAAGCCGATTTGTTCTAAGAAATCTTTAGGTGCCTGTGGATAATCTTTTAATATCGGCTTCAAATTCTTGTAGACTTTCACTGTGTTTCTGACTACGAACTTTTAGCTGGCTTTGGAATACCTGTTTCAAATGCTGCTGGCCATATTTTGTCTCCAAAGCTTGGACGAGAGATGAATAAGTGGGTTCTTTTTGGGAGAGTAACTGTAAAACGGTTGCTGCCTGACCTAGCAGTGACACTATCAATGAAGCCGCGATCTCTTTCTCGGTCCAGCCATTGGCTCTAGCTGCAGCTTCAAATTGGAGTGGATATATTTCCCATGTTGTCTGTCCGTCAAACGTGGGTGGTTTCAGGGTCTTGCTACTATGGTTTTGTGAGACTGGGGTTTGGATACCGCTTGGGTCGGTTATAGATGAAGACGAGGTAGTGTTTTTAGCTTAAATGTTGCTTAAGGAAGTTTGGCTGAGAATTCTTCCTTCTAACTCAACTATTTCAGTTCTAATTTTCCTTTCTAAGTCAAATCTAGCCTTTTCCTGTTGTCGCTCTAAATTAGTTTTTAGATTCTCTTGTTGCTGTTCTGAATTAGTTTTTAAATTCCTTCCTACGCCTTTCTTTCCTTTTCCTCTTCTTCTTCTTCTTCCTTCCTACGCCTTTCCTTTTCCTCTTCTCGCCTTACTCTCTCCTCTTCCATCTTCAAAAACCATGCTGGTGAGCCTGAAATATCCATGCCTGCTTCGTATTCATTGGATCTAGTATTTACCATAAACTTGTACTTTGTATCCCACCGCTATCACCAATGTTACGCACGTTTTTGGTATCACAATTTATTTCAATTCAACTTTTACAATAACTTTCCAACTGATAACATTAACGTAAAACGTCTATCATAAAACTGAAACTCTGACGTCGGGATCCCTGCTTATATAGCTTGCTTCAACCTTCTCGAACATTCTCGAACTGTCTAGACTTTTCCTTGATATGGAATGACATTTCCAGACATTTCTGGACTATTCTATCTTCTTTTGCTAGTACTTTTACTTATGACGACCGCAGCACTCTTTTTGTATTCGTACGTTTCCTATAACAGTCTCAGGCTACTGCAGGATGCTGCGTAACAATATTTTTTGAACAATTTATGGGTTATTGATATATGAGACTAGGGGGGTGGGTTGGCTCAGCTCAGATCGAAAGGTCTCAGGAACGAATCCTACCGGTGGCAGGGATTGTTATTTAATTAAAAAAAATAATTAGGTAGGATTTCCCATTGGACCATTCACTGTTGGGTTCTAATTAATAGCGCTGTTCCTACAGTGGCGCAGGGAAACAGTAACAAGACCTGTCTTTAGGGGTGCAGAAGTATTAGAGTACTAGCACTCCTGCACTATGGAGTATTAGACTACTAGTACAATCCATAACCTACATAGAACACGAGTCTAATGACCTAAGTTGTCGAAGCCAAAAACACTAATAAAAAATGAGAATATTAAATTTACAAATTAAAATATGATAAGACCATCAGCATACTAACTTACTACTTAAAGAGTTGACGGAGACTACAACAATGTTTAAAGTATTTAACAGTCAATGACAATGTAGATAAAGGTAAAAAGATTATTCAACAAATATTGAGTAAATTAATAAACAAATACTTATAAAAAATGAAAATTTCAAATAGTTATGACAGTCTACAATCTAATATTAACAAGATGAGTGAAGCAATTAAAGCTACCACAAATAAGAAATCTGTGAACATCAGACATTTAAAAGTTTTTTATTTAATGGTGAAGCCATAATATAACTAATTAAGGTATTAATTAAATGTTAAAAAGCATTTTGACAATTCAAAACCAAATCTATTATTAATTAATACTATATCAACCCATAAAAAAGTGAATCCTAATTAAACAGTGTGGTACTTACATAGTAAAAAGACGGAACAACAATTAAATTAAAAAGAAATACGGCTATGCTATGCCGACTAGTAAGCTCTTGGTGAGGGCTTCACTGTGGTGTTACTAATTCAAATTCCAAATCCAACGGCTATACGCTCTGTCCACCGTGCTAAATGGAGGTGCTTCGTAATCCGGAAAACCAAATAGAAACAGGAACGACTCCAAGAATTGGAGTTGTTGACCGAGTAGATGTATTGCAACCCCTGGACTATGGAGCCAGAAATGGTGCGACGTCCTGTTAAGTCTGGAACGAGGGTAGGCAGATGTAACCAGCACTTAAAAATAGGAGCGGCTAAATCTTCAAGTGAAATCTTTCGAAACAGAGCATGCGCGAAATTTTACATGGGTTTGACATATCCATAATATACAAAACTCGTTTCAATATAAATAAATACAAAAATAAATGTTTGGATGACTACAAATGTATTGTTTTTTTGAATTTGAAATAGCAATACCTACATTGAAAAATATTCATATATTCAAGATAAAGAAACATAATCTTTTGATTCGTTTTAGAAGTGGTAAGTCAAAGCTACAACTACACTTTTATTACACAAATATCTTCTTAAATAGGCGTATTCGACCGTATTTCATTAGGATAATTCAAAATTTAAAGCCCTTTTATTTTTTTTCTCGGAAACTGTAGATAATTTAAATTTCAAAATATATACATATTCTAGATATTATTGCCTATATTATTTTCCCAAAATTTAATTTTTTAACAAAATGACTTTTTGAGATAGCCTTGTCCGAAAATTATAAGGGGTGCTGTAATCACCTTGAGCTATTTGTTAAAATACAAAATCGTAATAAATACAGAGTCTTCAACAGTACCCGTATCCCACGTAACTAAATGATGCCATCAGTTGAGTAAAATTAGTAGTAATAACTTCAGTAGTAACCATAAAACAATGTCTCTACCAGAGCTGGGCAATTACATGTACTCTAAAAATAATTAAAATTACAAAGTACTTTTTCAAAAAAGGAATTAATTACAAGTACAAAGTACGTGTTGTAAAAATAGGAATTATATTGATTTAATTACAATTACATGAAAAAAGGAATTAGCAATTACTTTTCTAATTACGTTGCCGATAAAACAACAAATTATGATATAATTGAGGAACCATGAACCAACCGGACCGGCACACATAAAATTTTTAAATAGGTAATTCGAAGTGTCAAACTAACAGCCTTTGCAATGACTTTCTTAAGGATTTCTTAAAGTTAAAGATATCTTAAGGGCGGGTTGTAAAAATCTTACTTAAAGTTAAACACGGTTTGAGGTGACACATGACAAATTTTGTATTGCATAGGTACAGTCTAAACACCATTTAGCACTTAGGGTTTCTTTCCCCAAACATTAGACTGCACATATACCGGGTGTTCAAATTAAAGTGTTACGGCTATATACCGCCTTTTATAAAAAAAAAACGTTTCAGACAAAAGTTTTATAGTTTTGTAGGGAAAAAAATTTGGCCAAAATCGTGTTTTATAGCTAACAATAATAAGGTCAACTTCTTTTTCGCCTAGCAAAATTTTCAAGTAGCTGTGACTTAAAAAGTAAAAGTCCAATAAAAAAAAATATTTTTATCTTTTTTTTATGTACTTTAAGAATATGTAAAAAATGGGATTCCCATTTACAAAAACAAAGTCCACCTCGATATGGCCATATTATGGTCAGCTATAAAAAAAATAAATTTGGCCAAAATGTTTCCCCTAAAAAACTATAAAACTTTTGTCTGAAACTTTTTTTTCTAAAATGCATATTTTTGGCGGTATTTAACTGTAACACTTTAATTCATAAAATTTTTGCATTGTTAGTTTTCATAACAAGTTTTTCAAAATTTCTGTCGGTCAGCGCATGCCTTCTGGGAGCGTTGACAATTGTGGCAAAGGAAAATAATCTCACAACGGGCCCAGAAGAAAGAAGTGTCGTATTACATTTAAAAAACACTTTTCTCATCAAGGGGTAGCTACCTAACATCGTAATATTTTTTTTTAAATCATCGAGTTATTGTAACACTTCTAACTGTTCCTAATTTTTTTGTACAACCGAAGGTGTTACGCCTTCATTGAAATCAAAAAAGTCTTTATAATATCTTAGGTTGTAGTACTAATAAAGTTAGCTTTCAAATGAAGTGTCACACTTTGAAATAGGTAATAATTATTTATTCCGCTAGAGGGCGCTAAACTTAAAAGGAACGCAATGGATAGTCATATTGCTGAATTTCCCATAAAATTACCTTTCCGACGATATGTCATACTTGGTACTTTCCCTATTTAAATTTTATTGGTTAGATTAACGTAGGGGAGAGTAATGATATATGACAGGTGAGGATATTATAGAAAGGTGCCCCTCTTGAATAAAAATCGACCTGTTTTTGCGTTCCTTTCAAAAAAAATTCAACTTCAAGATATTCTGAGATTTCTTAAAACATAAAATATATTTATATTCCGTTACAAGTGCCATTAATTTAATTAAAATATTGCATTTTCTACGTTAAAATCGAATACTTGTAACGCTAAAGTAACTTAGAATACGTTTATTAAAATAGTTAATCCTTCATTTCAATGTAGAAAACTAGAATAATAACTAGAAATACCTACGCAACGAAAGTGGTTTTTAGTATTTACCCCCTAAAAACTGCTATTTGCACTACTTCATACTATATTTCCTTAGTTTATAATGTTTATGCAACATAAATTTTGTTTATAATAATATAAATACAAAATACGTCTTAAAAATAAGGATATCTGCATCTACTTACCCCTTACTGTTATTATTTTGGGTTGAACAATTTTACTGCTTCACGGCACAACGTTTTCCTCAAATGCATTCAAACAAATGATAAGGATTCGACTCCGAGCTCTATAGTGACAGGTTTGAATAGGAAATTTCTTGTTTTTATATCACGTGCATCTCATAAACACGCATTTAAAAGTAATTGTAATTAAAAAATGTAATTGTACTTATAAATATAATTGTAATTGGGAAAAAGCAATTGTAATTGGAAGGGAAAAGTAATTGTAATTGGAAGGGAAAAGTAATTGTAATTGGAAAAGTATTTGTACTTATGACAAGTAATTGTATTTATACAATTTAAATAATATAAATTAATATAATTACAAAGTACAATTCCTCCACAGATTTTGCTGCAATTACAATTCCAAATTACTTTGAGAGAGGGAGAAAAAGTACTTAAATACAATTACAAATTACATGAAAAAAAAAAGTAATTGTAATTATTAATTACTTTTTAACTAGGAATTGCCCAGCTCTGGTCTCTACATGATCTAGTGACAGAACTAATACTTAAGATGTCATAAAAGTCACTAATAACAGCTATTTTCATTAAATTTCATTTTAGCAGATCACGTGAAATACAGGTATTGTTACTCGTTACGTCGAATATGCTTTATTTTTAATCATGTTGGAGTGAACTAGTTGCAATTCCCTATTTAGAGCGCGCCAATGTCAACCGACCCATCTTGGTAATAGATTCAAAGTGAAGGTAGCAATTAATCATCGCTTTTTGCTGTGCGCTTTTCTATTATGTCATTGTTCGATGACAAAAGATAATAAATACCTACTACATAATATATCTAATCAAATTAATATTGCTGCCTTGCACTCCGTAAATGTGGTAAATTTATTCCTGGACATGTCACACGGATAAGTAAACATATTTTCATTAGTCAATAAATTTTCTTTAGTTTTAAATGAGCTATGAGCTAGGAGTTAGGACAATAGATTTAATTTAAAAACAAAGAACCTTCAACTAGATTATTTATTTAACTCAGGAAGAGCATATTCTTGGAGTTAGAAATCGTTTTCTATACTTTGTCAAAAAGTAGTAATAATCATCTCTCTATAATTCGCCTCCTTCGGCTATTTTTATTATTTTCCGAAGCTCTATATTAAACCTAACTTCTCTTTCCTTTCATATCAAAAATTCAAAGCATTCTATCCAAAAAATTCTTAGTATTCTTCTTTAATCCTTTTACATTAAAGATACCAGAGATGTAACATACAACGGTGTTTAACTTGCGCGAATTTTGCCAATTGCTAAAGAAAGGTTAACGGAGTGGGGGAACTGGGAGGAGCCCCGAACTCTGTGACAGGGACGACCTTAGTTTATTAGCATCATACTATTAGATTTATTTAAAAGATATTTAATGAAATTATCGATTATTTAAAATAATCGATTATATTTTCGATTGATCAATATTTTCAAATAATCGATTTTCTTTCCGTATTTCTTTTAAAATCGATGATTCGATTATATTTGAGCCAACGAAAATAATCGATTAATTAAAAAACCAATAAACCGATTCTTCTAAAAAATTACCGAATTATCGATTATTTTCGATCAATCGATTATTTTAAAAAAATCGATTTTCTTTTCGAATTTTCTTTAAAATCGATTTCTCGCTTAACTTTGAAAAAAAAATCGATTAATGCAATCGATTTTGCAACCCCTATCAGTCGCTTTCGAGCATTTATCTCCAAAATTCAGAGATTCAGATTTTTTGATTCCGTTATCTTTAAAACCGCAATTGATTGTATAATAAATATTGCAAGAATACAGTTTTTTAGTAAACAAATTATTTACGAGTTGTTAGGGTTTTATATTGTAACAATATGACTAACTCCCGTAACGTTAGTATTTCCTTTTGCTGATACTAGATCATATTGAACATAAGACGAACCTTGAAATTTTAAGTAGGTCATCCTGCATTTTATCTACTATTCTTATAATAGTTCTTATAACATTTACAAGTGTAAAACTACCTTTACGTAATATTCTTATAAAACTACTTTTCAAAAGCAAAATTTCGTTAGTAACCATGCCTATTTACTTCTTATTCACATAAGACTAAATTAAATGTTAAACATTTTGTCCTTCCGTAAATTTATGTTAGTAGGTACCTACTATGAAATCTGTTTTCTGAAATATCGATGGTTAATATTTAGAGAAATACCTTAATGCGGATCTGAAGCATTCAACCTAAATGATTGTGGCGGCTTATGAAGACTAGATATAAGGAGGCGAATCGGCCTTGGTCAAATTTCAAATTTCAAATTTCCGTCCCTATTTTTATGGAGTTTCAAAAAACGACTGTAGTTGGCGGGTAGCAAAATAGCGACGTCTATTTTCTATTCAAGTCAATTGGAATTAAAGTGATTTTTGTAAAATTTAGTGAAAAGAATAAAAATAAGCTGAAATAAAGAACCTGACTACAAGTAACAATGAGTAACAAAAAAACGACAAAGCAGGATTTGCTTCGTTCCGGGATGCAAAACGGGATATAAATCCGATATAAAATTAAAGAAATCACAAGGAGATACAAATCCAAGTCTTTTTAAAGCTCCTAGTGTAAGTAAAATAATGTATTTATTTCTAAATAATATATATTTATTGTAAAATAGTCACAACCCATATCTTACGGAGTGTAGTTTATTTAATTACAAAATTCTATAATAAAAAATAATAAAGTCATAAATCCTGACTTACAAACAACAATAATTACACATTAAATTTAACTTACTAGAAAAAAAAATTAGCTTTTTTTATATTTTTTGATGTTAGATAAGAGTTACTACTGTTATTTTTCTTTATTGTACTCCAATTTAGTCATTGCAAATATTTTTTATAGGATCCTAAACGTTTAGAACAATGGCAGCATGTGATTCCTAGGGCTAATAAAGTACTGTCTAGCTATGATTCTGTTTGCCAGCTACACTTTGTAGAAGATCATATTTTAAAATTTGATGAGACTCTTTTAACTAATGGTACTGTTAACAAAATAAAAAGGGAAAGGCCGAGATTAAAGAACGAAGCAATACCATGTATGAAAAGACGAAAACCACCATTGAACCGAACTGAATTTGTTAGAATAAAAAAAAGGAAGAAAATACTAGAACCTATTGCTGAAGAAACTATTCAGCAGGATGATAAAATTGTAGTTGTCGAATACAAAATTACCACAAAACTGTACTTACCAAATTTCACCATTTAACAAACCTTTTCAAATTTAGTCATACCTAATTTTCATTTTATTTAGATAAAATTAAATAATGAATAGTAAATATAATGTTTAATATAAAGACTCATTTATAATTAATACCAACAGTATTTTCTGTACTTTAGTTAGCAATTAAAAAGACTTATTTACAATAATTAAAATCAACAGTATTTTCTGTGCTTTAGTTAGATAAACAATTTGATTTTTATTATTTTCATAAAATTTTGTAAAATCTCTAACTAAATATTTTCATTTAAACCGTGTCTTAGTATGCCCTCAACCTTATTTAGCTTTAATTAAAAAATAATTAGCCCTACCCATCAAATTTCAACACTTGTCATCAATAATTTGCATTTTACTTAAATCGGAATAAATAATGTATCAATTAAAATATGTAAGACTTATTTAGAAATAAATACAACAGTATGTTCTGTGTTTTATTTAGCTATAAACAAGTTTATTTTTATTATTTTGACAAAATTATGTATAATTCCCATAAGAAGCCATGTATTTTGAACTACGTAAACCGTACCAGCGGCTATGCGGTTAATAATTATAAAAGCTCAATTGACGTGTGATTTTTGGTACCGTATTTTGAGCATGCCGATTCGCCTCCTTATCTCTAGTCTTCATATGGCGGCTTTATGTCAAAACATTAATAAATATTGAAAACGAATATATTTTTTATCTTTCATAATATTGGCACGTGTATTATAAGTATATACAATTTTTCACGATACATCGTGGCATTTTGAACTTAAAATTCAGTAACTAAAACACTTTAAATTGCTAAAACACCAAAAAATAAATCAAAAAACAGCTGTCAATGTTGACTGAACTCAGGCGGAGATGAACGTTGAATAGAAATATCGGAGCAATTCGGGTGGCGTCGTGGAAACAATGATTTTCAATTGGTGAGTTACTTAGGGTTAAAATAGACAACATGCGCAGTGTGAAATGTTATATCTCCGGTCTCTTTAATCTAAGGTAATCCTACATAATCTTTTACCATTACATCAATCTTTTAACATTATTTCTCTTCCTCTCTCTGCAGATAATGAGTTTGAAAAAATTTACCACTGTGGGTACAAACCGTGTATTAAATTTGATGAATTGTTTCATTTTATTATTTATTCTATGATATTGATGAGATCACCTTGCATTTTGTATGTAAAAGTTATATTTCAAAAAAGTACAAAACTAGTTTAAAAAGTAAATTACGTTCATGAAAATGAGCGAACTTTTTAACGTAAAATTAGACACCATTTTAATCTTAGATTAGGAAAGAGAGGGTTACGTGACTCAGAACTCCAATATGCAACCCTTTGGCACCAGACGCAGATATAAAATAACTATGTGTCTAATCTTCATACAGTGGCTTAACCAGAAATTAATTCAATGTTTCGGTTGTAACAATAACCCAAACACTCTTCTTTCTCTTTTTTAAATCTTAGAACCTAATAAGAAAGGGTTTATATAAAATGAATAGTGAATAATTTTATTGGCATTTGTCATTCTGACTGAATGTGTAGCATTCCAGAATCCAAGGGCATTATATCTAGGAGCATATCAAATAGAAGAGGGAGATGTACCTAACTTGAAGTCATTTCAAATCCTACACTTGAGAAAATAGAACTGGAAGGTTCGTTATAGGCATCGAGACATTTCCTTGCTGCATTAGAAACAGAAGGGGCACAATAGATCATTAAGGTCGCAGTGTATTATTACCCCATTCCCAACAAGTAGCTTTAGATTTTTCAAGTATGTGCAATAAAAATTCTTTAAAACAGTTTCTTTTCAGTTTTTCTCAAGGAATAGAATTAATGATAATAGATATCTTAAGGTAAATTGCAATTATGTCTACATATCGCAAAAAAAACAAAATTACTGGGGTACTGCTAGATACTGATATGGGCTGGGAATCAAATATTAATTACATCTATAAAAAGATTAATTAATTAATTAACCAACTTCTACAGGTGTATTATACAATTGTATATACACATGACGAATGCCAGTTGAGAAAATGAACATAAAAAGGAGTTCCCTTGTAATCAAAAACTGACGAGTCTAGACGTTTGTCTCGATAATGGCACCTAATAATTTAAAATTAACAATTTTTATTTTTATTAAGTGAAACGTTTTGACAAACCCCGTACATATATTTTCAGATTACACATTTCATACTTATTGAAAAATATCTAATCCTAACTAACGTGAGACACTTCCTGAATAATAGTATGTACTTGGTTTTGTAAACTCTATTCTAAAGCATTAGAAAGGATTAAATCACAACTATATTTTTAATCAAATTTAAAAAAAAAACACGGGTTGCACTCCGGGAGTGCCGGCAGAAGTGAAAACTTGAATATTAACGTTGTGCATTTTTGATTTTTTGGAATAGTTAGGGAATAATTTTAAACGAATGCCTATTATTATTCCAATTTATTCCAATTTATTCCAATTTATTCCAATTTATTCCAATTTATTCCAATTTATTCCAATTTATTCCAATTTATTCCAATTTATTCCAATTTATTCCAATTTATTCCAATTTATTCCAATTTATTAAAATTTATTCCAATTTATTCCAATTTATTCCAATTTATTCCAATTTATTCCAATTTATTCCAATTTATTCCAATTTATTCCAATTTATTCCAATTTATTCCAATTTATTCCAATTTATTCCAATTTATTCCAATTTATTCCAATTTATTCCAATTTATTCCAATTTATTCCAATTTATTCCAATTTATTCCAATTTATTCCAATTTATTCCAATTTATTCCAATTTATTCCAATTTATTCCAATTTATTCCAATTTATTCCAATTTATTCCAATTTATTCCAATTTATTCCAATTTATTCCAATTTATTCCAATTTATTCCAATTTATTCCAATTTATTCCAATTTATTCCAATTTATTCCAATTTATTCCAATTTATTCCAATTTATTCCAATTTATTCCAATTTATTCCAATTTATTCCAATTTATTCCAATTTATTCCAATTTATTCCAATTTATTCCAATTTATTCCAATTTATTCCAATTTATTCCAATTTATTCCAATTTATTCCAATTTATTCCAATTTATTCCAATTTATTCCAATTTATTCCAATTTATTCCAATTTATTCCAATTTATTCCAATTTATTCCAATTTATTCCAATTTATTCCAATTTATTCCAATTTATTCCAATTTATTCCAATTTATTCCAATTTATTCCAATTTATTCCAATTTATTCCAATTTATTCCAATTTATTCCAATTTATTCCAATTTATTCCAATTTATTCCAATTTATTCCAATTTATTCCAATTTATTCCAATTTATTCCAATTTATTCCAATTTATTCCAATTTATTCCAATTTATTCCAATTTATTCCAATTTATTCCAATTTATTCCAATTTATTCCAATTTATTCCAATTTATTCCAATTTATTCCAATTTATTCCAATTTATTCCAATTTATTCCAATTTATTCCAATTTATTCCAATTTATTCCAATTTATTCCAATTTATTCCAATTTATTCCAATTTATTCCAATTTATTCCAATTTATTCCAATTTATTCCAATTTATTCCAATTTATTCCAATTTATTCCAATTTATTCCAATTTATTCCAATTTATTCCAATTTATTCCAATTTATTCCAATTTATTCCAATTTATTCCAATTTATTCCAATTTATTCCAATTTATTCCAATTTATTCCAATTTATTCCAATTTATTCCAATTTATTCCAATTTATTCCAATTTATTCCAATTTATTCCAATTTATTCCAATTTATTCCAATTTATTCCAATTTATTCCAATTTATTCCAATTTATTCCAATTTATTCCAATTTATTCCAATTTATTCCAATTTATTCCAATTTATTCCAATTTATTCCAATTTATTCCATTTTTTTCCAATTTATTCCAATTTATTCCAATTTATTCCAATTTATTCCAATTTATTCCAATTTATTCCAATTTATTCCAATTTATTCCAATTTATTCCAATTTATTCCAATTTATTCCAATTTATTCCAATTTATTCCAATTTATTCCAATTTATTCCAATTTATTCCAATTTATTCCAATTTATTCCAATTTATTCCAATTTATTCCAATTTATTCCAATTTAAAAAATATCGACAATCGAAAGAAAACAATCGATTGTTCGATTAATCGATTTTGATGTTACAACACTACTCTCCAACCGTCTTACGAATTTTCGATCAGCATACGTGTCCTGACGCGAGTTTCACAGTTTTTACCCATCCCACAAAAGTGCTCAACGCCGCTAAAGAAGTTTTCACTTCAAAATCAACTTTGTGTGTGAACCTACAAAATTAAAATAGTTACGTCACTGATTTAAGTCCTACCATGAAATTTATAATATGGCGCTGACTAAGACGAAATTTTCGCGCATATTGCTGTGACGCAGCTGTACTCTTTGCTATCGAAACAGAATCTATGCATTTCATAATATACGTGTGCAGTTTCAAACTTTTCACATACTTTTTTCAGCATCATGGTAACGTGATAGAGGCCGGCTCTACATTAATCCATATTTCACCTTATCAAGATTTACTTTCGACACAAAAAATATATAGGTTACACAAAACAATAACTTTGAGCTTTTCAAGTTAATCCATTACATTTACTAACAATCCGTGGTAGCCGCAGACGGTTCAAGACCCGCAAAAGTTCTGCACTAAATTACAACTGCAATGTGGTCGGCTTCCTCTGGGTGACATTACAACAATTTTGATAACTGCTGCACGCTATGAACACGGTTTCTGGCTGTTTGTCCTTTCTGGCATTTATCCTTGTTCCACTTGATATGATAGTTTTAACAAGAATTTGCTTTGTGTTTGATATACGGGGATGAATTGAACAGTTCATGTAATTTTTATTATATTAAAATTATAAAATGCACCTCATCTTTACAGCCCACTCGCTCCGCTTGTCATGAAAAAATAAGTCAATATTAAAATAATATAATACAAATGATCTTAAGACTTTTATATCTAGATTTTTACCAACTGTTCATCCTAGTTTTGAATATAAATCATGGCACAACACTGATGTGATTAATTAGCACTATACTCTGCTATTACCTATTTAAAAAAAAATAATATGGCATCTGCTTTTTTCTCCTCTGCACAGGTTGCCCTCCTGCTTTACCTTCTTGTGTTTTACTACCTCTGCTTGTCTGATTCTGCTCACACTTCTTGCTGCTCATGCTTTTCCCGCTCCTATGGTTGCTATCTCATCTCCACTCTACTTTCCTCAATTGTACAATAAAATTTAGTTTTTTATTTTCTTTTTTTGTTCTAACTTTTTAAACATAAATACAAATATTCTTTTATTCAAAATATTAATATTATCAAGAGTAATATCACAAGAGGTGAACATTTTTTGAAACTACCTCTTTCCAATCATCAGCAACTTCACTTAAAGACTTGTCCTAATATGTTTAAATAGCTTACCATCAATGACTCGACAGTGTGAGTACCTTATAGGGTGTCTCAATACTTTACCTATCATACCATCTTTAACAACTGAAACCTCACTAATCTCAACATCCGGTATAGCTCTAGACAAAGTATCCGGTACAACATGATCCTTACCCTTACGATGAACAATCTTAATCTTATTGTTGGAGTCAGACACTCCATCTGGTTTAACGACCAGTAGGGTCTTTTAGATTTTGCAACCACGCCAGGGAATAATGATCGGTGTTTACTTTAAATGGGACAATTTCTAAATACGGTCTAAGTTTCTCTACTGTCCATAAAACAGCCAAACATTCACGCTTCGTAGTGGAATAAACCCGTTCCTGCTTAGTCAACGACCGACTCAAATAATTAATTACTCGATCCCCATATGGATGAACCTGAATGAGCACAGCATCGAGCTCATAACTACTAGCATCACAATGAACTCCAAATGGAAAATCATAATCAGGACAACTTAACACAGGGGCCTTTACCAAACACTATCTAATCTTATCAAACTACACTTTACACTCTGGTGTCCAAAAATTTCCTACCTTTACGCAACAGAGCTGTAATTGGAGAAATTAAAGTAGAAAATCGGGAATAAACCTGCGATACCACGAAAAAGTTCCTATAACACCACGCACATCTTTTACACACTTAGACGTAGGTAAAGTTAACATAACTTTGGCCTTTTCAGGATCTACATGAAGTCCAGTCCCATCTATAACATAACCTAAATACTTTAACTCTGGGCGACAAAAATAACACTTTCCCAACTGACAGTCAAATTGGCTTCCCTAACACGTCTAAAAACTTCCTCTAAAATAAATAAATGTTCCTCGAATGTCTGAGTAACGATTACTACATCGTCTAGGTAGGTGAAAACGTTAGGTCCCAGGTTCCAGGTTAGGGTCCAAGAACTTGATCAATAAGATGTTGTCACGTCGCAGTGGCATTATGAAGTCCAAAAGGCATTCGGTTAAACTGAAATAACCCACGTCCAGGGACAGTAAAAGCTGTAAAAGGTCTTAAAGATTCAGCCACTTTCACCTGCCAATATGCAGATTCGATATCCAAGTTGGATTAGTAGCGGGCATTACGAAGTTTGTCCAAAATATTGGTAATATAAGGAAGAGGGTAGCTATCCCTTTCAGTTACAGCGTTCAACATGCGATAATCCACTCAAAAGTGGAAAGTCCAGGTTTCTTACACCGATAACAAAAAACTGACGACTCTTTACCAATCGACATATTATCTACATCCAAACGATCTACTTGCCGAGTTGTTTCAACTTCGCCGAAAGCCAAATCTCTCTCTAAAAGGTTACCTCTCCGACTATTAGGCTCAACATAGCTATTTATAGCATCGCGTCTATCCTCCATACGACGACATACCTGTCTCAACTCTTCTACAGTACTAGAAAGTGGATCTAACAATCTATCTTGATAAAAAGGGTGTAAATTCCTTATTATAATCGA
This sequence comes from Psylliodes chrysocephalus, assembly GCA_927349885.1. NCBI lineage: Eukaryota > Metazoa > Arthropoda > Insecta > Coleoptera > Chrysomelidae > Psylliodes > Psylliodes chrysocephalus. The sequence goes on along the minus strand of OV651819.1, from coordinate 32,348,863 downwards.
CATCTTCGCATTTTTAGGAACAAAACATCCCAACCTACTAAAATAGCTAGACATAACTGCAAGATAAACACCTATAGACTCGGACGAATGGTGTGTCCTTTACCTGAGTTCATCAAACAAATCATCTATATGATGTGCAGTCAAAGTATAAGCACGAAGTCTAACATCCTTGTAAAATTGATATGCTTTGTCTGAAAATAAATCAACACCTAAATCTAACAATGTTTCTGATAGAACATACCGAGCGATACTAAGGTCTTCTACTCGTTCGAGAAAAGCTGTTGTGGACAACGATCTAGATCAGTGCTCCGCAACCGGTGTGCCGCGGCACACTGGTGTGCCGTAAGCCGACTTGAGGTGTGCCGCTCTTGCAGACAATACGAATCAGATTCGTATTGTAGCGAGACCCGCGAAAAATAAAGCAATCTGACAACAGCGCCGATGGTAAATGTCTATCCGTCTATCGGCGCGGCGCGGCGGCTTGATTCTCGAAGGCGACTAAACTAGAAAGATCCGTGCCGTTCGAGGCGCGACTCGATGTTTTCCTGAACATCGCCACTGCCTATATAAGCGCGCCTGTCGTCGCTCAGAGACTCAGAGAGAGTCGAATAGTCAAGTGAATCAGATAAATACGCGGGCAAACAAATAAATCGTAGAGTGAAATAAATAGTGAATTGCTATATAAATAAATTCTTGTGCCTTATAAATAAGTGAACTGGACTAAGTTTTGTTGCAGTATCTACTTTTATAAATAACTATAGTGCTTCAAATATGGATAAATTTTTGCTGAAATCACGAGCAGATGACGAAGAACCTAGCACAAGCTCCAGCATAAGTGCTGCAAAAAGAGCAAAAAAGGTGCTGAAAAGGAAGTACAATCAAGACTACCTTCGATATGGTTTCACTTGGTGTGGCGACGAAGCGGCTCCAAAGCCTGAATGCGTCATTTGCGGTGAACAGTTGTCAAATGAAGCAATGGTACCCAGCAAACTAAACCGTCATTTGATCACAAATCATCCCAGTTGCGTCAAAAAAGACATTCAATTTTTCCAACGGCGCTTGGATCAAAATAAGAAACAAAAGCAGTTTATGAAATCGGCGGTTACGGTTTCTGAAAAGGCATTAGAAGCAAGCTACCTTGTTGCAAAATTAATTGCACAACAAAAAAAACCGCACACTATCGGTGAAACGCTTATTAAACCAGCATGCATGAAAATTGTTAGACTTATGCTTGGGCCAAACGAAGTTAAGGACGTGAGTAAAGTTTCTTTGTCGGCCGATACTGTTAAAAGACGTATCCAAGATATGTCAAGTGATATTTTGGGAACACTAATTAAAAAAATCATTTCGGCTGGAATTTTTGCGCTTCAAATCGACGAATCAACCGATATTAAAAATAAAGCACAACTGATGGCTATTGTACGTTTCGTTGACGAGGACTCTATTAAAGAACATTATTTATTTTGTAAGGAGGTTCCAGAGAGAACTACCGGTGAACAAATTTTCCAAGTAACTGATAATTTTTTTAAAATACATAATATTCAGTGGACCAATTGCGTTGCTATTTGTACAGATGGTGCTGCTGCAATGATGGGCAGTAAGAAAGGTTTTGTATCTTGTGTAAAACAAAAAAATCCGTCAATACAAATTACACATTGCTGCATACATCGAGAAGCATTGATGGTCAAAAATTTGCCCGAACAGCTTTCGATCACAATGAATGAATGTATTAAGATCATAAACATAATTAAATCGAGAGCCTTAAATTCGCGAATCTTTGGAATACTCTGTGAAGAAATGGGAAGCGAACATGAATCCTTACTGTTTTATACAGAAGTTCGTTGGTTATCCCGGGGAAAAGTTTTAGCTCGACTGTTTGAACTTCGCTACGAAGTGCGTGAGTTTCTTTCAAGTCAAGATATGTACGATCTATGCCAGCACCTTCATGATGAATACTGGATAGCCAAACTTGCATACATGGCGGATATATTCGAACATCTGAATGAACTTAATAAAAAAATGCAAGGACGGAATGAAAATATATTGACGTGCTCCGATAAATTACAAGGGTTCAAAAAGAAACTTGAACTTTGGCAGGAACAGTTGCAAAAAGGATGTCTAGAAATGTATCACAGGACCAACCACAGTACGATCGAAAACAAGCAGTTGATTGTGGATTTGGCCCAACAACATTTAAGTATGCTTCAACAAAAATTTGAATACTATTTCCATTCTATCAACACGGAACAATACAATTGGATTCGAAATCCTTTCGCAACCAATGCAATAAGTTCCACGGAAGCACTGCCATTGCAAACTCGAGAGGAGTTCACAGAATTAAGTAATGATATGACCCTAAAACTTAAATTCGACGAAGTTCCGTTAGATGTTTTCTGGATTTCCATCAAGACAGAATATCCACGCATCACCGACAAGGCCATCTTCATACTACTTCCGTTTTCCACAACATATTTATGTGAGCAAAGTTTTTCAACGCTTGTATTAATTAAAAATGATAAACGGTCATGCTTAAAAGATCTTGACCAAGAAATGAGAGTTGCGCTGTCTAAAATTGAGCCGAATATAAAACTTTTGTGTTCAACGAAGCAAGCGCAGGTATCACATTAATCAGTCATCATCATGTCAAAATATTTATTACTATTGACGTGTCAACAGAAGTAAATTTAGTATACCTACCTGTCCTACCTAGTATTTAGTATAGTTCTCAAAAAAAAATAAAAAAAAAATATGTATTATGTCCTGAGTGAAAATTTTGATGCCCCAAATCTGAAAGGGGCTTCTTCACATTTTAAAACAATAAAAAAAACTAAGGTAGTTTGGACATCCATAAATAATTAGTATACATGGAGTGAACTGACCCCCGACCTAGCTACGCCACTGCTATAAATATATTTTAGATTTTGGTGTGCCACGAAATTCTAGGGAGCAGTTTGGTGTGCCTCAGATGAGGAAAGGTTGCGGAGCACTGATCTAGATGACCCAGAAAACTTTTCTAATCCCTACTTGTTGGTACCATTTTTAAATTTAGGCTACGAGACATATTAGCCTGCGAAATATAGGTTTGTGAAGTATATAGCTAAGAAGTAGAAGCCTGTGGATCACTAACAACGAAGTAGCAACATTTTGAACACCATTCAGAAATTGAACAGCTAGATTACTGGTCACAACACTCAACGCAGCTAGTTTACCAACATCTTTACTAGGAGGTGGTCGCGATTTCCTATAAAATTCATCATGGAGACTAATCAACTTAGTCAGTATTTCCGTTCTTTTATCTTCTAATGCTATATATCCAGCAGTATCCAAATAGGACAAGTGCGAGAAAATATGTTTAAAAAGGTATATAACTTTTGTCCAAAAATTCAAATAAATAAACCAAATCGGTACACTATTTTCAGTTCTTACAATACATGATAAATACATATACATATATTCAATTTTATCGACATGAAAATTAATTAAGACTCGAATTCATCATATGGCCAAGGTAATTAATCAAAATATCTTATTTTAAACACGACGGCCCCACGTTGGGCGCTAAAAATGTAATCTACAAATATGTCCTAGCAACTTCCAGATGGAAATTGCTTAAAATTAAACTTTAAATATAAAACAAATAACTTTATCAATAAAATGTTGTCTACCATGGTTACACAAGTTTCGGTTGTCCCAGTGTCAACCTTCGGGCCTTCGACGTCGCTCAGACGACACCTAGAGGGTAAATAGCTATTAAAAATTCTGGTAATAGTAGACAAATGAAGGGCGCCAATTGGGTCTATATAGTGACCAAGCTATGTTCCAATTTCCCCACAAACCCAGTAAATGAGGAAAGAAATAAAAGACAAACCTCAACTTATGTTCCTTTATAATAAATTTACTAATTTTCCCAATTATGCTTAATAATTAATAAAAAAAAATTAATACTTAAGAAACTAACAAGTCTAATGTTAGACCAAAGGAAAAGCAACAAACTTAAAACGTACAATTTCAGGAACTAAGAAAAAAATACCATACTCCTGTCCAGTGATGAGATGAATTAAATTATAATAATGATATCTGAAGGTTAACAATACAGACGGCTAGTTTGCATCAAAAATAATAGCTCCCAAAGCTTGTATCAACAATAAATAACGTTTTACTTTTTTTTCGTATATTTAAACAAGGTGAGTCAAATTTCTCCTTAGTTATTTGAGTGGCTTAAAATGCACGTTACAACAGTAATCACTTTTTTATATTTTTTAATAGTATGTAATAATTTGTAACGGTTGGAACCGTTTTCGTTATTTGACCCAGACATTATAACGGTCGGAACCGTTTTCGTTATTTTGAAACCAACATCTCTACACAAATGTCATTTGTCGTTTATGCCTTGTGTCAAAACTTGGATTGTCATTTTCATTTTATCTCTGTCGACAAGCAAGTTGATTATTGAATTTTAATTATCTTTTATCTTGGACATCCGATATACTAATTATCTTTAATATTTTTAATGACCGTCTGATTATAAAAAGGTAAGTTTCCTACCGATATTTTGTTGAAAATATATATTTTGTACAAGAAATTCTAATTAAAATGTCAAATCTGAAACATAACCTCAACATTGAATAGCACATGATAATCCATTTTATATAATTTTATCTATTATTTTGTTAGGAAAGAGATACTATGCTTTACTATTTTTAAATATGTTAAATAGGACTTTTTCTTTTCCTATTAAATTTGGTCTCTGTGAAACTATTCAAATAATAGTCTAATTTGTTCATTTAATAGTAAAAAGCATTATCTGTTTCCTATATACACTTCCTGATTCCTTTCTTTATATTTTTACCTTTTTCCTTGTAGCCTTGCTGTATATAGATGGTCCTAGAGAAGTTATATAGATGGTTCAATAGAAACTATATAGATGGTTCCATAGAAGTTGTATCTAGATGAAATTTGGAAGAACGTTTAGAATACATCAAGAAGTTTAGTTCAACCACCGAAAGAAGTTAACGAGATTTCACTTTACCTTTGAAAATTTAACAAGAAGGCCTCTACAGTCACTCCTTAAATGTTACCTCTGATTCAACAGATAAGTTATTAATAAATCATTTAAATTTGAATAATTAAGTCTCTGTGAATTAGAATTTGTCGCTACCTTATTTAATTATAATATCATTATGGTTAGTGATTTTCTATATTTTCATCACTAATCGCTTGTCAAGTTTAGAAAGTTTAAATATAGTGGCGTCCAACATTCTTTTTCAAAGTAATACGAGTTGTTTAATAACCTGACTCACTCCCCAAAATCATAGAGCTTAAAACACTATAAAAATAGATAAAATAATAAGATCATATTACAAATTAGGTGGACAAATGAAAATGTATCATTGCAATCATTAAACATTTTACTTTAAACTGCAAAAGTTTTACTAAAATCCATCCAGTGAAAGATAAGTTCTGTAAATAATTGTAAACCTCTGTTTTGACCACGTAAAATACACTGAAATGGCGGCCTTAAACAAAACTTGAATAGAATGAGTACATTAGTTTCTAAAGCTGATATTTTTAACCAACCCTAATTAGGGAATATTTTGTAAAACCTAATAATATTTTGCAAGTGATACATTGCGCCACTTAGCAGAAAACTACGTACTTAAAAATATTTTTAGGCTTTTAAGGGCTGTTTTTTTTAAATTCTGGGACCTACGTTTTTCGATACACGGCCGGTCACCATCCTCAATGAATCACCCTGTATAATTTAAGCCTTTTTTTTAGTTTTTCAAGTTGTATGAGTTAGAATATTAAATAGTTATAATAAATATTGATACACATGTCACATCAATCATTCTAATTAAAATGTATGACTACGGATCTGTCTAGAGATAATCGCAATCGTGTGAGCACGAGTAATTTTTTTTGTATATTTTTTTCTTCAATTATTGACAAGAAGTACTATACATTTCAGTATAAAGGCAGGTCAGATTCAGAGTGGATTAAACTTTTACAAAAATCGCCTCCGCATATCGGCTCCGTTACATGACCTAACGCAATTTTGCACAATTACCTGCTCATTAACGTCCTCCTGTGTTCGAATTTATTAGATTTTCAACCCGTTTAAAGTTTTACGAGCGTGTGTACGCTTTAATCTTAATCCAACCCCAATTACTTTCATGTAGGCCGACATGGCAGAAATTGAGCGATTTTTATTAGAGCTTGTTAGGGCCCATTTTAAACTTGTTTTAAAGTCCAATGAATGTGTTTATGTTTATACTGTTTATTAATTATACGATTTCAAGCTATAAGTACTATCGATGTTTTTATAAATCGAAGCAGTTCTTGAAGTAATTGTTTAATTATAACAACTTTAATATAAAACTCCTTTATTTTCTAGTTATGACAACTTTATACAAATTAATGACAAACCTTCCCTATAGCTCTAGGAGTAGGTATATAGTATACACATATCACCACAGTTCTAAAATTTGAAATTTGATCACGCATGAATTAGGTTAAGTGCTATGATTTTCTAGTTATACATTTTTTGTTGTTTTTTTTTGTTGTAATTCGCACTGTATTAACTTAACTGAATTAGTTGGGTACATTTTTTTGACACCTTCTCTTGCCTGCCATTAAAACTACTTTCGTCGACTAACATTTAATTTTGTTCTGAATCAATCTTAAACTAAGAACTTATCAATAAGAATAAAACGATTATTCAAAAACGATACCATACTACTTAGACGAGTAATTTAAAATGTTTAAGCTATAACGGAGCAAGTAGCTTCAGTAGTTGGCAAAATAACCGTGTGTTCCGTATATCACCGAATATTACCGGTGTGGTTAAAGCGGTTACTAGCGTTTTCAGGACGGTTTCTTTTTTGGTTTTGGTAAATGGAATATTTACGGAACACTTGTTGTAAATGTCAATTGTCTCATGTTAAATCAATGCATTTTTTTGCCGCGTTTGAGAATCCACATCGAATGCATCTGAGATGTAGAAAATCTTTGATCACGTGATTCGGTATATGTAAATATAATGGGACAGATGTGTCCGATGTGGATAAAAAAATGCATCCGATGTGGATTCTCAAACGCGGCATTTGTTGAATGTTGATGTTTTTACGTTTGCTAAAATGTTTCTTCTTTCAAAATTAAAAAAGTCCAAAACAAATTTAACTGATATGACACATGCCGTGTGTTCCGTATATCACCTTGGTTAACCTGGTTAGTAAAATCGCGTTCCGTAAATGTCAAATTCCTGAAAATTGTAGATTTACGGGACAATGTTCCTGAAATGCGGTTGGTACCAGCTGTCACCAAAGTGACCAAACTTTTTCATCGGTTGTTATGGTTGACGTTGATATTTGTGATAATCATGTGTCATATCAGTTAAATTTGTTTTGGACTTTTTTAATTTTGGAAGAAGGAATATTTTAGAAATCGTAAAAACATCAAAAAATAATATCTAGTTCAAGTTCATAAATATAAAAGACATGCAAACATCAACATCCAACAAACAATGCATTGATTTGACCTTTGACATTTAGAAGCGTTCCGTAAATATTTCACTTATCAAAAACCAAAAACGAAACCGTCCTGAAAACGCTAGTAACCGCTTTAACCACACCGGTAATATTCGGTGATATACGGAACACACGGATGATTATCACAAATGTCAACGTCAACCATAACAACCGATGAAAAAGTTTGGTCACTTTGGTGACAGCTGGTACCAACCGCATTTCAGGAACATTGTCCCGTAAATCTTAAATTTTCAGGAATTTGACATTTACGGAACGCAATTTTATTAACCAGGTTAACCAAGGTGATATACGGAACAGCAGGTAAGTGTTGGCAGAAGGTTTAAAATTACCAAGTGTAATATGAAATATTTTATGAAATGTTACAAAATTAAAAATACACAAAAAATTTCTATCCAGTGGCATGAAGAGGTTTGTAAAAATTGGTACCAACAAAAATACATTTTTTAAAGAGTGCTGGTACAGAATATATATAAATGTTTCATACAAAAAGGAACGATGGTATCGAACATAACAATAAAATTAAAATTTTTGTATACAGGGTGTTGCTTAATGATATACGAATATTTAAGGGTGTGAATCTACATAAAAAATTACTGACAGTTAGCTTTATAAATAATGGTCCAAAAATGTCCTATTACTAAAATACTAAAGTTTTGGAAAAAGAGAAAGACAGAAATTAATTAATATTTTCAAAACAGCCTGACATATTTCAGTGATATTTAGTACTCAGTGACACTTAATAAAGGTGCATATTTTTCAATACAATAATAATTTTATACTTCAACAGTGGAGTGCGTACGGGTACTGGCTTCGTTATTTTTGTTCCAAAACATTCGTTGGCCGCATTTGTTGTTCGATCGGACATTCGTTGGGCAATGTTCATTTTGATATGATACGCGAAAACAATGGTTCAATTTGTTCGTTGTTACTCGTATGAACATCCGTCCTCACTGCATTCGCTCGAATCGCCCAATTCCTTTGATGTTACCACTACGATTCGGTTACGCCAGCGAACCTTCTTTGGTATTCGCTAAACTGTCTTATGCCACACCAACGAAGCCCCTGTAATGGCGCGGTCTGGACGCAGGTTAATACTTAAGATGCGTACAGACCCGGCCGCATATTCGGAAAACGCCGACACGTTAGATACTCGTATCAGTTCGGCATCGAGAATAACAACCTCGTAAAATCTCGACGTGTTAGACTAATACGTCGGCGATTTACGAATACGAGTTATCGATGCATTTATGTACAATTAGATATTTATATTAGTTTAATTGCGCACTTAATTAGTTAAATTAATTTAAATTCAAAAAATCAATTGTATATTTAGCAATAGTAGATACTGTTGAAATTATTGTCGCATACATATTTTTAAGTTTAAAAATTAACTTTTATTTTTATGGAAAAGAAAATTTATTGAAAATGTGTTTGAACATAACATAATCTCTTGATTCCTATTTAACAAATTAAACTACTCTTGGGAGTATTATTTGAATCTGTTACCAAATATTAAAATGACGATGTACCTAATATGGAATAGTGTGGTGTCTGCAATTTGAAATTCACAAGTAAATGAATGCCACCTGTTTTTATTGCAATGGAAAGACGTCAGTGGTAAACAGTCGATACCCTACAAGAAATGTTTATGTTGGCGCCATATACATAGACAGTTTAGGGGCAGAAAACAATATATTTTTGTAAATTTTTTGTAAAGGAGTTAAAATACGTTCTCCTGATATATCCGATGCAATTCTCTTATAGTAACTGATTTTTTTTTCTTTTCATGTAGTATAAAGTGATAAAATGTTTTGTGTAAAGGTCCTGTTTTATTTTCCTCGAAACATATGTTCCATATTAGGGACATATTCCATATTAGGTACAAAACAACAATTTTAAATATAATATTTTTCGGTGACTCCTCTATAATATTACTAATAATAAATTATGGTTTTCAAAGATGTAAAGAATCTATACAAAAAAATAAGGGGATGTTAAGAAGATATTGGCTAACTTCTATCTAAATACTGATTTAAACTACTTCTTTGATTAGGTTTATTTTTTCTTTGTTGACTTATTTATTACCTCCAAATCCTACATTATTTTTAACACTCATCGCCACCGAATGAATATATGCTTTCCTCGTTTTGGTGTACCTAGCGTTCTTTTCCTTTTACACAAAAATCCTTTAAATTGTTACGCAGCACCCTGCAGTAGCCTGCGGCTGTGATAGCAAACGTACGAATACGAAAAGAAGTGCAATGTTACTCATCGCCCTACAGTGTACTGCCGTCGTCATAAGTAAAAGTACTAGCAGAAGAAAATAGAATAGTCCAGAAATGTATGGAAACGTCATTCCACTTCAAGGAAAAGTTTAGACAGTTCGAGGAGGTTCGAGAAGTTTAAAGCAAGCTATATATGCAGGAATCCCGACGTCAGTAAATCAGTTTTATGATAGACGTTATATGTTAATGTTATCAGGGGTGGGATTCCGTTTCACGATTCGACTCGAATTTGATATCAAACTCCATAAAAGCAATTCCGTTTAACGAGTAGTCGATTCGATATCAAATCGTTAAAGTTGGATTATTCTGACATTAGGTATGACAGGTATGACCTGTCAATGAGGTTAAATAATAAGCCTGTGGCTTAAAATTTTAGGGAAGAAAGGAATTTAGTTTCCAGGACATACCTATGTCTCTGGCAATGCCTTTTCTGGATAATCTATCGTGCAATAGAGGTCTTTTATATCCTTGAAATATCAATAAAAGGATTAGTTATTATACAAAACGATACAAAATTTAAACATTTATAGGTTCTCTTTATTCAGCTGAAAAAGTTCTCCACGACGATTTTCTGGAAGTTCAAAAGGATCGTTTCTTTTTTGTAACTCATCCTTTCTTTAGTCTAATAATAATAATAAATAATAATATTTTTATAATTTAACCCATTATTAGTGATCCTTGCAACTCTGAATGCAGAGTTGTTTGTACCCGGTGAGGGATGACTATTAGGTATTATTTGCCATGGCTCTCCGAGGCAACTTACAGATGTCATTTGAATTGGAGATGAGGATACCCCGGAAAAACCCCACACATAAGCATACAAACTAATAAATAATTACAATTTAATTTTTGTTGTTTGACGTTAAAAGTCGTGACATTCTGTTCTGTGTCGAGTAACTCGACACATAATTCGATCGAATTAAAAACAGCGATTCTATAACTCGATCTGTTTTGACTTCGGAAATCTTCGGAAATTCGACAAAATAATGAAGCATTCAAACCACGATACACAAACAACGGTATGCCGGTACGCATATTCATATGTTACCGACACAACCAACCGCTCCGGAAAGCCGATTGATATTATATAAGTTACAGACGTAACTTTAGGATTCCGTCGGTAACTTATACAAGCAACAAGTGGTACATTTGCTCCTATACAATAAGCATTGAAAAAAAACTCTTGATATATTAGCGAAGACAGATAATTTTTATTCTTGTATAAGTTAGAAGATAAGATTTAAAATTTATTTTTTGAGCCTATGAAAATGGTTAATTATTACAGTCTAAAGAAAAGATATGTTTCGAGAAATAAACTCTAAATAAATAATAAGATATATAACATAGACAAACTCTCTACTTTTTCCTTTTTAATCACCTAATCCTACATTTTTTCGACACATTCCTTTAAATTGTGGGGCGATTTTCCTGCTTTCCGGAAATTCCACTGGTAAGTTTTCTACTTCTAGTCACCTAAAATAGTTATTTTTATGTTTGACATACTCATTCTTTGATGTAAAAAATTATAGGTAACGCAGTTATTTTGTTTTGAGAATTTCTTTATAAATAATTTTCGAGATATTCACGAAATATGGTCCATATACACTATATTCATTATTGTAAAGAAATTAACAAATTTTCATACTTTAATAACTTCACTGCTTGCAGTCGTTGCCAATCGTTAAGTTACAGACATAAACTAAGAATTACGTCGGCAACTTATTATTACGTCTTCGGCATCGATCGGAAATCCGATTGTCTCTTTGTGTCGGTAACATATGAATATGCTGCCGGTACGCATGTAGCAGTCTATCTCTCTCCCACAACGTGACGTCACTTTGGATTCAGAATTTTAAATCTTTAATGTAAAATACGTATGGAGAAGTACAATTTCGGTCACGATAATTTTATTTAAGTTTTTAATAGATAGTGTCATATCTACGGTAATAAAGTATAATAATTGCTATTTGCAAATACAATTTGTGTGTGTTTATTTAATGTTTATACCTATCAGGCATGTGCTAAAGGCGGATCGCGGGAAGAATATTCTGGGATAGCTCGACAAAAATCTAATTTTTAAGTTAAATTGTATTTAAAAGGATCTATAAAATATATAATTTTCATTGTTTAATAGAAAAAAAAAATACATTTCATTGTAATCAAATAAATTGTTTTTTAAGTTAACTGGTGATATTATTTATAACTATTATATTATGGAAACTGGAAAGTAGATTCCTATTCATACGCGTGTGATGATAATAAGGGCACTTTCCATAAAAAGTGTGATATATGTGTCCCTTTCCTAAGTGGTCGTAAATAGGAGCTTGTCTTAAAACACCTACCTATCTCATTTATCATTTTTTAAATTAACGGTATCTAATAAGGTTCTAACTTACCATTTTTGAAATTAATTTTATCTTCCCGCCGACAAGCATGTATCCACTGCTTCGCCAAATCTTCATTTTTTTGGAAATCCAAAGTATTTTATGCCCGTTCTTTGTGTTTTTCTGTTATTATTTTTACATGTCGCCACTGCACAGCTCGGCATTTTTCTTAAAATGTATGCTACTTTTAAATTGATATATTTACAAATTAAACGTACGTTGTAATAGTTAACACATAAACAACAAACACAAAGACTCACTACCCGATATTATACAAAAATCGAACAAAATTCTAACAACAACCATTTAAATTTAAATGTGACATTTATGTTTTGAATCCATAGTGACGTCATGCGCAGAGACGGTCGAATTTGAGTTTACAAATCAGCATACCGTTGTTTGTGTATCGTGATTCAAACTATTCTGACTTTTAATTGTCAAACAACAAAACTTGAATTGTATTTCTTTAGTCTTGACGTGAATTATTTATTGGGTTTTATTCTTATGGGTTGGGTTCTTCCGTAGTGTTCTCATTTATAATTTGAATGACATCTGTAAGTTGCCGCGGAGCGCCATGGAAAATAATAATAGTCGTCCCTCCCCGACAACAATTAAATTGAATTGTATTTGGTTTAGCCTGTTTAGCCATAAGATTATTAATTTATTTTTTTATGATGATGCTTGGGGTTTTTCTGGGTATCCTCATCTATAAGTTAGATGACACCATCTGTAAGTTCCATTGGAGCGCCATGGCAAATAATAATAATACGGTTGTCCCTCCCCGATACCAGCTATATGCTTTCAGAGTTGCAGGGATCACTCGTAATGGGGTAAATTGTAAATTAATTATTATTTAATATTATTGTGCTTTGTGCTAAAGAAAGAAAGACCTAAGGGAAAGAAGCGATCCTTTCGAACTCCCTGAAAATCGCTGTGGATAGCTTTTTTGGCTGAATAAAGATTACCTTCCTTTATTAGTCTATATTTTATAGCGTTTTATGTAATTAATAAATCCTCTTATTGATGTTTCAAGTAGTATATAGAGTCTCTACTATTTCATAGGGACAGTGTTATTATTTCTTAAACAGATAGAAGGTTGGTTAAATTAGACAAAAATTACGCAGTTTTGTGCTTAATAAAATGGTGCCAAGAAACCTTTGATATCTAGAGGGAGATTTAAAATATCGGACAAAATATGAATTGTAATTTCTTTAAATTCATTCATTCGTTTTTTGTCAGATATTTTGAATTTCTTTGTAGATACGAAATGTTTTCTGGCACCATTTTAATAAGCACAAAACTGCGCAACTTTTGTCAAATTCAACCATTTTTCTATTTGTTACCGTTTAAGAAAAGCAATACTGTCCCTGGCTCACGAGCTAGTAGGTACCTATCTAATTAGGAGGTTGCACAATGAGCCTTGTGAGGCCTAAGTGACATGAGTTAACCCACTCTTCACACGTTACAGATACAGATACTGTCCCTATGAAATAGTATAATGACCCCGTATATACCTAATAGAGAAAATAAGGCCCTTAATGCAGGAGAGGTTATTTAGAAAAGGCACATTGCTGCAGGAAAGGTTCATACCTAAAGTCAAAAAAATTCAACTTTAATGATTTGATATCGAATCGACTACTCTAGAGCTATCGAGTTATTTTATCGAGTTCACTGTCGAATTTCGTTGAACGGAATTGCAATTATGGAGTTTGATATCAAATCCGAGTCGAAGATTTCCGAAGTCAAAACAGATAGAATTGCTTTTCATAATTCGATCGAATTATGAATCGTATCGAGATCGAGTTACTCGACACAAAACGGAATCAGTTTTTTTTGTGTGTCATCGGCTTCAACTGTTTCGCATCATGTTCTGTGTAGACTTTGTCACTGTTTCCCAGTGCCACTTTAGGAACAGCACTGTTAATTAGAACCCAACAGTAAATGGTCGAGTGGGGAATCCTAACAAGGCATCAGAATTAATTTTAAATAATTAAATTAAATGAAAAAATCCCGGCCAACGGTGGGATTCGAACCTGGGACCCTTGGATCCGCAAGCAGAGACTCTACCACTGAGCCACCCACCCCCATCAGTTGTATAGTTATTAGGGTGTTTCATTTTTGAGCAACTTTTTTTTTTTAACTAAAAAACAGGTTTAAAACTTTCAAGAAGGTGAAAAAAGAAGCCTCTAAAAATTTGAGCTCTTAATATTATCATTTAGTGGTGCCTGTTCGTAACTTTCCATTTTCCATCTAAATAACATGGAAAAAAATATTTCTTTTTTCTTATTTTTGTAGCTTGACATTTGAGCATTGTAAAAATAAAGTGAAACATTATTTTGGTAGGAAATTGAACGCTCTACAAAAAGTTCTAATATATTTTTTTCATAGAGTGAGCCGTTCTGAAGATATTCAAACTTAAAGTTGCAAATGTATGAAATTAGGACTTTTATTTTATTAAACTAATACTGATGACTTTTTTTATGTCTTAAAAATTATTTTTAATCAGAAAACTGGTTTTTGTGGGCTAATCTTTTTAGAAAGCTAAAATCTTAGATATTATTTGATTAACTGTTAAACAAAAGTAATTATGAATTAGGTTCAGTAAAATTATTATTTTATAGATTAAAAAAAAACTTTTTAACAATTAGCATACTAAAATTTTGAAACTAATAGATATTTTAATGTCTTATCAGAATTTAATGATGTAACTATATTTGTTGAAATTTTTTTATTACAATTTGGATATTTTCGTCGGTGCTCCTTTACCACTTGTAATAAATATTAAAATTGTTCTTCATCTTTAGTTAGGCATCTATTATATTCTTCTACTAATGCGACGCCATGTCCTGCAACGTCATTGACAACTTTTAATTTTTCGAAAAACTCCAAATTCTCTTGAATACTTTTATTATCTGGCCACATTAGTACATCTGCATCCAGAAAGTCGTACGGCAAATCAAATTTGTCAAAAAGTTTTAATGATTGTTTTGAAACTCAAAAAAAGTCACTCATATTTTTGTTTAAAAATATTTCTGGTGAATTTTTGTCTTCTGTGCGTCGTTATTTTCCTTCTATATGAAAATAATGAAGTTTTCTTGAAAATAATTTTTAAAACATAAAAAAGTCATCAGTTTAATAAAATATAAGTCCTAATTTCATACATTTGCAACTTTCAAGTTTGAATATCTTCAGAACGGCTTACTCTATGAAAAAAATATTTTAAAACTTTTTGTAGAGCGTTCAATTTCTTTCCAAAATAATGTTTTACTTTATTTTTACAATGCTCAAATATCAAGCTACAAAAAAAAAGAAAAAAGAAAAAAAAAATGTCCATGTTATTTAGATGGAAAATGGAAAGTTAAGAACAGACACCACTAAATGATAATATTAAGAGCTCAAATTTTTAGAGACTTCTTTTTTCACCTTCCTGAAAGTTTTTAGCCTATTTTTTAGTTGAAAAAAAAAAAAGTTGCTTAAAAATGATACACCCTAATAGTTATTGTAAAAGTTGAGTTGAAATAAATTGAGATAGCAAAAACCTGAGTAATAATATTATGAGGTATTATTAGGTAATGTCCTTAAATTCATTTTGAGTTTATTACCAATTTTATTAATTTAAAGTCACCCATTATGGCACGAGCAATAAATTAAAAAATAATTTGAATAAGACTTGCATATACCTAGGCAATAGAAAAGGGAAACTAAAACTAAAATTGTCTCGTGATAAGTGATGATTGATGTCCAGTAAACAAACACTTCTTATTTTATAAACAGTCGACGTATTAGTTCTGACACGTCGGGATTTTACGAGTTTGTCATTGGCGGCATCCCACTCTTCCGAGTGTCTAACATGTCGGCGGTTTCCGAATATGCGATCCGGCCGCATATTTCTACATGCTACTCGTGATAGCGAATTGAGTTGTGCCAAACATCAGATTTTAAACTCCGCTTGTGATTTCAAAATACCCGCGCTACATGCCACTCGTAAACGCAAATAACCGTCTAAGCCTAAATTAATAAGTCAGGTTCTAAAATCCGTTTGCGATTGCAAAATACCCGAACTAAACAACACACGTTATCGCAAATAATGGCTCGAATCAGGAGTGCGTTTAGAATGACACGACGTACAACGAGCCAGGGTGTGACATTATTAGAAATGAAATTGCGTTCTTACTTACTGTTTCTGAACGACCCCCATTAGGTCACACGGTTCGTAGAGAATATGGTGGTCTCGCCGGGTTGCTAGGGGCAGGGTATGACATCACAGAATGAAAAATCGAGGTGACAGAAAATACGTACATTATGTTTTTTATAAAATCTTATATTTTATTAATATTTAGTGGTGTTTTTATTTTTATTTTTGAACTATTTTCCAGTGTTAAAGTTTTTACAATATCGGAAGTTTGATTTTTTTAAAGAAAAGCTACATAACAGCTAGGAAAAATCATGTAATGATTTTTATAAAATTTCAAATGAATTACCTTCATTTGAATTATAAAGAGAAATCTTATCGTGTGATTGGTGTATTTTAAAAAGTTTGGGTTAGGGTACGGCCTCCGAACCAAACTCGGACCACATTATGTTTATACCCTGAAATAATTTGAAATTTTAGCATGCCTGGAGTGAGATGTAGTGTTGCTGTTGGCAAACAAAAATCATCAGTGGAATGGTACTGAACCTAGACTGAAATTAAAGGTTAATGGTAAGATTTTAGAATATTATTCTTATTATTATCATTCAATATTATTAAATTAAATGCAGCTTTGTCCACCCTACATATAAAAGCAAAATCACCTCCTTACGAGTGAATTTTATCCCCAAAAGGTGACGGTTATTTTTATTATTTGCCGTAGCGCTCCAGGTGACTTAAAGATGATTGGTGGTGCCATTTGACTTACAGATGAGAAAAAGTAGGAAAACTCCACCCTCATCATCGAACCGGTAACGCATGGCGATTTATAATCTGGATGTTATATCAATAGAAATCAAATTTCTGCTAATACAGAATCCCTCAAATGCAATAACAAACCATGCAAATTAATTAATCTATGATGTAGTGACAAATACAGTGCAAAGCGATTGTTATCTTCTGTTTCGGATTTAAATGATCTAAACTAAACTATATTCCGAATAGAATGTGTGAAATCCATGCTGGAGACAAGTTCTTCGATCTATCAACGAATGCGTAAACTAAAATGATCGGTAAAGAAGGCAGAAAAAGGTATTGCAGCGTATATTATTTGAAATTTCGGCTTGTTTTTTAGTTCTTCATCATATTCTTCGTTATTACATCGATTTGAGAATTGGTTTCAACGTGATTGTAATCGGTCTTGAATAGATTATTTGCTTGTTTTCTTAAAAAAATCATATTTTATTTTTTAGTTTAAACTTTTATTTTTATTGTGTTGAGTTGCATTATTAATATTTGCATCACCAACTGTTCTGATTTATTTAAAAAATCTTAGGATTTTATCTTTTATCGTTTCAAATTCAGTTGGAACTAAAATTAAATGCAATTAAATTATCGACTCAACATTTTTATTTGTACCTTTTTTACGACCTAAAACAATAAAAAAAAAACGTATATTATGTTAATTTCAATGACAGAATCGTTTGTTGTTGTTAAAAGTGAACTGTCATCTGAGCACAAATTACATCATACTAATATAGTGTATTTCTAAAAAAATCAGATTTAAATTCAATGAGAAGTGGTGAAAATTTAAACCTTTTATCCCAAAAATTTGTTCCCATTCCCTAAAAATAAACATTGGCGAACATTATCCTGCAAATAGTTCATTATTTTTCAGTTAAAAGACTAAACACAGCAATTGAAAGGGACTGTCCCTAACAATAAAATCCCTTTTCTACCCTAATTTTCGGTGGTATATTTGTTACGAACGTGAGGTACAATAAAAGAAAATAATCCTGACGATGCGTTGGTTGACTTCAAAAAATATATAACTCAGTTTTCTGGTATCTATGACAAAATAATCCGGTGCGTAGGAGTCACCACTTTACGTAGACGAATATACGATAGCTCACCACCAATAACTTATTATTAATGACAGAACCGTACTTCGTGATTCTCTGCCTAAAATATGTAACACGAATATTACAAATATTGTTTTTATTCGAATGTATCAAACATAGTCGAAAAGTAGAGCTTTTGCATATATGTCGTAGCCAGATTACAAAACTCGTCGTTTTATAAATTGCCTAGGCGTTTTATAAACAGAAGCCAAATTGTCAAAGTTTCGTTTACATTTCATTATTTTGCTATCTGGCTAGCCAGATTATAAAATGCCCAGGCGTTTCATAAAACGACGGTATACACGTGGCCAGATTTTCAAATGTTTAAGTTTATCCCTTTTTTGACATTCCGGTGGAAAAAGAGTTTCAGTCTTTTTGTGTTTTGTAAAACACTGTCGATTTAACAAGTTATTTTCAAATTTTCTTTGGTTTTATTTATTTTAACTGCAGTAATATGGACGTTAGAGGGACTCGCAAGGGTAGACAAGAAAAAATATTATTATTCTCAATTAGAGGATTTTTATGCCGGTAAGTAATAAAACCTAAAATCAAACATTTAAGCAACAGTTATTGCTGTCCTTACTTTGGTTTTCAAGTGAAATTTCTCATTTATATAACAAAGTATAATATGGGCATAATCAATGTAAAATCAATTGTAAAAGACTAGGCATTTTTAATTGTTATACATTCTATATACAGGGTGTCCCATTAGCCCGTAATTGTTCAATATTTCAATTCATATTATTGACACTCAAAAAAGTTTCAAATAAAAGTTATAAGGATTTATAACATGCGTATTTTAAAAATATTTTTAGACGCACAGGTTGTTGCGTTTTTTGTCTGGCAAATAAAAATGTATATTTTTTAAATTGAATTTTATTTCAGTTTTAGAATGGTTTGGCAATACTGTACCCTAGAATTTTTTTAAAAACAATACAGGATTACCAAGCAATTTTTTTATGAAATTGGAGAATGAAATTAAATTATCATAATTTAGGTAGGTTTACAATAATTTTAAAAATGTTTAAAATAGAGACGAATAGTGGTAATAGTACTGGTTTATCTTATAAAGAATGTCTTAAATATGGCTAATTTTATGTTAAATTAAAAACATCTATTTTTATTTGCCAGACAAAAACGCAACACACTGCATATCCAAAAATATTTTTAAAATATGTATTGATCAATTCCATTTAACTTTTATTTAAAACTTGTTTACCTGTCTATAACACAAATTGAAATATTAAAAAATTACGCACTAATGGAACACCCTGTATTTTAAAAGAATCGAATAATAAAAATTTTTTCATGGTCTCTAGGAATTGCAAATTCTGAAAATTTGTTATCGCTTGTCTCTACTTAAATATAGCGGTTGCGAAAATTAAGTACAATGTTGCCAAAATATGGCATGACCTAACCTAACACAATCCTTAAATTTGTTTTCGCAATTATTAAAAATAAATAAAAAAAAATAACAAAGAAAAAACGAAGAAAAAAAAACAAAGAAAAACAAAAAATATATTAAAAAACTTTGTTAACTGATAAAGGACAAACTACATGTGCAAGGTTCCGCAGTAAGTGATAAAACTGAAGGGAAGTGTAATCTTTGCTGTAAAGAAAAAGTAATTAAAACTCAAAGAACACAGAGCACAATGGGCTAAAAACGTGCAGCTGACCAAATGGCCTAAACCACAAAAAGAGAGCATGTTTCTGTAGTAGTTCCAAAATTTGACAAGAGTCCGCTTGACCCTACGCCGTATTAAGAACTATTCTTGATGTACAAAATGGAGTATACTAGACAGAAATTGAACATGGGCGCTAAAATCGATGGTTTTCTAGAGACGAACTTAACTTGGACCGTTGGCCAGGATTTAATTATTTAATTTAATTATTTAGAATTAATTCTAATGCCTTGTTAGGATTCCCCACTCGACCATTCACTGTTGGGTTCTAATTAACAGTGCTGTTCCTGAAGTGGCGCTGGGAAACAGTAACAAAGCCTACACAGAACACACATGATTGAGAATTTAAAACACAAACTTGAGACTGGCATATTAGGAATATACACCTAGTCCATAAATCGAAAAAAAAACTTAACTTGGTTAATTCGTCAAACTTAAATACTTTAGTTCCACCAGAAAATAACAGTTAAGAGAAGGTGTTTCTAAGATTTCTCAGTTTAAGGTACAAGGGTTTAAAAAATGCTATTGCAAAGTTCAGTGCTGTACAAACAAATGTCTTTGTTTCAAGGCACAGGGAAAATGCCATAGTAGGTGCCATTTCAGTGGCAAATGTTGTTTTATTCCAGTTTATTTAAATATTTTATGTTCATGTTCTTCAGTCTCATTTGTATTAAAAGAATATGTAAAATATTCGTTAAATTGTTTTAATTCACGTGGTAACCCATTAAATCCATTAATAAAAATTTTGACTACCTTAACTTTAAATAAAATTAGTATTTTAGAAAACGACTGAAAACTGTCACCCGCCAGAATGAGATATGAGATAATCTTAAATATTTGACAATCTGGCCGCGTGTTAACCATAGTTTTATAAAATACCTAGGCATTTTACAATTCGACTAGCCAAATAGGAAAATAATGAATGTGAAACGAGAATTTGACAATCTGACCGCCTTTTGTAAAATGTCTAGACATTTTATAAAACGATGAGTTTTACAATTTGGCTACGACATATATACTTTATAAAGTACTTTACCGGACTATAAAGTTAAGTGTATAAAGTGTTGCATACCGATTAGAATTCTCAAATCTAAAGATTTTTTTGGAGTCAAATTGAAAGACGCCAAAGTTGCCGCGTATCTAATTTCTGGGGGCGTGCCCGAAATGAATTCTTCGTCACTACTCATTTTTGTAAGTTTTTTTTTGCCACCAATTTTTAATAAACTAGTTAATTAAATTAATTTGACATGAGCACAGTGACACGACAGAAATTGTTCAATTGTTCTCATATTCAACTCAGTTAAGGAAAAATTATTGGAAATAATATCATTTCAGATTTAAGTTTCTATATATTTTTTAATATCTAAGAACATTAGAATAAAAACAACGTATGAAACATGGAAAAAAAGTTTTTTTCGGACTCCTTCTCGTAATCGCCTGAAAAAACTCAACTTTTCGTCCTTGTAACATAAACTACTATTACGGATTGACTTCCGCTGAGATAAAAACATAAGAACCGCAAAGGTCTTCTGCAAAAGCAGAGGCATCTTGTTGATGCGGGTCTTGAATAATTTGTTATTAGGGTGGTTAGGAAAAGATTGTTTGGGAAGATAGTTCCAAAGTCTAGCCAATGGGGCATAATAATTTAATAATCACCAGATGACATTCCTGTACCCTGAGGTCCATGAAATAACCTGCCAAAAACTTCATCACCCGGATACCGATATCTACCACATAACACAATTATTTCTAAATCTTTGAATGCAAAATCCAGCCTTCTTTTACGGTAAACAAGGTGCCAAAGCAATGTTGAAAAGCTTTTTTTTATGCCCACATGGATATTAGCTTATCTATGCACAGATTACAAAACGAAAAAGTATGGTATTGCCGTCAACTGAACGAATATATTTCATATCCATTCTAGGTAGTGAGAACACTGCAAAAAATTAAATTCGCCAATCACAATTCATATTTTGATCAACCGACTGCTATTATTTTTAAAATTTTAAATTAATGAACTCTGTCAAACTAATTGTCAGTATATTTTTTAGTTATTGAGACTAAGCATACATTAAAATGAATTATTCTTGTGTAGAGTCGATAAATAATAGAATTTCTATTTTTATTTCGTCTATAATTATAAATAATTTGTTAATTTAAATAAAACTATAGGAAGTCAATTTAATTAAGTGTATTAAAGCCAACAAAATAAACGCGTAGATGGTCCTGTGGTCAGCGTTCTTGCCTTCCATACAGAAGACTCGATTTCGAATCTCAGATGGAGTAATATAAAATGAATTTTTTTCTTGTTTATTTTAATTTATAAATTAGTAAAAGACAAATTATTTTTAAATTAATTATATTATCTTAATAACTTACGGCGTCGTGCTCAAATTTCGTCTTCGTGCGTTATGGCCATCATATCCACTCTTGTTGCCCAAACTACTATTGTGGAAAAGGAAACAAAAAAGTGTGTTATACTCATCATAAGAAAACAGAACTATGGAAGAACTGCTAAATTTATACCTTATTTAATGTAAGTTTGATGTGTGTATATTTCGATGTCTACAACGAAGAGTGTAGCAACTAATTTTTAAGAAAATTAGGTTTAAACATTTTGTGTAAAAATGGTTCGTTAAAAAACACCTAGAACGGAAAAATAAATAACTATTGAATATTTTTAAAATTGTGGTCAAATAGTAGGACAGATTTTAATCAGTTACTAGAGTTTTCTGGTAAAAAAAAAATTTTAAAAAAATAAGATATCACAGTTTATATGTAGGATTACCTATATTAGTAAAAAACAACCCACTATTAATAATTGTAGACTGCACTCTTTTAATCATAATCCCAGTTTCCTCATACTCCTATCGTTTTCCGCCAATTTTCTATATTTTTTGGTTGACGCTGCTTCTTTAGGCCTCAAGGAAAATAAAAACTATAGTACATTATGAGGTATGATGGATTCATCACCTTTGCACAGCTCGAGTAGTCCTTTCAATTTAAGAAATAAATAAATATGTGTATTCTAAGTTCATGGTACTGTCTCTTCGTTGAGAAATTGAAGAATTTTTACAAAGACAGCACATGTCTAAAATCAGGTTTTTTTTTTTTTTCAGGAAAAACAATAAATATTCCTTTATTAAGAGCGAAAAGTGATACTTTTCCGTTTGAGACAGAAAGTTACCCGTAACAAAATTTTTATTTTGAGGTTACTCTTAATGCCCCTAAAAATTAGTGGCGTGCCGTGACATTTTTGGAAGGGGAAGCGATTGTATCAAAATACAGCAGGCCAGTAAGCACAGCGCCGCAGGCGAACATTTTTCGCGGCGCTTTCACCATTTTATCAAAATCTTGCTTTTTTTCCTCAGTACTACGAATATTCGAGATTGAGATTTTTGAAGTGTTACAATTACTATATTACCTAGTTTAGTACTAGAAGCTATAAAAGAACTTACCATTGAAAAGCTTCCTATAATCGACGATAGGAGGTCTCTCTCTGTCGCCGACATTATCAATTCTAATTCTCTTCCTTTCAGGTTCCAAGCCAATGTTTTGAGTCTTATTCTAAAAGTGTTTAAACTGATCTCGTTTTTTATTCATTTTATTTTTAAAATCATCAATTTGTTTAATGCAAAAGCCAACGTCATTTGACTTTGTCTGTAAAATGTCGAATATAATGTCAGTAAAAGGGAAAGTCATCAAGCAAAAAATAGAAATTAAAGTTTTTTTGAGCGAATGCAAATACCCTTTAGCGGCAGTAACAGTTTCAGCATCCCATGTTTCTTTATTATCCCAAACGTCTTGAAAAAAGTATATCAAAGAATCACGGTATTGAAACACTGTTTGCATTAAACGTCTATTGTAATTCCATCACGTCGGAGCAACTTGTGGAAACCTTTTTTGAACGTGAATGTCCAAAGCGCGAGTTTTTTTCGATGACTTTGAAAAGAAGGAAGCCAAAACCACTAAGCGTCGAAAAGAAAACTTTGCAATCTTTAATATTATCCATGCTTCGCGATAAAACCAAATTAAGTCTATGTGCAATACAGTGAACGAAAATTGCATGGTTAAACTTCTCTTTCACTTTAGCTTGAAGGCCTCCTAAATGGCCAGGCCATTACGGCAGCAGCATCGTAGCTCTGGACAACAAGCTTAGAACCACATTCTAAACTTAAAATGATGTCACAAACAATTTTAAGCAGTTTGTTCGCTAGTGATGTCCAAAAATCCTAAGAATCGCTCTTGAGGAATGCCATCCAATATATATCGCACAACAATGGATAATTGACTTAAGTTTGCTACATCTGTGGTTTCATCAAGCGTAATTGATACGAAAGGTGCTTTTTTAATTTTACTTTTAATGTAATCCATCACAACGTCGGCAGTGCATTTAATTAATTCATTTTGGATTCTATTTGAGGTACCTCAGAAAGTCGTCGAATCAATAAAATGATTTTTTAGGGTATCATCATATTTTGCTAAAAAACTTAGAAGGTCCATGTAATTTTCTCGATTGGCGGATCCACTTGCTTCATTGTGACCCCTAAAACTTAATTCATGCTCTCCCAGGAAAGACGTCCCTATTTTTTTACCCTTTCATTGTGAATTTTTTGGCTATATTAAAAAGTAGGCAAGGCCAGCAAAACAATTTCTTCAAAGTTTTGCAGCCGGTTAACCATTCATACTTTTCATAGAACCCTACGTGAAAATGCCTGGTAAATTTCTTTGTTGACTTTTCTACTTTCGTCTCTAAATTGATAGGATCCTTTAATCTACTAGAATTAATAATGTCCGTTTTCCCTTCAAAATTTCTACTTGAAAATCCCTTTTTCAACAAAGAGCACACAATACAGACACAATTTACCACATTATTATTGTTCACAGGCACAGTGCATGGTTCCTTAATTTTACAAAAAGAAAAACAACTACGAAAAACAAACATAAATCTACGATTTTCTTTACACGTCGATTTGCGGTGCGAATTGCAATATACGTATGGCGACGTAAAAATCGCTGCCTCTCGACCGTATTTCTCGTTTCCAAACCGACTGTCTACTGTCGTGCAAAGCAGCGTCAATAACATGAAGCCAAACCTATTGAAAGATGAACCGGCTCTTTCAAGACGCGCTTCCGCCAACAGACTCAAAGTATAGGGTGTGTACGTTTACACAATTAATTTTCTCATGGGTGGTGCGTGCGTTTACACATTACACCAATGAATTTTTAGAACATTTACAAAGTTTACGTAATGTTTCAGAGAAAATATAGTACCTAATTTAATATTAATTTCTACGCATTTTAAACTGAAAAATATCTATTTTTAAATCTCAAAGTGTAGGGAAGCGGTGCTTCATCCGCTTCCATGGACCGCACGCCCCTGCTAAAAATAGGAGGTTGTGTGTGGTATATCCACATCGTTCTACTATATACAACCTCAGCTTGCACCCCGCCATAAACCATATCAAAAATAATCATTAGCAGCCCAGAAAAGGCATCCAAAAAAGAGGTGGGAGAAGGAGGTCGCCTACTCTTTGAATTTTTCCAATTTTTTTAATGATTTATGGAACCAATATCTCAAAATACTGGAATTATGAAAAAAAAAAAACCTCTCAACTCCACCTTCATTCATGTCAACAGCGCTGACCTTTGACCCTTCCGCTTGATGTCATGTCCTAGAGACAAAAAAAAAAGAAATTCAATGCCATTGGTCGTCGTTTAACGCTCATTGAACATAGAATATACTCTGTAAGAAACGGACGTCTTTTGAATGTACAGTATCCTATCACAATCGTTCAATGGACGTCCATTGGTCATTCTTTAAAGTTCATTGAGTGAATGTGCAATGTCCGTATATAATCCAGAAAGAGACGTTCTCTACATAGTTAAAAGTGTGCCAGACGACGTACATTGGATATCGAAAGTCCAGAAGAAACTACTTTTTGGTCAGGTATCTTTCAAAAATCTATATCCAATGGACATTTATGCTGTCTCGGTGCTAGCGAATTGGTAGTATTTAAAAAATTATCTGCTTCTCTGGAAAGAAACAAAAACTCATCGTTTGCAACCAAATAGCTTTTCCGGAAAATTCGCGAAACGAAGCAGCCACCCCTGTCGTCATCCCTGTCCGAACTCTAGATTTCCACCACCAACGCAAAACGAAGTGTAGTAAACGTTCGAAACGTCAGCCCTACATTTCAATGAACGTCTCACCCACGTTTCCACCCTTTGCGCTCGCGTACGCGTATTGACTGACGTCAGAGCGCACGCGCCCTCGTTCTTAGACTGTTGGTAAGTCTCGTGAAGGACGTACGGGTCCGCAACAGTCTAAACGTTCATGTAGTCCGAGCAAGGTGCTGCCTAACATCATGGCGCGAAGGGTAGCAATTGTTTATTTAAATTGTTTAATAATTTGTAAGTATAAATTTGTTTTTTCTATGGATATCGATGTGCTGAATTGTTTTGTGTTGTTTTTGTTTTGATGATTTACAATTTAGTTAGAAATGGGCGAATTGAAGTTGATTATAGTTTTTTTTATATTATATTGGAAAATATGTTTTTAATATTGAACGATATCAGTTAAAGATGATTATATGTATTTATCTCTCACGTTATACATAATAATATGTGTTTATACAAAGATTTAACGAAAGATTTTTTTAACAATAAGATGCAAATTATTATTAAATCAAATTAAGATATTAATAGTTTTATGTAATAAAAATTAGTAATCTTTTATACTGAAAGTGTTTTTGCTACAATCTATATTATTTTAGATACTTTGAAGTTTTTACAATAAACTAAATTTTCTTGAGTCTCGTGAACGGTTTGTTAAATTTGTTACAAGCATTATATTTCATTTATGTTTCACAAGAAAAATGTAGTAAAATTGGTTGTTACTGATATTTGGAGGAGAGATTTTTGTGTATATATAGCTATGAAAAAATTACATTATGCGATAAGTTTTATACGTCAAGTACTGTCAAGTTTTACAAGTGGCATTGGAAATTAATAGCGTATTTTTTAACTAGCAAGGATGTTTATCGAAAATGATATGTAAAAAAAGTAATAAGCGTCAAGGTTGTAGCAAAAACGGTTTTCGATATATTTAAGTTTGAAGTTGTTGATTTTATGCGATCAAACTATACCAAAATTATTGTCAAAATCCTTCTGTCCTTACAAATTTTTCCGGAATTAAATTGCGCACGAATGTCGTATTAATTCGTCCTATAGGAATGTGAAATTGCGATTGGAGTTGGTATACTGTGGAAATAGAGAAATGACCGTATTGCAGCCGTGTCAACGAAAAAATTGTCTAACCCCCAGTCTTTATTTTCACTTTTCTCTACGTTTCCGAAAACGCAAAACGTCCTGTGGATTTGACTTTTTAATTTATTCAAGCCGAGAACCCTATTAATATTCAGAATTTTCGGTTTTACTTTAGTGCTTAAAATATCAGTATTTTTAAAATTCTATGCATTTTTTTATGGAAATTATTTTATGCCCTGCGACATGGGTACTGATTTCTTGATTTCACTAGATAGCCGCTTTTCAACTGACTGTGAATGAAATTTTTGATATTGCTGTCATTCTTAAGTATCAAATAAAGTATTTAAGGAATTTTGAGCGATTACTTATTGTAAATGAAAGTGCTAGATAAGTAAAAATAATTATTGAAATAAATCTCGATCTTACGTGAATAACATACAGGATCGTGAAGTAACGATGATTTTTGCACGGAATTCAACATTAGAATCAAAAAGGTAAAGACCCCAAATATTATTTCTACAGAGCCAAGCAATATTTAAATACAAGGGTCATTTTAGATGGGCAGATTTCAGGGGCGAAAGGTCTACATTCTTTGACATGGGCAGGCTTAAAGGGTAAACGGCCAAAATATTTTTACATGTAAATACGGACGTAAGTGGTAAAGGGACCAAATATCTTTACATTGACAGGCTTAAAATATCAATGGGTCAAATATTACAAATGCTGGCTTCAAATGTAAAGGGCCAAAATATGTTTACAGTGACAGGCTTAAAGGGCAAAGTGTCCAAATATTCTTGCACAGACACTTTGGTCGTCCGTCTACGATAAAGTGAAATTTGTAGCCACACAAATATTAGATGAATACGCCAAACATGAGCTAATATTATACTGGAAAAGGGATCCACTGATTCATCTATACAGGGCTAGCCAAAAGTCCCCTACCCCCCTGTATATTTTTAACGTTTATACTTAAAATAATGAAATTTGGAATAATAAATGGATATAAACTCTTTCTATTATGGTAACTGGTGACGCTATCGTCATAGATGGCGCCACAGTGTCAGTGTGATGAATAATTTTAAATTGGATCCCATGGTTAAGTGACACCTCGTTTAAAAGGTACTTAAAAGACCTATTCAACCATCATAATTTTGTTTGGGTTTAAGGTTTTGACGTATTGTAATGTTTATTTATTATAAACAACAGTTTATTTGTAAATAATTTATTTAAACACTTATTTATTTTATAACACTACTATTCTAATTTATATATATTTCGAAGTCTCTAAATTGTTCACTATTTATCTTCACAGCTGTTTGTATACTAATGAATGATACGTTGTTCCCCACCAATATTTATATACAAATTTAAAGTTCTGGTGGATGCTCCTTCGCCAAAATAGAAACATCTCATTATATCGGGAATATACTAGAAACATTATCACGTTGACTCAGGAATGTACGCGAAAGTGCCTCTGCCATAGTCGTCACATACGTTTGGTCTTAAGGGGTTTAATTAGGTATGATAATTGGACAAGTTGAGACTCAAAAGGCCAAATAAGACAGAGAGCATGACTGAATAATGAAATAGCTCGCGCATTACAGTATTAAAAAAATAAGTACTAAAATTTCAATTTTGCGTATAATTCAGATTCAAAAATACGGCTCTGTTAATTTGTCAAAAAACTTGACTTAACATGCTTTATTTTTGCTTTTTTAGAGACAAAGTAGCAGGATATCTTGATACTTGCTGAAAATACAAAAAATTCTTCCAGAAAGGTATCCCGATCGCCCTATATCCTGGACTTATATGAGGGAACTTCTTCAAAAGTTCAAAACAACGAGTATTTAAGATGCAGTACAATCTGGCCGACTACAAATTTTTAATAAAAAATAATATTGTAAAAATTGTAGAAAACACTACGTTTTCAACAACGCAAATTGCATCTACCGGCCAAAAGACAGTGCACAGGGTGTATGAAAAACACAAATTACAGTCCTATAAATTAAAATGGATGCATCCACTTTCAGATGACGATCTCGAGAGAAGACTGGAATTCTGTGAAAATATAACAACTAGAATCGATCGGAAGCCAGACGATTTAAAAAAAATTGCTTTAGTGATGAATGTACTTTCAATCTCAGTAGAAATGTGATCACTCTAAATGTGACTGTGAGGTACTGGACTAACACAAATCTTTATGAGTTCCGTGAAAAAAAATACATGTCTGGGAAAGCACTCTGGGAACCCACGTAGTTGTGCCTACATTTTTAAATGTCAATTTAACAGTCGAAGTATACCTGAAGATCTTAGACACCGCCATTGCTCCTGCACACTATTATGATGCAGTCAGACGTTACTTGTATGCGGAATATCCTGGAAGATAGATTGGACGACCTTACACCTTTAGAAGAATGTACAGCAATTTTCCCTGAAAAATTTTAACAAGTACTAGAACAGTTTCGCAATAGGATGTTTTACTGTCAGACAGTAAATTTTGAACAATTATTATAGGGCGGACTTTTAAATCTGTATTAATTATGCGCTACATTTTACTATTTATTTATTTAATACGTCAAAACAGCCTTAAACCCAAACAAAACTGTGATGGTTGAATAGGTTTTTTAAATACCATTTAAATGAGGTGTCACTTGCCACAGGATCCAGTTTAAAATTATTCGTCACACTGACACTGTGGTGCGCCATCTATGACGGTAACGTCACCAGTTGAAAATTTCATTAGTTTAAGTATAACTGTTCAAAATATATAGAGAGAGGAGACTTTTGGCTAGCACTGTATACAAAAAAAGTATAATAAAGTAACTATAAAAGTTTCCTTTAGCCCCCCATATCACTTACTGTAAAATTACTGACAAGCAAATATAACTGAACGAATATTGCATATTTATTTAAACTAGTTTTCGCCCAGTGGTCGAAATTCGACCATAATCATTATTAAAAATTTGAGGAAAACATGCATTTGCATATTTCTAATTTTTTTTATTCTTATACATTCATTCATTGTATATCTGCGACGACAAACTTTTGTATGTACTTACAATACAACATAGTTCAGTACCATTGTAATTAAATAAAAAATAAATTCAATACAATAACAGCAAACCACAATTTAAAAACCCTCATTTTTTGATATTGTATGAAACACAATTCTTATTTTGAGGTTACTCTTGAGGCCCCTAAAAAAGAGGGGTTAGGTGCTCTACAATATCCGAACTCACCCTGTACCCTGTTATGAACCATATCGAAAATAATCATTAAAAACAGGAAAGGTATAAAAAAAGGGGTTGGGGAAGGAGGTCAGCCTAATCTTCGAATTTTTCTAATATCTCTAATTTTTTAATTATCTATACAACCAATATCTCAAAATACTCGAATTATAAAAAATGTTTCACCTCCACCTACACTTAAAGAGAGGCGAATTGACCTCCACCTACATTTGGAAGGGATGCGGTGACTTGTCCTTTGGGGGGGGGTGGATTTTCCAATCCGTCTCGTACCCGAAGTTAATTTTCCTAAGTCTAGGGATTCTATATATCGACCTCCTCTAGGAGGGAGGGGTGAAGTAGAACAAGGAGAAGCTGGGCAGTTTGAAATATTTTCAGGCGGGGCCCACGGCCCCACTCTTAGTATTTTCTATCCCTTGCCATTTAGGCTTGGCAGAGTAATTTTTTTCGTTATTTGCGAACCTCTATACGTCCAAGTAATATTTTCCATGTCGGTTCGAAATAGAGGGTATAGGTCATTCACTAAATGTACACCCATATCGGATTAAGAAATAAATGAAAGATTTGACAGGTCAGTTGTATTTTAAACATTTACTCATGGGTGGCGTTTTTTTGTATATTGCAAGGGGTTCTTATAGAAACAAAATAAATATAAATTTTAGGTATTTAATTTTGCCTCAGAAAGCTTAAAAGAGATAGTTACATGATTTTGTTGTTTAATAATAGTTTATTTAGAACAAAAATTTTAATTTACATACACAGTTTTACCATGCGATTAAGTAAGTACGATGATTAAAAATAACATAACTTTTAAAATTCTATATTAAACAGTGATTATCGTAAATAATTGTCTTTTGACATACCTATAAATCTTCAGCATCACTCTCAAAATTTGTGTCACTAGCTTCGCTGTCATCATTAAGGGATATAATTATAGGGTTAATTTCGTTTATCCTGTTTTCACGTGTACACCAGTCGTCAATTAATTTATCACATTTTTGAATACTTTTTTGCCAAATTTCTGGGGTTGATGTATCCAGTGCTTCTTTCCATATTTCCCTTACTGCTTCGTCACTGTAACCATTAATTCCAATATAATTGTCATAATACGTTTTACATATACCCCAAATGTGTTCGATGGGGTTAAACTGACAACGGTACGATGGAAGCCGTAACACATCATGTCCATAACTATGTATGACTTGATCTACCACATAAATTTGTGGTGGTTCATGCCGTTTGGCTAATGTTAACAACTCAGATTTAAGGGCGTATTGTGGAAATGCAACATTTTCGTTACGTTGCCATTCTTGTATTTTGGCTACAGTCCAATTCTGTCTTGGCGGTTTGTTTAAAAGTTCTGTGTGATAGCTCGCATTATCTAACACTATAATATGGTAATAGTTTTTCATTTAACCATTTGATAAACATATCCGAGTTCATGTTATCGTGGTAGTCTTCTGATTTTGATTTAGAGGAAAATATTAATCCTGCACCATCCACAAATCCATTCTTTCCACCTGCGTGCAAGATTATGTGTCGCTTTCCCTCGCCATTAGAATGTTTTATTGATTTTATATTTTCATCTTGCCATATTCTTTTCGTCCCAGCTTTGGAAAATATCCAGGTTTCATCCAAATATATAAACGAAGCTCCATTCTCTTTTGAACGAGTGTATTCTCTTAAAAAATGTATTCTTTTGTGAACAACATTATTTTTTTGAAACCTATTTCCTTAAGCAACTTCCAAAGACTTGTTCTGCCAAATTCACCAATTTGTATTTCTCTTAAGTTAACCAGCAATGTGTCTAAGTTGACATGTTCCTTTTTCGCGCGCATTTCATACACCATATCACGAATACAAAATTTTGTCCCACCAGATATATCCGACGTTTTCAGTTTTTTGCGAGGTGTGTATTTTTTCTTTTTTTTGCTCTCCGCTTTTGACGTTGTTCAAAACATTTTAATTTTGAATCACTAATTAAAATTAAAATATATTCACCCTCCACCCACCGGAGGACTACGCTTATTTTACTTAACTACCGGATGCGAAATTATCCTGTAAACCGGCTCAGTTGTGCATCTGTTTCTTAATCCGACATGGGTGTAAATTCAGTGAATGACCTATACTCATGTTCGCTATAGGCTAATCTTATTAGAGTGGCGCAGCGAGAGGGGGTTTTAGGGTTTAAAACCCCCCAGACTTATTAGAGTGGCGTAGCGAGAGGTGGTTTTAGGGTTTAAAACCTCCCAGACTTATTAGAGTGGCGTAGCTAGTGGGGGTTTTAGGGTTTAAAACCACCCAGACTTATTAGAGTGGCGCATCGAGAGAAAGTTTTAGGGTTTAAAGCCCCTCCAGACCCAGATGCGAATCAAGACGATTTTAAAATTGAAAAATATTTTTCTTTCAAACCCACATTACAAAATTCTGGTTGCGCCACTCTATTAGTAAATCGTAATTCATAATTGTGGATCAATGGAATTCCAATAACGATCTATTTTATCTTTGCCTATTTATGTATAGATTTACGATTTGTGTTAGTTATTAAAATGATAGTGATCCACAAAAAATATTTCTAATTTAGTTCATTTTAAAAATCACGCATATCGGAGCGTAGAAATCTTCGTTCTTAAAATGATAATATGGATTTAATCCTGTCTTGGCCGTCTCGGCCTACTTTAGATACATTTTTTTGTGGATAGCTCGTTTTATTTCATATTGACTAAGTCAAGTGAGTATTTAATCATAACTATTTTAATTTTTTTTTTTTTTTAAATAAAGTATCAAAACCGATAATTTATTTCTAGGTGCAACGACCACAGCTCTTGTTTCGGCCTTAACCATCAACCAAGCTACGACAAAACCTCGTTACACTAAGTTCAGCGCTTCGACTACAGAGGGCATCGGTCCACTAGCCACTCCCGTTTCCAGCGTTGCTCAGAGCAAAAATGATGATTCTGGTGTGGCGTATTACCGGCTATTCCACAGCAAAACGGGTGCCACCTGTATTTTACTCAAGACTGATGCTGTAGTCGAGGTGAGAATAGTTTTTTGGTCCTAGATTATTTATACCGATATATCTTGTAATAACATGTTGTTTCTCCCAGAGATAAGAGACATAAAGATAGGAAAGGCTTATAAAAAGCTCATACTTAACAACGATCTGCTCGAATGCAGTTAACATCTGATCCACTATATGGCGCTTTCATCGATATCAAACAAGTAAAGCAGCGGGAAATTTAAAAACCGATAATATAGATTGTAGAAATATCAATATTGCAGCACTCTTTATGTTCTGTTAAATACATTTAAACAAATCATTTATTAAAAAGAATAACTTACAGTCTATTATCGATTAATTATTGTAAATCTATTCATGACAAATATTTTTTAATTTTTGATCGTTATTTGTGACTTATAACATTTTTGTTCTTATTTTCCAAACGAATGGTCAACGCTATCTCATTTATAATAATGTTGAGTTCAATAATGGAAATTCAAATATATTTTTTCCTATATCAAATCTTCTCTCTAACGTTTCGAAGCCATTTTCTTGTTCTAAAACAATACGATACACATACAACTAATTGACATTTATATTTACAAACTGTCCACTGCTGTTCACGTCTACAAACGACTTTAGTTAACATCTGAGACGCGTAGATGCCATCGTTGCTGAGATCGTTGCGTTTCCTATCTTTATGTCCCTAATATCTGGTTTCTCCTCCAATATAAACCTGACCAACTTACTCCACTGGATGATAAAGAGGCCAGAAAATATAATATCCAGCTATAGAGTTCATAGGACGATTTATATATGTCGTAGCCAAATTGTAAAACCCGTCGTTTTATAAAAGGTCTAGACTAACATTCATTATTTTCCGATCTGGCTAGTCGGATTGTAAAATACCTAGGTGTTTTATAAAATGACGGTCAACACGCGGCCAGTTTGTCAAATTTTCAAAATTATATTCTGTGTGACATTCAGGCGGGTTAAATTTTTTAGTCGTTTTATAAAATACGAATTTTACTTTAAAGTTAGTGCTATCAAATTTATTATTTATATATTTAATGGAAATAAAACATTATATTTTTTTTTAATAAACAGAACAAATGAAACTGAAGAACAAATTAAACTTTTATTCAAAATTTAATTTCTATAGATAATTATTGATGAAGAAATACGGTTTTGCTGAGTTGCCTATCAAAATATGGCTATTTAATATTACTTAAAGGTTTATTTATGATTATAGAAGAAAATTCTTATTGTTTGTGATGTTTTTTTCTATAATTTTGGTGAAATACGTGATTTTTTTAAAATACATGGACTGTAATGAAGAAATTTGGAAAAAAGTGCAAAATTTGATTTTATCATTATTTTTGTTGGCAATGAAGTTATGAAATAGTGTTCTGAATAATTTTTATCTGTAATTCGTATTCTAAATATTTTTTGATTTGATGGACTTTACTCAATATTTACTCAATTATATTCCATTTTAGAGAACTCATTTATGTGTTCAAAAGTATAGAGAATAACATCACATCTTCTATGAATAATTATAAGAGAAATACACCTTAAAGTACAAAAAAAGTACTATTAAAAGCACTTACGGCAATATTTTGATAGGCAACCCAGCAAAATCGTATTTCTCTATCAATAATTATCTATAAAAGTTGTATTTTGATTTAAGAACAGATGTGTATAGAAATTGTACGGTCGATCTTAGACTATAATCATATTTTATTTATTGGAACATGGACCACTGAAATGAGACCTACTGTGGCATTTGTTTGTATATCATTAAGCTTTAATATGTTTTCACTGGCTTTCTTTAAACCCTTGTCCCCAAATTAAACACCATTATAAATAGCTTCTCTTAACGTAATACTGGTATTTTCTGGATTTAAGTTTTACGTACCAACTGAGTAGTTAGTCCCTAGAAAACCATCGATTTAAAGCCCATGTTCAGTTCCTATCTGGTATACTCCATTTCGTACATCAAGAATAGTTTTTAACACACCTTTAAGGTCAAGAGGACCCCTGGTATTTTGGAAATGTTATGAAAACATGCTACTCCCTCCAAAACTTTCCATTTTTTTGTGATTTGCACCAGTTGGTCAGCGACACGTTTTTGATCAATTTTGAACTGTTTTCATTAATTTTTCTTTACAGCAAAGATTACATTCCCTTATCTCTGATACAGTTGTTATCAGCCAAAATTAAATTGTTCATGTCGAAAATCAGCAGTCTTTTATAAGACGACTGAAACTCCTTACCCGCTGGAATGTCAAACAGAGGATAATCTTAAATTTGACAATCTGGCCGTGTGTTGAACGCCTTTTTATAAAACGCCTAGGCATTTTATAATCCAGCTAGCCAGAGAGTAAAGAAATGAAAGGTAAACGAAAATTGACAATTTGGCCTCTATTTATAAAACGCCTAGGCAATTTATAAAACGACGGGTTTTGTAATCTGGCTACGACATATACATCGCTTAAATAGGACACTGGTGGCCAATCTTTTTTTGTTACTAACTACTAACTTACAATTTTAATTTAAAAATCTTATAAACTAATTACTTATCTAAGAAGTCTTAATTGTTTCTATAGGAAAGCATCACAAGTTGGCGTGACGATTTATTACACTGTTTTACACTAGCACTAACATTAACGTTCACTGTCCTAGCTCAAATGGCTTCTTTCTGTTGAGCCTTCTGATGGATTGTATTGTCATTGTAAGATTTACCTGCTTAAAATGATTTCTATAATCATTTTCTCTGCTGTATTGTTTCAATGGTAATAACTAAGTCTGATCATAAGGTCTTTAATTCAAAGCCCACATGTGTTTGGCACATTCTATTAACATTAAACCATTTTCAAATTCAACAGATTATTACAAATGACTTTTAACTGATTAAAAGAAATTTCACAAGTACGAACATACTCAGAAGAAAAATAATTCATTGGTTAGTTAAACTATATTAGAAGAACCTATATGAACGGTTGTTGCATAGAACATGGCATAATGCCTCGAGTTATGTATATGTGTTAGTTCTTAGGAGACAGTTTGAAGCATTCTGTTCGCAACGACGGTGCTGACAGAATGAACGAAGTGAGAAATGCAAATTATGTTATATGTGAGAAGCATGAATGCATTCTGGCTCGAGTAAGTTGGCGTCGTCTATTTATGCCTCTTCTCCTGGCTGTGATTTTCAGACGCTTGGATTGGATTGGTGAGTTTTAGCGGCATGACTTGATTGCATCTGAAATTATAATTGCCTTTATATGTGCGAAAGAGGTAGAGAAAGAGCCAGAACGTAACCGATATTGTTATATTATTAAATTTGTTGTTCTCGAAATTTTCAATGTATTCAATGTTTATTTTTTGTATTTGCATTATTAATTGGATACTTATTAGATTAAATGGAGGAATTATTTGGAGAGACAATTGTTTAATTATCGATTTATTGATCGATTTGGCACCCAGGGCTATGCAAGCCTGCGGTATTAATGTAATATGTTGAATGTGTTTCCAACAGGGATCGTTGTTCGATATTTTGAGGATGGAAAATATTCATAGATTTCTTAGGAGGTTAAAAGAGGTTTTTATTTCTTCCAATTTTGAATAGTTAGTAAAAACCTTTTGGGGTTAGGGGTGCACAAAATAGTCTCTGAAAATCACCACTGGAGGAGCTTATGATGTGCTTTTGATTTTTATATTCGTTGTAAACTAGAGTGAACTGAATGTTCTTCAGCTAGTGTTGCTACAGACCTCGATAATAAAAATAATGATCAGTTCTTCTGAACAGGATGATGGCGAGAACTTGCATGCAGTTATCTGTAAGTGTTGATATATTTTTCCATAACTAAAGAGCCCAAGAGTGCCATTTGATTATCTTGTACCAAGAATGTCCAAAGAAGGAAAAGGGATGTCCGATTCACCTCCACATAGGAGAAAGATAAAAGAATTTAATTAACTAATAAAACCAATATCAAGTCTCAAAAAATTTAAGGAAGAATCTATTTGAAATAATAAACCAAGAGATTAATTGGTGATATGAGTCAATATAAATAAAGGGTGAAGTGAAGTGAAATTGTAGTAGGTAATTATAGAAAAATTATTATAGACAAAAGACTAGGTATCCCAAATATAAGAAGAATTTTTACTAGATATTGGTGTTATAAGTCAATAGAAAGAGAGGCTGAATTGAAGTGAAATAATAGTAATCCTAGAAAATTAATTATAAACAAAAGGCTAATTAATTAATAAAACCAATATTAAGTATCTCAAAAGATAAGGAAGAAAGTATTTGAAAAAATAAAACAAGAGACTGTTTATTGGTGTTACGAATCAATGAAAATAAAATTAAAAATTAGAGTAAATAAGTAACAGATTTATCGAAATAGACCATATTTTTAAGTCGATATATCTACCTCGCAAACTACCTACGACACAATTATCCTCACCTCGACTGTTTTATTAATTAATATTTCTAGTTAGTATTCTCAACAGACTGCCGTGTACACGAAGGTTGTCCTAATAAACATAGTTTCGTATATCGCATCTGGGACATCTATTAATTATACAGGAACAGAAATCCCAAAATTATCGCAAGCGCAATCAAATATGCCGATGCATGCAATGTCATCCCTTATTACAAATTTGGGCTAATTAAACACGAATCTATAAATTATACTTGTTCTTGCTAAAATGGGTGTAGTTCTATTTGGTTTCATTAAAAAATATGCTATATTTGTGTGATTTTTTATCACTATAATGCTTCAATCAATGATAATTCTTTCCAACAATCGCCAATTAAAGGAAATTGTATCTAGTCGCAAAGTGAAATTTGTCAAATAGGTGACGAAACATTAAGAAAAATCGTACTGGTTGTTTAAATATTAATTTATTATTAATATTAATTTTGTAAACAATTAAAATTAAGTTAAGTTATAATTGTATCTAGTCGCAAAGTGAAATTTGTCAAATAGGTGACGAAACATTAAGAAAAATCGTACGGGTTGTTTAAATATTAATTTATTATTAATATTAATTTTGTAAACAATTAAAATTAAGTTAAATTATACTTTAACGTTCTGTTTATATTGTTAAATAATCTTTCCAAATACCAAGGAGGTGATTTTTTCTTCTGTTGTTTCCTTACAAATTATGCAAATTTCGCTCAACAAAATCCTCCAGAAATACCATCCGATTGACTTCTCGTGGAATTTTTTATGATGATTTTGTTTTGGAAAATTTAGACGAATAATTTCCAAGGAAAGAACAAAATTTTCTCAAAAAGTTCTCACCTCTTGTGGTATTACTATTGACAATTTTTATTCCAATGACCAGTTAATTTTTAACAAAAACAAACCATTCTGTCATTGAATTTGACATACAGAATGTCTGTAATTAGGCGCAGATTCTGTCTAGTCTTGCAGATATCATTTAATCATTGTTAGAGTACATTGTCTAATTCGGTCTTTTGTTGTAGACGCCATAGATTAGGAAGAAGTTCTCCGGCGTAGCTAGTCGCCCTTGGTTGTGTAAGGAATCTCAGTCTTGATAGAACTTCGCAGTAGCACAATACTTTTTCTACAGTATCTTCCTCTTCCTGACAGAATCGACACGAGGTCCCTTCTGTCAGACCGATATTATACAATTCCCTGTTAATAGACCTACTAAAAGGGGTGGGTGGCTCAGTGGTAGAGTCTCTGTTTGCGGATCCAAGGGTCCCAGGTTCGAATTCCACCGTTGGCCGGGATTTTTTCATTTACTTTAATTATTTAAAATTAATTCTGATGTCTTGGTAGGATTCCCCACTCGACCATTCAGTGTTGGGTACTAATTAACAGTGCTGTTCCTAAAGTGGTGCTGGGAAACAGTAACAGAGCCTACACAGAACACGAGGCTAATAACCGTAGTAGTTGATGCCGATGACACAAAAAAGTAGACCTACTAGTACTCTAATATTTTTCCTATTACGGCTTAGTAGATGCTCGGTGAGTTTTGGCGATGGTTTTTTTAAGAAATCTGGCTTGTCTCTGTTATGATGAATTTTTTTACCATTCCTGAGATTTTTAAACATTCACTGCTTTGTGTATGTTCTGATAGTTGTATTTGTGACACCACAAAATGGTTCTGAGCCAATAGCAGCCTTTGAGGCTCCTTCTCGGGCTAGTAAATCAGCCTCTTCGTTGCCCTTATTTCTTCTGTAGCCTGGTTATCAGGCTAAGGTTAGTCTGTTTTGACTAACCAGCTCTGTTAGGGTTTCCAAACAGTCCCACACAAGCTTTCAGTATACCTGCATAAAATTAAGTGCTTTTAACGTCGCTTACTGTCTGAGTATATGACAATGGTTTTTCCACTTATTACCCTTTTTGCGCAGTGATATATTGCTGCTATTTCTGTCTGGAATTCTGTCGCGTGTTTATCTAAGCTCAGTGAGATTCTTGTCTTTGGCTTGGTACTATATATACCTACTCCTGAACATTCATGGGTATTGGAGCCGTCCGTATACCAGGTGAATTCTGAATGAATAGGAGGTCCTCCCGACCACGTTCCCTGTCTGGTATACCTACTTACTTTATATTGCTTTTGAAATCTATACTTTGGGGGCATTTCGTTTGAAGCATTCCCATTATTTGGTCATTCTCCAACT
Source organism: Psylliodes chrysocephalus (assembly GCA_927349885.1). Taxonomy (NCBI): domain Eukaryota; kingdom Metazoa; phylum Arthropoda; class Insecta; order Coleoptera; family Chrysomelidae; genus Psylliodes; species Psylliodes chrysocephalus. Next base: position 32,308,759 of record OV651819.1, on the reverse strand, counting down.
ATTTATAAAGCTCGTTTTAGTCACGTCCATGCAAACTGTTTGTGAGTGATGGACCTTTGTGAAGTATATATGTTACAGACCTGGCTTCGCCTTGGATGAATATATGTAGTAGTGTTAGGTTTAGCATGACTTCTATAGCTGCTGGCACACAGGCATGCTCGCCTTTAAATACTATTGAGCTGTCGATTATCTCCAGCTTGCCGAGTCTTTGGCCGCCATACCACCGATCCGCAGGTTATCATCGACCTTATGACTCTGGTATATAGCCATTGGGACATTTTCGGTTGTAATTTCCAATTTTTTCTACACAACCTTCGACATGAGTTAAAGGATGTTGTGCCCTTTTGGAAAACATTTTGCAAGTGTTGATTCTATGTTAACCTGTGGTCTCAAGTATTTTTCCTCTTGAGCAAATAGAATTTTCACTCCTTCCAATACTGGTGACTTTGATCTTGTCAGTACTTTTCGTTTTGTGAAGTGGACTATTGTGGTTTTGTAAGGGTTTACTGTTAGTTCCTCTTCTATACATTATTCGTCAACGATGTGTAGAGCGATTTGTGTGCGCTTCGATATTGTGCCTGCGAACTTGCCACTTACGACGATCTCCAGGTCATCGGCATACCCTAGGCAGTCGAAGTCTGCAGATATTAGGTTTTTAAGAGTTCGTCCACTAGGACTGACCAGAGGAGGGGTGATAGTACTACTTCCTTGGGGCAGCCCCTGCCTGCTTTAGCCGTCAGTGTAGCTTCTTCTAGATATGATGTTATTACCCTTTCTTCTAGGCTGGCTTTTATACACTGACACAGGGCGATTGTTCTGTATCCACCACTATTCATCTGTAGAACATTCCTGTTAGTAAGGTTATTATCTTGGGGAAGGTGGTTTTGTCAAAAGGACCTTTTACGTCTATGTCCAAGGATCTCTCTATCTGGCCAGCAACTAGGTGAAGGGCTGAATCAGTAGAATTGCCTGGAGTGTATACATGTTGATGATCCTTTAAGTTTTGAATATAAAAACTACTTTTATCTCTATACATTTTTGGGGGATATACCTCAGAGGCAACTAGGATCTGAATATACCTATCAGGTAGGGTGTGAGTTAGATACCGTCAGGTCCAGGTGATTTAAATGAAGAGAAGCTAGATTATTGACCATCTAATTTTGTCATCGTTGGCTGCCGCTTTAACCCTTGCGACAATTCATGCGTCGGCACGTTATCTTACACCTTAGATTGGGGGAGTTGGTTCGCGGCGTAGCCTTTGCAGAAGATTTTGAGAGTTTGTAGACTCTCTCTCTCTCTCTCACTCTACTTATGTCTATCACTAACCAGGAAAATCTTGGCCGTTCTCCTATTCACCACCCGGGGACGTACTCACTTGACACTCAACCGCTGACTACATTTAGACCAATCAGCTGCTATAACAGCACTTACTGCGTTGCTTAAACGTATTTTTTCATCTGCCAATATTAAAACAGCTATTTTTACGCGCTACATCGTCTTTTACTTGGGCTTATATTAACCCAATCGAATTTAAATCGGAATGATATGGTGGGAATCTTAATACAATGAAACCGCGTTCATTAGCTATGTCATCTGTGGCCAGTTTAATTAATTTTTCTTTGTGAAGTCGGCTAATAAATACTAAGTAATTCGGCTTTCAACATATTTTTGGTATAATATATTATTTTTCATCCAATAGAATATTTCATCTTTTTTTAAGCGACGAGTATATGTGTTATCTAATACAATAACTGAACCCGGTTCTAAACGCTAAACAGTAGATCCATGTCTTCGTGATAATCCCGGTCTTTCGTGACTCAAAAACTAAGTCCATCTTCGTCAAACGAAGTCCTTTACTCGAAGGAGATTTTAATCCTGTATATATCCCTTATAATTCTAAATATTGCCAAACTTTTGTAACAGTGTGCCCTTGAATAACTCAGGTTTCGTCCAAATAATAATGTTTTTCTTTTCATTGGGATATCTACGAATTTCCATTAAATATTTTTTATGCCAAACAACGATTTCCTTCTCTTTCAATCTTAAGGTTTCTCTTATAACAACGAAAATTCATCTGAATTGAAAGACTCCACGTGATGTACGTCTTAAGATGCCACGCGATGTTTTTGATTTTATTCACAGTAAGGATTTCATTACAAAAAAAAAGAATGAATGTTTTGCCGAATCGCGTGTTTAACGTAATCATTTTCTAAAATTATTTGTATAAGTAATCGTTTTTCTTTTTTATATATATATTCGATCCTATTCTTTCATTTTCCACACGCGGTTTTTTTACTGCTCGATAAACTTGTTCTGCCTGAAACTTTCCTTAATTTCCAACAAAATTTTACAGCTTCATCCATTGTATAACCTGGAGAATGTTCGCGAATATCATCGTATAAGTTTTTTTACTAAGTTATATTCCGCTTCCTAAAAATTATGCCGTTTCGCAGACTGGTTGTTAAGGCTGGGTAAACAAGTTCAAAAGAAAAAAACAATAAGAAAAATAATTTTCCGGGAAATGCTTTTGTCCATTTCCCGCCAACTTCCCTGAAGAAAAATCAAACTAACGAACTCGCTCCAAATTAATTTTTACGATGCATTTTCTATACGAAGCGTATCTCAAACGTATCCGTTTTATTGGCATGAGAAAAATCTGAGAGAAAATAAATTCCAAGAAATATGGCAAGGTGTATTAATTACGTGAGGTATTTTTGAGGATTTTTTGACCCCCTCCCCCCTGGTAAGATTTCGTAAGATTTTCCTCAACTCCCTCCCCCTCACCTAATCTCACGTGAAATTTTTTAAAATTTGTGTTTTAAAAGCGTTGGATTATTAAAAAAAAAAAACAATATGTTCTATTACTTTTATTTAAGACTAGTATTTGAGAATATTGCCGTAATTTAAAATGACAGTGATAAAAATAAATAATAAATACTTAAACGAAAATTAAGATTTTGCCATATTTTATTCTAGAAACATTCTTTACTTTAATTTAACTTTACTTTCACGTAATTTTACACCATTTTCTACTAGAAAAAAAAAATTACATCAGATTTATAAAGACCATCTCTCTCCCCCAAGTGAGATTTGGAAAGATTTTGTTTGATCCCCTCCCTCCCTTGAACACCTCACGTAATTAATGGACGCCCCCTGTAGCAAACTGATTTTCGGCTGGAAGAAGACCGAGCTGTGATGTCAATGTGAAGCGAATTACTTATATTATTAAGATTTATATTGAGGTCTTTATAAAAAAAAAACATCAAATAAGGTGCCTAAAATTTAAGTATTGCAATTTACCTCAAACACAAATAATTTTAAGTATGAAATATTATAGTGTTAAGCAACAATTATGTATATATTCTTTCAATATATAGCAACTATGTTGCACAATCCTGTCATTTTTCTGGTACAAAAAAATTTAAAATTTCTTACCGATTAATGTCATGTAATACCCTTTTGTAGGTATCATTGAGTAGTTTCAGAATCAGTATGGCTTTGTTGAATAGCGCAGATATGCGCATTTAAAGAAAACCACAAAAAAAATCGATAGGTCCCCTCTCCTGATTTATGACAAAAACGGTCAAAAATTAGGTGTTTTACCACTTGCGCAGTGGCGGTTTGCCCGTACGGGCACTTGGGTACGTGCCCTAGTATAATAAACAAACAAAAAAAAATAATAACTTACATATTTTATATTTTCCTCAATGCATATTATTAATTTATCTAATATTCAGGGCAAACCGCGTTGGCACGACACTGGGCGACCGGGCGTTGAGCGACGTTCCGAAGATGGGTACAGGGCACAGTAAATGTGTGCCTCTGTTGTTTTATCTCTCATTATGATGCGAAAAACAAGTACAACGACAATATCGCTTAGCAAGAGATGAACACATGCGATGGATTATACGTCACAAGCAGGGCACTGCCCCAGACAGTGTTGCCAGAATATATTTTTGTAATGTACCAGATTTGTCTAAAAAATGTACCAGATTACATAAAAATGTACTAGATTCTATAAAATTACCAGATTTTCTAATTGTGAAGCAGTCATTAAAGAGCAAAAAAAAAGGTTTATAGAGAACACGAACAGAGCAATTTTAAACAATATTTTATCTCTCGACAAATATCTGACACTATTTTATCTCTCGAGCAATTTTTGAAAAATATTTTAATAACTTATGATACTATTTTATCTTTCGAACAGTTTATAAACCTTTTTTATCTCTTGAGCTATTTTTAAACAATATTTTATGTCTCGATAAATTTTAAACATTCTATCTCTCGAGCAATTTTCAATAACTTTTTTATCCCTCGAGCAATATTATTACAATATTTTTGGTAAAATTTTTAACACTATTTAATCACTCGAGCAATTTTTAACAGCATTTTTATCTCTTAAGCTATTTTTGAACAATATTTGATCTTGCAATTTTTGAGCAAAATTTTAACAATTTCTAACACTATTTTATCTCTCAAGCAATTTTTATTAACATTTTTTATCTTTCTAGCAATTTTTAAACAATGTTTTATCTCTCGATAAATGTTTAACAGTATTTTGTAATTCTCTAGTAATTATTGAACAAGATTTTAACAATTTATAATACTATTTTATCTCTCGAACAATTTTTAAACTTTTTTTTATCTCTTAAGCTATTTTTTAACAATATTTTATCTTTAGATACATTTCTAACATTCTATATCTTGAGGAATGTTTAACCTCTTTTTTTTTGTCTCTTTAGCAAACTGCACAATATTTTAACTCTCGACAAATTTATAACAATATTTTAACTCTCGATAAATTTTTAATGTTTTATGTCTCGAGTAATTTTTAACAATGTTTTATGTCTCAAGCAATTTTAATAACTTTTTTTATCTCTCGAGCAATTTCTATTAGTATTTTATCGTTCCAGGAATTTTTAAACAATGTGTTATCTCTCGAGAAATTTTTAACAGTATCTCTCGAGTCAATTGTAAATAATATTTTATTTGTCAACAAATTTTTCAACAGTATTTTATCGCTCGAGCAATTTTTGAACACGATTTTATTAATTTATAATACTGTTTAATCTCTCCAACAATTTTTAAATATTTTTTATCTCTCATTAAATTTCTAACAGTATTTTTATTCCTAAAACAATTTATGAACAATATTTTACCCCTCAAACAATTTCTAATACTATTTTATCCTTCGACCACTTTTTAACACCCTTTTTTACCTCTCAAGCTATTTTTAAACAATGGTTCCTATGATTGAACGTTTACGTTATCCGTAACGTACATGTTAGGCCGAGTTTTAACAGTAATGAGGCAAGTTCGTATGATGGAAAACCTTTTCCAACACGTTACTGTTATTTTCCGCCTGTTATCTTCTAATTTAACAGTTTTCCATCATCCGAACTTGCCTCGTTACTTTTAAAATTCGGCCTAACATGTACGTTACGGATAACGTAAACGTTCAATCATAGGACCCATTATTTGATCTCTCGTGCAATTTTTGAACAATGTTTTATCTCTCGAAAAATGTCTACTATTTTAGGTCTTTTCCTTTGCATCGAAAGTGTAGCACTGAGCTACACCACTTCTGAAAATATCGTTCCATTTATACAAATTGTATGGATGGAACGACATTTTCAGAAGTAACGTAGCTCAGTCCTACACTGTCGATGCAAAGGAAAAGACCTATTAACTCTAAGCAATTTTTAACAATTATTTTAATTTCTTTGGCAATTTTTGAACAATATTTTTTACACTTCAAATGGAACATACGCTGAACTAGTACTAGATTATGCTTCGAGTGTACTAGAGTATCAGATTCTTAGAGAATGTACTAGATCTAGTACAATTGTACTAGACTGGCAACACTGGCCCCAGATTAACCTACACCAGATACGAATGTACGAGGCGGCAATAGCCTAGAGCTCCCACCACTTTCTTCCTAGATCCAGCGGAAGAAATAGTACGGACGATTGCGTTGGCTCCAGTTTCAGCAGAGCTTGCGACCGTTGAACGTTTAGTCCGACCGCCTAGGTTACAAAACATCGCCGAACTTGTGAATTTGTGAAATTTATTATGAAGGGATATAAATTTGTAGATGTTGTACATCTGAAAATAGAGATGGGACCAAATTTTAATTTTTCTTTTGGTTTTGTCTGACTTTTTCGAGGATTTCAAATCTCTGTGTGCATATTTAAGAGTATAAAAAATTCTGAGTCTTATAATTTAATGGTGTACATTTTCGCAAATTGTTGGCAAGGATGACCAAATTCTATTTTCCTCATCTCAAAAAGGTATGCGTTGGAAATTCCAGGCTTAGTTGACAAACTATCAAATAGAGATATAAATATTTTTTCTAATTTGAAAACATAAAAGATAAATTTTTCGCTGGGAGATTATAAATTGCCAAACACCTTTTCTTCAGAGTCGCATGCTTTAAAATGCGTTAACAAGTTAGAATTGTTAAGTAAATTGCATTCTTCTGAGAAATTTACGCAAATTTCGCAATAGTGGATATGTAATGATTTTTTAATTAAATAGCTACATACATAGTTAAATGCATTTTGAGTGGTCACATTTAGCTCCCTGTAGTCACATTCAGAAATCGTTATTACCCCAACTGATTGTTTTGAAATATATTTAATTGTCATTAAGCGGTAAACTTGTTTACCCAAGGGAAAAATGAATCCCGGGATTCCTTTCCAGTGTGTGCCCCACTGCCACTAGTGCCCACGAGCCGCCACTGCACTTGCGATGCAGGCATTTGCGGTCAATAATTTTTTTGTGACACTTGCGGTAGTACCTAGGTTCTAAGAATTGTTGCTACAAGCTGCATGTATGGTATATTTGATTCTGATTCAAATGAAGAACCTAGAAATATTTACTAGAAAACTAACAGAAGACGATCTAATTTGGAAAAACCCAAAATATGCTGGTTTGTTTACTAATTAAATATATAACAGAATCATAACAGGAGCCATGAAAACAACACTGACTAGAGCCATGAAAGTCATTCTTAATCTCACTCCCCTTGATATTTACATCAAGGATGTTGCTCTGATGACAATGACACGCCTCCGTACGGTCGGAATAGAACCTGATGTAGGATCTGGTGAGGCGAGACGTCTCTTTTGACAGGAGGCGCTGGATACGCTTCCACTGCTTCAAGCGAACATGGACTCCATCTGACCAAAATATATCTTTCATAAGCCATATATATAAAGTTATAATAGAACAAATAGAAGAGCCAGAAGTGGCAGGTACGATGTGACACACAGCAAACTGTTATACGAGAAAACATATGCCGAATTTATAGCATAAATAAATAAAAATTGAAAGTAAGATAACTTTATTTTTGAAAAGTACGGTCGACGGAAAAGTTCTGTAACGAATTCGCGAATTATTTCAACCCTTTTAAAGATTAAGGGTTTCTACAAAATAGTCTCCCGCAACATTTACTACTGGTATTTTTATTTAGTAGTACATGATTTACCATTCATGCGAGTCACTCAGAATTAGTTTTATATCGGTGTGTTTCAGAAATTTGTTAATTTATGAATTCGTTAAAAATAGTGAAAACTAGCAAAGGGAAACCTTGCTCATTGCATAATGGGTACCATTATCGATTGTATCGAAAAAATCGCGACAAAATATCTTGGGTGTGTTTAAATGAGAAGGAGTCTTGCAAAGGATCAGTTAGATCCGTATTTCATAGAATAAGAAGGAATAGCCAGAATATACCTAAAGAACCCAACAAATCTTTGGATATTCTACTTCCGGAAAATATTTTGAAACTTCCGGAAAGAGAAAAATTTTTACTCTTCGAAAGGAGAGGATAATAACTTTTGCAAGTTACCAAGAGAAAGAAGCTCTGTCAAGTTATCCTAATTTTTTCATGGATGGCCCTTTTAAAAATTGTGCGTAGCAATTTCAGCAAATCTACACTATTCAGGTAGATATAGGAAGTACGCATGATTCAACAAATAATATTTAAGTTTGCTATGCTCTCTTGCCAAACAAACGTCGGCAAACATATGAGACACTTTTCGCAACTTTGAAGATAATGGTGCCTGGATGGAACCACAAAGCAATATCATGTGATTTTGAGGAAACAGATATAGGTGCAACTAGAAGTGTATTTCCGGAAAATGGAATTTACGGCTGTAATTTCCATTTTAATCAATGTCTTTAAAGGAAATTGGACTGGTTCGCGAATACAATGAGAATGAGGAAATTCGGCTTTATATTAGGATGTGTTCGGCATTGATTGGCATATTTAGGTACCACTGAATGACATTGATGAAGGTTGGTTAACTATTTAATCAGAATATCCTTGTAATGAAAAACTGTTTGAATTTTATGATTATTTTGGTAACCAACAATCCAATAATCACACAAAAAATGTGGAACGTTTTTAAAAGAAAACACAAATAATAGCGTAGAAATCTGAAATAGCCGATTAAATGCATTATTGAAGAAGCCTCTCATCCCAATGTATTTATTTAATTTAATACAACTTTTAAAAAGTGAGTCTCAATCGTACTACGATTTTATCATACAAAGACAAGATTTAAATTTAAAAACCCCTAAACGAAAAAGGCAATACCGAAAACTCGATGATCGGATTGAAAAAACTGTTATTGGGTGTAAGATGAACCGAGATATCAAACATTTTTTGAAAATATTGAGTTATGAACAGAAACTCCAATGACTTAGGATAATTTCATATGTGCATATATATTATATTTGTGTGTTAAATATTTGTGATTATGAGAATAATATTAATTTTCGAATTTTTTTGTTTGTTTTTTTTCGCATTGTTTTATTTAATTAAATTACAAATAAAAACATTGAATCATTCAATTTGAATGATAAGTAATAACAAAATATCAGTACTAAAACAAAACATAAGACACCTTTTTCCATTTTTTCAAATATGCTACAACTGGTATCAAGAACTTTTATTATTGATTTTTGACAAAAAAATATTTTTTATAAAAGTGCTTCATTCAAAACATAATATTGGTTAGACATATTTACTTTGATTAGTTCGTTCTCCCCATGTATTTAAAATCAAATAAAAGTATATTAGTCTACGCAATACAATTTAATAAACTATAGTACAATTTATACACGAAAACAAACGTCAAATTAAGAAATCATGGTCTAGTCAGAAAATGAACCATAAATAACAGTGAGATTAATTTTAATTTATTCTTGTTTTTTAAGGTCTTAGATTTGAAAAATAATATTGTTTTAATGGATTGAAATAAATTAGCAAGCCTTTTTTTGCAATTGCCTGTACTTAAAAAATGAGCATATTAAACTAGGTCAAATCTATTATTTTAACTAAATGCCATTACATAAAATAATCTGTGGAAACTAATTTCACATGTAACAGTTCACTAACTTGGGTCCCGGGACATAACAGGGTACAGGGTAACGAGATTGTAGATAGTCTCGCAAGAAAAGGAACTCAAACACTCTTTGTGGGACCTTAGCCGTTCTGTATCAGGTATCAGCTGTAAGAATATTAGGATATATTAAAAAATAATTGGGCAGTAAAAATATGGTAAAAGAACCGATAATAATTGAAAGAATCTCTTGGGGTTTAGACTGGCTAAGATAATTCTGGATGAATATAACCAGAAAAGATCTGAAGCCGGTATCTGCCTGAGCAAGAACAGGCTACGTATTGTAACAGGGGCCCTTACTGGGCATTGCCGACTCAAAGGACACCTTAGTAAACTGAGAGAAGTAGAAGATAGTGAGTGCAGATTCTGTGAGGAGGAGGAGGACGAAACCTCCATTCACATTCTGACTGAATGTGTAGCACTCCAGAATCCAAACTCACTATACCTAGGAGCATATCAAATAGAAGAGGAAGATTTATCTAACTTGAAGCCAGTCCTAATCCTACACTTCCTTGAGAAGATAGGAATAGAAGGGTCGTTATAGACATTGAGACATTTCCTTGCTGCATTAGCGACAGAAGAGGTCGTATGTATTGTATGTATACACCCCATTACCAACATAACACCTCACTACGAACTTTGCAACAAAAAAAAATAGAAACAAAATATTGTTGTTTTAAAATAGGAGGCTGTTATTTCATATTTAAGCGTAAATATTTTTTTAAACAATTTTTTTTTAAATAACTTGTTTCTATATTACTATAAAGATATAACTTTTCTCGAACCAAATTCACATTTTAGATGGTATTTTTTTTTAAGGTTTTGTGTTAATATCATGTTTTGAGATAAAAGACCAATTTTTATCAAAAATGATTTTTTTTTATTTCGCCCACTTTTTGGAGCACACTGTATTACTAAGGGTTTCACCTCCTAACTAAAAAACACGCTTTTAGAGCATATCAAACTAAAAAGTTAAAAATAATTTTTCAAATAAACTTAAAACAATAATAACTAGTATTATTGTGAAAAAAGCGTGGGGCACTTTGTCCATATTTCTCGTACCGACGCTTTTTTCACAATACTTTCCATTCATTATTGTTTTAAGTTTATTTAAAAAAATATTTTTAACTTTTTAGTTTGATATGCTCTAAAAGCGTGTTTTTTAGTTTTTTTAAACTATATTTATTAGGTTTATTCAGTACTATTTTTTACATGTAATTGTTAAAAACAGTGTTGTTAAATAATTTTTTTTAAATAAATTGGAAAATGTCTTATGTGTATATTCTGTATTTTTTAGGTAGTGTTTAAACTACACGATTTGGATGAACAAGCGGATTCGTTCATTCCCGAAAAAGCGTTAATTGAAGGAGACTGCAAAAATGAAGACTATGCTTTCATGAGAATTTCCTGGACAGGATATAGCTTAGTTATTAATTTTGCAAAGGTATGTTTTATTCGTATACATTGGGGTCTATTCTGTAACAATTCCTTTATATTTAACGGCCTTTAAAAATATTTTCGTCTTTACTTCTGTCATTATTTAAACGGATCTTTAAAATACATTAAAGACCTATCTTAAAGAAATCTGTTTAAGTAATGACAGAAGTAAATTAACGAATACGAAAATATTTTAAAGGCCGCCAATATTTTTAAAGGCCGTTAAATATAAAGGAATTGTTACAGAATAGACCCCATTATGCTTTTATTTTATATTTAGTAAATAGGTAGGGTGGGTAGGTAGGTATACCCATTTTATTAAATTTTTCTCATAAACAAATAAAACTTCTTTGGTATTCCTAATCGGTTAATTTATACGGAAAGTAAGCTTAGGTTAATATAGCACAAGTAGAAGTTGGAAAGGCTTTTGCCAGTTCTCCCACTTTATACACATAAATTGACAGGTTTGCGGCGGATCTCACCGAAGTGGACGCGATACATTGGCGTACAAAATTATTTTATAGATGTTAATAACAATTTCGAGTAAATAATTTAATAAATTGTGAATAGCTGTTGAAATTTTGTAAAATTTGATTTGAATATTTTAATACATGTTTAATAATTATTTGTAGTCCATAAATACACGCGATTGTCCAGTTTCGCAATTTAAAATTACTTATTCTATGAAACGACACTGGCAGGTAAACATTACTGCGCTTTATATCCTCTACCTAACCAAGTCCACAAAACTAAATTTATTAATACTTTTTACAAATACATTATTATTACATTCATTTATTGTTTGTAAATTCATAGTGAAGTAACATTTATGATTCGATTTTTGATTAGAGGGTGTGGTTTTTATTATAATAGATATATATTTAAACATTTGTCGTATGACAGATAGCGAATAATGGAAATGTCTAGGATTACCAAAAAATTAGATGTTTCAAACCACTAACGTCTTATCAAAAAACCACCCTTTATAAAAAGACGTTCACTTTTTTTTATAAAAAAAACTAAGAGGAGTGACAGATTACGTCTAGTAGATATGATAATTAACTCGTAATGCCTCTTGCAGTAAAAAAATTAGATGTTCTAAACCCCTGGCGTCTTATAGAAAAACCACCCTTTATAAAAATATAATTCTGTTTCTTTTATAATTATGTGGCGTGACAGATTACGATTACTGGATATAAGAATTACCTCATAATGTCTACTTACAGTAAAAAATTGACTGTCCTAAACGCCTGGCTTCTTATAGAAAAACAAATCCTTTATAAAAAAGATAATTAATTTTTTTTTGAAAAACTATGGCGTGACAGATTACGATTAGTGGATATAGAAAGAACCTCACAAGGTCTACTTACAGTAAAAAACCTCCTGTCCTAAACCTCTGGCGTCTTATAGAACAACCACCCTTTATAAAAAAATATATATTTTTTTTAATATATGTGGCGTGACAGATTACGTTTAGTGTATATGTTACGGTTAAAGTGTTTACTTGGATAGTTTATGGACTAGCTGGATAGTATAAAAACTATCCAAATGGCTGGTTGTTTTGATGGAAAATTATATTTCCACTAAAATAGCTAAGAATATTGGTTAGTTTGTATATTATCCAGCTAGTTTACAAACTATACAAGATTTATCGCTAAAGCGCACACCACAAGAAAAGTACACAAATTAACCGTTGTTTTGACTAATTTACAAACTATCCAAAGTATTTGGATAAATTATGGACCTAATATTCGTAGTAACACATAATAACCAACTCGTCGGTTAGTATGTAAACTGGCCAATTCTCTTTGGTCAATTTAGTTTAGGATAGTTAAAAATAAAGTTTATTTATAGTTACAACATATCATTACCATCACTATTAAAAAATAAGTGAAGTAAGTAAAAGTGAAATAAAACTACTAAGTTTACTATATCACTATAATCACTTCCAAAAGTAGGTTTTCAAATTGTTGCCTTTGATTCATTTTCAATAGGTAGCTACTATTAAACAAACTTTGCAAGACACCCCAGTAAGCAGCACATAACATTTACCATAAAGATAATCTTACTTTTCTAATAAATTAACCAAAGAGGATTGGTCAGTTTGCATACTAACCGATGAATTGGTTATTATGTATTACTACGAATATTAAGTTCACACCTTATCCAAATAATGTGAATAGTTTGTGAACTAGCAAAAAACACCGGTTAATTAGTGTACTTTTCTTGCGGTTTGTACTTTAGCTATAAATCTTGTATAGTTTGTAAACTAGCTGGATTGTATACAAACCAACCAATATTCATAGCCATTTTAGTAGAAATATGATTGTCCATCAAAATAACCAGACATTTGAATAGTTTGTATACTATCCAGCTAGTCTATAAACTAGCCAAGTGAACACTTTAACCGTAACATATATAAGAAATAGGCAACCCATTTGCGGTATATTTATAAACATATTTTATTTAATAAAAATAAACTTTTATCCATTAAACAGATGGGTGAAGGTCGACGGATCCTGTACTAAAATTCAAATTTGGAAAAGACGAAACATGAAAAAACTGTAAAATTTGTAAGACTGAAAAAAAGAATTTTTCAAGTAATTTGCGCATTAGTACCCAAATTGGTAATAAGAAACACTTATGTCTCTCTGTCACAGTCGTTTTACAATTGATATTTAAAGTAATAAGTGGCCCATATAGGCGTTAACTAAAAACGAAAGTTAGTTGGGGAAACAGGGGGAAGAGATTAAATTGGAAGTTAGAATTTTTCTGATGCAATCCTGTGATGTCAATTGAAAGCATTTTGTAACATGTTTTCAAAACGGAAGAAGATAGAGATATAAAACAAAAATTAGAGAAATATTATATTTTTGTTGTAAAGAGATGCACTTTACTTGAGACGTAAGATAGAGGGCGTTACTATATTTAAATTTTCTAATGAAAAATAGTCATGTGATACCTCATTTGAAAGATATATTGATTATATTTACGTCAAAGCAAACAATTTTAATTTTTTTTGGTTTTTACAAAAATTACCTTCTTGATAATCCTCGTGTGCCGCAATAATCGTAGAAATGTTAGATAATGTTAGAAGATAATTTTTAAATATGCTTTTTTTATTGCTAAGAAGTTATGAAAGAACATTTTAAACATTTAATACGTTAAGTGGTTTTTAGATCACTTTTGATATTCTTAATTTATTTATTTTAATAAATACAAGAAGCGTTTCCTTAGTAATAAACAATAATAGTTAATACGAGGGTTATCAAGAATGTTACTTATTAGTAAAGGCGCAGAACATGTCTGTATAAGAACAAAGTACCAGCTACAAAATATAGACATTTGTACAGAGTTAAATCCCTCTGTAGTGACAAATTACTTAAATTTATAAAAGATAGTGACATTTACTAAGTACTAGCCAAAATATTATTTATCCATTGTATACTATTGTTAAAAACAGTATTTCTAAGGTATTATACCTCCAGTAATGACCCTTTGAGTTGAAGAGATAAACAAAAAAAAAACATAATTTAACTTATTCTAATGTAATTTCTGTAAAGACATAAAAATCTTAATCTGTTTGCATGGACGTAAAAATAATGAAAATATTTTTCAAATGAGGTATCACTTGACCCTATTTTCCATTAGAAAATTTAAAGCTAGTAACGCCCTGTATCTTACGTGTCTCAAGTAAAGTGCATCTCGTTATATCAAAAATATTATCGTTTTTTTTGTCATTATCTTCTTCCATTTAGATTTAGAAACATCTATGAAGCGTGATCCCTACCCACAGACTTTGACTAGCGGCTGTAAGAAGTACCCCATAAGATTTACCTACTTAAAAATTGGCTGTTCTACACAGCTGCCGTCATAACTCTCGAAAAGCAGAGAATTTTTGATTATTTTATTTTGAAAAACTTAGAGGTGTAATGGATTCTGATTAGTAGGATATAAAAGTTACTCTTTAAGGTCTACTAACAGTAAATAATTGAATTTCACAAATTAATCATATCGAAAAAATAATTATCTTTTTATAAAGGGTGGTTTTCTATAAAATGCCAGGGGTTTAGAACATTCAGTTTTTACTGTAAGTAGATCTTATAAGGTACTTCTTATATTCACTAATCGTAATCTGTTACGCTACATAGTTTTTCAAAAAAAAAAAAATAATAATTATCTTTTTAAAAAGGGTGGTTACTCTATAAGACTCCAGGCGTTTAGGGCATCTAATGTAAGGCATTTAATGTATGCATGTATGCATTTAATGTAAGTAGTCCTTGTGAGGTACTCCACTAATCGTAACATGTCACGTTACATCGTTTTATTAAAAAAAAAAAGAATTATCTTTTAATAAAGGGTGGTTTTTTTATAAGAGGCCAGGTGTTTAGGACATTCAATTTTTTACAGTAAGTAGACCTTATGAGATAATTTTTATATCCACTAATCGTAATCTGTCACGGTATAGTTTAAAAAAAAAACATATTTGTCCCGCTTTTCCCTTTCGTAAATCTGGCAACCCTAGTTATTACCCTTTTGTAGAATTTAAAATTTTAATACGAAATATTCATCTATACTCATTTTTTTACCCATAATATTAAATACTTTTTATGTTCAGTATAAACATAAAATTTTGGTTCATAAGTATTTGAAATAATAAATCTTTGTAAGGTTTAGTTTTTAATTCAACTTTTAAAGTTTGTGGCGACATCTAGCGAGAGTTTAATGAAACTATTAAATATAGTTACAGTTTTCCAATATCCGCGCGCAGTGCTCTGGCAAATATCTGATAGGTAGCGCCACGTAATTTTGTATTAGATTATTTAGATTTTTAAAAAATTGATAGTTTCTCAAAAAAATATTAACTCGGCAACGATCGTCGATAGAAAAATAGTTGTTTATTAGAAAAACTTTAGATAATTTAGATCACAACTATTATGTAAAATAAAAGGCTGAAAATTTATTCATTTTGGCAGAGTAGTGATTACTTTTAATGTTAATGTCGATTAAACGTGTGTCTCAAATCTATGCCAAAGAGAATATTATGTCCCTTATCTTTAGATTTAGTCACTAAAAAAAAGGTTTTAAATATAAATTACGGGGAGTCCTGATCACCGTATATAGAAATTGTTTTAAAACATTAAATTCTTATTTTGTGGTTATTTAATTGTTTTATATATTTTTCAGACCCCTGGCGGCGAACGATGGTATATAAGTAGTTTGGGCCTTAGCGTTAGTCCAGATTTACCCCAATTTCATGGTATTCCCATCCAAAGTAAGTTTTTCAGAAAAAAATTATATATAATTATACACACGTGACAAAGAGACAGTGTTCCTTTTTGTAAATAATCTTCTTCATACGAAAATGTGTATAATACAGGGCTTCCTAACTTTTTCAGGTTGAGTCCCCTTCAAAACTCATGAAAATCTTCACTCCCCACCTGCTATCATTTGGGTTATACACAGAGTGTCCTGTTTTATTTTGACCCTTTTTAAATCTATATAAGTTTTCTTCTCAGAAGTCTTCTTCCAACCTGTCTGTCTTTTTTGTTCACATAGATTATGTAAATTCTAGTAGAGAATATTTTTAGATATTCAGAAAGAAGCTCTTTTCGGTTTCCAAACATTTAGCATATTATTATGTGCAATGGTTTATGAATACAAAAACATAATCCTCTTATATGTTAAGTTTTTAGAAAAGGAAAAGAAGATCTGATTATCTAAAAATATATACAGGATGGTCCAATTATTTCGCCGCGGAATGTAGAGTCTAAACTAATTGAGATATCGAAATGAAACAAAACCGTTTCATTTTCCACAAAAATCCCTATGACTAAAGAATTGTTTGATTTATACAGAGTGCAAAAGTAGCAAAAATGTTGGTGACTTTTTTATTGAAATACCCGGTATATTGAAAAATAAAATTTAGGTTTCTATTTCAGTGGTTATTATGCCAATATTTTGTTTTTGCAAATCTGATGTTATTCAAATTTTTATTATATTTTCTGAAAAATCGGTACAATTCAAAAACACATTAGTCTACGAATTAAAAAAAAAAAATTGGGTAAAGTTATTTTTGATAATTATTTCAATAATATATATAGGGTGTTTATTACATAAGATTATGTTTTCGAAAATTTAAATATAAAAAACTTGGTTTTTTAAATTACGCAAGCTTTCTGAGGATACAACATGTTATAGGTTTAAATTAAACCGGTTCAAAGTTTTTTGACCGAAAAGTTCATTGAGCTAGAACACAAAAATAATTTATTTTTTTTAACTGGTAATATTGTGTGTAATATTCATTTTAATGGTATTGTAAACTTTTGAAGGTTTATTCATCGGAGGTAACTATGTAAATTGAGATGAACTTCCAGTTCAGGAAAATCAAACACAGATGAACCGTACATTGATTTAATTCACTTGTTACGAACGATTACAGATTTATGTACAGGGTAATTCTTTTATCATGGGAAATGAGTTTTTCTCGTAAACGGCTTCAGCAAATTGAGTTCTGTAAAAATATTTCATTTAGGCCGATTGATGCTTGAAATTGGGATGGATACGGAAGTTATAATTGAGCGACGCTGGGCGTCGCGACGCTTCACAATTTTTTTTTAGAAGCATACCATTTTTATTTCAGAAATTGAAAGATTTATTCAATAGAAACACTTTTTTCAAATACCATTTTTTTTCATCTTAAATCACTCAAAAGTTACAGACCAGTTTTTATGCTTTAAATTTGTCTATTGTCACACAAAGAATGCATGGGTTTTTAAAATTCACTAAATTAGGTAGGCTTTGAATAAACAAACTTGGCTTATATTGATTGATGTCTGAAACTGTCACAGTAAAATAGTAAAATAGTAAGTATGCATTCTTTGTATGCCAATCGACAAATTTAAAACATAAAAACTAGACTGTAATTTTTGAATGGTTTTGGATAAAAAAAGTGATATTTAAAAAAAGTGTGTACTGAATAGATCTTTCAATTTCTAAAATAAAAATGGTATGCTTCTAACAAAAAAATTTGTGCAGCGTCGTGATGCCCAGCGTAAATGAAATAGTTTCACAGAACTCAATTTGCTGCAGCCGTTTACGAGAAAAACTCATTTCCCATGATACAAGAATCACCCTGTACATATACAGGGTGTTTCAAATTTAAACGGACACAAATTAATGGGACGTAGAGTACACTTAGTTGAGTTCAAAACGCTCTCATACTTAGCCTTTAATCTCACTCATTTCTGAGATATAGGGTGTTTTATGATTTTTTGCCAAAACTAAAGTCGGCCATTTTGTTTGGACGGCTAGAGATATTTTGATAAAATTTAGTACAACAGTTACACTCTCTTAGGTTAATTAAAGCCATAATTTAATTTAAAAAAATTCCAGGACCGCCCTCTCTTTTTTTATATAGCTTTTTTAGCTAGAATATCACCCTGTATATCGGATTTTAATAAATGTTACTGCACAATTAAATAGTACGTGGATCAATAAATGAAATAATGTAATAATATTTAATGGCACATCTTGATTTTCTTACAGTAAAATTTTATAATGGCGATATTATAAATCAGTATTTACAAAATTGAAATCAAATATTTTACTCTGTATTTTTAAAACTCTACACAAATTAGGTACTATCTTCATTTATTTTTAACTACTGCATTTTCCAATAAGAAATTGAACATCTACACAGGACTGGACTCACTTTATTTGATAAACTAAAACGTTTTAACAGGTTTTTCACTGATTTGTCAATTATTTCCGGTTTATTTCTAATGTTGTTACATATTTTATTAATTTTTTCCAATAACTGTGCTCGGGTATTTATTTCTTCGTTGTACACATCTGATTTAAGGTAGTCCCATAAAAAATAATCCAGAGGTGTTAGATCTGGAGATCTTGGTGACCAATTGACGCAACCGCCTCAACCTATCCATTTGTTTGGGAAACGATGATTTAAATGGTCTCTGACAAGTATTTGAAAATGAGGTCCAGCACCATCGTGTTGAAACCACATTTCTCTGGTATTAATCCTTTCTAACAAATTTGGCAGGATGTCTCTAAGGAAATTTAAATAAACTTCAAAAACATGAGGGCCCATTAAATGATTTTTATAAATACCACACCATACATTTATAGAAAATCTATATTGGGAATGTTTTTGTGATACAGTGTAAGGATTTTCAATTGCCCAAATATGACCATTGTAAATTTAAATTGGGATTCATCAGTAAATAAAATTCTCGATATTGTCCTTCTGTGGGCCAAAGTCTATCTACAAAAAGATGAGCTGTACTTTTTACATGAAATGGATGCAAATTTTCTTTTTTTAAAGTTTTCCATACTCTTGTTATCGGTACTGCTAATTCATTACTAATTCTTCTCACACTGATAGAAGGATTATTTCGAGCTAACTGTAGTATCTCCTCTTCTTGTCGAAGACTATTTCTCGGAGCATGTTCATATTTAACTGTAGTTGGAAACTTTCCATGTTGCTTACTGAAATCGAAAACCTGTAAAAATGTTTCCGTTACAAAAACCGAACACAAAAATAATGTCTGCATATTCTTCATTACTAAACTTAAACGGCATCCTGAAATACTTATTTTCATACCATTAGAAACTTACACTTATGAACAGAAGTAATTTAGCTCAAAATACTGTACATAAAAAATCTGATGTGTCCAACACATGACTTTCCTATCTAGTTATTATAGGCTTTTCCCGGTTATTTTGTACAACCTATTGCAGCATCTTTATAAATGTTTAGAGGATAAACTAAATATATACATTGTCCACATACATGTACCTCGAAACATTTTTCTATAGATATTCATTGAAAACGAAAATACTGAAAAATTTAAATTTAGCACTTTTCCATTACGGTCCATTTTAAAAAAATCATGTATAAACAAAAATTATAGAGATCGATATCGCAAACAACTTTTAGTTCAACAATTTTCATAAAAATCAGAATTTTGCACATTTTGTCAAATTTCTCGAATACGGACCATTTCAGGAAATTTTGACATAAAACAAAAATTATAGATAATAATATTAAAAGTAATTTTTATTTGAACAATTTTCTTCTCCAAACATAAATAACATATATTCCATAAAATATAAAAACGGCCTCCCATAAAGTACCCCCCTAGATGTTCCGACTTTGTCCAAAATCTAATCATTTCACGTCAGGCCGAAATAAAACTTAAGTTTAAAATTTAATGTTTTTTTCTTTATCCGTTCTTGAATTTTCTTCATAATTCGAAATTTACACATTTTCTCAAATATCTCGAATACGGTCCATTTTAGAGAAAGTATAGTTATTTGAACAATTTTTATAAAAAAATATTTTTTTTACATTTTGTAAAATTTCTTGAATACGGACCATTTAAGGAAAATTTTGTATAGAACGAAAATTATAGATAATTATATTAGAAGTAACTTTTATTTAAAGAATTTTCTTCTCCAAACGTAAATAACAGATATATTCCATAAAATATAAAAATGACCACCTATAAAGTACCCCCCAGATGTTCCGACTCTGCCCAAAATCAAAACGTAAAAATCCGTCGAAAACTCGAGGTCGAAAAAAATCATGATTCCTATACTTTCCTTATATCTGTATACAGATAGGAAAGTAATAAATTATATTATTTGACACAAGCCTACTGGTATTATACAATTTTACATGAATGAGTGATGGTGTAATTTGGCGCATATTGGCTGTTGACTAAATTGAGTTTTCAGCTCGTTTGTAAAATACCTAGTTTCTTGAACTTTTAATTTGATTTCATCAGAGTTTTAGTTCGTTTAAGTTTTAGTTCATTTTAATTTCCAAATATAATTACCTAAAGATGAACGTGGAGAGAGGAATGAATGAGGCGGTTCGAAATCATCTTCCTGTTAGTGTAAGAATTAGTAATGAATAAGAAGTACCTAGGTACCAGAAACAAGTATATGAAGAACTTAAAAAAAAATTAAATTTATATCTATTTCATGTACAAAAAGTACAGCGACTTGAACACACATAAAATGTTTGGTGTGGAATTTATAAAAAATCACTTAATACCCAAGCACCTTGATTGAAAAAAATTAACAATCTATGTAACAACATTAGAAATAAACGTTTGCAGACGCGTATTGATGGTCACGGTGTTCATTTTGAAAATCTACTTTAGTTTTAATTATTTGTTTCTGTTAGTTTGTTCCATTACTTTATTAAATAAAGTGAGCCCGGTCCTGTGTAGATGTTCAATGTTGTAGTTAAAAAAAATGAAGATGGTACATAATTTGTGTAGAGTTTTAAAAGTACAGAGTAAAATATTTGATTTTAATATTGTAAATACTGATTTATAATATTGTAGTTGCCATTATAAAAATTTACTGTAAGAAAATCAAGATGGTGCCATTAAATATTATTACATTATTTTATTTATTGATCCACGTACTATTTAAATATGCAGTAACATTTATTATAATCCGATATACAGGATGATATTCTAGCTAAGAAGAACAATATAGAAAAAAGAGAGTGTCCGGTCCTTGAATTTTTTAAAATATACGGTGTTATAATAAGTAATGTTATTTTTAACAGACACGTTATTTGTGAACAGGTTGTAATTTCTGTGGGTTTATAAAATAACAGACCTGTTAAAAATAACACAGGTTGTCAATCATAACCCCCTAAATCATGGTTTTGATTAACCTAAGAGAGTGTAAATTTTATCAAAATATCTCTAGCCGTTCAAACAAACTGGCCGATTTAAGTTTTGGCGAAAAATCATAACACCCTAGATTAAAGGCTAAGTATGGGGGTGTTTTGAACTCAGTTAAGTGTACTCTACCTCCTATTAAGCTGTGTCTGTTTAAATCTGAAACACCCTGTATACACTAATTTTGAGCATAATATAAAAAGAAAATTGATCCTATTTTTTTTGTATCCGATGGTGAAAAATGATAACATAAAAAGTAATCAGCAAATATGTTATAAAACATACTTTTTCTGTTACGTTTGTAGGGAAATCTTCTATCAAATTGTACCATCGCCAAATGCTGATTCCCACCACAGTAGGCAAGTCGTACTCATGCAGCGAATTGGAAGTGCCCTTAGAAACGGACGAAGAAGACAACCCACCGCCTGGTTTGAGAGGTACTTTATATTTGAGACTGCTCCAAGTGCAGCCTTTCATGTACAAGAGCGAGGAATTCGAACCAGCTCGTGAATGCAAACCTCAGATGTTATATAGGTAAGAAATAACGTTAGTGTAAATAAAAGCTAGTAATAGGGAAAATTATGTTAAATGTGTTACTAATAGTGTGCAGTAGCAACATATTTACTAAATTCAATGAGTCAGTCAACTTATTCGGACTGTGAAAATGTATCCAACAATTATCAAAATTAGTTTGCCGGTCACTACTGAGTTCATGGTGTTTAATATTATAAAAAGGGATAAATTTACAGCTAGCCCTATTGGTATTCAGTGTTGTTCCTGGTTGTACAATTGTACAAAATGTTGTACAATCGGTTATGAGGTTGCACTGTTGAACGCACTTGTGAGAAAAGAAGGAAATGTTGTACAATTTGAAGTTGCTAAATATTTATGTAAAATCTGGTATATAAAAGGCTTTATCCTGCTTAAAAAGTCTACAAATCGTTATGTCTAATGAGGTAAAGTTTATAAAACAATTTAATTTAAATAAGGCGCCATTCGCGACCAGTCGAAATCATTTTGAAACTTATATCCTTTAAAAAAAAAAGAAGAATTTTATACTTTGAGAAGTGGTAGGCCGTGGGATGGCCGTGAAAAAGAAGATTAATTAGTGGTTGTACAATCAAACGTAAAAGTGAACAATTTTGACATTGAAAGTTGTACAATTCCTATGAACAACACTGTTGGTATTACTTCTTTTATAGTTATAGGGATTGATTTTTAATCTTGCTTTAAAGAGCTTACAATTTCCTTCAGTGTGGAAAGAAGCCAAAATTTGTCCGATCCTTAAGAGTGGAGATAAGTTTGTAGTAGAGAACTGTAGGCCAATATCCATCTTCTCTAACTTTTCGAAGGTCTTTGAGATGATCATGTGTGTGACCATGTTTACACCTCCTCATCTAAAAGCAGATTTCTTCACGGCATAGTTTCCTCAAACAAAGATCAACAGTCACCAATCTTATAACAATCACACAGTATTTATTAGAGGATTTAGATCATTGATATAAAGAAGAGATACTATGACGATGCTAAAGTGCCCGCACCTTCGCATTACAATTTTAGGTCAAATGTCAAACTTGAGATAGTGGAGCTGGTCAGTTTTGGTGAGAATTAATGCCATTGTTTTTAAATAGCTTCATTTAAATGATATAAAATAATTTTCATTCAGTCAGTCTTCAAATATTATAAAATTATTGACTTCAAATAAATCAAAGTACGACACAAGTCGCAAAATAGTATGTATGTCGTCTCTATGAAGACTAGAGAGAAGGAGGCGAATCGGCAAAGGTAAAATTTTAAATTTCCATCCTTATTTTTATAAACTTCGCGAAATTAACTGTAGTTGGCAGGTCGAACGTCAGCGTTGTCAATTTTCTATAAGTGTCAATGTAAAATGAAATGTTTTTTTAAAAAATTGGTGAAAATAATCAAAATAATGTGAAAAAAAGTACCTGAGTACAAGTAATATGAGTGACCAAAAACATCACAGCAAGATTTACTTCGTTCCAGATTGTAAAACGGGATACAAATCAGATAAAACTAACGAAAACAAGGAGAAATCAATTCAATGTCTTTTTAAAGCTTCTAATTTAAATAAAATAATGTATTGATTTCTGAATATAATATTTATTGTAATATAGTCACAACCCGTATCTTACGGAGTGTAGTTTAGTTTATTACAAGTTTCTATAATAGAAAATTTTACAGTCATATATCCTGACTTGCAATCAACAATAATTACACATTAAATTTAATTTACAGAAAAGTAAAATTAGTATTTTATAAAGTTTTATTGTTAAATGAAGAGTTACTACTGTTATTTTTTTGTTGAACCCCAATTTTGTCATTGTAAATTTTTTTTATAGGATCCTAAACGCTATCATCAAAAGAAGCCCATTACATTACACAGACAAGTCGAAGCCCGGTTGTACGGGAGGGCTTGGGACTTGCAAATAAAATAAAATTATATTATTTCATAAGTTCGTTGGTGTATATTTAACATGATATATATCTCACAGTTTATTAGAAGCCCAGCGGTGTTGCCTGAGTTATAATTTTTAGATTTTTCGACTATTGTGACAGACTATCAATTTGCGGGAGGATGTCACAATTTATTTAAAATATTTTCTACGAGTTTTGAGATCCCAGAGGTCATCACCGAATTTCTGACATTATATATGTTAATCCTATATAGGGTAATTTCAAAGTTTTCAAATAAATAACCTTTTTCAAATAAATAACTTTCCAAATAAATTACTAACTTTTTAAATAAATAACTTTTTTCAAATAAATAACTTTTTCAAATAAATAAAATTTTGAAATAAATAAACTTTTTGAAATAAATAACTTTTTGAAATAAATAACTTTTTCAAATACATAACTTTTTCAAATAAATAACTTTTCAAATAACTTACTTTTATATATACAGAAATCATTTAGCTCGATAGCCACGTTGATGACCTCGGGGCCACAAAAGAAAGAAATTTATGTATTAAAAAAATCCACATTAGTCGGAAAGTACGGGAGTTTTTAAACATTACTTTTCCCAAATAAATGTAGCTGTTAAAACGGACCAGTTGCATGGCTACCAGATTGTTTAGTTTAATGAACACACATTTAAAAAAGAAGTATCAATTTTGGAATTACCCTGTACACTATATTTGTGTTATTCCTCGAACAATCAACTGCATGTACCTACCAATCATAGCCATGAAAGTCATTCTTAATCTCACTCCACATACTTTGATTACTATACGAGGCAAGAGAGAGGTCTGACACGCCCAACATAGGGCGCGGCCATTTTGAACCCTGTGACACAGTTTACAGCTAAACAATCAGATTGCTCACTCTGCGTCGGCACTTTGGATCTCAATGTTTCTGTTTATACACTGTGCAACTCGGATAATACAATATATGACAACCGCCTATAATAAAACAGCAGTCTTCTGCGTATCCTGAATTTGTATCCCTGGAGTGGATGTTATTTTGGAGCTTTCAACTGGTCCGAGTGAGCTAACTGATTCTTTAGCAATAAACTGTGACTCCAAAAATAATATTCACTGACACTGACAGCAGCAAGCAAAATATTAGGTGCGTTTTAATCATCCGCTTCTGCTTCCGGAATTGTCGGTTCAGTCGTTCTAACCTGTCAGATTAAAACAAGAAAACCGACAATTCCGAAGCAGAAGCGGATGATTAAAACGCACCTATTAAAAATATTGCGCCAAGATGTAGGCAACACGTAATAAGGGTTCAAAATGGCGGAGTTTTCTATCTCCTTTTAAAAGGCACTCAGAAAGCTGCGCAGTGCGACCATTCTCCGTATAGTAAAAGAAAATTAAAGTATGTGTCTCACTCCCTTTGATATTTACATCAAGGAGGTTGCTCTGATGACAATGACATGAACTTCGTACGATTGGAATAGATAATAGATGCAGTATCTGGCGAGACGTCGCTTTTGGCGAGAGGTCCTCGAATTCATTAGTTCAAGTGAACATGGACTCCATCTCACCGATATATATCTTCCATAAGCCATATAAAGTTATAAGGGAACAAATAGAAGAGTTGGAAGTGGCTACACCGAAAATTCTAAAACAAAACAAGGCTCAGGATGTGGGATATAGTACCCATCCTTAAGCCTAAACATAAAATGGGCTGTAAGCGATAATGCCAGTGCAGTTCAAACCGAGCTCACGGGATTCTCATAGCAGACAAACACTATTCACCCTGGACAGACCATGAATTTACTCAGGATTAGTAATAGAATGTCACGTAGCTTTGGTCGAAGTATCTACCAATGATGTGGTCAATTTAAGATAAATCAAGCGTCACCACATCGAAAGGTAACCGTCTTGCTGATTCACTAGCCAAGAAGACAGACAACCAAATAGTTTTGGACCTGGCCCTTTCATTGCACTGATAACATCGGTAGTGGCAAACCTATTTGAATAACATTTCCTTGCAAAATTCAAGGAAAGATGGGATGAAACAGGAAGCTGAGTTATCAGGGCGCTTTTAAGTTATTCCAATAACATAACAGCAAACAAATAGTTAACTAAGGGTCCTATGATTGAACGTTTACGTTAATTTTAACACGAATCTGTTATGTTATGCTAACAGGAAGTGACTAACGTATGAAATAACAGTAGGTGTCGTATCGATATGATTGAAAGAATCGATAACAGAAGATGTTAAGCTGGTTGTTACGAATGGAAGAAAGTATTTATTGCGCGTGTGCACAAAATGTACCTAACTTCACTTCATTTCTAAAAATGAGGTTTTTCATGTTTTTCTGAATGTAAAAACAACAACAATTAGGTTATAATTTTTTGTAGTTCATTTTTCATTTTATTTAATTTATTATGGCGAAAAGATTAGCTAAAACAACTGTGTAATAGTATGAGGAACTACTTAATTTTGTTAGAAAAAAAATTATTCTCACGGGGAAAACAAATATATTAGATAAAAAAAATATCAAATCATATAAATTAAAAACAAATTCAAATATACTAAGAATTTAGATAAATAGCAATATAGGTATTAGATAATTAAATAATAAACAAATAAAGTGATAACATAGACGTTGGGCACTTAACGGCATGTTATTCGAGGCTGTTGAGGCGATATGTTAAATTAGAACATAACAGATGGAAACTAACAGTAATGTGTTATGAAAGACTTTACATCATACGAATTTGTCTCGTTGTTGTTAAAACTCGACCTAACATGTGCGTTACGGATAACGTAAACGTTCAATCATAGGACCCAATGACTAGACAGAACATGTGCCTGACCAGGCATTCTGACTGGTCATTGCCAAGCACAGAAGCATGTGGCTGTCAGAATCCGCACTCTGCGGAATATACGAACAAGAAGATGAGACCATCAAGCATATATTCTACGCTTGCCAAACATTCTCAATTATCAGAAGATTTGTGTTCGCTGAGCATAGGCTAACACCGGTCGATATAAGAGAAACACCTCTCGATGACGTTGTCAACTACATTAAATCTGTAGACTAGCTGACAAACTAAGATAGGCCTCAAAATTCAGGAGGATGCACAATGGGCCTAGTGTGGCCTAAGTGCCGTATGACAACCCACCCTCAACACGTTACAGATACAGATTAGGTATAACTAAACCAATAATCTTTTGTAAAAGTATTTTTCATGCTCTATCACATACTGGTTTCATATTTTAATATAAATTTCCCTCATCAGGTATATTTTTAATTAGAGTTTTAATATTTTTCCCTATAATAAATATGTTTAGTACCTTTTTAATATCCCCTTCTCACAACTATATGAATTTATCTAAAAATTTAAAATAATATCAAATTTTATCACTTAAGTGAAAAAATCGGCGCACCGTACCACGCACATCTGATGACGCGCCCGCAACGAATGTGTTAAAATAAATCTGAAAGGGGTAAATAATTCATTGCTCCCGAGAATACAGTATTGCCGGATATGATGGGCTTCGTATTGTTGGTTCGTTTAACATGTATATAAACGCGTTTGACTCTTGTTCCCCCTGCCGCTGAAATTTCTAAACTACAAGTGAATATTTGGAGGTATTTTTAGACTTTTTGAAGCCCCCCATTTTTTTCTTAAAAGATACAGATGGAGCTACTTGCCTCTAAAACGAATTTATATACTATGTTTTAGGAAGCCCAAAATCGGGCTTCGTAAGAACCAAGTGGGCTTCGTATATCTGGTCAAAAGTAACGTTCTGGGCTTTGTAATGTAATAGAGATGATGCTGTTCTACACTTTTTAGCAGATATTTCCAAATATTATGAGACTCTTTTTACTGATGGTACTGTTAGCAAAATAAAAAGGGAATGCCGCAATTAAAGGATGAGGCAATACCATGTACATTCCCAAATCTCCCTTTATGCTTGTATTATAACAATAAAAAATCGGTTAACTGTGTTATATTTTGCTCTTAAAACTATATTTTGGTTTGATTCAAAAAAAATTTGCCATAAAATTGTACTTACCAAATTTCAATATTTAAAAAACCTTTTTGAATTTGGTTATACCTACCTTATTTGTATTTTATATAGATAAAATTAAATAATTTAGCTATTAAAACATTCAAGACTTATTTAGAAATAAATACAACAGTATGATCTGTGCTTTATTTAGCAATAAGCAAGTTTATTTTTATTATTTTGACAAAATTATGTATAATTCCTATAGTGGCGTAGCCAAGGAATGAGGTCAGAATCTCCCCATGGAGGGTCCTCGCGTCACCATTGCGCTAATCGCTATTGACTGTTTATTTTTATTCACTTTCTTGATGGAACCCCCCCCCCTATATTTCTCAAAAACCCCTCCCATGAAAAATGGCTGGCTACGCCACTGTATTCCCGTAATAAGTCATGTATTTTCACCTCGTTAGCAGTACCAGCGCCCATGCGGTGAATTATAAAAGCTCAATTAGCGTTCGTTTTTTGTCACCGTATTTCGAGTATGCCGATTCGCCTCCTTATCTCTAGTCTTCATAGTCGTCTCTACTTTATTCTATCTCGATGATTTAGATAAACAAGGCCAAGTAGACGTGATCTATACATACTTCTCAAATAGAACGGTCTATTTTGTTAAATAAATTGCCAGAATTTGGATTTAACTACAGTTTAAATACAGTTTATTATCGTGACTCATCAGGCGTTCCGCAAGGATTAAATCTTGAACCTCTATTGTTATTTTTCATTGTTGATTTTTATAAACTTCTAACATGTGAAAAATTAAAATATACGGATGACTTTAGACATAACCTTAAAATTGTCAACAACTGGTGCTTGACTTAAATGTTGTGTATAATTGTTTATTATATAAGGAAAAATATATCAGTGAATATGATTGTAAAATAGACAATAACTTTTTTACCTTATACTGATTTAGTCAATGACGTTGGTATATGGTTAAACTCTAGTTAAATTTTAATCAACATATTATTGTGCGAAACTGCAAATCTTTTAAAAATTATTTCTCATGTACCCACAATATGCATTCTTAGTTTGAAAACAACTCTCATACAGTGGCGTAGCCACGTGGGGGTTTGGGGGGTCAGACCCCATGAAGGGTCCTCGCATCACCATTTCCGCTATAGTTTTGGCGTCGATTGCTATTGACTGTTTTCATTCTTATTCTTGATGGAACCCCCCCCCCCATAGTTCTCAAAAACTCCTCCCATGAAAAATGTCTGGCTATGCCACTGCTCTCATTAGATAGCGTACAAAGCATCTTCGTTTAAAAAATAATGGAGTTTATCCTGAACAGGGACCATCTGAATAATTATTATGTAATACATTTAACATTCCCAGTTTATAGCTTACAAGAATAATTTTTTCATTAACTGTTTTTGTATAAACTATTGCAGAATAAAATCGACCCCTCATATCATGGCTACTTAACTTCCACGTTACGTCGGTATTTTTACGCACATCACCGTTTTTTAAGAATAGTTCAAGCGAACCTTAACTTAGGAATAAATTCAGCTATATTTTAAATGGCGCAGAACTTTAACAATGTATATAATTTATGCAACATTTTTTTTATTTTAGTGCAAGCTGCGGAATTGTTTTACAGAAAACATTAATATCTATATGTTTTCTTCTATTTTTGGCTCGTTTTACCCTCATATAATGAATGATGGGTTTATTTTTATTGTTCTCTTTATACTTATACTTATATAGTTTTTAAATGTATGTTCTGTTTTTTCTTAATTAGTTGAGATTGGGGGTTTCAATTAATTTGAGTAACAATGAGAAATTTAAATTTGTACTTTATGGGTTTGTAGTATTGTAGTTTATGAGTTTGTAGTATTGTATTTTATGGGTTTGTAGTGTTATAGTTTATGCATTTGTAGTATTGTAGTTTATGGGTTTGTAGTATTGTAGTCTATAGGTTTGTAGTATTGTAGCTTTATAGTTATGTAGCTGTCAATTTAGTTATATATTTTTATTTGTCCTTTAAATAGTATTTGTATACTTTTGGGCAATAAAGCTTTGGTTTTTTATTATTTATTTAATTATCTCCTTCACAGTTTAAGTTAGAATTTAATAAAACAAGACCAACTATGTGGTTTCCCAAAATACCTTTTCAAACATTTACTTTTGATGGAAAAAATAATTTTGGTGTTTATTTAGTTAATTCAAAAAATTAACCTAAATCCAAACAAAATTACTGATCAGGTATTTTAAATACATTTCAAACGAGAACGAGAGGCAAACCACTGACCTAAATTTTGTACACCTATATCCTTTTAGTAGAAATAAATCCTTATAAATCCTCATATTTCCTTGTGAATCCTTAAACATCCTTACATACTTCCACGGAAATCCTCATAAATCCTATACATCTTCAGAAATTCTTCATACATCCTCGGAAATCCTCTTAAATCTTTCATACATCTTCCGAAATCATGATACGTTCTTTTACATCCTCACACTTTCTGTATCACTTTTTGATGTGCCAGCATGTTAGAACTTGAGATACGGTGTGTAAAAATTAATTTAGATATTTGACTATAAAAAATAAAAATGTCTTAATTCAACTTACAAAACACCATTTTTTCAAATTTTGACATATAAAGTGACATCTTTTCTAATCGTAGCAAGTGTCCAAATGATCTACTTTACGCAACCAGTTGTATAATGTTGAACATTATGAAATTGTAAAAAGAAAATAAATAAAACTATTTTTTTTGGTTTTAAAATCAATAATATACATAATTATTAAAAGTTTATATCAAAGAAGGCCAGGTTTACTTATAAAAATAGAATGGGTTAAACTTACAACCTAGTAGTAATGTTGTTTTGGTCTTCATTTTCCATTCTAAATCAGCACAAGATAATTAAAACACAATACACCTCCTTTTTTGAAAACTATAGTATATTGTGTCACAAGGGCAGAAAATGAGCTTTAGCAGCCCATGGCTATTAGCTGCCTAAGCAAGCGAAGCGAAGCGAGGGCAGCTGATAGCTAAGGGCTGCTAAAGCGTTTTCTGCATGTATGACGCACAATTATTGTTTTTCGCCTACCAAAAAAAAAAAAACAAAGAAAAGGAAAATATAACGAAAATCTTTAATTTTACAAATACAAGAAACTTAATTAGTAAAATGTACGAATTTATTTATTGTAGTAATAATTAATATTTGACTATTCATGTTCACTAATAGACTTACACTGACGTTTAATCAAAATTTATGTGAAACGTCAAAGTACGCAAGTGACAGTCAAAGGTATCTAGATATCTAGTGAAAAACTACAAAATCGGGCTGTTATGAGTTTAGCAGCCCATGGGACGATATACGTTACTTTCGGTCATATTTTTAGGGTTGATATGATTCATTTTTACATATGGTAGGTGAAAAAATAACTTTAATAAGCCATATAAACCACTACAAGTCATTGAGAATAGATAATTAATATTATGTTCTGTCAATTAAATGATGCATATGTAGAGCAACAATACAAGAAAGTAATAATATTGGTTGCCTAGATGTCAGTAATTTCTTACCAAAACATAATTTTATAAATATTCTAGTCAAAATTAGATTAAAATATGTTTTCTAATTTTGACGTATAAAATGACACATTTTGTAATCGTAGCAAAAGTAAAAACGATCTACTTCGTTTTGACTTTTGCTAAATAAAGTAGAACATTATGCAACTGAGTACGAAAAGTTTATTATTTCGCCAATTATGAAATGAAAATATACAAAAGTGATTTTTAAATCGAAAAATCGAAAAATCGAAAAATAGAAAAATCGAAAAATCGAAAAATCGAAAAATCGAAAAATCGAAAAATCGAAAAATCGAAAAATCGAAAAATCGAAAAATCGAAAAATCGAAAAATCGAAAAATCGAAAAATCGAAAAATCGAAAAATCGAAAAATCGAAAAATCGAAAAATCGAAAAATCGAAAAATCGAAAAATCGAAAAATCGAAAAATCGAAAAATCGAAAAATCGAAAAATCGAAAAATCGAAAAATCGAAAAATCGAAAAATAGAAAAATCGAAAAATCGAAAAATCGAAAAATCGAAAAATCGAAAAATCGAAAAATCGAAAAATCGAAAAATCGAAAAATCGAAAAATCGAAAAATCGAAAAATCAATCGAAATATCGACAAATCGACAGACCAAAAAATCTGAAGACTTGTCGAAATCTTCCTTGGAACTACCGGCCTGGTATTACTTCAAGGAAGATAACTTGTTAGAACGTCTCAATATTTTATTATTATTTGTCGTGTTGTTTTTTAATTTTGAGGATCGTTATTACCATGTTATTTATCGCTGTCCATTTCTTCTCGCTTTGTAGCATGTCGTATGATATTGTTCGCGGTGATTGGTTCCTGTGTTGCTTCTTCTCTATAGGTGTTCCAGTTTGTACACTCTAGTACAGATAGTTGGGGTGTGTCCGGGTTTCCACAGTACCTGTAGTCTTCACTATTTACCAGTTTCATTCTATGACGATAACTATTGAATCTTCCATGTCCGGATATCACAGAGTATGCTCTCAAAATTTACTGTTTGCAGAATGATCAGGTCATCTACATACGCTATTGTGTAGTGACTGTCATTATTGAGGCGACCGATGAGGGTGTCAAGGACCATGTTCCATAGTAGATGTCCCCTCTGTGGACATCCCCTTGCAACCAAGCTTCTTATATTCACATCTTCGACACTTATGTTTACTAATCTCTTTGAGAGCATTTATGTATCCACTCACTAAACATCTGTGGAACATTCCTGTTTATTAGTGAGTGTATTATTTTGGGGAAGGTGGTTTTACTAAAAGCACCTTCTGTCTATGAAAACACTCAAGGCGGACTTCTTTTTGTCCAGGAATCTCTCTATCTGGCCAGGAACTAGGTGAAGGGCTGAATAAGTATATCTGCCTGAGGTGTATGCATGTTAAGTTGGGTGTAGTTGAGTTGTTGTAATAACCGCATCCCTTATGTACCTTTCGCATAGCATTTCCAATATGTTCATGAAAAACAACATCAGACAATTGGTCGATATGTTTTTGGGACAGTGTAATCCATCCTTACAGGTTTTTGTATGAAGATCACTTTTACCTCTCTCCATTTTTTGGGGATATACCAACCAAGATCTGAATATACCTACCAGGTACGTTGTTCTTCCAGACCCCACTAAAGGAGTCAGGTCCTGGCGATTTAACGGGAGAGAAGCTGGATATTGCCTATATAATTTTATCATCGTCTAGAATGTGTTTAGCAGTTTTCCAATCATAGATAAATGAGTTGTATTCTTTCTCTGCCCAGTCGGCCACGTCTGTGATGACTGAGTCAGGTAAGTGTGTTGACCGCAGAATTTTGATGCTATTTTAGAGGTTAGTAGTTTTCATGCAATCCTCTTTAATTAACACACCAATGCTGCACTGTGGGTCTCTTGAGAGAGCTTTTTGAAGCATCCACCTGCGGGAAATCTTCGATTTCTAAAAATAGATAGATGTAAAATGCGTTTAATAAAATAACAAGTATCTATCTCTTTCGTAAAAGCCGACGCACTTGCTAAAAGAGAAACCGAATCTGTGTTCATAGGAATTATCTTAAAATGGACAGAGGGCGCAAAACTGACGAACTAGAGAGATACCCCAGGGCTAACCCATTCGAAGGCGTTTATAACCAACCCTTCTATGAATGTCTCTGCTTAGATCCGATAATGGAGTAGAAAAGATCTACGCATTTTCACTGGACTGATGACAGGACACTGCCATCTGGGCAACCACATAAGAAGGATAGGTCTGCAACAAATATCAGACTGTCGATTCTGCAGCGTGGAGGTCAAGTCTGCAGAGCAGAGCAGGTACATTAAACCTGCTCCGCTCTGGAGAGAACCAGGTTCCAGATCTTCGGATTTACCCGACTGGAGCCTACCGACTTTAAATAAGTCTCACCCACATACTTTGATTTTCTTTTACTATACGGAGAATGGTCGCACTGCGCAGCTTTCTGAGTGCCTTTTAAAAGGAGATAGAAAACTCCGCCATTTTGAACCCTTATTACGTGTTGCCTACATCCTACATGCCTCGTATAGTAATCAAAGTATGTGGTCTCACCACTCTGGCAACTTTCTGAAACTTTATTTACTACTTTGTGGTGTACACTTTTTGAGATAAACAACCACATGAGATTGTCTTCCTTTCCACTACAATCCATAGTTAGGACTATTTGTGATTCCCGAATTACTGGTATAATTTATGACGCCAATTTATTTATGTACTAGTGGACTATTGCCTATACTGACAATACAATTTTTAATAGAATTTCTAATTAAAAAGTGAATATGTTAATTTTAATAAAAGTATATGGATTTGTAAAACAAGTAAAACATTAATTTATGATTATTATTATTATTATTATATATTTTTATCGCTTAAACAAAAAAAATTAAGTATAATCAATAAAAATCAATAATAAAATATAGGCAGATAGCAGTATTTACGGGAAAATGTATGAGAAATTGTCTAAGTCTAATAAGTTGTCTTTGAAGAATTGGCCTATTCTGTCAAAATAAAAAAAATACTATTAAATAATAGCGTGAAGTTAAAATGTATAAACAGAAAGATCGTTATTTATATTTTTATTTTGGTTCGAAATAAACCATATGATTCAAACTGGTTTCCTATCAGTAAGTCACAAAATTGCATTCCAGCCACATACAATAATCAAAGGCAGAAATCTAGTTCTTGCTGAACATTTAAGATTAAAGGGATGTTGAAGAACATCGTAAAATGATAATTTACTGTTTATTTGAAACCTTTCAAGTTTCTGATGTCTACTATTTTTAGTATTAACGTTAATATTACAAAAATGAAGGTAATTTATTGTACACCTATCCATTTATTTCTTTGATTTAATTTCCACTTTGCTACTGAAAATTTTTATAATTTACATTGTTTTTTTTTGTTAGTATTTTTACCATTTTCAACACAGCAACTCCGATTGCTTATTGTATTGTTTTCACCTACGTATACGTGTATTTGATATGCCAAAATTACAAAATGCACGAATTGTCCGCAGCTAGCGCTAGCATCTCTTTTGCTTCCCCTACCATGACTTCGCACTGAGCGAATAGCAGCGCATTCCAAGTATCTATATGTTTGTTTTTATTCTAGGGATGAAACAGCTCCAATTGCAGTGGGATCTACATTAGCAGTAGCTGTTCTGCTAACGATTTCTGGATATGGAGTCTATAGATATTTCAAAGTAAAAAATGTCCAATATAATACAATGGAGTAAGATGATTTGACGAATCGTTGCATCATTGAAAAGGTTTTAAATATTGAAAAAAAAAAAATGTACATTGAAAATAACAATTATAAAGAATGTTTTTGAAACGATCATTTTACTACTCACATATCACAGAAAAATACTACATATTTCACAAAGCAATATTTTTAAAAAATAGTTAGGCACATAATTTTTTATCAAGATTTTGTGAAATAAATGAATTCATATCGTAGAAATATCTATCAATAAAAGTGTAAAAAAGTCTTATTGACTATATTTTATTACATGCCATTATTATTCATGTTTAACACCTTTTCAGTATGTCAAATTCTAGAATAGGTACCTAGTGCCATCAAATATACAACTAGGAAAATGTTTTTTTTTTTATTAATTTCCATAATTCTAAAATAAAATCAAAATGACTTAATTATAAGTACACAACATATTTCAGATAGGTACATATTATGTCATATCATGTTTTTCGAAAAAGTACTTTTACAGGGTGAATTACGAGCAAACTGTATATACTTTCGTATACCAGATGATCATTAAAAAGTGTCAACAAAATATTATTTACCATATAAACTTTTACTATGTATACGGCCTTTTTAAACTAGCTAGATTGTCCAATGCAGTAAGTACCTACTTATTTTAAATTAAAGATTTTCATTCAATAGTTATTTATTTCTATGCCCTGTATTCGTAGATTGTTTATATTATTTAAAAAAAAATCCGCTAGAAATTAAGCCTGTTTTTGCCGAATTTTTAATATTTACCCAAATTTACAAGGTGAGTCAAAATATTTTGGGAGGTGATAGAAGAAAGAAAATTGAGGCAAGTTTGCTATAAAAATTAAAGTCCGAAATAATTTGAAATAAGGGGGATAAAGCCATTCAAAGGGGCAAATAAAGCCATTCAATCGAACCAGAGCAAACTATCAACTCCAAATTTCTTGGAAAAATAAAAAGTTTTATATCATTTGATTTAATAGTAATACAGAAAAAAAATTAGAGGAGTAGTTTAAAGTAGGTTACCTATTCTTACCTCTATTCTTAATAATTGTATCTTTCCAGAAAAATTGTTTAAGAAAAATAAATTTCTATTGTATTCTTGTTTAAACGCGATAGAGTGAACCTTTTTTGAATAATCTGATTTTTAAAATATATTTGCAGACTAGAAAATTCGTAACATGATAACAGCATTGCAAAATGCAAAATCTCAAGTATGATCATAAACGAATCTTCTACATAAAATCTTAATAATTAAATTATAATATTAAACTACAACAAATGTTCAAAATGTCCTCCATTTTGTTCAATACATAGGTTTAGTCGTCGTCTCAGAGAAAGCATAATTCAGTTTAAAATATAGTCATTGTACGGGAAATAATCTGACCGTACAGGAAATACCAAGTATGTATATAAAAGACTTTTATACGACTTGACTTTTATTAACTGACATATAATATTTTTTTCTAAATCTATATACAAGGTGACAACATCAACAACTACTAAAAAATAAATGTATAAAACTTAACAGTCATTGTTCATTAACGCTGCAGTTCACTCATTTACTAGCCGCTTTCTCAATTCTACTAAATTATTAATTTATGAATTATAGACCCTAGACTTTAAATATACCCACACAGTAAAGTCCAGTGGATTTAACTCTGGCGACCGAGCAGGACAGTGAACAAGTGCACCTTTGCCCCTGCCTATCCATCTGGTAGGAAAATTTTGATGTAACCACAAGCTGGCAGCCCTTGTAAAATGGGGCAGAGCCCCATTATGCATAAATATCTTTTCATTCCCCATTTGTAAAGGTACATCTTCTGGTTCTCTCTAAAAAATGTTTCCAAATTGTCCGGTAAAATAAAAAAATCCAAGGAATTTATTACTCTTTGTCATTGCCCAAACATTGATTTTAAATGTATGTTGATAATGGTATTCTTGCACAACAAAAGGATTTTCTTCAGCATCAAAATGGGAGCTGTGCGGATTGAAACCTTGCCTTGTAAATGTGGGCTCATCGGTGAAAAGGATTTGGTTTTCTCTAACATTGCCTGGCAAAACTCATTTCTGATTGGTAAATTGTCAGAAAGAAGTTCTTGAACTTTTCGAAAGTGAAAACCATGCAAAGACTATTCACGCAATACTCTACTCACTGTAGATTGCGAATTATCTGACCTAAAGACTATTTGTCAACAATGTTTAAAGTTTTTTCTTCTACCTCTACTGTTCTGGCAATTAGTGGTCGACTTGTATTATTTTTTACTTCTAGTTTTCCTGTTTCCCTAAGTCGCCTTTCAACGTTAAGAACTGTCCTTAAATTTGGTACATTTCTAAGAGGAAATTTTTCTGCATATCTTCTGACTTCAGCATTAGCATTTCCCAGACAATCACCCATCATAAGTAGCATGTCGGTATACTCGTCAAATGTGTTGTACATGTCTTAACAAAAATAATACTAGCACGAATAACATATCGTATTGTCACTTTTACTTGAACAATATTGTGACATTCCCTAGCTTATTAGATAGTTTATATTGCAACAATACATGGCAAACTTTTAATGTTATTTAAGATATTATGAATAAGTTACATTTTAAAGGTTAACTTATTCAAAAACGGTTCACTCTATCGCGTTTAGACAAGAATACCTTTTTTTGTAGGAAAAACTATGAAAATTTGTTTTTCTTCAACAATTTTTCTGAAAAGATAAAATAGGAGTTAGAATACCCAATCCACCCCCTTAAACTACCCCTCTAAAAATATATTTTTCTTTTGTGTTATCATTAAATGAAATAACATAAAACTTTTAATTTCTCCAAGAAATTCGGAGTTGATAGTTTGTTGCGGTTGAAAGTTGGTTTTTCCATTCCCCCTTTGAATTGCTTTATCTCCCTTATTTAAAAGTTTCGAACATTAGTTTATATAGCAAACTGACCTTAATTTTTATTGTTCTATCACCTCCTAAAACATCTGTATTCCTTTTTGACTCGATGATTATAAGAAAATGTTAAATATCCGCAATGAAAGAACGTTTAAATCAAAAGCTCGTTAGGTAATTTGTTTAGCTTTATCTTTACGTATCAGTGTCACTTTTACTGCCTAGGCAATAAAAATGATTGCAAATGTCCATAATTAAGAATAAATTCCCAGAAATGTTTTGCGATAATCAGGCTCAAACTCAGTAAATCATGAACGTTTTTAAGTTGAAGCGAAATTAAAGATTTGGAGTAAAAGTGTTTTTGCTTCACCAAAGTTTATCAAAAATTTTACTGGATAATAAAACTTCACTAAAACTAACAAAAATGTGAATGAAGTACAAAATTTTGATTGCATTTTTATGGAAATCGATTTTAGAATACTGTATACAGAGCGAAATGTTAGATAGGAACTTTATTGTTAATTTTTTATAACTTTTGAGTTTTTTTTTTTTAATTGAGGGCGGGCGCTATATATTTTCACATTTTCAGAAGAATTCGGTTAAATTTTGGATTTAACTGTTTATCACCGAATACTGCTGTGAAATTAAATAATATTTAACCATATTCAAGGTTCTAAAATGTATAACTATTTTATGTATAGAGGATGGCTGGCCAAACAACATTTTTGAATATTCATAATTTCAAGTGTACTTTTTTTGAAAATAAGGAATTTGACCACGTTTTTATAAGTGTATATACACCCTTAAAATTAACTAAAAATGAAAGAAATTTTGAGCAACTTTTCTGAATTTAGAAATTATTAGTTATCCCCCCCACTTTTAATGTCATAAGAAAAACTGTGTACTGTATACGATTGGTTACGATTTGACGTGACACAATTTACAACCTAACACAAGAGTATGGCTAAATATTAATTCATATTCATTTTATTTCACAAATGTATACGCTGGCAAACAACCGTGAGAATTCAAAAATGTTTTTAAATGAAAATTTTTACTTTAAATCCCAAATTTTGCCATGAATAATTATTTCTGAAAAGGTTAAAATGTAAAGTGATCTCCACTAAATACAATTAGATTGATTTGAATTTTTTTGGGATGTTCATTTTTGAATATATGTTTACATCATATCATAGCTCTACATCCCTAATATCCATTTTTTAATTTAAATCTATAACTATTATGGAATACCGCACCATACTGTGTACACCATATAAGTATGTGAATCACCCTGTCATTATGTAAAGAAAAAATCTATCATTATGAATTGTATTTGTAGATATTTTAATACAATTTTTTACTAAGCCATATATTAATTATTGTTAAAAATGATATCCAATTCTAACAAATTGACTAAAAATATTGTTTTTTAGTCTGATAGGTTTTAGAAAACTGTATTTTTAAAATCCTACTGTTCCAAGTGTTTTGAGAAAATTGTATACATTTTTAACTTAATTTATAAGCATAACTTATTTAATACACTTATTAATATCGACGTTTACAAAATGTTTGTGTGATATACGCAATACGCATTAGTATTCGAGGGTCATACTAACGTTTTTCAATATAATAAAATTGTATTACGCATTATTCAATTATTACGAAAGCGCCTCGTTTTTAATTACTCGATGTTCGTCAGCATTATTATAGTTATAATGAACAATAAATCAACTATAAAGAGAAACAAAAATTGAAAATCCCCTGTCATTATGATTCCTATTAAATATAATATCTTCTTAATGTTAAATACATGTTTAAAATAACTCAACTAATATTAAATTAAATAATAAACCCATAACGACGACACTGGCTCTTCTCACTTACTATCTTTAGTCGATAGTCTTTGAATTCATTGATACCGAGTCCAGTTCGTTCATATCGGTTCATTTCAAGAAGCTAGAGAAAGATAATGAATTGAATTACTATATTCTGATACAGTGCAGATGAATTCGGTTTAAAATTTTATAGCAAATGCGCATGCCTGGAATCTTTAATTTCTGGGGTGTGACGCCCTGTTACAAAAAAATTGCAAGTTACATAGCGTTGTTGATACTGCAATAGCTCGTATGTTAAAAATACACTTCCGGGGAGTGGGTGGCTCAGTGGTAGAGTCTCTGTCTGTGGATCCAAGGGTCCCAGGTTCGAATCCCACCGTTGGCCGGAATTTTTTTATTTAATTTCATTATTTAAAATTAATTCTAATGCCTTGGTAGGATTCCCCACTCGACTCTTCACTGTTGGGTTCTAATTAACAGTGCTGTTCCTAAAGTGGCGCAAGGAAACAGTAACAAGGCCTGTCTGTAGGGGTGTAGGAGTATTAGAGTACTAATACTCCTGCACAATGGAGTATTAGACTACTAGTACAATCCATAACCTACATAGAACACTAGGCTAATAACCTTAGATGTTGAAGCCGTACACCAAAGAAAAAAAAAATAGAATTTCAGCTTAAGATTTACTCAAAAGCAAAAAAACTCCTGCTAACGTACTGCAAAAGTTATTATGCGATTATCCAATAATAAAGCGGATTTTGCATATTAGCTTATATCTCTTATGTCTTAAAAAAACAGGAAGGACCTATAAATTACTAATATTCTTGTATCTCCTGAAAATTCGTTTTTTTTTTTGACATGATCAATTGCAGTATCAACGACGATAAGTTACTTTTTGAAATAGTAGAATAGTTCCGACTGTAACCTTTGTAAAAAACAACATAATATGCAGCCAAAGGAATTCTCATGTTCGCAAATACTGTATAGATACTTTAAAATTTAAAATAGTTAACAGACACAACTTCGCTTTTGGAAAATTTGGTAAAAGACATTCCATTTTTGGATTTGCACATCAAGGAACATAAATATGTACCCCAGTAGTGATAAGCAATATGGGACAGATTTAGTCTCAAATTCGGCTATGGACTCTTTAGTTGAGTCTGAAAATTGTATCGTAAATTCAGAGATTGAATCAGAGAGATGCTGCAGAACAGAATATCCCTATCATAGAACTGAATTTACAGAAGCAAATTGCCAATGAGGAAAGACAAATATCCTATTTTTTACTGCTCTCAATCTTAACAGAACCAGAAACTGTTGAAATTCAATATCTAAAAAGATCCCTACAGAAGTGGTCTTAAAAATATGGTTTGAATTAATTTAAACTCTCAAATATGACAGATTAAGAAAAATCATCAACTAGTTTCGCCCAATGCCCAACTGCATCAACAGAAAGTTTTCTTTTATCAGACATATCTAATCTAGGGATCAATAATATCAGCATTATTGAAATTTCTGAGAAAAACATAAACCAAGGGTATTCAGCGAGCGAATGTGACAAAAAGGTTATCTCTACCGATAGATCTTGTTTTTCTGATGAATTAACTGCAAATGATTCAGTAAATAAGAGTGGGATCCCTTTAATTTGTTTTTCTGATACAGATAGTACAGATTCAAACATTCTTGGTACTGTCTCTCTATTAAAAGAAAATTTTATATTAAATAAATATAGACCATGTACAAAACAAGATAATATGAAGCCAAAGGAAATCTCAGATATTCGCAAATATTATACAGGTACTTTAAAACAGATTTTTCAAAAATTTTCACTGTTCTCAGTCTTAACAGGACTAGAAAGTGTTGAAATTCAAAATCTAAAAAGACCCCTACAGGAATAAGCCCAAAAATATGATTTAAATCAACCAGTTTCGCCCAATGCTCAACTGCATCAACAGAAAGTTTTCATTTACCAGAATATAATCATGGGATTAATAATATTAGAATTATTGAAATTCCTAACAGATACACAAACCAAGAATATTCAGCAAGAGAATGTGACAAAAAGATTATCTCTACTAATAGATCTTGTTCTTCTGATGAATTAACTGTAAATGATTCAGTAATCAATCAACGTGTTTTTCTGATAGAGGTAGTAAAGATTCAAACATTTCTGGCGCCGTACCTCTATTAAAAGAAGATTACATATTAAATTAACGTAATTCTACCAATTTAATCTCTAATGTTGGTAAAAGTCTCACTTTTGAGTGTTCTGTTGTCAGACATGAAATTAAAACGTTCTGGAACTGGCATACAAACTTCTGAAACGATAACTCCAGGTCGAACAGATGATAGTGGCTAGCACACAATCCACTTGAGAAAACCGGATAGTTACTAGTGGAACAAAAAGAGAATAGATAAAATGGAGACAAAAAAAAACTAGCTACCACTATTAGCCAGCTTGGAAGGAAGTAAAACAGCCTAATGCTGTAAATCTATAATGTATGCCCCCATCAAACAGTACAATGGCACAAAAAAAGAAAGGTAAATAGATCTTGCCTGCAACCCTTCTAGCATGAAAAAAGGAAAGGAGGCATAGTCGGCCTCAGTCTTACCGCCACCAAACACGCCCCTTACGAGAATATCTTCACGTCCTAAAAACTTCAGCCCCCAATTTTTTTCGAGATCTCGAGAAAGGGGCCGAATTGTTCCTTCGATTTGAGGTATTCCTTTAGAGTTGACTTAGTGTTTAATAAAACTATACTTATAAATGGTGGGGCTTCAAACTTGTCACTGCATGTACGGTTTTTAAGTATCTAAAAAGTTTTGGCATGGCCCTCGTAAAACTTTTAAACAAACCTTTTTTTAGTTCACCATTTTCTGCAATTATAAGCATGGTTCTAAAAGTAACAAATTGTCATATGTATTAGTCAATAATCTCTAAATTGTGAAAATGTTTCTTAAATTTTAAGAAGAAATTTATTGAAAGCAGTATTATCATTGCAAAAATAAAAAAAAAATAACAATAAATATTGAAAATAATTAAATATAATATTTTTCGAAAGTTTCCTTAATAGGTATAGACAGTCGTATTTTTCAAATATTAAAAAATATGGCGGATCACCAATGTAGATTAGATTATTGCACATTTTGATTGTAAATATTTAAATAAATGGAAATGGTGCCACTTGCGTTAATGGTACATTTCTGATACATGTGGCATGTTACTAGCTTACCATTTGCGAGGGTATACCATTTATTGCATTAGAGAAAAATTAAAAAAGTTAATACCAAGAGACGTTCG
Organism: Psylliodes chrysocephalus; assembly: GCA_927349885.1. NCBI lineage: Eukaryota > Metazoa > Arthropoda > Insecta > Coleoptera > Chrysomelidae > Psylliodes > Psylliodes chrysocephalus. The sequence goes on along the minus strand of OV651819.1, from coordinate 32,265,402 downwards.
AAACAAAATGCAAACCATGTCTTGCCGCCCTGTTGTATGGGTAAAATTAGCAATCTGCCCAGAAATGGACCTCCGCAACACAAGGATACCACTTAAAAAACCCGAATGCAAAATTGCAGGAAGTACCAAATACAGCAGAATAAGAAATTATAAATTAAGGAGTACAGTCAAATAAAATATACAAAGTATAAATGAAAGAAACTAGAAGTATAATAGTTAGAGGGTAGGATGGATGCAAGACAAGAATATTCTGCTATTCTGCTAGCCGCATATTATTCTAGGCTGCTTAAGAAACGGCAAAACATAAAAGAAATGAATATTATATACCAGTATAGAACAAACTGGAAGAAATTGATTCATACGATACATATTTGAGGCTCCATTTGAGTCAACCACTTAGCATTTTACACATCACTGTTAAAAGTGTTCTAATTATTGTATTAATAATTTCCTCTTAAAATTGATTTTAATTAATATATTTAATCTAACCTAAATCAAACAAACATCTCTCAGAATGTGTTGGCGTTCATCAATTGATATTTATCTATGTTGCGTCTAGTCTGATTAGACTTGCTCTTTCTTTCACGTGGAACCAGTTTCTAAGGTTTTGAAACCAGTAAGGTGTATATCTATTAAGACCTATCTGTACACTTATTTTCAAAACTTAATATAAAGAGCAACACAACCCTCTAAATCTTGAATTTTCTGGTACTACTTATGCCATCTCTTGCGAAGAAGACGTAATTTTGAAAGTACTATCAGCTATAGTAATTATGGTATATAATTTTGGACTAATTTGTATGAACTGTATTTCTTTATAGATAGTAGCATCTTTAGGTATTGCTATGGGTTATTAAATAACTAAATATTTTTTGTAAAATTGTTAATGGACTACTCATTAATGGTATACCTCCAACAATTCTTTACCAAGATGTCGCTTATGGTCAAGCTACTAGCATACCACTCGCTGCCATACTAGTTAAGCCTATTGTGGTAATATTGTTCGCGTACCCCTTTAAACAATTACAAGACCAAGTGGACTTTCTTTAATATTCAACAATTTTCTTTGAATCACCTTCAGCTTTTCTATATTAAAAAGATAATCTGTATTTTTATATAAACAAGTTCTTTAATGGATAATCTGGAAGTTTAAATTATCAACTAGTTTAGACCAAGGGAAGGCTAATCTTTTGCGGGTGATCATTGCAGGACAAATACAGCATTTGATGGTTGAAGAATATTTCGCTGAAAACATCAACATCATCAGGGGACTAAGTTATAGTTTCGGTCACTGGGCGTGGCTCTGATCAGTTTTTGTACAAAAAAAGCTTTATTTCATTAATTATAGTAAAATCAAAATATAAGAAAATACAGATTATTAAAAATCCTTAAAACTTTTTCAAATTTCTTCTTTAATATAGGTAACAAAAATAAACAAAAAAAAAATAAATCTATTTCAAGCAGGCTTTAGAAATCTATATTTTTAAATTAAATTATGCAATGGGTTCTATAAAAATTGAAAAAACTTCTCTTCTATATTTTTCGATAAACATACTTTTTAATTCAAATTTAACGCACAAGACGGAAGAAATAACATTAGTTCAGTTTCTAAATTAAAATTTAGTTTTTTTGACAGCAACTAAAACATATCCACACTGTATATTATACCAAACGGGTTTTTAATTTTGTATCATATCACTGACATATTCATATATAAAAAAAATATAACTATTGTTTAATTTTTTCAATAATCAAATTTTGTTATTTTTCATACAAAATGACTTTCATTTTTCTAAATGAATGAATGAAAATTTCTTTTAAAAAAATTTGCGTCATTTTGTATATCTACTTGTTATATTTCCAATAGTTTTCAATATTGGATCAACTGTATATGAACACCATTATTCTAGAAAATATATGAGCAGTTTAGTTTTAGTAAATATTTTATGATATATATTTATTTTATTGTATATTCTATATTTATGTTATTTACGTCATTTATAAACGTCTTAATATACTATAGGTAGTGTCTATCTGACCGCTAGACCGGAATTTTATTGTAGTATTTTTTCTTTATAACCTTAAAATCTCTAATCTCATTCAATAACTTTTTACCCCCTTCTTACTTTCGCATTTTTTTTGGGTTGCTTTTCCGTCATCACATTTTCTACATAGATACATCCGAGATATGTAGGTGTCTTATAAGACCGCAGTGTCCCATAAAGAATCCTATTATGATCTTGAGTTTTTTTCTGCTAAGCTTGAACAGTTGATTTTGTCTGTTATGGATGGACCTGCCATGAATATAAGTCTAAAGACTAAGTCTAAGGGCTAATTCTTTGAACTAAGACTAAGGACTAACTCTTTGAACTAAGACTAAAGACTAAGTCTTAGGACTAAGACTACGTCTTTCGACTAAGATTAAGTTTTTGGACTAAAACTAAGTCTTTGGACTAAGACTAAGTATTTGGACTAAGACTAAGTCTTTGGACTAAGACTAAGTCTTTGGACGAAGACTAAATCTTTGTATTTAGGATTTCCGAAGAATTCTGTACCACCTGAAGAATTACTAAGCTAAGCTTAAACAGTTGATTTTGTCTGTTATTGGGTGGACCTTCTATGAATATAAGTCTAAGAACTAAGTCTTAGGACTAATTGTTTGAACTAAGCCTAAGGACTAAGTCTTTGGACTAATACTAATGACTAAGTCTTTGGACTAAGACTAAGTATTTCGACTAAGATTAAGACTTTGGACTAAGACTAAATCTTTGGACTAAGACTAAGTCTTTGAACTTCCTACTTTGAAGACTTGCAAAATAATTTATTTTGAATCTACAAAGTTCTAGAAGCTACATTTGAAAAAAAAAGTTCAATGATAAGTTCCCTTTTCTAGAGTTTGGTAAATATACATTTTCTGAATATTCTAAAAGAGAACACGGAATTACATATTTTTTGATACACTGGCAACTATTTAAGGCTTTTGTTATGTTATGCATGGTTCATTGAGAGAGTGTTAACAGTTTAATTCTAATATCTACCTTGCAATGTTTTAAGGGATGCTTGGCGACTATCCGTCTTAATATCCTATTCGATGATTTGATCTATAGATTCTAAATAATCAAGGCTACAGCTAAATGAAACACGTGGAAGAAGTTTGCCGGCCTCTAGATTTATTTTTTATTTTGCCAGTCAAGCGGTAGGTAAGACACTTCCTAAAAAATGTACTACTTGTTAAATGTATAGTCAACATATCCTTGCAATGTGTAAATTATGTTTTCTTTTATACGTAGTTTGTAAATAAATTGTATGGGAACAAAAGTTATTTATGAAAATTTGTATTATATATCTGTCAATTTAAATAAATAAAAGCATATCATTGAAATTGTGGCATTTCGTTTGGGGAACCTTTTGTTGCAAATTTTCATAGACAATTTTGGAAATTGCCATGGCCTGTCTTCCATATAAAATAAAAATTATAATTAAAATAACAGTAGATCGATGTGTTAATTTTAGGTCAATAAAATTTATGGAAATAATTATACATGCATAAGTATTAAATTTAATAAAGTATCAAAGTGTATTCATTCTTCTTCTGCGTTTAATTTTTTTAATGGATGGATAAATTCTGGAGTATTTACTATTTTGGTTAAGGTGATTACAGCACCCCCTTGTAATTTTCGGACAAGGATATATCAAAAAGTTATTTTTTAAAAAAATTAAAATTTTGGCAAAATATATTAGGCAATAATATCTAGAATATGCACATATTTTAAAGTTTTAATTCCTTCCAGTTTCCGAAAAGAAAAACGGGCTTTAGATATTTGAAATATCATAATGAAAATAAATGCATTCCTCAACAGCACTATTCTTAATGTCTTATTAATGATTTTTTAAAATTCGCCAATATTAGTGGCTAAAACGCCTCATTATTCGTTTCCTGCTGAAATGATTTACACCAGTTTACACCATTTTCGGAAACTGGAAGGAATTAAAACTTTAAAATATATGAATATTTTAGATATCATTGCCTAATTTATTTTTCCAAAATTTAAATTTTTTAAAAACAATCTTTTTTTGAGATATCCATGTCCGAAAATTATAAGGGGGTGATGTAATCACCTTAAGAATTCATAAAGGTTCTAGGACTATTTTATATCTGCCCACAACAACGTGCACGAAAACAAAACTTTATGAACCAGTTTAGAAACTAGTTTAGATTATTTTTAATAGAAACTAAAACATCTCACATTTCTTCTGCATCCGTTTATTTTTCGACAGTTTTAAATATGGAGATTTTAAGAAGAAACAAAATTATAAGCACTAATAAGAAGTTACGAGTATCTTTTTTTTGTTTTCTTGATATGAATGCGGTTTAAAAAAGAATAAGTACGATTATACGTATACGTGAAAAAATTTCAAAAATTGTACTTTCTCATGAGAAAGAATTGTTTTTTCAGTAATATAACTGTTTTGGAATAATAAAATAACTGAACCAAAACACAGAACTCTACGACTTTTCCGATTCAGGATGGTTTATAATATAACCAAAACATTTTTATGTCTGCGCCTGCGCGAACTGTTCCAGAATTAGAACCTTCAGACTGTTTTTTATCGGTTTTTACCAAAAATTGGCCGATTTGGGCAAATAATATGGCATACCGGATGTTATTTAACATAACCTCTATTTCCATTTGTCATCACATTTGTCATTTAATTGTGTCAATAAGTTACGATGAGATGTGGTTTTATTGTGGAAAACAAAGTGAAAAGAGTATCTGTACTCTTCATAGGTAAATAAAACTATTATGTTTATAATAATTTGTTAATAGATCTAACTATTTTGTCGAAACAAATTGAAACAAAAGCTGAAGTGAATTATAACGATTATTACTAAATTAAGTAATGTTCTTGTTATTTAAGGTTTCTACAGAATTGGAGTTTTTGGGAAATGGCCGAAGAGTATGGATATGACCAATTTTAATATTGTAAGTGCAGTAATGCGATTATGTTCAGCCATTTTGAGCTATCCTGCATTGATAACACACAAACGAAGACTCTGTTGGTAATGCATTTAAAAATGTTAGATACTTTATATCTTTTTTACATTAATAAAAATATTACAAGAAATATAAATGATTATTTTTTCACCCTTTTCCATGATTTCCTCTATTTCATTTAAAAAATATATAAATTTATATTTGCATAATTGTAAAAATTATGTAAAGCCTTTAAATTTGTTCTTTATTTAATTGTAAATTACATTCGAATAGTCTACACAAAATTTAAGTCATAACAGTATTTTCCTAGAACAATATATTTATGAGTTGTACAAATTTAAATGTGGTTAGTATAGTGTAAAAATAGACAACAAAAAGACCATGTATTAACCTGGAAGAGTTAGAAATGTTAACTAAAATTTTTAACAGTGGTAATAATCGGTAAATTTAATCAATTTTCCTAGACAGGTGTAGGTAATTTAAAATATATATCAACATCTAAAATTAACTTTGCAATTATAAACTACCTACCTACAATATTCTTCAAAATTCTTAATATAAATCATGTTCCTGAAAACACCACTAGATCAGTTCCAATTCTAATCGGTTTAGTTGCATGAATTCATATTGTTCTCTCTGTTAAACATTTTCACAGGTATTGTTTAGATCTTCTACATCTTTTAACCATATTAATATCCCAGTTCTTCCTGGTTCTATTGTAACAATGGCAAACTCACCGATTCTCGTTTCATACTACTTGTTCCCTAAAGTGATATTCGATCATCTATGTAGTTCTAGCTCGAGGCTGTTATTTATATTACCAATATCTCCTTTTAGTTGTAGTCCTTATAAGTTATAAAAAATCCCTAATGCAGTTCTAAGAATTTTTCTTTCCACTATAGGTTCTTTAGAACTGATCCTTTATCTGCTATTTATCGGATAGCATTACTATGAAATAAACAATAAACGTTTATTCCTGAAGACACAATATGCTTCAGCTTTCCATTTTTATATTTTCTTTCATAAAAAATCAAATTATGGGTGAATTGTCCCGAAGGACATTGCCCGCAAAAGGAATAGAAGAAGAATAAGAAGAAAAACTAATCAAATTATAGGTTAGGTATGTCAAATTATCCCAAATTTCAGTTCTGTGAACCCACCATAATTTGCCCAAATCGGCCAGCAGTGTTGCACTTCCGGTCTCCTTGGTGGAACGGTTTTTTTAGTATGTTAAATATTGCCTATATCCTATCCAGTAAAATAATACAGATCAGTGGGTGAAACCAAGTATGATGCTTATTTTTAGAGTAAGAAAGCTAAAAATAATAGTTTAAAGGTGAGCCTCTACGTGAGTTGGCAAGATATGAAAAACTTTTTTATTATTAATATTAGGAAAAAAAGTTGTTCTCCATATAAATCGAGCATGGTCTAAAACCTAAAATACAACCATCAGATATCAAATTTTATCAGTCGTATACGAGGTTTGTCAAAAATAAAGGTACTCTTCAGCAAAAATAATATTTTTTGACAAAACTCGTATACGACTTATCTGATAGTTGCATTTTAAGTTTTGGACTTAGATAAAAGAGACCAGAAATATAACATACACTGGTGTTGCCAATTTCTAAAGAAAGGTCAACGGAGTGGGGGAACTGGGAAGAGACCCGAACTCTATGACAGGGACCGGACTTTGTTTATTAGCATCATAATGAACTATTAGCTTTATTTAAAATATATTTTTAATGGAATTTTGTATTATGAAATAAAATTAACGTGATTTTTTAATATCAAACAGATGCCACGACATTTTATGTAAAGAGAAGACCTTTTATAGAATATTTCGTCAGCGTTTATTTACTCCGGACTTTTCAGCAAGAGACTACTGTAAAATGTTGAAATAGAATATTGTTAATATAGCAAGAAATGGTATTCATTGTCTATGAGTATTATAACAAAAGCATGTGCGCAGACGAATAATGCAAATCAAACCTTGTGAGTTGAACATTATATTTTTTCTACGGCTATTACATAATATTAAAAATTAGTCGAAATGAGAAAATGCTATTTTGTATTGTAACCTCAGCTTCTTTTTTTAGGAATATTAATTAATATAGAGGATGAGTCACATAAAACTCTAGAAATGCATATGTCTGAAAACAGATAACATTTTAAAATTTAAACCTTTTAAAAGTCATTTTTTCGCTAGGGGAGGGTGATTATCGAAATAAATTATCGATCATTGATAATAATCGATCGATCGATTATTTTCAAAAAAAAACTATTTGTTTGTCGGATTTTCTTTAAAATCGACTACTTGATTATCTTTGAAAAATCAAAAATAATCGATTAATTAAAAAGCCAATTAACAGATAAATTAGTGTTTACAAAAAATAATAAAAGAATTATCGTTTATTTTAAATAATCGATTATTTTCAAATAATCCATTTTTTTTTTCGTCCATTGAAACAGATTATTCGATAATCTTTGAAAAATCGAAAATAATCGATTAATCAAAAATAATCGATTAATTAAAAAGTCGATCAACTGATAAATCGATTATCAAAAAACACGAATTATCGATTATTTTCGATCAATCGATTATTATCAATAATTTATTTTTATTGTATTTCCTTTAAAATCGATAATTCGATTATCTTTGAAATACCGAAAATAATCGATTATTCCAAAATAATCGCTTAATCGAAAATAACCAATTAATTAAGAAGCCGATTCTATGATAAATCTATTTTCCAAAAAAATAACAGAATTATCGATTATTTTCTAATAATCCTTTTCATATTTCCTTTAAAATTGATTATTCTATTATCTTTGAAAATCGAAAATATTCGATAAATCGAAAATAATCGATTATTAAAAAGTTGATTAACCGATAAATCGATAATTCTAAAAAATAACCGAAATATCGGTTATATAAAATAACTGATTATATTCGATCAATCGATTATTTTCATATAATACCTTTGAAAAATCTAAAATAATCGATTAATCGAAAATAATCGATTAGTTAAAAAAACGATCAATCGATTTTTCCAAAAAATCAATTATTTTCAATCAATCGATTATTTTGAATAAATCTACTTTCTTTTTGTATTTCCTTTAAAATCAATTATTACATTACCTTAAAAAAACAAAAATAATTTATTAAAAATAACGGATAAATCGATTTTCATAAAAAATATCAGAATAATCGATAAATCGATTTATTTATGTAACCCCTATCGGTCGCTTGCTTTTATCCGAGCATTTAGCTCCAAAATTTAGAGATTCGGATTCCTTGATCCCGTTATCTTTGAAACCGCATTCGATTGTATAATAAATAATAAATATTGCTAGAATTTGGATTTTTTTAGTAAACGAAAATTTTGTTCGAGTTATTTAGAGGTTTATAATGTAACATTTTATTAACATCGTGACTAACTCCCGTAACTTTAGTATTTTTTTGCTTATACAAGATCATATTGTGCGTTTTACTTTGTTTTAAGACAAGATTCAAATGTCACTTTCGATTTGACCGCAAATAAGATAAACCTTGAAATTTTAAATAGGACATTGTATTTCATGTAATATTCTTATAAAAATACCTTATAAAAATAAAATTTGGGTAGCAACTATGCTTCTTTACTTCTTATTTATCTACCAAAAAGGGCTAAAAACCACCTTTAGTAAATATTCTTATAAAACTACTATTTAAAAACAAAATTTCGTTAGCAACAATGCCTATTTACTTCTTATTTAAATTAAATGTTCAAAATTTTACCCTTTTGTAAATTTATGTAATATGAAATCTGTTTTCTGAAATATGTATTTGATGCTTAATATTTATTGAACCCCCTTAATGCGGATCTGAAGTATTCAGCCCAAAGGATCACGGCGCTTTATGTCAAAACGTTAATAAATATTTACCGCTGAAAACGAATATATTTTTTATCTTTCATAACATTGGTACTTGTATTATAAGTATATACAATTTTTCAAGACACATCGTGGCATTTTGAACTTAAAATTGAATAACTAGAACACTTTAAATTGCTAAAACACCAACAAATAAATCAAAAACAGCTGTCAATGGTGATTGAACTCAGGCGGAGGTGAGCGTTGAATGGTAAAATCGGAGCAATTCGGGTGACGTGGTGCAAACAATAATTTTCAATTGGTTAAAATAGACAACATGTGCAGTGTGCAATGTTACATCTTCGGTCTCTTTAATCTAAGATTTTGGACCATGTAGAACTCTTTATTAAGAATAAATTTTTTCACAAAACCAATAATAAAAAAGTTTTCCATATGGTTCCAACTTAGTTAAACAAATAGTGGTATATTCTGTAAAAATTTGGTTGAAATTAACCCTAGGTTATGAAAATACCCGGATGTTATTTTTAATTTTGTATTCTGTAGTATTTGGTTAAAATTATAACTTATGTCAGTAATAAATCTGGTAATGATTAAAAGTTAATTATCTTTTTCTTATTTTTAATGCTGCCATGGGCTTAATTTCAATTCACTTTTAGGTATATTACATCGTAGCCATATCTATTTTAACTGGAATTGGTTATAAAATAGCTAAAACACAACATTAAATTGATGGAATCTCCAATAAAGATTTGGTTTAAAATTTAAACGTTATGGTTATAAATAACCTTTTAACTTGGCGGTTAAAATTAACTAAAACGTTACAGGATAAACACATAGACCGTTTAAAATAATAGGAACACTTTTTCACGACAATAACTTATTTTTTTTTTAATATAATATTAAAATAAAACTTAAAAAAACTAAAATTATCATTATATTGATTTATTATTTTGATTGGTTTTTTCATATATGAAAATATAGACGATCGATGTAAGAAACTGTTTACGCACTTTATCGTATGTACAAAAACTTGATTAACTATATGTATGCTACTCGACTATGCATATATGTAAATATTGTAAATTGATACCTACTAAGGGGCTGCAAATCTGAGCGCAAATGAGCCGATTATTTTTTTGACCTTAGTCTGGAGGCAAGTGAGCCGAAAAAGGTCAAAAGCGCAAATGGGCCGGGCGTAACTGGGTCGACACCGTCGAGAACACCTTAATTGGCTTGGAAGACGAACTTTGTTGTTTTATGAATGGAAGAATATTATTTTTATTTTTCTAAATATAAAAATAAGCATCACACTTGATTTCACCTTTGCGACTATAATTTTTGTTTCATTTTTTTTTATGCCTATTTATGTGGGTGGAAGACATAGTTTGATGTAGAATTCATGTGGACGACGATATTATCTAAATTTTTTATGTTCTATCAACGTGTACACCAAGTTTCATGCATAAGAAATTTATTTATATATATTACTGGAATTGCAACCCTTCCACAACCCCCTGTCGTACAACTGGAATGGAAGACAATGATTTTACTGTTAGATGCTATTTAAATAACTCATATTTAAAAAATAAAGCTTTCGAAAATGGTTCATTGAAATCTGTCGTTACCTCCCGGACTATTTGCATGACAAGCGTTCTCATGTCAAGAGGTTCTCCATAACTGATATTAGCTAAACTAAAATGTAAATTAAATCATCTATAACTTGGAAACTACGCATTTCCTCACCACGGGATAGCCGCAGTTTTTCCATAGCTGATTTTAGCTAAACTAAAGTGATATTAAATCCTCAATAACTTGGCAACTACACATTTCCTCACCACAAGATTTGGGTTTTTGTTTAATCGTTACCATGACAAACGTTCCCATGGCAACAGTTTCCCTATAAAGTGACTTCAGCTAAACTAAAGTTAAATTAAATGCTCGATAACTCAATGAAGCAATTTTCAAAAAATGTACTAGTTGGATCGTTAGTTACGACCTTCGAAATAAATTAGCAAAATCGATAAAACACTCTGTATATCTGTTATTAATGACGGTAAACCTATTAAACATTGTTTTTTTAAATTATCTTGGTGTTCCTATTCATAGTTACACGTTTGTTCTTTTACTAATGAAACGTTAAGTAACCTTAGAATTTGCATAAAATTGGTTCATTATTATTTTCCTTTTCAATTTATTTATTATTAATCGAGAAAGTTGACCCATTTCAAAACATATTACATAAAAATGACGCAAAATTTCCTGTTGCAGTGGCAACACCTTAATTGGCACTTTTCGAAAACAAGCGTCCATAGGTAAATTGTAAATAATAAATTTGTAAACCGTGGGAATATGCTAAGTTATCAGACTCCACTAAAGATACCCGACTTAGCGAAAAATGGCATAGCGTTCGCCAAACTGCTGACCGTTGTGATAACTTCAAATAGGTACGATGTTTTACAAGCGCGAAAACACCATGTTTGGATTTTTTATCGCCGTTTTTACATAATCTCGGAACAGGACTCTCTTATCCGGGAATTTGAGACTTCTTAAATATACTTACTGAAAAGTTGGTACCGTACAATTTAAAATCAATATAGGTGTACCGTACACCGTGTCCCATCATTTACGACTAGTACCTGACACTATTAATGTCAAAATTGACAAAACTAAAAATACATGTTGTAGGCGATGGGAGGGGAGAAAATTGATGTCACCTGGCAAAAAGGTATAGGCCTTTTCATCACAATTTTTTTTGTGCGCATGCGTCTGTATCAGCCATTTTTTTCGTACTGTTTTTTGTAAACAAGTATGATAAAATGTCCACGTGGAAAAAATAATAATCGATAAATATTAATTTAAGTATATTCATTAAAAAAAAAAAAATAAAAAAGTAAATAAGTGTATTAAATGAAAATTAAATTTTTGCAATCAATTAATTATATTATTTGTACGGAAAGGAAAAACGAAACGGTATTGTTATGGAGTGTGTAAAAGTGACACACGGTATAAATCATTCAAAAGTAATACATTATTATTTTATAAATTTTCCAAAGACTTGCCTGCAATATCGTAAAAAACTATCAAATCATTAGGCAAAATATATATTAAAACATGTTCAAAATGAGCAATATAAGTGAAAAAATCTTGTCAAAGTGACAAAGGTTTTCGATCGATTGATGATAGTATTACTAAAGATATTTATATTTCTTCACTACATTTTCCAGGAGAAAGTGGTTCAACAGAAAAAAATCCTTATCTGGTATTACACAATATTTTTTTAATATTAAATACTACTTCGGTATACACAGTAATATTATTAGAAATGTCATGTTGATCCTTAAAATATTAAATATACAGGGTGGGCCACTTAAAAGTTCCACCCCCCCTTTTTCTCGTTATTCATTGAGATATTGGAATAATTTTTTTTTTTGAAAGAGTGGAACAAATACTTTCTTATAAAGGATTCAATTATTCTGTGACGTCACGGCTTACTTCCGGTTTTTCCGGAAGTAACAGAAAATCGCAATTTATTTTTTATTTTTAAATTGAAACCCACTTTTTTTATTATAAATTTGAATTTCTGGGACATTTTTGTATAATAATCGTGTATTGAAATTTTTTTGGCAGCTGTCAAAATGGGCGCCATATTGGATAATATTTTTTCCAATCATGTTACTATTAATTCGTTTATGGAAAAAAATTTAGGAATGTATGATCTTTATAAAATCTTTGAGGGCTTCAACATTTCCATTGAGACCCATTTACTGTATACCAGTGGCGTATCTAAGCATTTTTATTATTAGCAAATCGTTTAATAATTCCATCCTCTTTTATCTCCGTTGTTAATTAAGATATCGGAATAAAAAGTTTTTTGTTTAAAAACATATAATAGATACTTTCATATACAGGATCCAATTAGTCTGTGACGTCATGGCTTACTTTCGATTTTTCCGGCTATAACTGAAAATCGCAATTTATTTTTTAATTTAAAATCAAAACCCCTCTTTTATTAAAAATTTGAATTTCTGGGATATTTCTGGATAAGAAGCGTATATTAAAAATTTTCTGTCAGGTGTCAAAATGGCCGCCAAATTGGATAATATTTGTTCTAAACATGTTACTAGTAAAAAAATATGGGAATGTATGATCTTCATAAAATCTATCTAAGCATTTTTATTATTAGCAAATCCTTTAATAATTCCACCCGCTCTTAACTTCCCTATTAATTGAGATATCGGAATGAAAACTTTTTTGTTTGAAAGCTTGGAATAAGTACTGTCAAATACTTTATTTAATTGGTCTGTGACGTCATGACTTTTTTCAGGTTTTTCGAAAATAACTGTAAATCGCAATTTATTTTTTATTTTTAAATGGAAACCCACTTTTTTATCGAAAATTTTAATGTCTTGAGCGTGTCAATGTTAATTTATTATTGTATGGTAGGTCTTGTATTATTATATTAATTCTTTAAAGCTTTCTGATAAAATTAAGGTAATTTAAAATTAAAATAAACATTTTTTAAATTTAAAGATCTGTTGCGTGTCGTAATAATTTATTTTTCTACTACTGTACGTAAAGTACGCACGACGTTACGCACAACACGGAGTGCATAAAGGTTTACTTTTTTACTAGTGCGTAAAGTAAAATTTTTTACGCACTAGTGCGTAAACAATACACAATTTTTAGTATTTTGACATGACAAATGACACATTTTATTTTAAATTTTCTTTATGCGCTAGTGCGTAAAGTAAAATAGTTTACGCACTAATGAGTAAAGTAATCTCTGCATTTCTAATCTTAGTACGGTAGTAAAAATATTGTATGCAATTCGTATGTAAAGTCCTTTTTTGAAGGCCACTTTATACACTTATATAAATAACTATTTTTTGTTATTTGATTTATCAGTAGTTGACTGATGTAGTGGTTTCAAGCGCTAAAATTAAAAAATTAATTTAGATGAAAGATATACGCTTAAGAAATAACAAAAATCTGAGATACGCCACCAGTATACTATACATTGGTCTCAATGGGAACCAAGAAGCTTACAAAGATTTTATACATTCACATATGTTTTCCATAATTTAACTAACAGCAACATATTAAAAAAAACATTCAATATTACGGTCATTTTGACAGCTGAGAGAAAATTTTTAATACACGGTTTTTATCCATAAATGTCCCTGAAACTCTAATTTTCAATAAAAAAGGGGGTTTCTATTTAAAAATTAAAAAAAATTGCGATTTTCTGTTATTTCAAAACTGGAAGTTAGCCATGATGTAACCGACCAATTCAATCCAGTAAATGATAGTAATTGTTTTAAGATTTTAAACAAAAAAGTTTTCGTTCCAATATCTCAATTAACAACGAAGATAAAAGCGGATGAAATTATTAAAACGGTTTTCTAATAATGAAAATGCTTAGAAACGCCACTGGTGTACTGTAAGTGGGTCTCAATACGCATTTTTAAGCTTACAATGATTTTATAAAGATCATAAAATCTCATAATTTTTTCTATAAACGAATTAATAGTAACATGTTTAAAAAAAATATTATCCAATATGACTGTCATTTTGACAGCTTAGAGAAATATTTCAATACACGCTTCTCTAAAAATATCCCAAAAATTCAAATTGTCAATAAAAAATGGATTTCGATTTTAAAATAAAAAATAAATTGCGATTTTCAGTTATATCCGGAAAAATCGGAAGTAAGCCATGACGTCACAGACCAATAGGGTCCAGTATATGAAAGAATTTGTTATAAGCTTTAAAAAACATTTTATTCCGATATATCTATTAACAACGAAGATAAAAGTGGATGAAATTACTAAACGGTTTGCTATTAATAATAATGCTTAGATACGCCACTGGTATACGGTAAATGGGTCTCAATAGGAATTTAAAGATTCAAAGATGAAAGCTACATCCCTATATTTTTTCCATAAACGAATTAATAGTAACTTGTTTAGAAAAAATATTAACCAATATGGCGGCCATTTTGACAGCTGCCAGAAAATTTTAAATACACGATTATTATACAAAAATGTCCCAGAAATTCAAATTTACAATAAAAAAAGTTGGTTTCAATTTAAAAATAAAAAATAAATTGCGATTTTCTGTTATTTCCAGAAAAACCGGAAGTAAGCCATGACGTCACAGAATAATTGTATGGGTCATAAGAAAGTATTTGTTCCAGTCTTTCAAACAAAAAAAAATTATTCCGATATCTCAATGAATAACGAAAATAAGGGGGGTGGAACTTTTAAGTGGCCCACCCTGTATACTCGTGATTAACTTTCATGTTAAAGTGTTTTTGCATTTACAAATAGTTGGTTGGCATAATTAATTAGAATAGAGTTATAATTATTATTAGTTTTCATTCATTTTTTACACAGTAAAAAGTATTGAAATCTAACCTATGAGTTTGAAATGTCTTTGAATTTTAGTGTACTGATTCGAATAAGTGGAACAGAATTGTGACCAATCATACCTCCATTGTCTCATATTGTTGGATTTTATCAAGGCCACAATATCTGGGCTACAGATTTTGCATATCAGCATATCAACATATTTATTGTGTTTAAGTCCAATATGAGCCTTTACCCCATATAAAGCATATCTTTACGTTGTTATTAATTAGTTGGAACAATGCCTTTTTGATCAAGAAAATGTATGGATTTGAATTAAAATTTAGAATATCCAGATTTTAAAACAGATAAATAATCTGAAGCAATTAGAGCTGCTTTAGTGTTAGATTCTGTTACAAATTGTAAGGCTTCTAGTATCGCAATCACTTCTGCAGTGTAACTAAAAAAGTTAGTAGGCGCAACCAGTGCCTAGGTCGGTGTATATAACAGTATATTCAGGAAAGCTATTTAGGTTACAAAGGTGTAGATTTGAACAATTATGAGGATTTTCATCATAATTGGGTTGTCTAAGTAAGACTTTAGTAAAGAAACAAGGAAAGTCGTATGTAATAAAGAATTGGTCGGAAGAACCTAGGGAGTCGAACGCTATCTCACAATTTTGAACAGCTTTACATAACAGAGGGTGTTCGAAAATGGAATGTCCAAAATTTGATCAAGAAGGTTATTGAGGGATAAAATGGATGAGGCAATAGTAAAAAGTTCAAGGCATGAAGGGTACTGGAATATTTAGAGAGGCTGAATATACTTTAAATCCCAGTATATTATAAGTAATAATACACTAGCAACGCCCTTGATGTCGGAGTGGTCAGATTTTTATTGCCAGTTGACATTTTCCCGCTTATTCCTACACTGAGAAAAGTATCTGCAAAGTAATTTTTAATTTAACAGAAACGACGATAAATGAAAGTACAAAACTAATGGTGCTATTCTATAAGAAACTTTTTAGAATTTAATAGTCTGTTGCAATGATAAGTAAGATATAAAAATTATATACTGTGACTTAAAGATCCTTTACTTACTACATTCTGTTAATTAACATTACTACTTGCTGACATGTTATTAGATAACAAATAATTTTTTGAGAATTTAAGATTTTCATGACTTTGATGTCCTACTGTTTGCTTTACAGAGACGGCTCCGCGTCACTATATAGATGAAGATGAAAACAATATTGCAAATGCGTTTTCTTTAAGAAATTTTTTTGTAAGGAACTACTTTTATATAAGTACCTACTAAAAATTCATCTTAATAATTTGTGTTTCATGAAACAAACAGTTTTTTAAAACAACAATAATTAGAACATTAGAAAATTATAACTTTTATAACAAATATCATAACGAAAATCTGTCAAAGTGACACAGAATCATGAAATCGTTTAAAATTTTAACACAGTACTCAATATTTTATAGCAAACGCAATCTTGACATTTTCGCTTACAGAATACGACAAAAATAACGTAATTAACATTATGTTAGTATAAAGACGCACTCCATTATAATACCTATTGGTATCTATAAATCAATTCTAAACTCGCAAGTGTCTAATAACATTTCGATGTCAAACCACCGCTGGTTAACATTCAAAATAAACTTGATGTTGCCGACCTCCACGCTATCTTGGAACCCTAGGAAGACGAACAGGGCAGTCTATGCTCACCTTCTCCAAGAGGCTCTGAGACAGATGGAGGCAGAAACACTGCCCAAAGCACAATAAACAATGCCTATAAGAAATCCTGTCCCCTGATGCTGGTCCAACATGATCAGAGGACTACCGCATGGTGGTGTTAGTGGATCACCTCAGGAAGATGGCTAAGAAATCCTTTAATAAGGCAAGAACCACAAAACTCAAGGAGGATTGAGATACTTACAAAGCTCACCTCAGAGAATACAAAAAAATCGTCAGACAAAAACAGAGACATGCATGGATATCCTACTGCGAAGAAATCGAAGATTTCCCGCAGGCAGCGAGGCTTCAAACAGCTCTCTCAAAAGATCCACACCGAAGCATTGGTGCGCTAATCAAAGAGGATGGCACGAAAACTGCCAACCTGGAAGATAGCATCAAACTTCTGCTGTCAACACACTTCCCTGACTCGGTCATTACAGGCGTGGCCGACTGGGCAGAGGAAGAATACAATCCATCTATCTATGTTTAGCAAACGGCCAAACACATTGTCGACGATGAAAAAATTAGATGGGCAATATCCAGCTTCTCTCCATTTAAATTGCCAGGACCTGACGGTATCTATCCAGCCCTACTTCAGTGGGGTCTGGAAGAACTCACACCGCACCTGGTAGGTATATTCAGATCCTCGTTGGCTCTGAGGTATATCCCCAAAAGATGGAGAGGTAAAAGTGATATTTATACCCAAACCTGGAAGGATGGATTGATTAAACTGTCAAAAAACATACCGACCAATCTTTTTCCATGAAGACATTGGAAAGGCTATGCGAAAGGTACATAAAAGATGCGGTGATTAAAACAACACCACTACACCCAAACCAACACGCATACCCCTCAGGCAGATCTACTAATTCAGCCCTTCATTTAGTTGCTGGCCGGATAACAAGAACCCTGGACAATAAGGAGACCGCCTTGGGTGTTTTCATAGACATAGAAGGTGCTTTTGATAAAACCAACTTCCCAAAGATAATACACTTACCATCCAACAGGAATGATCTACAAATGGTTAGTGGGTATAGATAACATGCTCTCAAAGCGAGCAGTAAACATAAGTGTAGAAGATGTGAACATAAGAGGTTTGGTTGCGAGGGGATGTCCACAGGGAGGGGTGCTATTACCTCTACTGTGAATATGGTCCTCGACACCCTCATCAACCGCCTCAATAATGACAGTCACTACACAATCGCATATGCAGATGACCTGGTCATTCTGCAAACAGGGAATTTTGAGAACATACGCTGCGAAAGAATGCAAGTAGCTCTAAAAATTATAGAACAGTGGCACAAGGACCATTCACTATCTATCAATCCTAAGAAGACATAAATGGTCCTTTTCACAAGGAAAAGGATGAAAATGAAATTAAAACCCCCAGAACTCCTAAACACAAAACTAAACTTTGCGACAGAGGTGAAGTACCTAGGTCTCACCTTTGACAGCAAGTTAACATAAAACTCGCATTTAGAAAACAGAGTTAAAAAAGAATACATTGCTTAGGAACAATGCCGCCAAACCGTGGGACGCACCTGGGGTTCTTCCCCCAAAGTCGTCGCATGGACTTACACGGTTATTACAAGACCTATGCTAACATACGGTGCAGTTGTCTGGGTACCGAAAACCCAAAAATTAACAGCTATCCGTAAACTAGAACAAATTCAAAGAATAACATGTCTCAACATAACAGGAGCCTTAAAAACAACACCGACCAGAGCGATGGAAGTCATTCTTAGTCTTACTTCCCTTGATATTTACATCAAGGAGGTTGCTCTGACAACAATGACACGCCTCCGCACGGTTGGAATAGAACCTGATGTAGGATCTGATGAGGCGAGACGTCGCTTTTAGCAGGAGGCGCTCGATACGCTTCCACTGCTTCAAGCGAACATGGACTCCATCTCACCGAGAAATCTCTTCCATAAGCCATATAAAGTTATAATAGAACAAATAGAAGAGCCAGAAGTGGCACGTACGATTCATATCTACACAGACGGTTCTAAAACAAAACAAGGCTCAGGATGTGGAATATACTCCAGATTCTAAAACCTAAACATAAAATGGTTTGTGAGCAATAGTGCCAGTGTAGTTCAAACAGAGCTAACGGGGATTCTCATAGCAGCAAAAGAAATAACCAGAAACAATATCACTGGAAGGAACATGCTCATCTATACAGATAACAGACCAGCACTACTCAATCTGACAGACCACGAATTTATTCAGGGTTAGTACTAGAATGCCACGAAGCTTTGGCCGAAGTATCCATCAACAATGTGGTCCCCTTATGATAGATCAAAGGTCACGCTACATCGAAAAGTAACCGTCTTGCCGATTCACTAGCCAAAAAAGCAGCCAACCAAATACTTTCTGGGCCTGGCCCTTCTATTGGCCAGACAAAATCGGTAGTGACAGACCTAATTAAAAACATTTCCTTTTGAAATTCAAGGAAAGATGGGATGAAACAAGAAACTGCAGAGTTGCTAGGGAGCTCTTAAGTTATCCTGACAACACTGCAGCAAACAAATACTTGAATATGACTAGACAGAATCTGCGCATGGTTACAGGCATTCTGACTGGTCATTGTCAAGTACGGAAGCATCTCCATACCATGGGGCTGTCAGAATCCGCACTTTGCAGAGGGTGCGAAGATGAGACCATCGAGCATATCCTTTACGATTGCTCGACGCTCTCATTTATTAGAAGATTTGTGTTCGGCGAGTATCGGCTAACACCGGCTGATATAAGAAGCACCTCTTGGCGACATTGTCAACTACATTAAATCTGTAGGCTGGCTCACGAGCTAGGAGGTGCCTATCATCTTAGGAGGATGCACAATGGGCCTAATGAGGCATAAATTCCGTGGGGGTAACCCACTCTCCATACGTTACAGATACAGAATACATTCTATTTTCGAAGTTTGTTATATTTTTAAGTTAATTTTGAAAAATCCCTATCTGATAGTTCGTTATTATTATTGTCAACAGTGTTGCAATATTTGTTTTTAAAACCAAATTTTGATTTGTATTACTTTACTGGAGCACCCTGTATAATTGAAATTATTTTTAAATTGTTGCTTTTTTGAAACAAATTTAAAAAAAAGCAATTAGATTTGGCTGTGTAATGCAATTATAGATCCTTATATGTACATATATCAGCTATAAATGAATTCATTAACAATGCGGGTATATTAAAATTAAGCAATATTTTAATATATGTCGTAAACCATTATTTACTCTTTTAAGACGCCTTAAAATACCCTCACATCGAATGAAATTATATCCCTGCTTACTTAAAAAAAATACACATTCACATTAATAAAATACCACGGGATTTTCTACCTGAACGATTCGGATATTTCATATCAGTCAAGAGGTGTTGACACTTCGACAGTAGCTCTTTTCAAGCGTCAACAATACAGGATAAGGGTCATTAAAGAATGGGCACTTTCTGGGAATGCCATTATCCGATACGGATTCTGATTGTTAGGTCAGATTGAAACTAGACAGAAACAGGGCATGTACACCGAATGTTTTGGAAATATCTACTGTCTGATGGACAATTATTATGTTATAAATTGTTAGTGGTTTTGTATCGAAAGGTGTGATGTCCTTTTAGTTGCTATTAAATAGATCTTGAAAGGGAAAAGAACTTCCGTTTTGAGAATAGGGTCAGTTGGCATGGGGAAGAATTTTAAATAATATGTACAACAATTGTCTGATACTTGTTATCAATAATCTTATAATATACTACATATTTAATTAAAATTGTGTGCCGTGAAAAATAGTAAACTTCTAGTCCGTTTACAAGTTTAGTTTGTTTGCAGGAGGGTGCCTTTTATATTTCGGGAATAGAGAACAAAAACAAATATTGATTATCAAAAATGGTCCTATTGTTTTTCAAAATATACTCCACGAAAATGAAGAAGGGTATCGAACGGTTCAAATGTGGTCATCTTAAAAGTTAAGAATTAATACTCAATATCTATCCCACACATTTTTTTTAATATTCATTAAAATTACATAGTTAAATATATCTTATTGCAAACTTGTAAAAACTGATATTATACTGATATACTGATGATATACTGATATGCTGATATACTGATATGCTGATATGCTGATATACTGATGTCTGATGTACTGATATACTGATACACTGATATACTGGGCATTGCCTTATTTTGGAGGACCCCCTCCACTTTTTTAAGCCACGTCCCTTTTCAAACTGCGCATGCGCTGACAGCTGTCATGTCAGCTGTCAATTCAGTGTTTTCAACTGTCAATATGCCATCTGTCAAATGTCTATATGACATCTGTCAACTGTCAATATGTCAATCCAGTGTTGCCAACTGCAAATCTGTCAATTCTGTGTTTCCAACTGTCAATCTGTCAATCCAGTGTTGCCAACTGTCTATCTGTCAATCCAGTGTTGCCAACTGTCTATCTGTCAATCCAGTGTTACCAACTATCAATCTGTCAATCCAGTATTGCTAACTGTCAATCCAGTGTTGCCAACTGGCAATCCAGTGTTGCCAACTATCAATCTGCCAATCCAGTGTTGCCAACTGTCAATCTATCAATCTCTCAACTGTCAATCCAGTGTTGCCAACTGTCAGCTGTCATGTCATCTGTCAGGTGTCAATCCAGTGTTGCCAACAGTCAAAAGTGTTGCCAACCTAACCTAACAGGAGTCAAAAGTCGCCACGCAGTGAAAGGCGATGAGATCATCCTACTATTTTTAACCTAACCTAACCTAACTATACATAAGTCTGTATATTAAACAATTTTGAAATCAATGTACACCTACTTAGATTATGATAATTTAATTTGGGGTCTGCATCAGTCTCTAGTTTCACAAAAAGTCGAATCGATAAGCAGCCGCAATATTAAATGGTGTTAGCCATACATCGATCATTCGAAATAAAATGCATCTCTATAAATTGATACCAACTCCGGAGCTCATGGAATACGATTTTAATAGAAGAACGCATTTTTGTGAAAAAATGATGGAAATATTAGGTAACAATGTTATCCAACTAGAACAGGCTGTGTTTTCTTATGAATGCACTTTTACACTTCACGGCCATACTAATCGTCAAAATTGTCGCTGCTGGTCTTATGAAAATCCACACCGGATGAGAAAAGAATATACACAATACCCTGAAAAGATTATTGTTAGGGCAGGAATAGTTGGAAACCATGTCATTGGTCCCTTTTTCATAGATGTCAATTTGAATGGAGATAATTTATTTAACACTGCTTCAAAACAATGTCACGCCAACTTTGGCAAATTGATATCTTGGTCAAATTCTGGACATAGTGGCCTGATAAATGGGTCTAGCGAAAGCATTGCTTGTAGTCGACCATAAATCCCGTAAACTTTCTTTTCATTCACGAAATCTACCGATGAAGATACAAATTCCTAAGAAAGCAAGCATTTTTGTAGTGTTCACCTGAATCCATGATTCCATCTTGTCTTAATGGCTTTCATTATAGGTCTTTATGAAGTCATTAGCCTTTTTGTTTGTGTATTTTATAATCATGTCTAACAAGTCTTCAGAAAAGAACAGCTTGAAACAGTCAGATATAGAATTCACACTCTTACTTGTATCTATGAGACCTCTGTTTTTTTGCAAGATATTGTATGATCTGGATTTTCCTGTTTTAGGTACTACAGTATACCAAGTACGATTATCTACATCGTACGACTGTCTATTGCTCATTGTTTCGTCTTCTGGTAATTGAACTTCTTCATCTTCTTCTGATGAAACACTGCCTTCAAGTCTCTCAGCTTCTACTTTCTCAACATCTGAGAAACCACTAAATGCCTGCTCTAAAAGTATTTCTTCTTCAAACTCGTCATCTAAAGACTATGTCAGAATTTCGTAGAGGTCCCTATCGGATAGACCATTTCTGTTAGACCACATCGCACTTCACTATTGCTTATTCACAAAAAAATAGACTGGACTGAATATTGTCCAATTTCAGGCCAAGGCAAGAAATTTCAAACACATGCAAAAAAACGGGAAAAAAAGCTTGCAATTTCTAGCGGATGAGATATGTTTCCAGCAGGATGGACCACCACCACATTACCAAAACAATGTCCGGCAGTACCTCGACTAAATATTTTCAAATCGTTGGATAGGGAGGCGAGGATCTATAGAATGGCCAGCACGATCACCTGATCTTTATTATGGGGTAATGTTATAAATATGCTATACAAAAGTAAACTACGCGATTTAGCTGATTTAAGAAGATTGACGTTTGCGATTACGTCGGTCAAGCCTCAGATGCTGATTAAGGTTAGAAGACAATTTTATTTACGATTAGGATGCTACCAGGACGATCCAGGCATGCATTTTGAACATCTCCTACATTAAGATTGATATTTTTGTTATTTTTACATTATCAAGAACGAAACTCTATTAGTAATTAATTTACTGTTTTAACTATTAATTTTTGCAATAAATTTGAAAACCGTAGCATTTTTGAATAAAGAATGAAGATACCTTTCAAATGAGGTATCACAAGTTCCTACTTCCTATTGTAACGTGATCTTGTTATTTTATCTATTTTTATAGTGTTTTAAGCTCTTAGTTTAAGCTCTTATGATTTTGGGGAGTGGGTCAGGTTATTAAATAACTCGTATTACTTTGAAAAAGAATGTTGAGAGCCACTATATTTAAAACTTACTAAACTTGACTATCGATTAATGATAAAAATATAGAAAATCACTAACCATTAAGATATTATAATTAAATAAGGTTTCAGATAAGGTAGCGACAAATTCTAATTCACAGAGACTTACTTATTCAAATTTAAATGATTTATTCAAGACTTATTTGTGAACAAGAGGTAGTATTTAAGGAGAGACTTGTAGAGGCCTTCTTCAAGGGGATTCGTATGATATACTTCGGATATCACCAACTCTTAAGTATAAATCTTCAAAGGTAAACTTAAATCTCATAAACTTCTTTAGATGACTCGAACTAAACCTCTTGATATACTTGAAATAAACTTCTGTAGCTGGAACTAAACTTCTAAGTTTCTATACTTCTAAACATCTAACAATCTCTTTAGACATAATTCCTACAGAACCGTCTAGATACAGCCAGGCTACAAGGAAAAAGGTAAAAATATCAAGAAAGGAACTAGGAAGTTTACATAGGAAACAGATAAAATGCTTTTTACTATTAAATGAACAATTTAACTATTAAGTGAATAGTTTCACAGAGACTAAAATTAATATGAAAAGGAAAAATCTTATTTAACATATTTAAATATAGTAAAGCATATTATCTCTTTCCTAACAAAATAATAGATAAAATTAGATAAAACATGTGATTCTTGTGTTTTTCATGTTGTTGAGGTTATGTTTCAAATTTGACATTTTAATTAGAAATTCTTGTACTAAATATATATTTTCAACAATATATCGATATAAAAGCTTACCTTATAAAATCAGACGGTCATTAAGAATATTAATAGACAATTAGTACATCGGATGTCCAAGATAAAAGATAATTAAAAATTCAAATCAACTTCCTCGTTGACAGATATAAATCGAAATGAATTATCAACTTTTGACACAAGGCATAAACGACAAATGACATTAGGGTAGAGATGTTTGCGTCAAAATAACGAAAACGGTTTCATCCGTTACAATGTTTGGGTTTGAATCTGTCACTCGATGAGAGTTGAATTTAGCGGTGAAATTTTCAGCTTTCGGGATGTCATCTTATAATCTAAAATTGAAATGTTTCAGGATTTTTAATACTGCCGCACAAAGCCAATCCTGTGCTTTGTTTATTACCGTACCGCGACAGGAAGTCTAGCGCTGGCCATATCGAGACAAACGTACTGCTTCTTGAAGCTGCCATAGTTATTGCTTTGCGGCGTATGAGTTTTCGAATATTCCAGGGCGCCGAGAGTGTTCTGGTACAGAGCGGGCTTTATATAAATAGCGCGAGTTGTCGACGGACGGAAAGAATGAATTTAAGTGTTGGACAGTGAAGACAAATTGTAATAAATAAATTAGAATTGTGAGTTATAATAGTGTCTGTTATATAAATTAATTACTATGTTATAAATAAATTGCAATAGTGTTTTAAATAAATAAACTATAAATAAATTAAACAAACGTTAGAATACATTTGCACAGTAATTGAGCTACTGAATTTGTTTCATTTAGCTGTTACACACTGTATGTTGAAATACAAATTTATTTAAGTCCGTACCAGATTTACTGCAGCCACAATTGATTCGAATGTATTGATTTTGGGTTTCATTTAAGTAGGAAAATATATACTAAAAAAAATATGCAGATTCTGATGATTTCCATGTCTACTATACAAGCAACCATATCCAGTGGCGGCTGATGTATCATCTACATCTATTTCTTAAAATGTGTTCGTAGAAAAAATATTGTGTGCAATTCAAGCGAAAAGGCGTTCAAAAGATTGTTTTTTATCTCAAGCAGAAAAGTTTATATTCTTTATACATAAAGGTAACATTTGGGAAGGCGAGACCGGGTAAGACGACAAGCGACTACAGCAAGCCTACCGTGCTAAAAGTGCTGTCGTCGGTCGCGCCATCCCAAATGTGTTTCATATAATTACATGTGGTCAGACGTGAAGAGACCGTTTTCGGTCTCCTTCGCTGTCTCTTTGCGCTTTACTCGGTCTCGCCTTCCCAAATGGTACCTTTAAGTTATCTTTTCTTAGAATCCTTAAGGTACTTTCCTCATCTGTCATTTAAATCTCCAAGAAACATACATTTCAATTCAAAACTATCGCAAATAGAGTAAATAAAAAAACTCAATAATCCTTCAAAATACATAATTATCCTGTGTTATCCCATTCCGCTAAACAAAAATCGTCAAGTTCATTCAGAGGGTGGAACAAATAAACAACACCAAATGAAATAACCTTAAATACAAGTGTAAGCCTCCTTACGTTGATGAAATGAATAAAATCAAAGCGGCTGTAAAAGGCAAACAAATACCCTGAATGGGGCGCATCGGGGCGAGATTTGCGACACTTATTACGGCACGTTGTTCAATTTTACAATGCCCAACTCATATTACAGGATTACGAACGGGACGGGGGCAAGGGATTGTTGCCTCGTTGCGTTAGCGAATCCCTGGATGAGCATCTGGATGGGCGGCAGGGACGCACTCGATAACTGCAGTTTATAATTTGCGAGGAGCAATCTTTTTTTGTATAGGGCTGAGTAGAAAAATGTAATGTGGACCACGGGATTTTATTTCAATAAAATAATGAAATAGTACTTTAAGTTACAAGTCCGGTAGGTAAGTTATTACAGTAGGTGTCAGGAATATAAACGAGTACTGTAATACCACCTATAACGGACGTGTATCGTATGATATGTTATTTCATTCTGACTCTATAATACTTCTTAAATAGAATAAATAGATACGAACTACTTAAATAGTATTAAGTATCAACAGATATAGGTCCAAACAAAATAAAAATTACTTATTTTAGTTGAGCAAAATATTTTTAACCATCCCAGGCAGCACACTTTGGTATAAATTACGTATTTTTTTAGGTACTACCATACGTATGAATACGGTTGATGTACTACCAAATATATTCGTGAAAATGTCCACCTTATAAACGTCGATTACTAAGAATTTATCCACCTATAATTAAACGTTTTTACTATACGTCTATATTAGATTTATAGTTGTAGTATATTTATACGAATTCACTTTGATATAAAATACGTTTATTTATGTACTACAATATACGTATGGATACTGTTGATATGCTACCCAATATATATGTTAAAATGTCCGCCCTATAAACGTATATTTTTTTTATTTTTTTATACGTCTAACATCACTACTTTATCTACCTTTAATTATCCTGTTTTACTAGACGTCTATATTAGATATATTTGTATGATTTTTATTAATGTGTAAAATGCGTCTACCTGATATTGTTTTAAATGTATTTCAAACACAAATTAAATAAAGTTATCAAAACAAAATTTCTAAAAGAGGCCATGGAAAAATGTTAATATTTCTTAAATGATAGTTTGGATTTTATCCATAGCAGGTGTGTATACACCAGAAATAGGCATTACTCGTGTTTCTATTTTGGTTGTAATTGGCCTAAATATTTAGAAATTTTTTTTGATCACTTGTTATATGTACAGAACAATATTTAATTAAAAAAAAAAACAATAAAATACTAAAAATAAATAAATACAAAAAAATAAACACTAAAATACTGAATAACAAACTAAACGAAACTTTTCTTTAACTAACAAAAAATATATATGAAAATAAAAATCTTAGCTTAACACTTTGGATGTGTTGTGTCCTAGACGGGACTTAGCTAACTTACAGTCGTTCGGTCGGTTAAGTCGCTTGGTTCACCACCATTCCTATAACCAAAATTTAACTCAATTTCAGGTGAAATATTTTCTAAAAGCTCCGAAGTTAAATTTGTATTATTTTCTTGGAAATTATTATAAATAATAGAATCAGATGATATATTAATGTCCGAAGCTTTATTAATGTTATCTTCATTGGGAATAAAAAAAAATTGATTTGACTTTAAAGCATCTTAAACATTTTGCGCTATTTTTCTACGTAGATGACGCAGAGACAGGGTTATTTTGGACATTTTATTAAATAAAAAACAACTGACCAAAAAAAAGGAAAATAAGTATGCTTGGAATAACTAGGTAACCTAAAAAATACGTATAAAAATAAAAGAAACAAATGTAAGGTTATGTTTTGAAGTTTCTATAAGCATTTAACACACTGTACGTACCTATAAAACAGTAGTTGTTGTAAAATGCAACAATTATTAAAGGAGTAGCTAAATTAAAACATTAATAGGAACTTACCTATGCTTTTAATCAATATCGTAAAAGCCAGGACGCCAAATCAACATAACGTGTACACAAATGAAAATGGACGAACCGATGAACCTGCTCCCACAAACCATTCCCTATACTAAACAATAATACTACACATACGCATGAGTAGAAATGAGAAAAGACCGTACCACTAGTACGTCATCCTCCATCCGCCATCTAAAAATAGTTCCATGTGTATTTGTTATAAATATAACAGGTAATATAATTAAAAAAATATGGATGTAATGTAAATAAATATATCTATAAGCTTTTAATTTAAATAAACTTAAATATATACATATTATTTACTTCTGTCTATTAGTTCATCGTAAACTGGTATTATGCGTTTAAGATGACTTATATTTAAACGAATAATATAGGTATATTAACTAGTATCGACAAAGAGAAGCGTTTAATTTATCTGTTAAAAAACGTTAAGTATAAAAATGGTAGATGGTAAACGTTTAAAAAATCAACCAAGACGAAATTTAAACGGGAATTATAAACGAAGAAAACATATTGTAATATAATGTAAATTTATACGAATTTAATTTAAATAAACCTAAACGTATATTTAGGCCCACTGTATATAAATAGTTCATCGCAAACTAAAAATAGTCGTATATTGTTAACTATATTTAAACGTAGAAAAATTTACAATTATATACCATAGGATGTATATAAAAAACGTATAATATATGGTTTAAAACACGGTGTGTATAATAATCGTAAACTGTAAACGTATACGGAATCAACCAATACCAAAATTAAACGAGTATTACGTATAAAATACGTTAGTTATACTAATGTGTGCTGCCTGGGATGTAATTAAAAGCCTCTTTTATAGTTACAAAACATTCTTCATTTACTAAAGTTACTTGAAGAGTATAGTTTACACCAGAAAATGCTACCTATATATCTGTGGACAATTTTCTAATAAAATACTTTTTTACGATCACTATCCAAAGTAGGCTTTTGCGCTTTGAAATACAACCGCAAAGTTGACGTTTTCCGCGAACTGACATTAAGTGACAGCTTTATCGCTCGCCGAGCGGAAAACTTGACAGCTTTGTTGCTAGCCTAATTTAAATAAGATATAGATAATAATAATTTTTATTTGCCTCAATTACAATAATTACAATTACTATATAGATTTAGAAAACATAAAAGTATATAAAAAATGAGATAAGTAAATAAGTAGACACCCATATATTTATTTGTACATTCACAAAATCAGGCTTGTGCGTGAATGCATATTTGTTTTTCTGGGTTCTAATTAACAGTGCTGTCCCTAAAGTGGCGCTGGGAAACAGTAACAAAGCCTAAACAGAACACGAGGCTAATGGCCGTAGTAGTCGATGCCGATGAGACCAAATTAAAAAAAAATGATTTTCAAGTTATTTGTAAGTAGTTTAATGGTTTTTGATAACATTGACTTTGAATATCAACTCCGTTGTTCATGATCAACGTAGATATAGGCAACATATTATACACTACTTACGACAAATTTTCAGAATTTATTTCTTTTTCTTAAAATAATGTGATCGTAAAAAAATCTTGTGTGCATTTTGAATTTCTTAAAATGCCATTTGGGCTGCAAAATAGCCCTTCAGTTTTTATGAGTTATAATAATAAAATATTTCAAGAACTTCTAAAAGAAGGCAGAATAAATATTTATATTGATGACCTTATGATAGCTACCAAATCAGTAGAAGAACATTTAGAAATACTTAAGATTGTTTTTGATTTACTGGTTCAAAACAAACTCACATTAAGGTTGGACAAATGCTCCTATTTAAATACTAAAATTGTATACTTAGGATATTGTCTTGATGGTAAAAATATTAGACCTTCTGATGAGCACATTAAAGCTGTCAAAAACTACCCTACTCCTAGAAATATAAAAGAATTACAAAGTTTTATCGGTTTAGCCTCATATTTTAGAAAATTTATTCAAAATTGTGCCTTGATCAGTAGACCACTTTATGAACTACTTAAAAAAGATATTTATTGCAATCAATCAGATTGGGTTTTAAATTACTCATCAAATTTTTGACCACTCCATTAACTACTTCAGTATTGCTAAGTATAATTTTGACAAAAAAATCCATGGCGCACAATTTTGTCCTCCAGAAATATCCGTATCAAAATCCCCCAATTTTATTTTCCAATAATTTATTCTAGTGAATAAAACTGTTGAATACAAAATACCAAAATTTATTTTTTTCTTATACAAATTATTCATTTCCAACTAGTCATTATATATAAGGTTGCCAGATTTACGAAAGGAAAAAACGGGACAACCAGATATAACAAGAGATGTAACTACTAACAAATATCGTGCGGTCCTGAATAAGACATATTCTAAGGGACACATGAGGGTATAATATCCGCTGTTGTCATATGCCTATTTCATTATTCTCGTTTTGTTTACAAAATTATTTACATATATTAAAAAAGCTAAAATAATTCGACCTATTTCATTGCAACTCAACCCAAAAAATTTTGAATCATTAGTTATATCAAAATTAACTAAATTAGATGTAATTTCACTAAATTAAACGTAATAATTTTTAATAAATTCCAAAGCCTAGTAATCGCTTACACATTTATTCATTGTAAAATAAAGTTGTATCTGCATAAAATCTTTCTTTTTATCCCCTCTCTTACTTCTCACCTTTCGCCTTTTCATCGCGGACCTAAAAATTGAGTGTTGATTGTCGACTTATTCTTGGCATCGTGAATATTATATTTTATCAATGAATCTCTATTATCTCTGGGGACAACGGTGACAACAGGGGACCAGGTTCGAATACCAAACATTTTTATATAATCAGGTCCTTTTATGTGAAATTTCTTGCATGCATTTTTCGTAAATTAGGACCCTTCTAGTAGCAAGCTTTGCTAAAAAAAAGTCCAAGTCCTCAGCTTATATTTTTATAAACCAGGTCCTTCTTTTTCACACGAGCTTCTAAAAAAAGTCTTGTCTCTTCAAAACATTCTTTATTTACAGCTTTGAACATTAAAAAGCGTGGTGTTTGCGTAAAAAGCGGGGCATTTGCGTAAAAAGCATGGCATTTGCGTAAAAAGCGTGGCATTTGCGTAAAAAGCGTGGCATTTGCGTAAAAAGCGTGGTATGTTGGTCAAAAGTGGGACATTTTCGTACTTTGGCGTAGCGCGTGCAAGCAAGTGAAAAAGAGTGGCAATTACGCCTAAAACGGGGTGTCTGGCGGCGGTCATGATCTGGGCACTTTTGTACCTGTGCTGAAAGTAATATGTTTGATTTGGGCACTGTCCTCCATTTCGCCCAAATTAGGAAGTCTTGATTTGGACACTCTTGTTATTCTTCTACCTGAGATGTCTGACATGGATAAGTTGGGAAAAGAGTAAAGGACGCATAAAAAAATACACTTAACATATTTGGTGATAATCAGAAACGCATTAAAAACGTAAATTGCACAATCTCAACGGAACTAAATAATGTTAAAATACTACATTAAATGTAGTATTTTATTCTCAACATCTTAATGTGTTTTTATTTGTTTATATTGTAATTAAAGTTACTAGAAAATTTGTCGGTTCTATGCAATTCAAAGAATGTATATGTGGACGGAACATTCCGATATTGTTTAAATTATTTTACACAACTTTTTACACTGCATGTCGTTTCTGATGGACATTATATTCCTTTAGTTTTTTGTGTATTGCCCAATAAGCTAATTGCATCATACAAGAAAGCGATACTTCTTATTGTAGGAAAATGTAATGATATTGGACTTACATTCCAACCTAAGATTGTAGTGGTTGATTTTGAGAAAAGTATCCATGTAGCTCTAACAGATGTTTGGCCAGAAGTAGAATTGGTTGGATGTCGGTTCCACCTTGGGCAAAGCTGGTATAAGAAAATACAGCAACTGGGATTATCATCGGAATACAAAAAGGCAGACTCCGATATAGGAAAATGACTGAATTATGGAAGTTTCAGAGTGCTTTGTATTTGATCTTATGAGTATTCTTCCAGATGATCCTAAAGTAGTTTAATTTGTTGATTATCTAGAAACAAGTTATATTGGTGATTATGCGTTGTTTCCACCAAATATTTGGCCAAGTTTTTCAAGCAGGATTCAACGTACAACCAATGCTTGCGAGTCTTTTCACGCTAGATTTAATTCTTCATTTTATAAAACGCATCCTTCTCTTCATTTATTTATTGATGGGCTAAAAATGTTCCAGATTAATACCTTGATACGTTAAAATAAATAGTATTAATATTAATGAACCTGTACGAGTCAAAAATGTAAAACTTTTGAATAGAATTAATTTTATAGATGATAAAATTAAGAGATATGTAGAATTAGGAAGGTTTACTTTTGTAAAATGTCTGGGATATTATTATAAACAAGATCATAATAAATAGACCACATTTCATCTAAACAATGATTTTTAATTTCCTTGACCATCACATTTTTCCTAAACCAGCAGGTACAAAAGTGCCTAAATCGACATGTTGAAAATTTGCATCTTTTGGGTAGAGTGTCCAGATCAAGGATCGATTTCAGGTAGGGATTTATAAAAGGTCGTAGGGGATTAACTTGGTGCCCAAATACAATATGCCCGTGTCTGGCAACCCTAATTATATATCAGTGTTTTCTCTCCTCATTATTACATACAAACTATTTTTATATTATCTTCATTAATATAACATTTACATTTTACATTAATATTTCTGACATCTCGTATACTAAATATCCCAATACCTATCTAACTAAATCTATTTTATCAACATTATAATGTTAAGTAGGTATATTTTCCAAAATAAATTCAAAATCCCAAATTTCACCCCTTGTTTAAATTTTGATATCCGCTTTTTCACTTTTGATCTTACTTTTTCCTTTTCAGTCAGTCCCCGTTTTTTTTAACTATTTTCACACTCCTTTTGTATCTGTTTTAATTTTATTCTTTAGTTTTCATACTACCCTTAAGTTTCTTCTGACTGTTCCTGTTTTCGTTCCATTTCCGTTCCTTTTTCTCGTTCCTTCCGTTTCTCTCTTTAATTTATTTTCCTTATTTTTTTTGTTATATCTACCAACTGTAACTCTATTATAATCTGTAATTATTTTTTTATAATATTCTTCTATCATTTCTTTCACATTTTCGTTTGATTCTTCTAATTGTAATATTCTTCCGCCATCATCATTTACACTTAACCTGATCCAACATTGCACTTGCTTCTTTTTTTTAATATTTTCTTTTCTCTGTTACTGTTCTAAATTTCCTATCTTTTTTGTTCTACTTAATTTATTCTCCCAACTTTTCTTTGTTTGTTCATCAGTTATTCAACATCTGATTTTGGTTTTCATCAATTTTCTTCATATTTGTTATCTTCTATTCCGTTTTAATCCATTTTTTATTTATTTATTTAATCATACATCCAACGGCCAAGGCCCATTACAGAATGCGCAATATACATTAATAAACATTATGGGTATATAATACAACAAATAGTGAAAAACACATTATAAAGTTAAACTATAAATAGCGAGATTGTGTGAGTAATCTGAAAAAAACTCCAGTGGAGAAAAAAGATTAATCACACATAACCAGCACATAACGCATTTGAAACAAAGCTAGATTATAAAATATATGAAAAAAGAACGTTGCAAACAAGAAAATATACATATTATATAAATTATTTTATAAGAAATATAAGAGATCAAGAATAGAGATTTTTAATATTTGAAATGCTAGTAAAAAATAAATCAATAGCTCCACTTAAGTCACTAACCGAGGACAGCATACGATGCAATGGAGACTGACATAGTAAATTTGTTCTGGGAGTCGGAAGAATGAATGAGCAGCTATGCCTAGAATTGATTCTAGGTACAAAAAAGTTAAGCTGAGAACAAAGAGCAGGGCATTTAATTAAATGGTGTACTATTTTGTAAATGAAAATTATTGAATATATAATTCTACGTTGAAATAAGCTCTGCATTCCAAACATTGCTAAAAGCTGGTCTTGTGGAATCCCCTCTCGGGGTAGGTTCCATGAAAATAATAATGAAGACTCTTAATAAAATGTCGCTGAACCTTTTCTAAAGTTAAGACGTGTGCATTATAATTAGGGGACCATATTACTGAGTCATATTCAAGCTTGGACCTAACAAAGGTATTGAATAACAATTTGCAAGTATCTGGATTATTAAAATCTTTGATAGACAGTAAGATGGAACCTAGAACTTTATAACACGACGCGACAGTAACGGCAAGATGATTAACGAATGATAATTTTGAATCGAGTATAACGCCAAGGTCTTTAATCGTGTCAGTTCTCTGCAGGACGACTCCTCCTATATTGTAATCGTATCTTATACAATCAATCTTTCGCGTATATAACATAACGTTGCATTTTGCAGGTTTTAACATAAGATTAATAATTATACACCAATTGTGAATTTTGTTTATATCAGATTGCAGTAACGTAGAGTCATTGATGTTATCAATCTTTGAAATAAGCTTCAGGTCATCAGCGTAGAGTAAATATTGTACATTTACATTATTACAAATATCGTTAATGAAGATTATAAAGCATAAAGGACCTAAAATGGAACCTTGTGGTACACCGGAAACTTGAGATATCAAGCGAGATTTAATACCACTAATAAGGTATACTGGGAACGATTACTTAAATAGGAACGAAGGAGAGATAGTACATTATCAGAAAAATTTAACATATTCAACTTGGATAACAAAATTGGATGACTAAGGCGATTGAAAGCTTTGGTAAAGTCAGTGTAGATCACATCTACCTGACCTCGGTCCAATATTTCCAATAGTTTTAATAGCTTTATTATCTTCCTTTTTGTTTTCATTTATTTTCTTCATCATTCCTATTATAATTTTCATTTGCTTATTACATTCGATTTGTCCTTGTTCTACCACTTGACTTGTAATTCCTTCTTTATTTTCCACGTATGTGTTATTTTAACTCTATTCTTCTACTCCTTCCATATCTTCTTGTCTCATTTTTTCTTTTCTTGACTTTTCCTGCTCATTCTAAATGTTTATCGGCAAACCTTTAGCGCCATTTTGATATGGTACGAAAAATCTTCAATTTCTAAATTTATACTTGGGTGGAGTATTTTTATTATTTTATATTCTCATTTACAGAAATTTAATCACCCCAGTATTGGGTAAATATAATTTTGGCAAAAAAATCCATGACGTAATTACAATTTTGCTCCCCAGAAATACCCATAAGAATATAAATAGAAAATTATCGTAAAAATTACATCTACATGGAAAGTTTTATACAAAATATACAAACCTAATAATAATTAAAAAAAAAACGACGTAACATTAGATTACTAGCACCAATTTGTCTCACAACACAAAATATTTTTACATTAATAAGAACAATGTCATCCCATAAGGTATTAATTTTTATATTTAATTTTTTATTTTAAATTTCTCGTAAGCAAATACGATTTTTTTTCATTACGTCCCTGTTTATCTGCTTGCACCTAAATAAGGCCAACCCGATATCAGAGAGAACAGGATCAAAGAGAATAGAATTATACAAATCTCTATGATGGGCGTGGCATTGAGGATTGTTAAGGGATCTAGGGGGCTTTGTTCACGTCACTTGACAGCTACTGGTGTTATCCTGTAAAGGTGAGGTAGCATCATTGAATAGATCGACCAAAAAATTGCAAAATATGCGGTAAATTTGGACTGAGATCTTATGTTTTGATAACTGTGGATTAGCCTAATAGATTCGGAGAAATACTTTAGAATTATCTTATTTTCGATACGTTTAAAAAGAAAAAAAGTAGACAAGAAATTTTCAACAAAAAATAAAAACTGTGAAGAAAGAAATATGATTATGATATAACACATTAGATAAAATTTAAATAGTTTGAATGTATTTCATGTAGAAAAAATTCTTAACAATGGTAATCGAAATAAATTACGGGTTTTGAGCTTACATTAAATTGTAATTAGATGAAACAAAATGGATTCTATGTATTTTGAGGTGATCTTTTCGAAAAAAGGCAAAACAAAATGTAGCAGTTTTTCGAAAGTGCCGAAATTTTGGATTTTGTCAATGTTTCAATTTTGCGCAGGCGAATGGCGGAAATAAATCAATATTTTTAAAACGCAGTTTACGACATTTGAAAGCTTAGGAAAAATGCTAATTTTTATGTCTCTTGAGAAATTTTGATCTGATGCACCGTTCTCGCGGTATGGACGATTGAAATTTGTTTAGTATTTTGAGGCGACGAAGGTCGAAAAATTGAATTTGTTAAATGTTCAAACACTAAATTCTTTATAACATTGGTAAAAATTAAGATATTTGAAAAAACAAAAATGCGTTTTGAACTTAAGGGATGTGACTAGTGATTCCCAGAAGGGGGCAAGAGAAATCCCAAAATTGGGCATATGGCGGAAGGGCAAAATGCACCGCGGTCCTAATTTCATTGTTTGCCTATAACGGCCAAACTATTTGAATTTTTTTAATGCCACTTACAAAGCTTACTCTTAAATGTGAAATCTTATGTGTGTGTGAATTTCACCGACATCGGACCATAATTGGCTAAGATATCAAACAATTATATAATTTTTTTTCCAAAAAAAAATAATTTTTTTCTTCGAAAGTTTGAAGTGGCACAAAAATTCCAAAAATGCACCCAATGGCTCAAAACTTTTTTTTGAGTACTCTATTGTGTCTAGAATACGATTACATTACGGAAAATTCTGCAAATATATTTTATCTATTTTTTTAACCACTGTTCATTGAGTGACGACCAAAAAACACGGTTTTTGAGAAAAGTTGCCTAAAATTGACAATTTTTAGTTTTTTTGTCTAAAAATTAAACAAACCCAAATTTCATGTCTTCTAAATGTGTAGGGGAGAGTGGGCCACAATGGGTCAATTTTTACTTTACAATGTTTCTAATTTTTTTGACACGATAGTGACACTTGTGAATGCGTGCAGCCAACGGTTAATCTCATGGAGAAGATATCTAGTCGCTAAAATTTTAAAAATAAATAAAGAAAAAAGACAGAAAATTTAAAATGCCAAATCAAAATTTTGACCCATTGTAGACCATTAATGGGGCACAATGGGTCACGACATGGGCCACTATAGGTCAACCTAGAAATGGGTTAAAAAAATAGGAAAATCATTAAACTAGCTAGTTACATCGAAAGAAATATAATAAAAAAGAAATATTACATTCATTTTAATTATCTTATAGCGATATTGTAAAAACTAATATCAAATTTTATGATACCTTGCACTCTTTTTGTACCACGAATATTTGATGGAGGCGGTAATACTAATTTTATGTCTTGCTCTGGTATATCCGCTATATCTGGGATATTTGGGAAATAAAAGGCGTTATCATGTTTAAAACTGCGACGTAGGAACTTGGTTTCATACGCTCCATCTTCAGCGGTAACCCCTGTATATTGGCCAACATAATATAATTTATATTTTGATTTATTTTCGCTAAATTCGACGAGAATAAATTCGTCTTTCTTCAATGGTCTCTCTAAAATACCATTCAAGAAGAGTGCTGTAATATCCTCTTCCTGATTATCGACATCAACCAAATCGAGACTATCATCTGAAGAACCGGAGAACCAATGTTGGTCATCTTCGTTCTCTTCTTCATCCGATTCAGTAACTGTAACTCGAGGTTTCTTTTGTTTAACTTTACGTTTCTTTTCGGCATTTTCTTTTTGCTTTTCCGCTTTTTCTTTCTTCTTTTCCTCTTTTTCTTTCAATTTTAACTGTTCAGGAGAACTGGTGGCAATAATGCTGCTACCTTTTTCTCGAGGTTTCCTAGTTGCGGCTTCTGCAGTTTCATCCGAAGAAGGGGTTGTGAAGGTTGCAACATACGATACCCCTCCCTCAGGATGTTGTATCTCTGCGGGATTTTCCCTATCAGTTACAGAGCTACACAAAAAATCAGCGTCTGAAAATATTGTTTTGTCAAACGGAAAAATCCCAGCTCGCTCGAAACCTTTTGTAATATTTGTTGGGACCATTGATTTCTTAAACGCTGTTCCTACGCAGGAGGCTACGTCGTAGATGGTAAGTGGAATTCCTGGGTCTAGAGCTGCTAACGAAAGATGGCTCTCATGATTATCCAATATTAATAAACACGGGTTTTCTTTTGAGGCTGCCGTAAACTGTACAAAATGTTGTATAACTTGCGGGAAAAGTTCCGTGGTCATCCATCCACTGGGGTTAGCTAAACCTAAGGTGCCAACAGGGGCTCCGTTGATCATGTGTGGTTTAAAATGTTGTCTCGGAAACGGGGAATAAAGGAGCCCATAGCATTAATAGCCACACAAGTTGTTACTAATGTACCGCGTTCTTGGCTAGTTGCCGCGTTCACCTGTTTGACACCTTGTTTTGTAATTATTTTTCTGCATGACTGAACTGTGGTAGTTCCTGTCTCGTCTAAATTCCACACCCGAGTTCCATTAGCAAAATGTTCTTTAAGTTTATACAAATTTTCTAGGTTTGTAAAAAATATATCAACATTATGTTTATTAAACGATGTCATACGAGACAGAGAACAACCTTCAGGGATTCTTAGACTCAATTTGTTTCTTTTGAGGAACGAGCGCATCCACTCTAGTCCTGCTTTCTTATCCCTATGCCAGTTATCAGGAACTTTTATGTTATTAATGGTCGTCATTTCATAAGCAATTTCTCTTACATCCCTGGTAGATTTTCCATAACACATGCCTGCACATTGAACAAGGTAGTCTGTTAATAATTTTTCCTGTTCGGTGGTAAATATTTGACGACTAGCATAATTAGGAACCAGTCGAATAGTTTCGCCATCTGCTTTTGTTTTTTCCTTTTTAACATATCTGCAAAACCAAAATTCAAAATTTTATGTTACATGCACAAAATAGAATTGTTATGACTCACCGCTGAAGAGTTGAAAATTTAATGCCACTTCGTTCTGCAGCTTGTCTAATAGAAACACTTTCTGCCATAACCAAATTAACTGCCCTTCTCATCATTTCCTCTGTAAATGTACCTTTATCGGTTTTTCGTTTCCGGTTTCGTGTCATTTTGAGGCTATAAACCAAAAGTA
This sequence comes from Psylliodes chrysocephalus, assembly GCA_927349885.1. Classification (NCBI taxonomy): domain Eukaryota; kingdom Metazoa; phylum Arthropoda; class Insecta; order Coleoptera; family Chrysomelidae; genus Psylliodes; species Psylliodes chrysocephalus. The sequence continues at coordinate 32,226,418 of OV651819.1, read as the reverse complement.
AAATTTTACATCGATTTTGCACTGACCCATTGTACCCCACACAAACAGACCCATTGTGGACCACGTGTAGATTTTATGAATACCCTCATTTATTTTAACCTGAACATTCATTCTTCTACTTTGTTAATATGCCATTTAGTAGCTCACTTTATATACTACTTAATGATATACTAAAAATTAGCAATATTTCCACTATAAAATGATTACAACAAACTTACCGAATTACACAATTTTTAGTTTTTATAATGTCACTTTTAACTTTATGCATACAACGACAGAACTACAACTGATCACAGCACACTGTTCGTTAGAAGGTGTATCGAGTAGTTCGTACTACGGACACCATAAGTCGTTTGAGTAGTATTCTCGAGAAATACAGGAGCGGCGTTGACCCATTGTGGAACATGACCCACTGTGGCCCACTCTCCCCTATACAAAGTTTAAAGTGTGTATGTTTCTTCTAAGTTGTAGAATTCTCCCGACAAAAGTCCCATTACACGCGCTCCGCGGGATCCAAAACTCGTGTATACACTACATTACTGTAATTTGATTTTTTTGCGATTTCCAGTTTTAAATTTCTTGCATATCTAAATTTATTAGGCTTAAAATTTATTAAATTGTATTTTACTGACTTGTTATAAGACGTTTCTTGAGTTTTGTGAAAAATATAGAATTACCAGATATTAGCGAACAAAAAGCAAGCTTATCACCAAGTTGGAACTTACACTCAGGCTTAGGATTAATTTCCTAACATTTGTAAAGTATACCTTTTTGTGTATTTTTTTGTGCTCTTTTCGATAGAGAAGTTAGTTTTTTCAAATATATTTATTTTGTTAGATGTTTTCGGAAAACCCGGAAAAAATCACATGGGAAAAAAATTAAAAAAAAACTACGCCTCTGGTTTCCTTCGAATTCCCGAAAAATTATGTCAGATTTCGCCGCGGGACTTATTTTATTTGAGAGCCAACAAAAAAATACGCAACTTCTCTCATGAGCACATATGTCTAACATTTATAATTTCGCCACAAATTCATCGCAAATTTCATGTCCATGGTTCTGATCAAAGAAACGAAAAAACGACTTTTTGGTAAAAGCACTTCTGGCGGCGAGAAATTCGCTATTAAAACTACCTGTGCAATGAATTTCCGAACTATTTTTGCCTCCTCTTTCGAATGGTGCATTTATTTTCACTATCGGAATGATACTTGCCCAGATAATTAGCATTTTTACAATGGAAAATTTCGGAAAACCCGGTTTTTCCTAATTTAAAAAAAATTGAAAAACTGCTACATATTTTTTTTCTTTTTTTCGGAAAGATCACATCAAAATACACAAGGTCCCTTTTGTTTCATCCAATTACAAATTAATGTAAGCTCAAAGGGGCTTTTTTTCGTTATTTAATTGGACTATGGATGTCTAATATTAAATATTTCCTATACATATTTTCTTAATCGGGAAAATCTAATCAAATTGAAAAATAGACCAATATTAATTAAACATAGATATAAATATGGATTTTTAATAATTTTACCAAGTAGAGTTTTAAGGCGATGCATTTTTATATTTTTTAAAACATTAAAAATAGCAAAAAAATAACTATCCATACTAGTGACCAGGTAAGAAAGCGATTCAAACAATAAAATGCTATTTATATAGGATGAGTAACCTATTAAATTTCCCATGGGGCTAAAAGAAGTTAAATTTACTCTTCAAGTCTGTTTTCTGATTTACATTACAATTTTAAGTTTACAAATTTAAAGTATTGTATTTTTTCTTTGTTTAATCCAAATATATTTCCATTTTAGTAATAAATGTGGAAACTATAATAGTACCTACTACAATGTTTGTTATGTTAAAAAAACTTTTTAACTGCAGTTTCATCGACTATAATATTTAAAGTATAATTATTTATGATAATTATCTCAAGAACTATTTTAAATATGTGTTTTCCGTGATCATTTTTAACTAATCAGTGACGATTAATATAACCTTTTTCGTTTGAAATTTAAATTTTAAGTTATTAAAAACTTCTCGCAGCTTCCATTTAAAATTAATTTTAAATTTTAAAATGACATGGAAAATAATTTTTCTTATAAATCACTATTTATAAAATCCCATTACACACGTATTATTTGTTAGCGTTTAATATAAAGAAAATACGTGAGTTATAGTATACTTTTTGACTATCTGAAAACCTAATATGTTTAAATTTTAAGTTACGATAATCAATTGAAAATTTCAAATATGCAAAAAGTCAATTGCTCGAGAGAGCTCGAGAAAAACGAGAAATTCTCGTCGAAAACTTCTCGTCTCGAATATGTTTTCGAGAGAAAAGTCTCTTTCGACTCGTCTCGTCGAGACAAGACGAGAAGAGACGAGACGAGAATTTCTCGTCTCGCGGCATCACTACTGAGATTTATATAAAAGAAAAAAATGAATGCATCTTCTTTGGTTTCTTTTCACTTATAAGGGTGTATTTTTCATAATTTCTTAGGGGTATTGGGGATTATATATTTTTATATTTTCAAAATTGTATTTTTAGTTTTTCGGAACTCAACCGATTTTCTCACTTCACTTTTCTCTGTCATTTCACGTTTACGGCGGACCGTACCGAAAACAACACTGGTGAACGAATGAAGGATCTTAGAAATTTGTTCTAATATAATCAGAGATATGTAATAAATATTATTACACATTTGCTGTTGTTTGTGTTTATTAAAATTTATGTTTAAAATATCCTGTATAAATATTGTATTGTGCCGAAATGTACAAATACATTTACCGCCATATAATATATATAATCATTTATATACATTTATTGGTCATTTTAAATTGGAAATATGGTTTTTTTGAAGGTGTTGTTTAAAAATTAAGTAGTTTTAGCTAAAAATGGAAGTTACTTATATGCTAAGTGTCTTGGATGGATCTAAATTAAATTAAATTCAACTTCCATATGCTGAAAAAATCACAGGTAGAAAATTCCGTTTGTGCAAGATTCAAATAAACAAACCATCACGGTTTTATTGTTTTTAATTGATTTTACTCTGTCATAAAGACCATATAAAAGGCTATTATGAACAAAATATAAAAATAAGTTAAAAATATTGTAAAGGGGGTCCTCTTAGGAAAAAATTGAAAAATGGGGGAAAAAGAAAAAAGCTGAAAACGCAACTTCCAAAATATTTACTTACATCTCAGGTATACATTTTTTTAAATCGAATAATAGAGAAAAATACAAAAATGAGATAATATACAGTGTGTTCCATTGTAAAAAACATGGGGTTTTTGACTTATTTTCTCATAAAAGTATCAATTTAAAAAAAAATTAGCGTTTTCTTTGAAATTTCCTGTAAAATACCCAATTTTGATATCCTACTTTTTAATGATTTTTTCTGCTCCCACATGGATATTGGCTTATCTACGCACAGACTACGAAATGAAAACGTATGCTATTGCGTTCAGCGGAACGAATATATTTCATATCCATTTTAGGTAGTTAGAAAACTACAAAAAATTAAAATCCACCAATCACAGTTAATATTTTGGACACCCAACTACTACTATTTTTAAAATGTGTTTATAGGACCTCTATACTTCAATTTTTTACGTTTGTTCCAAAAATTATAAAAATCCTGCGTAAAAACCTTTTAATCATGTTTTTATTCTTCTTTAGTTTCGACTAAGACGAAACCATAACGTGAAATGTTAAAAAAGTATACATTAATAAATTTAATTTGTTAAACACATAAATCATAAATTTATTTGTTAGGAAACTCATAATTATTCATTTTCGTCAAATTAATGCATTCAAACGACCATTAGCTCACGTACCAGTTCAGTTTAAGGGCGCTATTCTAGGAGTATCAACAATTTTAGGTAGACAATATTTACGAATTACGCTTATTTTCTTACGGTAAATAACCATCAATATATTTAAAACCATATAATTACAAATCTTAATTATGTCAAATAATAAAGGTAATCTATTTTTTGTGGCACACAATTTCCAATGGCAAAACTTTAAATAACCTAAGACATTAAAGTATGATACCTACATGTTGCAACTGCAGTATCTAAATAACTTTAAACATATGTTTTATAAAATAATTTCGAACAATATAGCAAATTCACAATTAGCACATTAGCAAATACACCTACCTGAAAAGATAAATACAAAAAATAATTAATTAAAAAACTCTTAATTCATTTTAAAATGACCAATATATTTCCTGGTGATAAAAAATTCTTGCGATAAATTGCTTATACGATCTGAATTTAATTTTATTTAGACCCATCCAAGACACTTAGCACATAAGTAACTTCCATTTTTAGCTATAGCTACTTAATTTTTAAACAACACCTTCAAAAAAAAAACATATTTTCAATTTAAAATAACCAATAAATGTATATAAATGATTATATGAATTATATGGCGGTAAATGTGCTGGCGGTCAATTGTAGGCTATAAATTGCTTAGGCGATTAATTGCTACGGCGGTAAACTGCTAGCGGTCAATTGCTGGTGGTCAATTGCGGGCAGTCAATTTTTCTAGACCCGGTGTAATGCAATAAAGAGAAAATAAAATATACAAAGTTCTTACGAGTACATGTGATCGGTTTTGTTGTGAAGATCATTCGCTTGTACAATTTATCAGCACATGCGCATTTGTACGTCTCTTTTCATTCGTGCTATTTGTTTGTAATTGTTGGGATTTTAAGTTACTTGGAGTGGCTTGGGTTTCTTTTGTTTTTAATTGAAATGAATAATTTTTGTTTTTATCTTGTGTACGGTTTTTTTATGTAAAATGCGTACTTATTTTTAATAAAAATAAAAACCTTAAGGTTTCAAAATTATACATTCATATAGAGCGTTCGTGACAGTTAAATAAATGTATGTTTGATTTGTCCAATTCCATTGCATTTTGCGTTCCAACAAGGACAAGTCGCTGATTAAACAACGGACGAATAAACGGACTGACATACGCAGTGATTAGTTTATTAGTGCGAGCAGTCTGGTTTTGAGTCTATAAAACTTGAAAGAGGGGCAGCAGCGAAGAGACGTCCCGTTGAAATCTTCCAAAATATGTAGTCATCAAATCTTACACACTTCAAAATTAGTGGAGTGGGTTGATTGTAGTAGTAGTGCTATTGAAGACGACCCACCCGAGCCAGGAAATCTATTTGAGTCAGACTGACCATGATTAAATACCTGCTCCATCCACTGTTATTATAGTCCTTCCATTATCAATTGCAGAACACAGTTATGTGGGGAATCATCAATATTTAATATATACGCACGGTACTCATGCCAAATTAAGAAACGAAAAATAATGTTTACTCCCCTTATACAAAGCGGTAAATATTACACGAACCATCAGTTGTTTACCAATGAAAACATCGAATCGTAAACTTAAATGCACTGTATTAGCCGAAGGTATACGGAAGGCAGGTGTTCGAAAATATTACTGGAAGACAGTCTGCGATATCAGTGGAGTACTGTCGTGCGGTGTGTTTTGTATGTGTGGTTGGTTTAATTTAAATTTCTTTTAATAAATATAAATATGGCGTTCTTTAGACCATGGGCGAATGAAGAAAATGAAATTGCATAGTGTAGTGAGATTAAAGACAGGTATGACTTTAACGATAAGGATTTAGATATACAAACACAACAAGTTATTTTAAATATATTCGAATGTTTAAAAAAGGAAAATATTCAGCAGTCTGATAATGCGTTCATAATAACAATTGTTGAATTAACTAAAGTAAATAAATTTTCCGTTTATCCAGTAGTCACGAAAGGGGTTGCTGTGGATTATTCATAAAACCGAAAAACATGTAAAGAAAAACTGAAATCAGTTGACAGAGCTAGCCAAGATTTTATACGAAGGACAATTTATAGTTTATATAAGGAGAACAGGGTTCCGACATTGGAAGTAATACAGCAGAAGGTGGCAGATTTTCCAGGATACACTTATACCAGTTTGGAAACATTGCGTCAAGTTTTGTCAGCATGTGGTTTTAAACACAAAAAATTGAATAAACAGATGGCAATCACCGAATCGTCAAGGATAGTTCAATGGCGACAAGATTATTTGCGTCAGATAAAAGGCTACAGAAGTTCTAATAGACACATAATTTATCTAGATGGAACATGGTTTGACAGTCACGATGTAGTAAATTTCGGTTGGGATGGCAGTAGTAAAAATGGCTGTTTGAATGGGCCATGTTCTAAAGGGAAACGCATTATAATAGTACACGCTGGAAGCAAAGATGGTTTCGTGCCTAATGCTTTATTATTATCTGCTAGACAAATTAAAAACTGTGCAGCTGATTATCATGAAGATATGACAGCAGCATTATTTGAAAAACGGTTTAATGAACAGCTTTTACCTTACATTCCACCACAGTCAGTAATCGTTATGAACAACGCATCCTACCACTCGCGGCAACTCCTTAAAATACCAAATAGTAGCAGTAAAAAAGCTCAAATTTTAGCTTTTATGTCTGAAAAAAATATTCCTATTCCTGCCAGTGATAGTAAAAAAGGACCAACAAACAAGGAATTGCTTACTGTGATTAAAGGTATAAAGTTAGAAAAAATGTATTATATTGACAAGCTGTGCAAACTCTTCTCAGACTACCTCCTTACTATTGCATATTTAACCCTATAGAGTTAATATTGACAAACTTAAAATCAGAATTACGAAAATGTAGTCAGTCTCCAGAACTGAGTAAAGAAGTTGTAGAACTCGTAAAGAAAGTTCTAGCAGCAGACCGCCAAGAGCTTTGGAAAAACTGTGTTGAACATGTTATCAAAGAAGAAGATGAGTATGTAGTATTACCCTCTTTACAACCCATCATAATTCAACCAAATGATGATTCTAGTTCAGAGGATTCAGACTGCCATGATTATTTATAAAGATACTTTAGAATTGAATTGTTTTTTTTTCTTTTGTTTTATTTGCAAAGAATTTATTTTCCTTCATGGTTTTTTCTTTAAAATTTCGTTTTCCAGAAAAAGAACGAATGGGGTACCAAAAGGGTTCAGTTCACGTCTGGTACCCTGTTTAAACCAAACGCCCTTACAGGCAGGTACACTTTACTCGCTTTTTTACGTTTTATAATTTAATATTCAGTTGTAGCAAGTTAACGAGCTATAATGATTTTTTTTTAAGTCCAAGTAAGATTACAATTAAGTGCATCTGTCTAAATAAGGGCGTATAATAACGTCCAATTTATAATTATTCGATTTCCTTTTAACGAATACTTTCTTGCATATGATATATATTAAAAGTATTAATAAAATAAATTTATAAAATGAGGTAGGTATCTACGCCTATGGCAGATCAAACAAAATTGTCGGTAAAGGTTCCGAACGAGTTTTTATGATCTGCAATTGATAATGGAAGAACTATAACAAGTTAACACGTCAACTCGCAAAACCATTCTGTTTGCCGTCAAAATACAATACCTCCTAAAATATATTTTAGGAGGTATTGCAAAATAGCGACTAAAAATAGTCAGTATATTTGGTTTTGGTAGAACCGAGCGGCCGCGTTCTTACACAATCTGCGCTTATGATGTAGAGCTAACTTGGACGGCATCTCAGGCGGTATAAAATAACCCCAGACTTTTAAAACTTATAAGTTCGACAATACTAATCCTATCGACTTCAAATAAACGCCATTTTTATTGTAAAATTAAGTTTTTGATAAAAAATAATACTTTTTTAAGGGTTTTTATTCTTCTTCTGTACATATTAAGAGGTCCAGAATGTATATCCTTTCAATGTGGATTTAAAAATTAATAAAATCCTTTAGCCTGTTTTAATTTGTTTACCAAGAGATCACCGGGACCAAATTTACACAGGTGCTATAGGGTAAGATAGACATGTTATTTTTGAACGTCCATTTTGCTCGGCACCCGATTTACATGTACTCCTTATGTTCTCTAGCTCGTTCTACAAAAGTCATCTTAAAAAAGTTAATATGTATATTATGCATAATTTTAATTATAATAACAATTTATATTAATTTTCAGTAAAGTTCGTATATAATTTAAGACGTGGCACCGTCGCGTTCTGTATTTAGTGTCTTCTGGACATTCGGTACTACGCAGTTACTGATTAAGGCCGATCGGAATCAATCGAAGTAAAAATTAGAAAAACCGGCGTAAGTTTAGTAGTTAATGTAGTTATAATTAATTGTGCACTTTCCTTTCTTTCTCTAACCCTATCCCTAAAGTGCCCATCGACATTTCCTTCAGGATACGACCATCACATCAATCGGTAAGTTTAATTTGTGGATTTATTTAGCCAATAAGGCAATAATTCAAAACAATATTCCTAATTAAATTCACAAAATCCATTATAGCATCTATATCTACAACAATTTCTTAAATGAAATCCATTTGTTTTTTTAGGTTACTTTTTGAGACAAGTTGGAAAAAGCAATTTTTAGGCGTTTTTTTGAAAAATGTCGCAGAAAAAGTCAAACAAACGAACGTATTATATATTTTGGAAAACATGCCTTAAAGTAGTTTCATTTGATATCCCACGATGACAACCCTCCAACTGACTTCCAAGACAATGCATGTACGTTTTTAGTTAACGCCTAATTTGGGATACTGATTACTTTAAATTTCAATTGTTTATGTCAAATAGTCTCTGAATAAAACGACTGTGACAGACGGACAGACAGAGTTACCGAGTTGTTTCTTATTGCCAATTTGGGTACTAATGAGATAAATGACTTGAAAAATCTTTGTTTTGTCTTCAAAATTTTACAGTTTTTTATTTTATCCTAAGAATATCTTTTCCAAATTTAAATTTGATATATGGTTTTATCACCAGACGAGACGAGAGGCTCACTCGAGCGAGAGAAGCGAGATATCAGTTTTCTTTGGCCCTACGAGACGAGACAGGCCTCTCTCTCTCTCGTCTTATCTTGAGGCATCACTAATTTTGAGCTTTTTTAATTTTTCTTTGGTTTGTTTTACCTTTAGGGATATGGGGGTGCATTTTTCATAATTTTATAGGGGAATTTCAGTAACATTTTGATTTATAATATTTATTTCTTCGACAAGAATTCAAAATTTTCGTCATTTTAAAATTTTGGTTTTCTTATTTGGCAACTTATATGGGTCTATCTCTAATAGTAGCGCGTCCAAACTAATTCAAAAATTTGGAAAATCGTTAAATGATTTTCAAAATTTTTGAATTATCATTGGTGTTCTAACTTATCTAGTAATCTTCGTTTCGGCACACGATTAAAAGCTTTCGCAAAATCTAAGTAAATAACATCTACGGGTTTTTTCGGTCTAATAAAATTGTCCACTCATTTACACACCAAAGTAGGTTCGTCATGGTTGATCGCCCTTTTACAAATCCATGTTGCTGTTTAGGAATAATATAATAATAATAATAATAATAATAATTTATTCAATTAATCAAAATTAATTACATTAATGAAATACACTTTGTTATTGAATAAAGGTACTCGATAAGTGGTTACCCACTTGTTTCGAGAAAAATAATTAAGAAAAAAAAGAAATAGAAAATATTATACATAAATAGCAGATAGAAATAAAAATGAAGGAAGGGATAAATATAAGGTGATACGTCGAATACAATAAAAAAAAAAACTATAGCAAATTTAAGGTGAGTACTTTTGATAGTTTTGATTCTATAAGTTCATTAATTTGTTTCCTAGGAATTTCATACATGAGTTTTTTAACTTCTTTTTTATATTTTATTTTATTACTAATTATTTTTATTCTTTCAGGAAATTGATTATAAATTTTGGGTGCTAGATAAGCAAAGGATCTCTGACTTAAAGATTTACTTAATTGTGGAAGAACATGTAAATTTTTATTACGTGTATTGTAATCGTGGTTAGGTACATTATTGTTTTTACAGTTGAAGTGAAATTTTTGAGCTACACAATAGAAATACAACTGCCTTAGATCCAATATTTTACTTTCTGAAAATAAGAGGTCACTGGGATACAGTCTTTCCCGAGAAAAAATTACTTTCAAAAATCTTTTTTGTAATATTTCAAGTGACTGTATATGGCACCTTAAAGCATTTCCCCAAACTATAATACCATACCTAAAATGACTTTCTGCGAGAGCATATTAGAGTGTTATTAGCTGCTTTTCTGGAAGGTATTTTTTTAAATATTTGAATTTGTACAGAATGCTTTGAAGTTTTTTAATAGTATAGTTGATATGGAATTCCCATTTCAAATGACTATCTACATATATTCCAAGATATTTAATTTCGGATACCTGCTGAAGCACATAGGGGTGCCCATTAAATTGTACATTAAGTTCATTAAATGGAGGCAGACCTCTAATGTTGCAGCTAAATGGTAAGTATTTAGTTTTTTCTAGATTTAAAGTGAGAGACATGTTATCAATCCAACCTTTTATTTTAATGAAATCTTTTACTACTATATTTTTAAGTTCATTCCAATTTTCAGCATCATAAAAAATTGCAGTATCATCTGCAAAACCTAAAACACTACCTCTGCTCTCGATGGAAAACAGACCATTGATGTATATATTGAACAGTATGGGTCCTAAGACACTGCCTTGAGGTACTCCGTACTCAATTATCTGTCGACTACTAGCTTCCCCATTTACTCTTACAGTCTGGTATCTATTCGTTAGGTAGCTTTTAAATAAAGATAAACAGTTTCCTCTTATTCCTATGTCTTCTAGACATTGTATGAGCAAGTGGTGATCAACGGTATCAAACGCCTTACTAAGATCTAGAAATATACATAAACATGGTTGATTTTGCTCCAGACTTTGATGTATTTGAGTTATCAAAGCTAATAAGGCATCATCTGTAGATTTTTCTTCTTTGAAACCAAACTGCATGGGTGATAAAATTTCGTATTTGTTTAAAAAAGAATTGAGTCTATTTTTTATTAGCGACTCAAAAATTTTTGATAAGTGAGTCAATAGGGAAATTGGTCTGTAATTACTACATATAGCAGTATCACCTTTCTTAAAGATAGGTACTACGATAGAGGTTTTGAAGGCTGTTGGAAAAATAGCTTGTTTAATGCAATTATTTAGTATATATGTTAACGGATTTCCTATATAAGATGCCACAACTTTTAAAACTTCTGCACAAATATCATCACAACCCGGCGACTTCTTATTTTTTAAGCCTTTGATCAGATTTAAAACTTCAACTTCATTTGTTTCTAGGAACACCATTGAATTATTTTGTGTAGTTTTAGTAAACTTATGAGAATTATCATTTACAATTTTGTTTGCCAAATTCTTTCCCACTTTAGCAAACTGTACATTAAATTCATTGCAGATGTCGTTAGCATTTAATAACATTTCATCATCTTCATTTTTAATTTTTTGAATTTTAGTTTGGAGTTTTGTGCTCCCACTCAGACTTTGGACAATGCGCCATAGTTCGCTAGAACTGCCTTTATTTAAATCAATTTGGTTTTTAAAATAGTTAAATTTAGTGGATTGAATTTTATTTGTTAATGCGTTTCGATAACTCTTATACTTATTTTTTAATTGCAAATTATTTGGTGTTGTCTGTAATTGTTTAAATATTTTGTTTTTTTTATTTATCATATCTAGTAGTGAACTTGTGATCCATGGTGCAATTTAGTTTTTCTATTAAATTTTCTAAAAGTAGTACTTTTTTGTATAATATTGGATAGTATATTTACAAATTTATTCATAGCAGATTCTGGATCATCCGTGGTGTATACCCAATCCCATGAAACGGTTTTTACCATATCAAGTATTTTGTTATGATTTATATGTTTTATATAATTTTTGTGATCATGCTGTAGATTATTTTCTTGTATAATTATTTGTAAAATAGTAATATAATGATCTGTTATGTCATTTTGTAATACTAGTGGTAAAATATTCTCACAATAATTATTATATCTAGTTTTTAAAAAAATGTGATCCAAACAAGTTTTACTATTATTTCGAACTCTTGTAGGAATATTTATAGTAGAAATGTAACCCTGTTCATTTAAAATGTTTAAATATTCACATAAGATTTGAGTTTCGACTAATGATTTCTTCCACTAAGTGAAACTCGAAAGCTCTCTGATTTTACAGATGATGGGATCCCAAAAATTGACTATGCCTAGTAAACTAGTAAAATTCTCTAAAGTTCACACTTTTACTCTAACAGTATTAAATAATGATCCACAAAAAATGTTTCTAGAGTAGGCCATGACCGACGAAGACAAAGATACGATGTCCATGATAACTGTTCTGAATTAAATCCAAACACACTTAAAAAGAAGATCACTCCATATAAATAAGCAATATTATAAGCAAATAATATTGTGAATATTTTTTTAGCGTCTACCTAGACACAGTGTAGTAAATATAGGACTAAATCAGTCCTGTGTTAAAAAGTAATAAATGTGTTTTTTCAAGATCACATTACATAACACAGAAACCCAAAAACTAATTGATTATGATATATATCTACTCTACTATAAATCATAATTCTTAAAAAATTAAGATAAACGTTTAGCAACTTATACAAAATTCTTGACGAATTCCAAACACGCGGTCTGCCGGCAACGTGTTACTCGAAAAGGTCTAAAAGGTCACAAATATTTCGGCTATGGGCAAGAGTTTCTGTTTTTTAAGGGTCATAAATTTCATGAAATTTATGGCTCTTCCAATTATTTTGGATTATTGGTGTTAAGCGAATGGCGAATATTCCACAATTTTTTATGTCACAAAACGAAAATAAAATTAATGTCTACGAATACCTTGCGGACACTTTTTTAGGCCTATTCTGGGAACACTGTTGTGATATTTCACAGTCAAACATCATTCACGTTGGTTTTCGCTATTTAAAATTTTAAACAAGGTGCCGATTTACCAATATCAATTTTCTACAATATCAAAGAAATTACGAGTACTATTTTATAACTCCTTTTATTTTAATAAACGAAAATGCGGAAATTATTTGAGATTAATGCTAAAAATGGCGGTTGTTGCCGACACTTAACAAGGTGTTAGTGTTAGTAAATCGTTCGTTTTATAATAGTAATAAAGTAAAAGTATTTACAGCCAAACTAACCATGTTACAGCAATGTTACTAACCATAATTTTATTTCATATTTTCACATTTTAAAACTTTTAAATTATTATTTCAAGGATTAACAAGAATAGCTATTTATGTATTATAAGCATAAAGTGATACTTTGCCGCGTAGCGGAGCGCGGTAATCTGTCGAAAGCGGCAACGAACTTTTTGCTCAAAATGTACATAAGATTTTTTCTACGATCACACTTTTTAGGAAATAGATATAGAAACTGAAAATTTGTCGTCAGTAGTGTATATTGTGTTGCTTATACCACAGTTTAAAGAATATATTATAATGTTGTTCAAAGTGACAATTTATTAATAATCAAAATGTATGATAAATTTTAATATTCAACTTATTCCTAGATGTATCACTCAGTATTTTTTTTTATTAATGAATTGAATTATAAGTACGCCCTGTATATCAATTTTTATGTTGAATCGGATATCAAAGGAGGAGACAGTTTTTGAAGGTTGTTGAATGTCAATTTTAAAGATGTCAAAATAATTTTTGGCAAAAGATTTATTTTGAAAAATAGGGAAAAGAAATTATAGAAACACATTGAATAAACAAATTTATATACTCAGATACATACATATAGTTGTATAAAGTAGGAAGTTATAAGGTACAATATGGTTACTGAAAGTCATATCTAACTGCATTCCGGAGAGATATCAAAGAAACCCAGAGGAGAAATAAATCAAAGATGGTGTAAACATACTTTTGGAAATAGACAATTTTATAATAATACAACAGTGAGTAACAATTTTACGAACTAATCACTATTGATCACTTTTTAACAAACTGCGTGAGAAAAGACGTTGTTGGTAGTTATATTTTTTTGTAGATTTTAATTCTAGGTTGTAGTATAGTTGTGGTATAAATGGTGAGCGAATGAGTTTAGTAGTTTAGCTTTAGTAATTTAGTATCCCCATGAATGTAAATACAGGGGTATTTTGGTAATTTGTTATTTTAAAATTGGGATTTGCCTATTTAACATTGTGTTTGAAATAAATATTGTAATCTGGTGTTAAAAATTTGTTTATTGAATATTGAACATACAGGTAGTAAAGCAAGTCAAGGCATAAGTTTTATTTTTTTGTATATTGATAAATACAATTAAAATTAATAAAATAAAAAAAATAAATAAAATATAAAATGAAATTAAAATAAATTTAAATAAAATGAAATTAAAATAAATTTAAATAAAAAAAAATTAAATAACTTAAGGTAAATAATTTTTATAATCAAATTAAAAAAAAAGTAAATGATATACAGTATGATATTATTACAATATATTCTTTAAACTGTGCTTATACCTACGTTATACATGACAAAAGCAGTTGATATTCAAAGTCCACGTTAACTTTTATAATATAACAAAAAACATGTAACTATATACAAATAACTTGAAAATCCTTTATTAAAAAAATCTTATTGTATTATAGCTAATTTAAATTAGGCGAGCATCAAAGTTGTCACTTAATGACAGTTCGCGGAAAACGTCAAAATATAAACACCACTAAATAATAATAAAATATCGGATTTTTAAAAAAAATAATAAAGGGGAGGTCGGGTACAAATGTAACAATTTTTGCATTAGTTTTTTTCCTGCTAGTATGAACACAAATAAGAATGTGAAAATCTAACATAATATAGCTCATATTCAGCATTTATTAAAAATAAAGCTTTTCTTCATATCCGTAAATATTTTCGTTTTACAAAAAAAATTAAGCGGCTGTGCAAGCTGTTACAAGCGTACTCGTTTTGGAGACAATTGTAACATACATGAGGGACAATTGTAACATACATGAGGGACAATTGTAACACAGCAATACATTTTTTGTTTTGTTTATTATATTTAAAAAAGTACAAGCAGAAAGCAATAATTCTTTAAACTTAACCTAGAAACAAAATATGTAACCCATATATATTATAAAAACTACTTTGTTGGACAGTAACACTTATTCACTTTCTTCGCCATCATCTTCGTCACAGTTAATGCAATAAAAGAAGTCCGGTCTTAATTTATGGGCACAATTTTCATGAGCCCATTCATTACATTGATTGCATTGAATCCATATGTCGTTAGTTTTTTTATTGTAGCTTTTTAAGCGATATAAACAGTAGTCTTCATTTTCTTCATCTGAAGAGTCCTGCACAGTTTTTTCAATTTTTTCAGGCTTCTTAGCTGACTTTTTAATTTGTCTTGTTAATTTTCCTTTTCACCTAAATTTCTGGTAACTGAGCTAACTTTTTGCTTTCTTTTCAACTGTTTTTCTTCAAGAAGCTGTTTTTCTGGGTATCTGTTAAAATAGAGCTGCGCATCTTTCTTCTTTTTGTTATTTTTTTTTTAGTTCCAGTTGGAGTTTTCGGCAGCAGACGAATTTGTTCCAGTAGTTGAAAAGCCCTATCCAAGTCCGGTGTTGGAGTATGTGATCTCATGCTTGGTCCAGAGACCGGACTATCTGGTTTCTTACTAAGCCCTGGGACAGGATTATCACTATCTGGTCTCGTGCTTAGCCCAAGGAGCGGACTATCTGGTCTCGTACTAGGCCTTTGGACAGGACTATCTGATCTCGTGCTTGGCCCAGGGACCGGGGTATTTGGTCTGATACTAGGCCCAGGGAGAGGACTATCGGGTCTAGAGGGTCCTACTCACCTCGTTCTTCTCCGCCGTTTTTAACCGACGGTTAAAAACGTCAGGGTAAAAATGTCACAAAAACGAGGTGTATGGGCAAGAACGAGGTGTATGGGCAAGAACGTCGTTTATGAACGTCGTTCCAAAATTTCAGCCAAGGCTTGATTTTTGTCGGTTATCGTGCCAACCGTTCGAGTAAACACGAGGTGTGTGTTCTCAACAGTTTGACTGGTAGGGCATTTAACAGTAGCAGTGACGTTCAGCATGTTTTTGTGGTTTATTATTATTTACAACTGGTTATAATAAAAATATCGGATATTAGGCAGTGGAACAGAGACTTTTTATTAGAGTTTATCGAGCTTGGCAGGTTTCGGGTATTATGCGTTCTAGTGCCTGCTGTGAAATAATAACAGAAAACTTCAGATCCTCGTAGCTGCGGCCAGTGGCCAGAAACCGCAGAGTAGCTGTTAGGCGTTCGTGAGGACTGATGCATTCACGTAAATGGGTATTATGTCTCTCAATTAACGGTGTTACTAGTTTTAACAGTTTCCGACACGTATTCTCGTCCATCCTCAAGTAATTGTGCCAATCGCCAGGATCCAATCTTAGCTTCTCCAGTAAATTTGTATGTGACAGTGTACTTACTGCGTTTAAGTTGCCGGTCTTTAGTTCATTTTCTTCGAGATTTTCTTTTTTCGCGATTTTTTTCTACTGCCAAAACAGCTGCCACTGCTAACAAGCATGTACGGTTCATCGTGATAAACTGGCGCGAAAAAAACTGTTGTGTGTGGACATATCAGTCAACGTTCTACCTTCCAACGTTTTTAACCGTCGGTTAAAAACGGCGAAGAAGAACGAGGTTAGTGGGGCCCTTAGGGTTAAGATCTAAGATCGCGTTAACGCTTTCAGTAGCAGGAGTTTCATCTACACTGACCGTCAGTTCTCTATCAGTGACGAAGGATGGTGCAAATTCCTCATCTCCAAAAACATCTCTATTAAACGGCCATATTCCTGAAACCCGGAATCCTCCCATTATATTGTTTGGCGTCGTTGCCTTTGGTAATGCCTCAGCAACTACAACGGGGATGTCGTAAATGGTCATTGTTTGTCTTGGATATGATTTCATCTAGTTGTCAATGGCAACGTTAACAAAGTGCTTAAACGGCCCATATACCCCACGGTCCAAAGGCTGAAGTTTATGTTATATGTGTGGGGGAAACGATAACACCACCATTCCGTTCGCTTTGCAGAAATCTATCGTAGGAACAGACAAATGCGAGCTATGATTATCTAATAGCAACAGAACTTTTTTTCTAGTGAAGATCTTACGTGCCTAACAAAATGTTCCATAAAAATAAAAAAATGTGTCCTCTTTCATCCAGCCAGAACCATTGGTTTCACCTATACAACCCGGAGGACCACCTCGAATAAAATGGGGATTATACTTTTTCCGTGAAAATATGAAAAGAGGGGATACAGTATTTTTCGCAGCACTGAAAGCTGTGCAAAAACTGTTACCAGAGTATTACGTTCCATTGAAGTAACGGCTTCTACTTGCTTTGTTCCCTTAACAGCTACGACTTCATTTGGTCTCTGTACAGTTGTTACCCCGGTTTCGTCCACGTTGTAAATATCGGAGACTTCGAACTTGTGCATTTCCAGTAGTCTTGAAAGATTATCCAAAAATCTGTCGACATTAACTTTATTAAAATTAATTGCACGTGCATAACTGGTTACTTCCGGAGTTCTAATGGAGATATCGAGGTGTCTACGCATAAAATTTGTAAACCAGTTTTTTCCTGCGAGCAAAATCATAGACCTGCAAAAAAAGCAACTTAAACATCTCTCAAAAAAATATTTTTAAAATTTGTTACCAATTTTCGGATTTCCTTTGGTGTAAGACCACACGTATGTACTTAAGAAAAGCATCTTCCTGCTTTTTGGTTAAAATCCTAGTATGCGGATTGTAACCCATTCTAGGCGATCCACCCTCATTCAATTTTTTTTATGTATCTGTTAAGTGTAACGTGGCATATATTTAAGTCTTTCGCCACTTTCCCATTATCATATTGGCTGCTCTTTGCATAAGGTCATCTGACGGTCCTCCTATCCTTTGAGGCGGCATAATACTGAAAAATAATTCCGTAAAGTTTCGTTCTTAGAGGTAAAAATGTAACATGTTATAACTGTACCCATTTTAACCGTTACATTTGTACCCTAGCCACGTTGGTAGACACTTTAATTCATATCTGCTATAAGCAAAAACATAACCTCAAAACAATAATAGCAATCTAATCACACATGTTTAATAGAGGCATTAACAGTACTAAAACATTTAATAACATTAATTACCAATTATTATACCAAAAACTTTAATGTAATCACTATTTCACTTTACTGCCTTTCATGCAAAATTTTCTAATAACTGTTTATCGGTACGTTTCCGTTTCGCGACAATAACAGAGCAAATGCTTAACAAGCACAACTGTGATTATACGCTGTTGACATATTTGAGAAAATATTTCCATATTCGAGCGGTCTCTTGGGTTTAAAAATATTTTCAACAACTTTTAGAACCAGTTTTAATACTACGTCATAAATTTTGAAAGCGCTCAAATAAATGATTTTGAAACAGTGATGTCACTGTTAAGTTAACGATTTGTGAGTTTTGTAAATCTCTAGCAACAGATAATGTTGGCCTCATATGTCAAAGAGAACCTCATGTAATATGACCAGAATTTTATGAAAAATGGATCGTTAAATTTAGAATCCGTCTTTAACCAGTTATTTAGAATTACAAGGTAGTTTTCAAAAATTCTTAAAAATTATAAACCTTCATAATTATGCATTTTCTATTTTTTCTAATATAGGACGATATTTGTAATTTAAAAATATCTATTATAATTTTGGGCGGTAATATTTAGTTATTTAATCTATGTCAGGAAAAACTAGAAATTAATTCAATAAACGATTTAATAACTTTAAATTGAAATATAAAATATAGAACAAAATAAAATTATTTAGAAATAAGTATTAAATGAAAAAAGAATAAAATGCAAATAAAATAATAGTAAAATAAAATAGATAAAATACTTAATGCACGTATGAGATGTAATTAATGCCCTTATGAGATGGCGTACCTGAAATAAAAGAAAAACAAGTATGAGCAATCAAGTTTACCAAAAGCAGCTTTACATTAAAGAAAGTCATGAAAAGGTGATATCCATAAATAAAATACTTATTATCCTTTTAATTAACAAGAAAATTATACATGATAAATATGTCAAAATATTGATTATAAAAAAAAATATAATTGACACAACTTCAAATTTTCCATAATTGACAAAAAGTTATATTCTCAATTCTGTAGGCACTGACCGCAATGCCCAAACATCGATCGATATATAAAAAGCCATTACTAGAACACTGACCGCAATGCCACTAGCCCGCACCAACCATGGTGCGACGACTCCGGGAATAATCCCTAAATAAACGCAAACACTGACCGCAATGTACTACGCCAGAACAGACAATCTAACTCACTTTACTTTTGATTACACCTCGTAGAGGAAAACAAAATATAAGTAAATAGTCAAATTCAAATAAGTTTTAATTATTTAATATAACCCTGTTAATTTAGGATATAAGGTTTTCTCAATACTTGACAAAATATCTTTACGTCAGAATTGACAAATTAACTATAAAAGATTGATAGATAATAATTGGGTAATATAATTTGCAAAATAACTTGATTACAAATTAAAACAAAACTAATTGATAAAACATAATTACTCAGTGAGAAAAACTCACCCTGTTCAGCAAACAGCCACTCACAAAAATTAATATTCACCAGTTTTTTTCTTTATTATTATTATTGGAACGAACTTTAATTTTGTTCCGTAAAGTAACTAACTCAAATTCAGAATGATCTGTATTTGATGCCTGTTTTGATATTTTACCCTTAGTTCCCATATTCGTAATTCAATACCTCCGTATCTTAATGGTGTTAACGTAAACTTTGTGGCTGTTTTGGAAGACAAATATTTCGGGCGTTTAAAAACCGAGTGTTTCGTAAAATAAAACTTAATAAATTTGTATAGAAAATAAAATCATTCTTACACTAATGAGAATAACATAAATAATCTTTTTATCGTGAATTTTATTGTCTATGCTATCCTCTATGATATTTGTTATTATTTTTGACATTAATGACATTTCTATTTCCTCGAACCGTTCTTGATAAAATGTTTCAAAAACAGATGCAGCTGGTTTAAACCTAATTTAATGTGACGTCATTGTTTAGTCACTCGAATGGGAATAGTTCAAACTGTTTTCAAATCGCATGAAATATATTTAAACCAGTCGACCGCTCTAATATGGCTTTAGTTTCGGGAGCCGTTGTTACATTCGTACCGCGTTACAATTGTACCCAACCTCCCCTATAAACCGCATCAGAATATTTTGTGTCACCTCGATTTTTCATTCTGTGACGTCACACGCTCGTCCCTAGCAACCTGATGAGGCCACGGTTTCAGTCTACTAACCATGGAGTTAACATATGTATTGGAACTTGGGTGAAAACTAAGTCTAGATGATTAGTTATTAATTCATTTTCAATATTATAAATTTAGTCTATTAATTGATTATTTCTATTTGAATTTATCAAAGTTTGAAATGTTTTTCATCATTGTTTTGAGTATTTATCTTTCCTACAATAATTAAATTATTTTCTTGTTTATTTCTATTTTTATTTACATTTGTTGAATCCTCTTTGTATTTATTATAAAGTAAATGGTTTTCTCCTAACTTTACAATGCAATCAATTATCTAAGTTTTCCGGGGTTTTTATTTTTTCTTAACTTTTAATAACGTTGTATTTATTAGTATCTCAGTAACTGTATTAGGGTTAGAAGATCTATAGTAATCAATCCAATTAAGCGAAGCGAAATCTTGACATAATGTTTTATAATTTGTATAAGATTTATAAAAATACTATTTCTATTCGGTTTTCCCATCCCTTTTTGGCTTGTATTGGAAAATTTGGTCTCAAATTACTCAGAATTAAATCAATTGTGATCCCTTAATCCAATTAAAGTAATCACTGTACTTCTCTTCACTATTAAAAGAGGTGAAATGCGCATCGTTCAATACAGGACCGCCTTTAGGAATGCTGGTGCGAATATGTATTATTCAAAACGTTATAATCTTAAATTTTAGATAAACTAGAAACTTTAGTCAACATTCATTATTGAATACAAAAAGTGAAAAATAAAGCCGACCTTACAAACAAAACAAATGAACAAATATTGCATTAAAATGATTTCGTTTGTCATATCCGAGGTCATATCCCTACATTACAATAAATAAATTTGACAAGTACGCAAGTTTTTTGTGGCTTAGAAGTATGAGGTAGCCAAGAAGGCAGCCAACCAAATACCTTTTGGACCTGGCCCTTTTATAGGAACTGACAACACGGTAGTGACAGATCTAATTAAATAACATTCCATTGTGAAATTCGAAGAAAGATGGGATGAAACAACAAGCTGCCGAGCTGCCAGGCAGTTTTTAAGTTGTTATCCTGCACTGCAGCACACAAATACTTGACTATGACTATATAGAATCTACGCCTGATCACAGGCATCCTGACTTGTCATTGCTAAGTACGGAAACATCTCTATTACATGAGGCTGTCAGAATCCGCACTTTGCAGGGGGTACAAACAAGATGAGATCCTCGAGCATATATGCTCTACAATTGCCCGACGCTTTTAATGTATCATTTTACTTGTAACGTTAAATCTAAACGTTTCTCCAAAGTATCAACTTATGACATCATGACATAAATTTTCATTTTTTTACTTCATTCAGAATTTAGTCAGATCAAAAAGAAAAATCCATAAGATTTTTGAAATAGTAATAAGTAACCAAAAATTTAAAATGTTTGCAGAAAAACATACATGTACCTAATGAAGAAAATCAAAAACTTTCTAAACTAATTTACCCAGCTCGTTGAGGTAATTCTGAGCATGCGTACTGAGTCGTTTAAGACCCTGCCTCATCGGTAAACATTAAACAGGGCCACATTTATTTTAAATGTTGAAATTATGTCTTACTTAATTAATTCGACGTTTTGAATAAATTCATTATTTTGTATATATTAATATAAAAAGTAAAATTGTATAACTTCCAAAAAATAAAGCGTGTCAAAAAATAAAAGTACTTTTTTGTTGTCACTAATTTGGTATTTCAAAGTTTTAAAGTGAGTCGAGTGTACGTCAAAATAGAAATAATTTTTATACAAAAAAATATACGATAATAGATAAAATAGTAGTAAGAGATATGAAATTTTGGATAATTGACCTCTATTTCTATCTTTTATCGATGAGTTTCGTTGTCAAGCAAACAAGTTTTATTTATTTTGACGTAATAAGGTAACGTTGGAAAATTAAACATAACTTGTTGTGTAAATATTACGTTAATAGTCATTACAAATAAATACTATAACTTCGGCTACATAAGAATGCTGTTAGAATCATAACTGGTTCCAAATTTAGAGAACATTGTCAACCCTTGTTTATTCAGCAAGGAATAATGCCTTTACCAACTATTTATATATTCTTCTACTCTATTTTGTTTTCTCTTCTCTTTTATATATAATCACCTAACTTAATTTGAGTTATTTTATTCTACTTAACAATTATATGCATGTAGGTATTTCGTTGTGTAGTTTTGCATTTTATGTCTAAATAAGCCGATATTTTAATGTGTACGTTTTTGTGACTTGCTACAAACATATATTGTAATATGTAACGTAGTCAAATAAAATTTTCTTACTTTGACAAATACCATGTAAAATTATAATCTCTTTTGCTTTTGCGCTTCGAAATACAACTGCAAAGTTGATGTTTTCCGCAAACTGACATTAAGTGTCATCTTTGTCGCTCGCCGAGCTCCAAAATTGACAGTTTTGTTGATCGCCTAATTTAAATTAGATATAATACAATATTATTTCTTTTTAATAAATGATTTTCAAGTTATTTCAAGTTATTCGTACGTAGTTTGATGGTTTATACACTACTTACAATAAATTTTCAGTTTTTACATATATTTCTTAAAATAATGTGATCGTAGAAAAAATTGTGTGTGCATTTTGAGCAAAAAGTTCGTTGCCGCTTTTGACAGATTGCCGCGCTCCGCTATGCGTCACGTGGCTAACTTTCTGTCTCAAGCGGCAAAGTATCACTGTTCGCTCTTAATACACAAATACACTTAATGCACTTTTCGCTCTTAAAACACAATAGCTATTTGTGTATTAAGAGCGAAAAGTGATACTTTTCCGCTTGAGACAGAAAGTTGCCATCGCGACGCGATGCGGAGTGCGGCAATCTGTCGAAAGCGGCAACGAAATTTTCCCTCAAAATGCACGCAAGATTTTTCTACGATCACACTTTTTTTAAGAAATATATATAAAAACTAAAAATTTCTCGTAAGTAGTGTATAATGTCAATAGAACATAAAACTGTACGTACAAATAACTTAAAAATCATTTATTCAAAAGACAATTTTTTATAATATATCTAATTTAAATTAGGCGAGCAACAAAGCTGTCAAGTTTTTCGCTGGACGACCGACAAAGCTGTCACTTAATGTCAGTTCGCGGAAAACGTCAATTTTGCGGTTGTATTTCGAAGCTCAAAAGCCTACTTTGGATAGTGATCCTAGAAAAATAGCTATTTTCTCTTATACGATTGGAAAAAAACCGTCGTAGGGCAATCACTTTTGCTTATTTAAAACCTTTAAATAGCTCATATCAAAGTTGGCTACTGATATTAGTTATCTGTCAAATTCAAATATTGTTTTTTTGTTTCTGACATTTAACGTAAACATACCGATTTTAAACGAGATGACACATGCATGACATAATGACATCTATCAAAATTTTGTCTGCTACGGCGGCCGTATGTGTGATTGTCATCAATTTGAAACTTAAATGCCGGTCCTGACAGTCGTCTCGTCGCCCACCTGAACCCACCTGCCCACGTCACCATGACGACCGCGAATTTCCTGGTTTTCCTCGTCACAATATCAAGGGAGCGGAGCGGAGCTGCAAGAAGAGGCGTCCCGGAGCCCTTTTCGCTCCGCCAAAGGGCCCTAATTGAAATGATTGCTACTCCCGATGGAATTAATTACAGAGAGGACAGATGCAACCCGATAATGCCCATAAATCACACAACATTAACGAATTCAATGAGAAATTACGGGCGATACCGCTCAATTAGGCTTTGTTAGCGCCTCGATAAGGGTTTGTTTTGTTGCTTTTTCTTCCTTTTTTATTAACTCGTGTGAGGGGATTCGTTCGAAATTGATACGTTGATTAATTTTCGATCCGACGGTGATATAATAACGTGATTTAGATAATGGTATGTGCGATGTCGAAGAAGTGGTTGTATTAAAAATAATTGAGATTATTAAAATGTAAAATCACTACCATTATACAGAAATGGCCACTTAAAACTTCCACCCTCCTTATCTTCGTTATTAATTGTGTATCGGAATAATTACCTAAAGGGCCTCAGTATTGCATTCATGCCAACAAAAAAATTAGTGATGCCGCGGGACGAGAGATTCTCGTCTCTCGTCTCGTCTTGTCTCGAACGAGACGAGAGAGACAATTTCTCTCGAAAACAGATTCGAGACGAGAGAGTGTCATCTCTCAACAAGAATTTCTCGTTTCTCTCGAGCTCTCTCGGGCTCTCTCGAACAATTTTCTCTTTGCTTATTTGAAATTTTCAATTGCTTATCGTAACTTAAAATTTTAACATATTAGATAGTAGAACTATAACACACCTATTCTATATATATTAAATGGTAACAAATGATACTTGTGTTATTAGGATTTTATAAATAGTGAGTTATAAGGAAAAATATTTCTCATTTTATTTATTTACAATTTATACAATAATTTTTTATATTTAATCCATTCTGCTTTTCTGAGGTTACTTTTGAAGATAATACGTTGAAAATTGTTAAGTGTTTTTTCGAAAAACTGTCAAAGAAAAGGTAATACAAACGAATGTATTATATACAGTGAGGATGAAAATTGTACCCTCCTCTATTTTAACTTCTAAATGAAAAAGGACAATGACAAAACAAAAACGAGGTAAAACTCAAGAGCTATTATATTTTTGTTATAACCAGATGCACTTTACTTGAGACACGTAAGATAGAGGGAGTTTCTAGCTTTAAATTTTCTAATGGAAAGTAGGGTCATATGATACCTCATTTGAAAGATATTTTGTATATTTTTACGTTCATGTAAACAGATTTAGGTTTTTATGTTTTTACAGAAATTACATTAAATAAATTCATAAAGTAGGTTAAATTCTTTTTTTTATTTATCGCTTCAACCTCAAAGGATCATTACCGGAGGTATAATACCTTATAAATGCTGTTTTTTACAATAGTATACAATGGATCATTAACATTTTGGCTAGTACAGAGAAAATGTCAGTATCTTTTATAAATTTAGGTAATTTTTTACTGTTAGAGAGATTTAACACAAATGGCAATTTTTTATATCTATACTTTGTTCTTATACAGACATGTTCTGGGCCTTTACTAACAAGTTACATTCTTGATAACTCTAGTATTAACAATTATTGTCCATTACTAAGGAAACGCTTCTTGTACTTACTAAAATAAATAAATTAAGAATATCAAAGGTGATTTAAAAACCACTTGACGTATTAATTTTTTCATAACTACTTGGCAAAAAAAAGCTTATTAAAAAATCATATTCTAAAATTATCAAACATTTCTAGGAATATTGCGGCACACGAGGATTATCAAAAATGTAATTTTGTAAAAACAAAAACAAACAAAAATTAAAACTGTGTGCTGGACGTAAATATTATCTAAATATCTTTCAAATGAGGTATTACATGACTTTACTTTCCATTAGAAACTTTAAAGATATTAACGCACTCTATTTTACGTCTCAAATAAAGTGCATCTCATTATAACAAAAATATCAATGTTTCTCTAATTTCACATCGTTTTTGTTTTATGTCTCTATGTTCTTGCATTTTGAAAACATACTACAAAATACTTTCATTTGACAACGCATGATTGCATTAGAAAAATTCTAACTTCCAATTTAACCTCTTCGCCCCCTCCCCAACTGACTCACAAGACTTACAGCCGTATGCATAGTCGATCGCCAGCGACTCGCCAGAGATTCATTTCGACGTATCGCCAGCGATTCGCTGGCGATCCGCCGGCGATCCGCCGGCGAAAGCCCAAAAAGCTGGCGACTCGCTGGAGATTGTCACCGGAATGTCATTTCACGCAAGTTTTTATTTTCTTTTATAGGGATTATCACCGGTATCTCTCGCATTTTATTCATGATTCATTTCTTAAAACTCAAAAAATAATGAACGAATATCAAATTTTTCCCTATAAAAGAACATGAAAACTTGCGTGAAATGACATTCCGGTGACAATCTCCGGCGAGTCGCCAGCTTTTTGGGCTTTCGCCGGCGGATCTCCAGCGAATCGCTGGCGATACGCCGAAATGAATCTCTGGCGAGTCGCTGGCGATCGACTATGCATACGGCTGAAAGTATTTTCAGTTTTAGTTAACGCCTAATCTGGGCCACTTATTACTTCAAATTTCAATTGTAAAACGACTGTATCAGACAGACAGAGAGACATAAGTGTTTCTTATTGCCAAATTTGGGCACTAATTCGTAAATTCTTTGTTTTTGTCTTACAAATTTTACCGTTTTATCATGTTTCGTCTTTTTCAAATTTAAATTTGATATTGTTTTATCACGAGAGATACGAGACGAGACAAGACGAGAGAATGGCTCTCTCGAGCGAGAGAAGCGCCTTCTCGTCGAGACGAGATAACAGTTTTCTCTCGCCCTACGAGACGAGACGAGAGAGGCCACTCTCTCGTCTCGTCTTGTCTCGCGCCATCACTAAAAAGAATTCTACACGTTTCGAAAATAAAAAAAAATCGTCTGATCGTCTGTGTGTATATGCGCCGGAACGATAAATCTAGTATGTAAGCTCAACTTGCGGTTTTGACTTTATAATTTCTTCAAGCTGAGAATCCTATTCATTTTCAGAAATTTCGGTTTAATTTTATTAAGTGCTTTAAATAGTGAAGTGACGATGATTTTTGCACGATATTTAACGAATTCAGAATGGAGCTCGCATCTGAATTTGATCGTAGAATCCAAAAGGCAATTGGCTCAATTATTATTTTTACATGGGCAAGCTTAACGAGGAAATATCCCAAATATTATTACACAGGAGAATAAAATCCTTCTTCATTGGTAGACGTACGGGGTAAAGGAGCTAAATATGTTTGCTTGGACAGACTTAAAGGGTAAAGGTTTCAAATAGTCAAATATTACATAGGCAGGAGTAAGGGGTGAAGGGGTCAAATATTTTTATATAGGCAAGCATTAGAAATAAAGCGCCCAAATACTTTTACATGGGCAGACTTAAGAGGTAAAAGACCCAAATGTTTTTAGATAAATTGTTCAAACAATTTGTGAACCCTAAACTCAAATAATAAAAAAACAGCGATATTAACTCTTGTACAAAGTTTTGATTTGAACTTACAAATGTTAAAATTATTGGAAAAAAGTGAACACCCATTTTAAATTATCACAAGCCGCCACTGGTGGACACTGTCCCATAACAACTGTCCACACTCACCCCAAGTGCATATTTTACACATAGAGTCGTATATTTTTATTTCAAGGTTAAATAAACTTCAACTATTTGTCAATTACAAATAGAAATGCCATTGTTATAAAACACAACAGCTCCTATATAAAAACTTACCTTCAAAATATAACAATAATTTCACTTGCAAAAACACAATTGTGAAATGATCTTATACACATTAACAGTTATTGGCGATTCAAATTAATTTTCGCGCGCCTTTCATTTGTCACCTATAAGTAGGATGTTTGTTTATTTACATGTGTTTGCTTTGGGCGGAATTTGTATTTGTGATTTAATGATCTTATACACATTAACAGTTATTGGCGATTCAAATTAATTTTCGCGCGCCTCTCATTTGTCACCTATAAGTAGGATGTTTGTTTATTTACATGTGTATGCTTTGGGCGGAAATTGTATTTGTGATTTTTTTAACTGTTTTTAGGTAATATTCTCATTGTAATAATGTTTTTGAGTTTCATTTAGTGTTAATTTAAGTTAAAGTCTCGTGCTCTGACTTAATTTGTTGGAAATATTCACCTATAGGCATATCCAAATAACCAATACGACCTCTAGTGGTCAGATCTGGAATCCTTTTCGATGACATACAATTTTTGTTCTGTGCTTCGTTGAATAGGCAATTGTTTATTTTTGTGTTAAATCTGTTTTTAGGCGTGCTTTTTCTTATAAAAAATGAGTAATTCGTATTGTTCGGTACCTCAGTGTTCGTCTTGGGCGAAAACAAACCCAGACCTGAGTTTTCATTTGTTCCCGGAGGCCGGAAAACATCGTGTGAAAGTTGAGTCAGCCTTAGGTGATCCCACTTGGATGTGTAGGCGTAAAGCTTGGATTTTAAAGCTAAAAATCGGAAAACCAGTAACTAAATATATGTTAGTTTGTTCTAAACACTTTACTGATGACGATTTTTTCCGAAGAGGTAAATAAAATATTGGTCACTTTAAGGTTATGTTTACAATTATAATTTGTTATTTTTAGATGTTAATACTTCAGGCAGAAAAAGATTAAAGTGGACAGCTATTCCCACACAAAATTTGTCAATTTCATCTGTTCCAACTGTTGTAGAACCCGAACCTGAAGTTTCTCAAAGAACTAAAAGGTTGAACATGAGAAATGCCACTAAAACTTCAGAGTCCATAGACTGTGAGTGCAGTGAAGAAGAACAACCTGGGCCTGTACATTCCCATGAAGATTTAGAAGCTGCAGAAGGTCTACTACTGCTTTTGCAGGAACAGCCTAATTATGAAGGACCCACTACGTTTAGAGACTTTGAGGTACAAGTAAATACCCCAAAAATTTCAACATTATGTGATCTCCTGACAACAGACAGTGCTCTTAATAGTTTTACTGGAATTCACAGTTTTCAGCTTTTGGATACAATTGTGGAAGCTGTAGAAATGAATTATACTGATCAGAGGTACCATAGATTAAATATAAGACAACGTATAATTCTAAGGATAGACTGTATCTACTTTAATAAAAAAAGGAACCCTTTTTTTATTAATGCTTTTTCAGGGAAACTAAGACGAACCACAGCTACAAACAGATTAATTATCTCCATTGGAAAATTTTAAGATTAACAAAAAGTAAAAAAAAAACAAAGAAAAGTTGAAAAAGATGAGAAAGAGAAGAAAAAATAAATGCATCGAACCTGGAACCTTCCCACTAGAGCCGTCGCCGCATCTATCAATTGGGGCCTCGAAGTACATGACTTCGACAATCGAATTTGTCAATCAGATTCCGACTAAGATAATTGTTTCAAAGTATCCATGGGATAAGGAGGTAACAAGAAAGGTCATGTGAAATGTTCGGAAATGTACGGAAATATCTGTGGATGGTATATACAGTAAATAAATGAAGAGGAATATTCATCATTTTTGTGTATTGAAATAAAATGTAGACATAAAGAATAAAGCAATGAAGATTATTTACTTCAATAACAAATTCTCCATTAAAAACTCAAAAAAAAGATCTAAGATAAAACCTACGAAGACACTATCAGGCTCTCTTTTGATGTCGAAACACCTCTTTCCTGGTATCCGCCATAAGACTACAGTGACTTAGTTAGAAATCTGTTTTTTCCAATAACACATCAACCTTCACTTGTGTTACTACTCAACTAGTTCTTGAAAAATTTTGTTTTTAAATTTGGAAAATAAATTTTATATTCAAAAGACTCTATTAGCCATAGGATCTAATTTATCACCTTTCCTAGACGATATCTTCATACATGACTGTCAAATGCCCTAGTCTCTGCTCCATCGTAATACTCGTAATTAAATTGATTTCATAGTTTTATTAAAATTTGTAAATATAGACGAATTAAAATCTGAAATTTGTATATTTAGGACCAATATTTTCACTTATGAGTAAAGTTGAAAGTAACTTCTTTGCTGATTAAACTATACAACTATTGTACGTTAATCTGTCAAGTGAACCTACATGTCACTTTACTCAGAGGTGAAAAGATCGGCTCTCAAACTCAGTAACTAAAAAATATACTGACAGTTGATTTGACAGAATTGTCACTTATTTAAAATTTAAAAATAATAATAGTGGTGACCAAAATATGAACTACGAATAGTGGATTTAATTTTTTTTTACACCCACATGGATATTAGCTTATCTACGCACTGATTACAAAACGAACAAGTATACTATTGCGTTCAACTGAACGAATATATTTCATATCTATCCTACATCCGGTTACTATGATTTTTAAAATTTTTAAAAAGTGACAATTCTGTCAAAGTAGTTGTCAGTATATTGTTTAGTTATTGAGATTAAATCTACGTAAAAATGAGTTATTCTTGTGTAGAATGAATAAATAATAGCACTTACATTTTTGTTTCTTCCAAACTTGTAAATAAGTCATAAATTTTAATCAAGTCATATGAAACTAATTTAATTACGAGTATTAACACTAAAATGGTAATTGTGTCGATGGAGGTGAGAACAGGGCGTTTGGCTTCCTTGCGAGGGGCCCAGATACAAATATGGGCTGGTAATTATAAATTAAATCTTTTTTAATTTATTTTATAAACTAGTGAAGTCATAATTTTTTTAAAATTAGTTTTGTCCTAATAACCTATAATAACTTTTTAAATTTGTAGATTTTTGTTTGTGGGTCATAAAAGAAATATACTGTACAACTCGAGTGGATTGTCCATATCCACTCTTGTTGCACAAACTACTATTTTGCAGTGTTCCTACTAGGTAAAATGGATATGAAATATATTCGTTCTGTTGAAAGTAATGGAATACTTTTTCGTCTTGTAGTCTGTGCGTAGAATTGCTAATATTCATGTGGGTGCACAAAATAGTATAATTGTGCAAAAGTACAGAAAGCAATCAATTCCACACGATGTGTGAAACTTGTGGCGCGAGCGACTGCGGGTGCTACAATCACAAGAGTGTTACAGTTTTTTATCCCGCTAAAAGGCGCAAAAACTGAAATCGACCTGTTCGAGCATTCTTAAACATCCACGTTATTAATACCCAAAATGCCCATGTCAAAGTTTCGTTGGGTAACCTTGCATATATATAAAGTATCAATATTAAAGAAAAGTTACTTATAAATTATAATCTTTAAACAAAATATAAATTAAATAGATCGATCCCATATTATTATTAAAAAAATACTGAATAAATTGTTTTGAAAACTATTGAAACCAGTTGTAAAGTTTGAAACGAATAAATTGGTAATTAAATTGAAATTTTTGTATTTGATTGTATGCTACTCTTTCCACTTCTTGAAAAGTGATTTCCAATAAAACAAGAAATAGTAAACAATTTACAATAAAAAAATGTATCCAAGTGTTCACATTTGCAACTTGTTACGTGTATTAATATTCAAGTCTGTTTCTGTTTATTTTCAAATAAACAAATATTTAAAAAACCTACTTTCATAAATTTATACACAAAAATATTCTTTTTTTATGAATATAAGCGGCGAATTAAAATATCCAAGAACAGAATAGAATTAATTATCATCTAAACGGTTTTATACAAAAAAACTTCACAAAGATAAACGTGTGTATCATATTCATAAACATGCATATTAAATATCCAAACACAATTTGTGCTTTTTCTTAATCTTTTCCTACAAATTTTAAGTTACTATCACCTAAAAGTAAACAACCGTGCTTAAATTTGTTTCCAGAGGACTTTTCGTAGAATTGGCAAGAATTTTTTTTAAAACAATGCACTTTTTCTAAATCATGAACTTTATACCAATTATAAAGGGTGTCCCAGATATTTTAATAGCGATGTTTTAAAAACCGACAAATACGAAATATATTTTTAATTATCACTAATCGATAACTTGGTTGTTTAAATCTTTTACTATTAGAACCTAATCTAAATGCGAAAGTTTGGATGGATGGATGTATGGATGGATCACGCAAGAACGGACAAACGGATCCGGATGAAATTTGGCACAAATATAGATTATAGTCAGGAATAATACATAGGCTACTTTTTATCCCGAAAAAATATACGGTTCCTGTGGGATCAGTTTGTTTTTGTTTTTCATAGAGCAAGGAATCGGACATCATTTTTTGCATAGTGGTAGTGAAACATGAAAATTTGAAATATTGCTACTGAGCATAAATAAATAATGATGTGTTTTAGGGTTTTTGCTTTTTTACATTTTAAGGGGGAGAAACGGGGGTTAAAAGTTTGCATGGATTTTTTATAGATAGGAACTTGAAAATTGGAATTATAGCTACTCATCACAAATAAATAATGTTGCGTTTCAGGTTTTTGGATTTTCATATTTTACGAGGGAAAATGGGGTGAGACGAGAAATGAGGGAAAGAAGGGAAATGGTCGAAATGTGTAAGGAGTTAAAGTTTGTATGGTAGGAACTTAAAAATTGGAATTGTAGGTACTCTTTATAAATAAATAGACATGTTTCAAAGTACTTGGATTTTACAAATTAAGGGAGGAAACAGAAGGTGAAAGTTTGAATAAGACTTTCGGTTTTTTAATTTAGAAATTTAAAAATTGGAATTGTAGCTACTCTTCATAAGTAAATAAAACGTATTTCAAGGTTTTGGATTTTCACATTTTAAGGAGGTATTGTAATAATAATAATAATAATAATAAAAAAAAAACAAAAAATTTATAAATCATAATAACTAAAAATAAATAAAAATAAATAGAAATAAATAAAAATTATTATAAAATATTAAAATAATAAATAATAATAATTAATAATAATTAATAATAATTAATAATAATTAATAATAATTAATAATAATTAATAATAATTAATAATAATTAATAATAATTAATAATAATTAATAATAATTAATAATAATTAATAATAATTAATAATAATTAATAATAATTAATAATAATTAATAATAATTAATAATAATTAATAATAATTAATAATAATTAATAATAATTAATAATAATTAATAATAATTAATAATAATTAATAATAATTAATAATAATTAATAATAATTAATAATAATTAATAATAATTAATAATAATTAATAATAATTAATAATAATTAATAACACTTAATTAATTAATTAATAAAAATTACTAATTATTCATTTTTTTAAATTATAAATACGATAACACGCGTGCAAAGCCGCGGGCAAAAGCTAGTTTTGTATATATTGCAAACTATTAGTCCAGGATCCGTAAGTAAGGTCGACCTTCACCCATCTGTTTACCGGATGAAAGTTTTTTTTTATTAAATAAAATATGTTTTTAAATATACCGCAAATGGGTTGCCTATGAAAATACGGTCACAGCCATTTTTTACTTTCCTCTCTGTGTACAGATAAGGAAAGTATAGGAATCATGATAAAAGTTGTTTATGATGTCATTCTCTATTATTTTGTCTCTATTCATGATTTTCCTAAAATGGACCTAATTTGAGATATTTGATGAAAAGTGCAAATTTAGAATTTTGAAGATAACTCAAAAACGGATGAAGAGAAAAGCACCAAATTTTGAACTTAAGCTTTAATCTTTCCTGCGATGAGCTGATTAAAGTTTGGGCACAGTCAAAGCATTTGGGGAATACTTTACAGGGTGTCGTTTTTTTTTACTTTCAGAAAATAAATAGTCTGGACCGAAATTTCTTAGGCAACCTATTTGCGGTATATTTAAAAACATATTTAATTTAATAAAATAAACTTTCATCCGGTAAACAGATGGGTGAAGGTCGACCTTATTTCGGATCTTAGACTATATGCATTTTTAAATAACATTTATCTACTTCTATCCTGTAAAATAATTATTAATTAAATACACAATTGACAAAGTTTGAGTGCCATAGGGACAATCCACTCGAGTTGAACAGTATATATTTTTAAGGACCCACTAAATAAAATTACAAAATTTTAAAAATGAATTTAAGATATATTAAGATAAAATAACTATTGCAGAAGGGTTTACAGGAGTTGTGGACTGTATTTATGACGAATCTTGTTGGATAGATTGATTATCGTGGAATGCAGAAATTAAAATTATTGCTTCTGTTAACTGGTTTATTTTAACTTTATAAACAATAACCACATAATAATTGAGTAATACTTTTACATGTACACAGAAGAAAAAAATATCATCTACATTGAAGAAAAGCATAACACTTGTTTGAAATAAAGCAGAGTTTGCTTCGAATAATATTACTCGATACAATAAGAAAATAAATGTTGAGTGCAGTATAGGCATAATCTTGTATTTTAAGAGTTATAATAATTAATCTGAGAATAAATTATTTCATTCGAGTATAGAATTGTGAATTAATCCAAGAAAGCTCTTACGTTTATTAAAAGTATGATATGCTCTTAAAACCGACTATTGCGTACTTGATTCAATGTTATAAAAGGATTAGATTCAAAGCATTTTAATTTCAGAACAAGTATTAAACAATTCGAATCAAAAACCTATGTACTTCACAAAAGATTAGCTAGTACAAATTCACTGCACGGTATTGCCAGCTGAAACTTATTTTAAAATGCAACCCCTGCACTGATACGGTAGATATATGACTGGCACATGTTGAGATGTGATACTTATTATTCGGAAGTCAGAGACACAATGCATTTATAGAGAATCTGGCAAATTGGCATTAGCACGTGTTCATCCTATTGTCCATTTTCTAACATGTTTGCATTGTATCGTTAGGGTTGTGTTTTACTTTTTGTTAGAAATTCTTTGTGATTTAATTAATAAGTGTATGAATAAATTAAAATGAAATGGAACATTTGTTAAATGAATGGAGCCTCAGCGACCTGATACCAATATTTAAATGTAAGTATATTTAGTTCATTTCTTGTTATATATAAGTAAATTTATAATCATAAGAACACAAAACAAACTGGAATAGAAGTAAAAAAATGTATGATGCTGGATGACGACTTTTTGGAAAGATGACTTCTGCCTTGCTAAGACAAGAGGTCGTATCTACGAAAATTCTGATTTCAAGATTCTTACAAATTTAATAATCTTACATTTTATGTTATTATAACACAAAATAATAAAGGCCTATTTGCATTAGAAAATATTTACTATAAATATAAGAAAAGGTTAGTAAAATATGCAAAACTTATTTGCGAAGTCTAAAAGGACGAACTTATCTACCTACCCACATTTACTAAAAATATTCATTTTGTAGATACGACCTCTTATCTTAGTAGGA
Source organism: Psylliodes chrysocephalus (assembly GCA_927349885.1). NCBI lineage: Eukaryota > Metazoa > Arthropoda > Insecta > Coleoptera > Chrysomelidae > Psylliodes > Psylliodes chrysocephalus. Next base: position 32,191,249 of record OV651819.1, on the reverse strand, counting down.
CAAACTTTTATGTTCCATTTAGGTTTTGAAGTTTAAAATTATTTTTTTTTTAATTATTTGGGGGACACCTCAGAGGACAGAGGAATTTGGTATATTAACTAAAAACAATTTTGAGAAATGTTTTTCGGTGGATAGGTACCAGTGAGAACCCTATTAAAAAGTAAGAACAGCCTGATCTTATTTCAAGATTATTAATTTCTTCAATGAAACTATCTTATAATTCAACCAAAATCAATATATTTATGTCAAAGATCATATTATTATTGTATAGGATTTAAGAACAAGGTATTATTGAATATAAATAAAGTATATTTAAAACAAGTGTAAGACTATTTCATTTAAGATGTGTACATAATACTGCAATTGAACAATAGATACTCTTCATTTAATTAGAGGTATTTTGGTTGGGGCAAGTTGATTCTAATCTTGAAGCAAGGCTTATTAGTTATTGTTAACAAGTATTACTAGAATTTCAAATCGAGACGAGTTTTACTTGCGGATATACAAACACAACAAAGCATTGAAATAAGACCATTCATCTTGAATATAGTACACCTTTTTTTCTGTGTAATTGAGTTTAAACATGCTGGTTTAAAATATCTTTCTATATTTGTTTTAATGTTACGATTGAAACAGTTTCGCACGGAGATTGATTTTGTTCTTGCTTGTTTGGAGGTTCGAATGGTTCTCTCGTTAAAAAATGTCTCGTCATTTCGATTCTAAGAGTGTATCTTTGACACTGTTTTGTGATTGGTTTATAGAAACGGTGTGGTTTGACCAAGCTTGGCGTGGAGATAGATAAAGTGATGTGTTACAACCCGTTTTAAAAGTTTTAAAGTAAAATCGTTCAATAACTTTTTTGTTATTTTTGATCAAACTACTGTTGACAAGAAAGTTTCACTGTTCGCAAACTTCATATGCCTATCAACGCTACTAGAATAATTAAAGGAGAAGGTGAGCGGGCGGCGGCCCAAGCGGTGCAAAATTACATTTTTGAGATCATCCATAAAATCTATTTTACCTACATTTTAGAATGTCTAAAATGATTTCTGTGAAATGTAGATGAGATACTAGCAATTTTTGGCAGTTCTGCAGCTCTAGAGCACTTATGCACCAGCTGCCACTCATAAAAAATAATCTCATGTGTAGAAATATTAATCATACCATGCCTATGTCTATCTTCAATTTATTTTTAAGAGTCGTTCGTAATCGTGATATCTCGGAATACGTAATACTAAGATTTTTAATATAAATATTATGCGAGCCATTTTCGACCAGTCTGGTCATACTCTAATTCCTTATTTGGGCATCTTACGGTCCTAAATCGAGATTCGAAGGTCTAGATTGTTCTGGAATGACGATAAAGCTCCTAGAGGCAACACTATTCCAGAAAATGATGCATCCGGGATATAAATCCTGGTGGCTGTGTGATTATTGTCTAGAATGTTCTTTGGTCATTGGAAAGTCAGTTTAATTTGAGAGATCCTTCTGTTAACATAAATATTATCTATAATGATTTGATCTAAATCAGTCAAACTCAGAACAGTTTATTTAAAATATACAATATTATATTTCTTTTATTTTTGCTCTTAAAAAAGTATGATGAAATAAGTGTTTAATTAGTTTTTCCGGTAGGTACTTATTAATAAACTTTTATTTTTAGGGTATTTAAAACAAATAAATATTTAGTTGAGTTTTGCACTGAGGTAAATAGGATGCTATAATTACTTATTTGTTTAATTTTTCCAAGACGTAAATAAATTTAATTATATATGTATTTGTCATTTAAAGTAAATATGTCTACGAAGTCTTCACTGAGTGAATTTGATGTAAAAGATATTATCATCGGTTTACAAGCAAAACACACTAAGTAATTTTTTTTATTTTTTATTTATTTACATCATTTGACTGGTTTTCTCCCGCTCTATATTCTGGTAAAATCCACTACGACCTCTAAGAATTATTACTTTATTTTTAAATTATTTTCATATTCATTAAGTCCATAATAGTATTATTTTTTCAGGAAAAATACATTAAGTGACTCAGTAGGTTTATTCATCAAATCTGACTTAATGTGTTTTGCTTCTAAGCATAAGGTGGATATGATTAAATACATATTTGGAGTTTGAAATTATGTTCCTTTTTTAAATATTTGTTTACTCCGACCAAACAACATTTCTCAGTTTATTTCTTCATTTTCAATCTCATTGTGTTTACGGCGCTTTCGTTGCCATTTAACTTAACACTGTTGCACGAAACGAGGGATTGAATGCACGTGATGTGATGCACCTTCGACGATGCCATATTAATAACTAGAGAAGTTGAAAAGGGGTCTAATAAACCGAGTCGGGGTCCAATCTTCTACTCAAATTAACAATTAGTACGCTAGATACATAATCCTCCAGCGGTTTAAGATACCATTTCGGAAGGCGCGACAGACGACATACGACAGCAGACGCGACGGCAGACGCGACGGCAAAGGAGACCAAGAACGGTCTCTTCGCGTCTAAACACATGCAATCATATGAAACACATTTAGCAAGGCGCGACACGTCCGAGAGACAGAGGTCGACGACAAATAGATCGGTCTCGGGGTAGCGTTTTCGACCTGTCTCGCTTAGTCATCGCTTGTATTTCGAGGTCGATATTTTATAGAAATGGTAGTTGTGAAGTTGTATCCTGGGCAATGTTGCCAGATGAAAATTTGCTTGAACAGTATGGGTAAAAAAACCGTAGATCTGAACAGTAGATTTTATTATAGGGGGAAATAATTATAATTTGCAGTGTAGTTAATAAAAAACTAAGTATATAAGAAACGAAAAATAATCATTTTTCTACCCAAATTAGAAAGTAAACAAAGAATAAAAACAAATAATAAAATTTGTAACATATACTTAACGTTCGGAAACAGAAAAAAACCAATGAAAAATAATAGTTATTTCTTTTAGATCAATCTAAATCAGATAATTCAAATACGTTTTATTTGGCATGCATGTTCTTTTTATGATGCCCTATTAATTTTTTGTTGCATTTTAAATAAAAACAATGATTATCTTTAGGTTTTTTTTTAAGAAGCAAACCTACAGTAGTGGATTCTTATTACGCTGCTTTTACTTCAGCAAATTTACTAGAGAAAATATTCTTTGACCATTTGCTGAAGAATGAAGCAAACTTAATAAATTTGTTAACTTGGCGAAAACACTAGATTTCATGCCTAACACAGGAGAACAGAGACGAAAACAGTGGATTTACTTAAAAACAGTTCCCTCGAATTGTCGTGTTTGAGCCGTTTCAGAATTATTTTCAATTTAAACCAACAAAAAAATTTATAGGGATGAACCTTTAGTTTATTTTTTATTTTCAATTATTTCTATCATTTTTCCAGTAAGTAATTAGGATAAATACTTATTTGATGGGTCGAATTTGAAGGTGTGAAGGCCCGGGGCAACAAAAAAGTAGGAGGCCTCATTCTTTTTTTGTGAACAAGAAATAAGGTATTTCAATACTTTATTGGGAGACAACCAAAAAATTATTTTAACGAACATATAGATGGTAACCCGTCAAATGCGCTCCGACAAATGCGCTTCCCGACATAATCGCTCACGATATATGCGTCCACGATATATGCGCCCGACAAAATTAATATCGGATGGAGATTTATTCTGTGTTAAAATTGGTTCAGAAAAGTTTTAAAGGCACATTTTAGGTAAATTAGTTTTTATTGTTTTTATTGTTCTCATTTTATGTGTATTATGTTTGGGAAGCAACCCGCTATTGCTCCAGGCCACACAGGTTAGATAATTTGGTTAAAATATATATATTTTTATTTTTTTATTTAATGTTCTATAATTTTTTGCGAAGCAACTCGCGTTGCTACAGGTTAGGTAAATTATAAAAAAAATTAGAATACTGGGAAAATATTTCCATTTCCATTTTCTTTAATATATTGTAAATTTAGATTCAACCATATGAGTTCATATGTGGGATTAGAGCACCCACACTGTAAAACTGAAAAAAAAGTAAATCAGTAATCAATTAAAATAAAAAGAATACATTTTGGTTCTGCATATGTCGGGAAGCGTATTTGTCGGGGAGCATTTGTCGTGGCCCTTTAGTAGTGCACGTAGTAGCACATAGTAGTTTGTGCAACAAACATGGAAATGATGAATTCACCCGAGTTGTACTGTTGTACAGTATATTTTTTTCTACGACCCACATAATTTTTTTAATTTATTTTAGGTTAAAGATGAAATAACTATTTTAAAAATAATTTATGACTTTTACTAATTCAAACAGTAAAATCATAAAATAGCTGTTTGTGTATTAGGAAAAAGAAGTGATACTTTGACGAACTTTTCGCTAAAAATGCACAAGATTTTATCGTACAAACAACGTGAAAATAATTTTATTAAAAAGTAATATTAATATATTATAGCTAAATTAAATTAGGCGAGCAACAAAGCTATCATTTAATGTCAATTCGCGAAAAACGTCAACTTTGCGGTTGTATTTCTAAGCGCAAAAGCCTACTTTGGATAATGATCGTAGAAAATGATTATTTTATCCTAATATACTCTTAATTTTTTCTCAAAATATTTTTAGATTTTTGTTAGTATGCCGTAGCAAAAATATACTGTACAACTCAAGTGGATTGTCTGTATCTGACCACCATATCCACTCTTGTTGCAGTGTAGATAATATACATACAGTGTGTCCGTAAAGTATGGAACAAATTCATTTTTAGCTAAACAGACCATTTTAAGAAATAATCCTGAAATACGTCGAGTTTTGATTTTAATTTACCGTATTTTAAAATAATAATCTAATATGAATTACTTTCGAGTAATGACGTCACGGTCATTTTTTTTAAATTGAACACCCTCATTTTGTCTCAATTTTCTGATTACTCTAGCTGAGCTGATTCCAAAAATGTATCACATGTTGATTCCAATTGGTACAGGGTGGACTTGTGGTCTAGCAGACAAAATATGAAAGAAATTATTTCTTATCAATTTTGAAAAACATAGTTGTCTAGTTTTTTGTGAAATGTCATTATTTGTTTAGTAATTTATTGATGTTCAGTGACAGTTTAGTACTACAATATTTTTGGTATTCGTGAATGTTTTAATTATTGCTTAGATTTAATTTGAATTAGAAATGGAGTTAAGTGAAAAACAAAAAAATTGGAATACTTATGATGATTGGGTATGGAGACAGATCGCGAACTCAGATGGAAGTGTGCAATTTGTTTAATGATAAATATCCAGACCTATAACGCGTTCAACAGTCAGTAAGATTGAAAAGAAATTTCGAGAAACTGGTACGGTGGAAAATGTACGCAAATCAGGTCGTCCCTCTGCAAATGCTGATACAGCATTAGATGTTTTACTTAGTTTTGAAGAAGACGCGCACACTTCTGTGCGTAAAGTTAATCGCGATATCGATGGCATCCTTATAAAATTAAACTTGTGCAGGACTTAAACGAAGATGATCCCGATAGAAGAATCCAATTTTGCGAAAAAATGATGGATAAATGTTACCGAGACCCTCTCTTGATACAAAACATTTTTTTTCTGATGAGGACACTTTCACGTTAAATGGCGAGGTTAACCGTCAGAATTGTAGATACTGGGCAAAAGAAAACCGAACTGGATGCGTGAGCATCATACACAATACCCGCAAAGGGTAAATGTATGGGCTGGAATTGTAAGAAATCGAATCGTCGGACCCTACTTTATCGAAGGTAATTTAAACGGGGCAACGTACCTTGAGTTTTTAAGGGGGTATCTCGTACCTACTTTACGTAATTTGTTTTTCAGCAGACGTAATCCTGGAGGTTGTGATGAAAGTTTATGGTTTCAACAGGATGGTGCACTTCCACATTATGCTGTAGATGTTAGAAGGTACCTAGATGAAATTTTTCCGAACAGGTGGATTGGTAGACGTGGACCTATCGAATGTCCAGCGAGGTCACCAGATTTCAATCCTTTGGATTATTTTATGTGGGGCCATCTGAAGAATGTTGTGTATCAAACGAAACCAGCAAATATTCAAGAATTAAAAGAGATAATTCGGACAACAATAAACAATATTTCTCAAGACACAATAAACAAGGTTCAACAAGAATTTGTACACCGTTTTGGGTTACTGTCAAATACAGCAAAGGCTGCAGTTCGAACATTTATAAAGTCATGTATTTCATCATATTCTGTCCGCTAGACAATAAGTATTTTTGATAATATTGTTAATTTAACTAATAAAGAATGTTATGCGTTACTTTGTGAGCACACACAAAACTATTGTATTTTTGCCCACCCTGTACCATTTGGAATCAACATGTGATACATTTTTGGAATCAGCTCAGCTAGAGTAATCCGAAAATTGAGACAAAATGGGGGTGTTCCATTTAAAAAAATGACGGTGACGTCATTACTCCAAAGTATCTTAAATTATTATTTTAAAATACGGTAAATTAAAATCAAAAATCGACGTGTTTCAGGATTATTTCTTAAAATAGTCTGTTTAGCTAAAAATGAATTTGTTCCATACTTTACGGACACACTGTATAGATGTAAATAATTTTCATGACGTTAAAGATTATCATTATTCAATGAATAAATTGTCAAATAGAATTAGAGCTTCAGAAAGCTTTGGCAGAGCACACATTATATGATAAAACGCAATGGAATCAATCTTACAATTCTTTTGTGGAATGGTAACAATGACAAGGATAAATTCTTATCTATATTTGATTTGATCAATAACTGTATCACTGGTGGTAGACAAAATATCGTATGCAACTCTCGTGTAATAGCTTTTGGCTTGTTTCGTATTTTATTTATTTCTAGCTATCATTATCGGATCTAACATATCATACTATTTTACTTATATTTCTGTGACAACGTGTATACCTACTAAGACAATCTATTTTAAAAAATGACAAATACTTTCCAAGAATCCCTTTTAATTGCTCAGGAGAGGCTGGGAATGTTTAGAAACGTTTTATCAACGTTTAGACGCCGTTTTTAGAGATAAACTTGATATTCAACACTACTACATGTGTAAAGTGTTAGATAACTACTGGAAAAGTGATCAGGTTAACCACCTAAAAAATAAAATAGGAAGAGCCATTTGAACTTCCTTGCCCTTTTTTATTTTCGTAACGGAATAAATCAGTCATTTCGAGGCAACGGGGAAGTGTTTTAGAATCGGGTTTCTATCCTTGATTGTGCGGTTTGGAATTTTTTTGAAGAGCTTATAATAAGGGATTTGATGGATGTTTATTCATATGAATCTGAACTAAAAAATGGTTAAAGGAAAAGAAAACTTAAAATTATTAATTATTGATTAACACATAGATACATTATTATGAAATTCTATATTTTATGATTCTTACCCCTAGTTTTGTTGGGGTTTCATTTGTATATGTCAAAGATTTTGCATTTTTTTCAATAAAAATGTATAATAATTTAATTTTTTGGGGATAAAATATAAATATTTATGAACAGAGATTGAAGGAAGAAATGGAGGCACTTTATGAAAAAGAAGGAACAGAAGAAGAGTTGAATCAGGGTTAATAAAATCAAAACCAAATGTTTAAGAAAGTTTTAACCTTTGGATCCGAACTACGGATGACAACAAAATTATCAATAAAATTGGGAAAGGTCGAGTTGTCTCCCGTCTTGAGCAGGTAGTTTTTTTATGGGTTGAATTGTCTCCTATCATAGGTCGAGTTGTCACCCAAGCTAATGTATATTAAAAGGTATTACTTTTCACAAATATCACCGTTGTTGCCATATCAAAATTTTTATTTTTAAAAGTACGTTGAACTATTGATACCTTTTTCTTTTTTAAAATGTCTCTCAGGATATAGGAACCCTTTAACTACGTTGAAATAGAAAAGTAAGAAAATAATCCTTAGATTTATTTATTTCTAACGATAACCTGCATTTACACCTTAAATATTCATTAATAAATAATTAAAGATAATCTGCATTTAAATCTAGTTTTAATCTTAAACGTTAAAAGAAATTTATATAGAATCTTTGATACAAGTTATTAATAAGTAGTAAGAAAATAATCCTTAGATTAAAAGTAATTTATATTTACATTTAAGATTTGAAACCAATGCCCCACGTTGTCTTGTTACGCCACTGATAGTAGGCGTCAATTTGTTCAGGATACATATTGCAAAATTTGCCGTAATTGGAAAAAGTAGAAGACCAAAAGTGTTAAACCAATGGTGTTGCCTAACAATAACCCTTTTTTGACTTATAAAAAAAATTGTGGAGTCACAACCCCCTAAAATGTTTATGGGTTGCACTGTTTCTGTAATTTTTCTTGCAAAGTTGCTCTTTAAGAAGAGCACATGTCTATTTTTCATGACAATTTTTTTAACAATTTGACTCTACACAGAAAAAAATTATCATCTACATTCAAGAAAAGTATTACACTTGGAAGATTACATTTGTTTGAAATAAAGCAGAGTTCAAATAATATTTCTCGATACAATAAGAAAATAAATGTTGAGTGAAGTGTAGGCATAATCTTGTATTTTAAGAGTTATAATAATTAATCTGAGAATAAATTATTTCATTCGAGTATAGAATTGTGAATGAATCCAAGAAAGCTCTTACGTTTATTGTAAGTATGATATGCTCTTAAAACCGATTATCGCGTACTTGATTCAATGTTATAAAAGAATTCGTTCAAAGCATTTAAATTTCAGAACAAGAATTAAACAAAAACCTATGTACTTCACAAAAGATTAGCGAGTACAAATTCACTGCACGGTGTTGCCAGCTGAAACTTATTTAAAAATGCAACCACTGCACTGGTACGGTAGATATATGACTAGTACATGTTCAGATGTGATACTTATTATTCGGAAGTCGCATTTATAGAGAATTTGGCAAATTGGCATTGTTCATCCTATTGTCCATTTTCTAACATGTTTGCGTCGTATTGTTAGGGTTGCGTTTTACTATTTGTTAGAAATTCTTTGTGGTTCAGTTAATAAGTGTATGAATAAATTAAAATGAAATGGAAGATTTGTTAGATAAATGGGGCCTCAGCGACCTAATACCAATATTTAAATGTAAGTATATTTAGTTCACTTCTTGTTAGGTATTATATTATATATAAGTAAATTTATAATCATAAGAACACGAAACAAACTGGAATAGAAGTAAAAAAAATGTATGATGCTGGATGACGACTTTTTGAAAAGACGACTTCTGTCTTGCTAAGACAAGAGAGGTTGTGTCTACGAAAATTCCGATTTCAAGATTCTTACAAATTTAATAAGCTTACATTTTATTTTATATGACACAAAATAATAAAGGCCTATTTGCATTAGAAAATATTTACTATAATTATAAGAAAAAAATATGCAAAGCTTATTTGTGAAGTCTAAAAGGACGTAATTATCTACTTACTAACATTTACTAAAAATATTCATTTCGTAGATACGACCTCTTATCTTAGCAGGACAAACTTTTATGTTCCATTTAGGTTTTGCAGTTAAAAAATTATTTTTTTTTTAATTATAGGTGGGATATCTCAGAGGACAGAGGAATTTGGTACATTAACTAAAAACAATTTTGAAAAATGTTTTTCGGTGGACAGGTACCAGTGAGAACCCTATTAAAAAGCGAGAACAGCTTGTTCTTATTTTCATATTATTAATTTCTTCAATGAAACAATTAGTGTTGCTGCGAGACTAGACGAGACGAGAGAGTAGCCTCTCTCGTCTCGTCTCGTAGGGCGAGAGAAAACTGTTCTCTCGTCTCGACGAGAAGGTGCTTCTCTCGCTCGAGAGAGCCTTTCTCTCGTCTTGTCTGTCTCGTCTCGTTTCTCTCGTGATAAAACAATATCAAATTTAAATTTGAAAAAGACGAAACATGAAAAAACTGTAAAATTTGTAAGACAAAAACAAAAAGTAATTTGCGCCTTAATACCCAAATTTGGCAATAATAAACACTTATGTCTCTGTCTGTCCGTCTGACACAGTCGTTTTACAATTGAAATTTGAAGTAATAAGTTGCCCAGTTGGGGAGGGGGGAAGAGGTTAAATTGGAATTTTTCTAATGCAATCCTGCGATGTCAAATGAAAGCATTTTGTAGTATGTTTTCAAAATGCAAGAAGATAGAGACATAAAACAAAAACGACGTAAAATAGAGGGCGTTACTATCTTTAAATTTTCTAATGAAAAGTAAAGTCATGTAATACCTCATTTGAAAGATATTTTGATTATATTTACGTCTAAGCACACAGTTTTAATTTTTTTTGTTTTTACAAAAATTATATTCTTGATAATCCTTGTGTGCCGCAATAATCCTAGAAATGTTAGATAATGTTAGAAGATAATTTTTTAATAACCTTTTTTTTTGCCAAGAAGTTATGAAAAATTTAATACGTCAAGTGGTTTTTAAATCACCTTTGATATTCTTAATTTATTTATTTTAGTAAATACAAGAAGCGTTTCCTTAATAATAAACAATAATTGTTAATACGAGAGTTATCAAGAATGTAACTTATTAGTAAAGGCCCAGAACATGTCTGTATAAGAACAAAGTACCAGCTACAAAAAATTTGCCATTTGTGCAGTGTTAAATCCCTCTAATAGTAAAAAATTACTTAAATTTATAAAAGATACTGATATTTACTCTGTACAAGCCAAAATGTTAATTATACATTGTATACTATTGTAGAAACAGTATTTATAAGGTATTATACCTCCGGTAATGGTCCTTTGAGGTTGAAGCGGTAAATAAAATAAAGAATTTAACCTACTTTATGAATTTATTTAATGTAATTTCTGTAAAAACATAAAAACCTAAATCTGTTTACATGAACATAAAAATATAGAAAATATATTTCAAGTGAGTTATTACATGACTCTACTTTTCATTAAAAAATTTCCCAAGTAAAGTGCATCTCGTTATAACAAAAATATAATATTTCTTGAGTTTTATTTCGTTTTTGTTTTGTCATTATCTTTTTTTATTTAGAAGTTAAAATAGAGGAGGGTACAATTTTCGTCCTCACTGTATATAATACATTCGTTTGTATTACATTTTCTTTGGCAGTTTTTCGAAAAAACGCTTAAAAATTTTCAACTTATCTTCAAAAGTAACCTCAGAAAAGCAGAATGAATTAAATATAAGAAATGATTGTATAAATTTAAAAAAAAATGAAATGAGAAATATTTTTTCTTATAAATCACTATTTATAAAATCCTAATAACACCTAATAACACCATTATTTGTTACCATTTAATATATATAGAAGAGGAGTGTTATAGTTAAGTTTTTGACTATCTCGAAATCTAATATGTTAAAATTTTAAGTTACGATATGCAATTGAAAATTTCAAATAAGCAAAGAGAAATTTGTTCGAGAGAGCCCGAGAGAGCTCGAGAGAAACGAGAAATTCTCGTCGAGAGATGACACTCTCTTGTCTCGTCTCGAACCTGTTTTCGAGAGAAAATATCTCTCTCGTGTCGTTCGAGACGAGACAAGACGAGACGAGAGACGATAATCTTTCGTCTCGCGGCATCACTAGAAACTATCCTCTAATTCAACCAAAATCAATATATTTATGTCAAAGATCATATTATTATTGTAACAAATTTAGTTGTATTGGATTTAAGAACAAGGTATGTTTAAAATAAAGTGTAAGACTATTTCATTTAAGATGTACATAATACTGCAATTAAGCAATAGATACTCTTCATTTAATTAGAGGTATTTTAATTAGGGCAAGTTGATTTTAATCTTAAAGCAATGCTTATTAGCTATTGTTGAACAAGTATTACTAGAATTTCAAATCGAGACGAGTATTACTTGCGGATATACAAACACAACAAAGCATTGAAATAAGACCATTCATCTTGAATATAGTACACCTTTTTTTCTGTGTAGAATATTTGGTATAATTTTACAGAAATATGAAAAGATACATTTGAATTGTTTGTTATTATAATTTGAATTTTTAATACTAATGAAAAATAAACAGTTTTTTATTTTAAAATAATAAACAACAATGAATTGAAAAAAAAACAGTTAAAATTATATCCTTTATAATTTGATAGTTGTCAATCTTATAAATTCAATTTGCAATTAAATCTTCCCATTCGGAACATTTTTCGTAAACAAAGCATCCAAAACTCGCTCGAAAGCTCCCCAACTTCTCTAGCCACCCCTTCTGCTATTGGCCCGCTTTTAAGGGTTGTCACCAAGGTAACGCAAAGCTCGCGCTACCATTGGCGCGCCGAGCTTTAAGCCCCGCCCACCACTCGAGACTTCTCTAGCTTTACATATAACCTTTGTGCATTAGTAATCCAATGCTTGTTCTTAGTTTGTGCGTAGAAGTTTTATAGATAATTTTTAAATGTTTTTGAACGAGTAGAGGTAAATTTAGGGAATTTTTGTCGCGATGATGGAAATAGATGGAACGTCCAGCGGATCCAGTGATTCGCATATCGGGAATTTTTGCCATCCCGGTGGTAATATCAATTACTATTCAGATAACTTGTATTTCGCGACTAATTGTAAATTAGACAGTTACTTCGCTGGGGATAAATTAGTGAAGAAAATAGATAGTGTACCTAAGAAAATAGAATATTTTCGCAAAGACGATTATTCAAACGGTGTGAACGGCAAAAGTGTTTTGAACAAAAGTGACGTCGGGGGTAAAAGGGTTTTGAGTTATGCCGAATGTTTTGAGAAGAAGACGGAAGATAGAAGGGTGCAATTGGATTTTTATAGTAATGGTGGTACAGTTACTGCTAAGAATGAAGGGACTATTCAGCTAAATGGTATTGATAGTTATGGGAAGAAATCTATGAGCTTTTCTCCAGATCAGGTATATTTTTATTAATTTTTTTAAATTATATTCGTTCATTCATCTTAAGTTTTTTTTACTAATATTTAATTTTATTTTTCGTGTATCATGAGACTATAATTTCAATAATATATTACAAAAAGTTTCCCAAAATGTAATTACTTTTTGTATATGTAATAAATAATAAAACAATAACATACATTACAAATAAATACAATTTTTGAAAAAAAATTTTTTGAAAATACTTTATTTATATTTTATAGTGAAATGTATATATTTTAACTGTAGATCTGGGACACTTGGATGATTAGAAATCACCCATTATTAACAGGTCTAGCATACGTATCTCATAGCAAGGTATGGATTTAGAATGAATTTTTAATTGGTCAAAATTAATAAACACTGTATAAAAATGTAAAATTTAGATAGATTTTACTCGATATAGTAAAACCAATTTCATAGAAATAATAATTATAATCCAGATCCGGCATAATAAAATTTTGCAATTTCTTTCCGCCTTAAAACAACAAAATTTTGCTTATCTGATAAGATATTTCAAAATAACGGAAAAAAATTGATTTAAATTAGGATATTTTCAAAGTTTTCTCATTTCGTTTTAGAGATTCAATTTTTTGTTAAAAATTAGGATTTTAACATATTAAAAACCTTAAAATTTTAAAGTAATTTCTTTTTGACAAAATCTGTGCGGCCTAGTACCACCAATGGTTGTTTCGCAAAAAATTATACATAAAACAAATTTTATTTAAAATTTTATTGACCTCGTTAATTATTATTCGTAATTTAACAAACATACCGTAATACTTGGAATTCTTAATAATTTCCTACAACAAGTACCTACTTTCACCCGAAACTAAAAGGTTCGGGCAGTCAAGAGCTGCTGGGACCGAATTTATCTACTGCCACAAAACTTCAGGTAAAGAAAAATTGATATCCGAACTCTGCCACGGATTACAGTTTTAAAGATTAGGTTCCTAAATCATTAGAGGGTCTCTCCGATCCGATTAAGATATTATCAATGTAGGTATCCAAGACATTGCTGACATTGTTTACTATTTGTGATACTTACATAGCTACATACATACATGAATAAAAATATGAAATAATATAAATAAACAACTTATTATGAAAATATTCGAATTTATTAAAAAAAAAAACAGTATAAAATACAGTATAAAAAACCACAAGAATACAAAATTGCAATACACAGTTAATTGAAAAAAACAAATATAATAAAAGCTTTACAGGTAAAATGAAATTAGACATTGAGAAGATTTTTAAATGGCATTATTTTAACAAACATAAACCGCGAAATAGATTTATTTTTATATTTTTCAATATGTTCTTGTATTGTGTTGACTTTCGTTTGGACATTTTTTTTAGTTTTTTTCTGATTATTGTTAGCTGACCGCGTTTTTGAATGTCTCTACTTGGAAATCTAACAATACACGTGTAAAATGCATTATATTGGGGTGTGCTTTATAACAGGAGCTATTAAAATGCGAATGAAAACTTTCACATGCGTTAGTAGTCCTGTACTATTTGCCCAAATATTTGGTTGGAATATTGATAAATTGTTGACATATGTTTGTTTTAAATAATTGCGGAATTTAATTACCCTTTTATAATTTGGTAGCAAATAGTGCAATTCTTCAATAAAAAAATTTACAACTTCCTCAGAACTGAGGTACATCATACCAAAATGAAGTTTTAAATATCTACCAATCACAGAGTTTTCCTCTTTATATTCCGGAACTAAATTATATTCTTGAATTTTCCGAAACCATGCTTGGTAGAGATGAAATTTGCAACCTAAAAGGATAAGATCTCTCTCAAAATATTTATATATTGCTTTGTGAAGCTTAATTCAAAATCTTTACACTTAAAAGAAGGAATACATTATAATATGTTTCACTTGATTTATCATGTAATAAACAAAGAACAACCGGTACATACTAACCGTTTTTAAAACTATGAATCCTAAACATTTGGTAAAGAAATTTGTACAAAATCTGAATGTTCCGTCCATCAAAATGTTAAATTTAAAAAACAGGAAAACACAATTTTTTTTTACCTTATCTGCCACCGTTAGAAATTCTTCCGCGCGATTTGTATTCAGATGTAACTCGAGAACAGTATTGAACACCTCTTCTTGGTTTTTAGGTAATATTGGCAAGATTTTTCTTCTTGCCGCATGCATATTTTTTCTTATTTGATTGATATCTTCTAAGTTTATGTTCTCCGCAAAATTATTTGATTGCAACTCTTGAATTATTAATTATTAATTTTGCTGGATCACAAGTTGCTTTTCTTTTACCACTATTGCTCACTGCATTTCTTGCAAGAACTTTAAATTTAGATATTTTATATGATATTCTCTCCTCGGGACCCACATTATCTACACTGCAAAATTTTTGCATTGAAATTTTTTATTTGTACAAATGTATTACAGGTTCGTAGTTGGCTAAAGCATTAATTTTTAAATACCCTGTATAATAAAAAACAAGACAATTGAAAAAATATTTTGAATTAATAAAAAATAGTTAGGCAGGAAAATTAAATTACAAACATAATACTGATATTAATTAACTTTAACCTTTAAAAAAATTGGAAATGAGTTGTTTTGTAAATAAGCAGAATATAAGTATAAAGTATAAAAGCTAATAAAACAATTTAATTAACCTAACTATTGTTTAAAACTACATCTATTTACACAAGAAAATCATAGTCATAAGTAGAGTTGCCAGATTTACGAAAGTTGTGACGTGCCGACAGATCAGCAGGTTCAAATACCAAGCATTTTTATATAATCAGGTCCATTATTTCTGAAATTTCTAAAAAAAGTCTTCACCATACATTTTTCTATAAATCCAGTTCCTCCTTTTTATTTACGGCTTTGAATATTAAAAAGAGTGGCATTTGCTTTATGGCATTTTTTTCAAAAGCAGGACATTTTTGTACTATGGCGTTGAGCGTACAAGCAAGTCAAAAAGCGTGGAAAATACGCCGAAAGCATGACGTCTGACAACCCTATACTTTGCTGCTCTCAATTTCGACAAAATCAGAGCCAGGTACTAGAAAAAACGCGCTAGATTGCTCAAACTTTGCATTCGTAATACTCATTACATTCCTTTTTTGCCAGATAAAACCATTTTTCCCCTCATCGCCTCCAAACGGTACTTTACTCTTGTCAATTTTGACAAAATTAGTGCCAGGTACTAGAGAAAACGCTATAAATTGCTTAAACTTTGCACACATTAATTTTTTGCCAGACGAAACCATTTTTTCCCCTATCTCCTCCAAGGGATACTTTACTCTTGTCAATTTTGATACAATTAGTGCCAGGTACTGGAAAAAACGCGCTAGATTGCTAAAACTTTGCACACGTAATACTTATCCCAATAAATTTTTGCCAGGATATACCTTATTTCCCCGATCTCCTCCAAGGGGTACTTTACTCTTGTCAATTTTGACAAAATTAATGCCAGATGCTAGAAAAAATGCGCTAAATTACCTAAACTTTGCACACGTAATAATAATTACATTAGCTTTTTCCAGGTAAAACCATTTTCTCCAAATTGCCTCCATGGGGTATATTACTTTTGTCGATTTTGACAAAATTAGTGAAAGGTACTAAAAAAACGTGCTAAATTGCTTAAACTTTACACACGTAATACTTATCTCAATATCTTTTTGCCAGATATAACCATTTTTGCCCCATCTCCTCCAAGGAGTACTTAACTTTACACGTAATACACATATTATTACCTGTTTGCCAGGTAAAACCATTTTTGCCTCCAACTCATCGGAGGGGTACTTCGTTAGGGTTGCCAGATTTACGAAGGCAAAAAGCGTGACAACCGTGC
The DNA here is from genome assembly GCA_927349885.1 of Psylliodes chrysocephalus. NCBI lineage: Eukaryota > Metazoa > Arthropoda > Insecta > Coleoptera > Chrysomelidae > Psylliodes > Psylliodes chrysocephalus. The sequence continues at coordinate 32,174,518 of OV651819.1, read as the reverse complement.
CGACAGAGCATCAGCAAATAGCAAGCATTTTTTTTATAATCAGGTCCATTATTTCTGAAATTTCTAAAAAAAAAGCCTTCACCTTACATTTTCTATAAATCCAGTTCCTCCTTTTTTACAGCTTTAAATATTAAAAAGCGTGGCATTTGTATAAAAAGGGTGGCATTTTTGTCAAAAGCAGGACATTTTTGTACTATGGCGTTGAGCGTACAAACAAGTCAAAAAGCGTGGAAACTACGTTCAAAGCGTGACGTCTGGCAACCCTAGTCATAAGAAAGTCCACAACTATAAGGCAGATCCACTTATTAGCATAAATTGTCTGTAAAATGTTTAATAACCATCTGCGTTTTACGTTTCAGAATTGCTGGGAAATTAATTAAAATATTGTGGTCATGTACTTCCAGTAAGATGGTACTGTACCACTTTTAGTTGTTAAAAGTGTTAAATCGTTTAATTTGCTTTCAGACATACTTGAGCGTAATTATGTTATAATTCGTTTGAAGTATGAGGACGAACATTCCGAAGAAAAAGTACTTAATATCATTGATTTGTAAATTATTAAAACTATATCGATATTAGGAAAAATATCAAGCAGATTCCGTCCCAATTGAATATATCATTGATATTTACATGTTTTTTTGTCTTGTAGTGCCAAATACTCTTTGAAGTAAAAGATCTCTTCAACTGAAATATCCATGTGAATAAACTTCACATAATTTTAACGCTTTAACATAGCGTTGGCAAAATTAATAGAGATCGTAAAAGATTGAACACCCTGTCGAATACCCTGTCAGACGAACATTTTCGACGTCCAATTCCGAGATTGATTGATCCACAGTTGTAAAGAAATCGTCTATTTTAAAATCATCCTTAGCACCGAACAGAACTACATCATCGTCGAAATATCGCTTTCTTTTTTGTTTCGCTTTTTGCTTGCTTGTAGTTCTGCTTACCAATCGGCGCCTTGGCCTCCTCTTCGCAGAAGCGAACATTCTTGTACAAATCGATGTCAATTCCAATATCTGCGTCTTCCTATTGTAGTTTTTAACTGATTATATTGATACGATCCAGAATACCATTACAAAAGACAGTCACAAAGGCAGTTTCAAATCTGGTCATTCTCTTGATCAATCTTCCTGTCTCTACTTTTGCAAGAGCTTTCTTTGAACTGTCATTTAAGATTGCTTTCAGAGTATCGTGAATATATTTCCAAGACTTTAATAAACCCTTGCAGGCATCATCTTTGCTGTAGTTGCTAGCTTATTTAGAAATTCGGCAATGCCACTAGTAACATTTAGAATCAGTCGTTTATAGTAATACAAAACTTTTAATATGTTTAAAATTACACTGAAGGTATCGTTCAACTGAGCGTCTGTAGAAGGCAAAAAAACAAAACCTAGATTCATCCGAGAAAGGAACATTAAACCAGTCTTCCAGACCCCAGTCAGCGTGTTCTCTACCAAACTTTTGCCGTATAACTCGATGTTGCTTGGACAGACGAGGATTTTTAAGCACAATTTAAGCACAATTTAACAATATACAAGGTGTTCCATCTAAAAAAATGTAACTCTACCCTATAAGCGTGTACATAAGTGAGAAGAGTCATTATTTAAATTCAACAAAATAAGAACTATTTAGCAGAACTAACTTCTGTTTTAAATAGAACTTATAGTTTCTGTGTTCAACACTTTACTCGATTTGACTGGTGGCTCTTGGACTATATCCAACTTCATTTGAGATTCAAAACCCTTTCTATTATTTTTGTGACTTTTGTAAAACATATTTTATTATTATCATCCATTTTCTCTACCATTTTCATCCGTGTTCCTATTAGAAATTTGGTATCTCCACTTTTCTATTTCATTTTTTTTATATTATCCTGCACTTGATCTCTTCATCTTTCTTGATTTTGGAATAGTTTTCATTATATTTCATTTACGCAGCTACTGTTAGGTTTTAACGAATCTAACATCTATAGACTCAATATCTATGGATTTATATCCTAAATATGAAAGGGGGTTTCCCCAGGTAGTAGCGTCGTAGTACTATAATTACTAAAAATAGTTTGTTGAAGCTATACTAAATACTTTCTTGTTTATTTTTCTTCGAATCATCACTATTCGAGACCATTTTAATTTGATTTTCTACTAGACTCACGAGCTCTTTTAGAACCACACTTGCCACCCAGAAGCAAGTTAAATTTTTATGTCATACCCATCAACATCAACGTCGTGCTGCCAATTTAATTTTATTGACTGTATAAAATTTATGTTTGTGTTACGACCATTGTTCTTTTTCGATATGCGAGGGAGAATTTGACAGAAAAATAGATTGTTTTTGTCAAACGAGTGGAACCAATGTGGTTACAGATATTTTTAATAAAAACTTTATACGTTAGTTCATTACTGTACTAACGAGAATCCAAAATTATAAGTAGGTACTCTATTACCCAAAGTAGGCTTCGACACTTCGAAACTTCACCGCAAATTTTCTTCTTTCTTTCCGCGAACTGACATTAAGGCCAAAGTTTCACTGTATTTTTACAGGGTTCATCATTTCCGTTAGCATTTAAATTCCGCTAAAGGTATTAAAATAAATCTTCTACCAGCTTAAAGTAGAAGGTTTGGAGAATTAAATCTCCTATTTTTTATTTGTCCTGTTTATATACTGAATTTAAAAAACAAACATCATAAAACCAGAGCTAAAAAGGATATTTCATTCTATATATTTTTCTAAGTATCCCGCCAAAATATTTCTATATTTTATTGGAAATTTGTCAAATCTAAGCGGAATTACGATAAAGAAATATTTGAGAAATGTATTTGTCAAAGTAAAAATTTTCTATGAATTCCTGTAATGTCTAGTTCATCCATTTTAAAGTACATGTCACAGGAAGATTAATTACCATATAAAAACAATGTTGCCACTTTGTTTTAGAGATGATTTAAGTAGGCGAATAATTGTTTAGAGGTACCTATTTTGGAACTGGTATACTACATCTGTACGCTGTCCTTTATTGCCTCGCGATTTAGATATATTGGTCTCGCGTCATTCCAGTTAACTACAAAATTATCGATTTATTTTATCTATGTATGATACAAGTGTTGCCAGATGTACAATAATTATCATTTTATATGATAATTTTGGTGTTCTATACAGTGTACTATTGTACGGTAATGCCGATAATTTTACAATTATTTCAATAATTTGATTTAGACTCCACAAGACATCGATAATTCGGGCAAATTTAATTTTAAAATGGGTGAAATGCAAGAAAGGGACGAAACTTTATTATATTCCGATCTAATTTGGATCCGAATAACCTGGCAACACTGTATGGTACGCACGTAATAATTATTATTAGAGTGCGGGACTTCGACTGAATGTTATTTTACCTTCATTAGGAACCTGTATATCAATTTTCTAAAAATGTGCCCAGGCTCTCAAAAGGGGGTAGTTCGGTTCTACAAATTTACAATTATATTAATATACCAAATTTTAATAATAATAAAAAAAAATTAAATTCTTTAATCTTCTCTTCTATATTTTTTGTTAGCTCCTATCTATCTATCTCCTTGTTTCTACATGTGTGTGCTTCTCTCACCTATATGCCTTGCCTTTCTCTACCCGTATTCTTTTTCTTGCCATTCTTGAATCTGCTGCTACCATCCTTGGTTCTGTTAACCTCTGTCTATCTCTGCTTAGCTCTGATACAGTATATTTTTTTACTTTTTAAATGAATCTTTACTTTTAAGCTATTGCATAGCTTTTATCGCGGGCTTTGAGTGGCGACCGAATCAAGAAATTTCGTAACACCGTAACGAAAATAAACCTAACACCCCCCACTCCGACCGGCACAGCAGTGTGACGTTATATCCGACCCTATTCGTATTAGTATGAAACGAAGTTAAATATACGTCTGCGGACTGGAACATTTGTGCAATACAAGAACTAGAAGAGCTTCTAATAAATTGGTATCACAAATGTTCCCGACAATTGAAAGTTTAGGTAATTCTAAAAATACTAGTAATTTAGGCAGACACTTTTGAGAGGGTTTAATTGTCTTATTTACTGTAGAAAGAGATTTTAAATTCACATTTCGGGGTATAATAAAAAAATGCATTTATTTAGATGACTTATGTTTAAACTTTTAATCTCTCAAGATTAAAAATTAATACAATTAAGTAATAATGATACTTTTATAGTTTTTAAATCATATATTTATGTGATTCCATTAAATTACAATATAGGTATCATTTGACATGATAAATTTTTTTATAAATATTTGTAATAAATTGTTATATATTATTATAAACGATTCCAAACATCTATCAATATGTCCTCGATGGCGCAAAGCGCACAGTGGTCGTAATGTGGATAGTGTGGGTAACAAGTTGGTGGTTCGATCCCCAAAAATTTTAGTTTATTTTTTTTTTTTAAAGGAAACATTGTTTTATTATTTCACAGTCTTGGTAATTTAAAATGTTTAGTTTTTAAAAATTATATACTTATTCAATGCATAGTGGCGCATAACGAGGTTCTTTCAAGTTCAGCTAATTTTAAAAATGCAAGCTACCAGTGGAGACTTCGTTTATTTAAATTCAAAAAAAATAAGAATAGTATATTACATTACAAGTGTGGAAAATCACTGAATAAGTATATACCTTCTAAAAACTAAACATTTTAAATTACCAAGACTGTGAAATAATAAAACAATAATATTTTTCCTATTTTTTTAGAAAAAAAAAACTAAAAGTATCGGGGCTCGAACCACCAACTTGCTATATACACTATTCAAACCCAAGTAGGTGTATGTCATCTATGTACAACAGTGAATAGCTGTACGCGTAAAATTTGTGTATAAAGTGTTTTAAATATGAATAAACAAAGTGCATTTATTAACGAAGAAAATAATGAAAATGATAATGAAAGAAAATGAGTGAGTACTCTATGTACATACATTTTATTATTATCACAAATGCAGTATTTAGTACCTTTTAGCCCAAGAGCCCTCTGCAAATTTCGACCGTCATCTGATAACGACATGAAATATGCTCTAAAGACATGTAACAACATTGTACTTTACCAAATTGCACCTATGCCAATCCCTATCCTGAGCAAAGTGGTTAAAAAAATTATTTTATAAACCTCTAGTGTCAATAATAAAAATAACTGAATAACCTACATGCATTGTAAGAAATTAAAAATATTTTAAACAATATTAACTTCTCGTTTATTAAATTTATCGGTCACCACGCTCAAAAAGTGTAACTTGAATTAATATCAAAGAAAAAACTTGAATTATTATCAAAGAAAAAAAATACTGCATAAATAAATAAATAATTATAATTGCATAAGTTGATAAAAATGCTATGCAATAGCTTAACCGCGGCAGTCCCCGAGTGCCACACGTTTTTTATTTTTATTTCTTTTTAATTAAAATCTTTCTTCAAACAACTTCCAATCTATAATGTATCTACTTCTAATATTTTTTTATCAAATTCCCCAGTGACAATTAACCTTAACTTTTAAAATTCTCAACTGACAACTCCTAATTTTCTCATGAAATTTTTTAAAAATCCACAATCCCCCACATTCTGATTTTCACTTTTTTTGATTTCTAGAAACTTCACCACCCCAGTATAATTTAATTTTGATGATGTCAGGAATTTCTATATCAAATCCCCCCAATTTATTGTTCACCCAGTATATTTCTAAAATATATTGTGAACAATACTTTTAAAATTTTAAGTTTTTAAACCAAATATTCAAATTCCTTTGATTAGTCATATTTTCCCCACTTGAAAAGTCGATTTCGTTAATTTTTTATATTCATTCAACAAAAACATATAAACTATTTACTAACTACCTAAATATCCACTTCATATTTATATAAATTTTGTACCTGAAATACTCCTCCTAATTTATCATCTTTCAAATTCTTTAAACTATAACCATCCCTATTACTTCATTAATTTCACACATTTTACATTTATTTACACAGGATGATAGGCACCTGCTATCTCGTGAGTCAGCCTACAGATTCGATGTAGTTGGCAACGTCGCCAAGAGGTGCTTCTCTTATATTGGCCTTCTAATAAATGAGAGTGTCGAGCAATCGTAGAGGATATGCTCGATGGTCTCATCTTCTTGTGCAGGAGTGCGGATTCTGATAGCCCCATGATACGGAGATGCTTCTGTACTTGGCAATGACCAATCAGAATGCCTGTTACTAGGCGCAGATTCTGTCTAGTCATAGGCAAGTATTTGTTTGCTGCAGTGTTGTCAGGATAACTTAAAAGTTCCCTAGCAACTCTGCAGTTTCTTGTTTCATCCCATCTTTCCTTGAATTTCACGAGGGAATGTTCTTTAATAAGCTCTGTCACTACCGAGTTTGGCAGGCCAATGGAAGGGCCAAGTCCAAAAAGTATTTGGTTGGCTGCTTTCTTGGTTAGTGAATCAGCAAGACGGTTACCTTTCGATGTGGCGTGACCTTTGATCCATCTTAAGGTGGCCACGTTGTTGATGGATACTTCAGCCAAAACTTCGTAATATTCTAGTACTAACCATGAATAAATTCGTGGTCTGTTCAGGGTGAGTAGTGCTTGTCTGCTATTTGTATAGATGAGCATGTTCCTTCCAGTGATATTGTTTCTGGTGATTTCTTTTGCTGCTATGAGAATCTCCGTGAGGTCTGTTTGAACTACACTGGCACTATTGCTCATAGCCCATTTAATGTTAAGGTTTAAGGATCTGGAGTATATTCCACATCCTGTGGATGATCATAAAATCAAACTGTTGTAGGTGAACAGCCCATCACGCTATCCTTCCAACGGAGTCCTTTATACTATACTACTATACAGCCATAGAGAAAAATGGTCTGAAAAATATCTGCTTTTCTTCTGAATTGACATTTCTATCTTTAAGAACGCTTTGGGAATACAGATGTAAATATAACATATTTTATTATTCAGGTGCAATGTATGTGTGAGGCTCTTCAACAACGAGGAGATATCGAAAGATTAGCAACGTTTCTGTGGTCTCTTCCGCCATCAGAACTTCTCAGCGGCAACGAAAGCATATTGAGGGCCAGAGCAGCAGTGGCGTTTCACAGGGGTTCCTATCACGAGCTGTATTCGATATTAGAATCACACGCATTTCAAGTCAGGTGGCACGCCGAGTTGCAGATCCTATGGTTTAAAGCCCATTACAACGAAGCGGAGAAGATCAGGGGAAGACCGTTAGGTATACAAATATTTGATTTAGTTACTTTAGCATACAGATAAGCTCAAGTCACTAGACTCTTACGTAACAGAAATATTAATTTACCTAGTCTAGTGTGGTTGTTCATTTTGTTAAATTGGCACTTTTGCGGGGGCGCTGAACTTGATAACATATTTAACATTTAAGCCATTTATGATCTAAATTTTTCAAATTAAATTTGTTTAATGGAATCGTTGCTAATTAATGGAATACACTTTTTAAACAATATGTCAAAAAAGAAATAAATGAAATTTGAATTTGTTTAACAAAAAACTTTAAATAGATTCCAGAAACAAATTTAAAAAATTATGTATATGTAAAATAACCAAAAAATATCATGTAAATAACAAAATATTGTATATAATAATGGCTAAATAAACGTAAGTATAATCCATTCAAACACACACTTCACAGAATACATTATTGTCAACTGTGTATAACAGATCACTGCAATATCGTTTATAAAAATTATAAATAGTAATAGTGTCAAATAACAGTAGCGGCTCGTAACCAAAATAGTGGGGGTTCACCATAACAGAATATAGATCTCAGTACAGATGTAGGTATAATATACCTAAAACACTGAAAGTTTTTACCTAGTTTTGTATTGAGATCTTTATTTTGTCATTGTAAACCCCCAATATTCTGTTCACAAGCAGTCATTGGCTGCCAACATGGAACATTGTGGGACACCTAAAGTATTTTGAAATAAGTGTGATAGGATACTGTTCTCATTAAAATTTATTTTTGCAAAATAACCAAGATCAAAAATAATTATGACATACTTAGTTTGACATATGTATCTATTTGATAACTCTCGAAATTCAAATGCCCGACTTTTTATCAGTTTAATTGAAATTTATTACTAACGGTATTTAACAAATGATTTGCTAAATAAGTCTTAACTTGTATCGCGTTAAAAAGTTGTTCGCGTCTCTCCCATGCTTTTGAAGATTGTTTAGCCTTTTCAAAAATAAATATCAGTAAAAATAAAAATGTTTTCGACTTCTAATGTTAATGACGAGATTTGCTGTTTTAGCAATTAAAAAATGCATAAAGTTGTCCTCAACACATCTGTGATAGATTAGATTTAAAGGTTGGACATTATTTGTCCTATTCTGTCCATCGCGATCTTCTCAGATTTATTGTGGAACACCATTATTTACAGTATGTCGGCTAGCTTGGTCTTTTTTATTAGACTTGGTACCATAACAGTGGCTCCAGCATGCAGTTGCATGTTTTTGGCTTCTCTCTACCTAGCCAGGGTGTCAAACTGGCACAGAACGTTAATTTATATCTTATCTTCTTTACAGAATCTGCACAATGTGGCTTCTTCTGGTGCATTGAAGACACTCATGTTCTTTCCTAGACGAAAGTGTCCGATAAGAAGACAATTTTGATTCATTTAATCTTTGCAAAGTTATTTGATGTTCCCTTAATAAACTCTTTGACCTGTTTCAATCCTGGATGGTTGTTCCACCATTCCTAAGACTCTTTTTGAATCAATTGTTTGATAAATGCCTTTCATAATGCCTTAGCAACTCCACAGGAACGTTCGGGGCCTGCTATGCCCTTATCTGATTCTTCTCAGGCTAGTTTGTCAAATGTTTCCTTCCCGATGTCCTCCGTGACCTGATACCCCGGCTAAGCTCACTCTGTTTTGACTGCTTAGCTTTACCCGGTCGTCTAGGCAGTTTTTCACCAGTCCTGATTTGATTTCTGGTGAGAGAATTGTCTTTACAACTGCTTGGATATCAATAGTTTTGCCTGATACTTGCTGATTTATTATTTCTCTTACAAAGTATTGTTTAGCTATCAATTTGACCTGAAACATATTTTCCTAAGGCTCCGCTAAATCGTCGTTTTCAACTTGGGTCCAAAGATAAATGTATAAAAACATTTTCACTTTTAGAGCGTAATGTTTTACAATAATTGCGAATATTTTTATGTTTTCCAAGCAGCTATTCTGATTTAAATTCGTTTGACGAGTCAGCCTTACATAAAATACTAACTTACTATTTAGTGGACGCCTTTATTTTATATAACAAATTTAAGACAAGTAAATGTATTTACTTTTGAAAGCAAGTTACCACTTTTATGATTCAATTATCAACAAGAAAAAAAATGTCAAGTAAAGGCGTTTACTGGGTTTTATTCACCTGGTCCCATGAGGGTGAAATAATGACATGGACTGTTATTAAATGAAACGTTATAGGCTAATAAAAACTATCATTATAATTTCTAGGTGCCGTTGACAAATACAGACTCCGCAAAAAATACCCCCTACCGAAAACAATATGGGACGGGGAGGAAACAGTTTATTGCTTCAAAGAAAGAAGTAGAAACGCTTTAAAAGACTGTTATAGTAGGAATAGGTATCCAACGCCTGACGAGAAAAGGGCGTTGGCTAAAAGAACTGGTCTAACGTTGACGCAAGTATCTAATTGGTTCAAAAATAGGAGGCAGAGGGACAGGACGCCACAATCAAGGCCGTAAGTATATTTTCATACCTATATTACCAAGAGAATAGGGTTGATTCATGTGCTGACCGCCCATGACCTATTAATAATTAGAATAATAAGGAAGGATCCACTAAAAAAGAATGTTTCTAATATAGGCTCTGAAATAGACAAATACAGAGATACGAGCCATGTCCGTGATAACTACACACGCCTCTGAATTAAATTCAATCTGACACTTAACAATTTATGAAAGTAATTTTAAAAAACCGACTTCAAAATCGTGCAGATACCCTTAAAAATTGAGGTTTTTGATTTTCTCATAAATCATCAGATCCTAATCAATTGTATACGGAACTACCCTGAGGTATGCCCATTATAATAAAAAAGAATCATATAAATCGGACACAGTAGTAATTTTTTTTTCTTTACAAATTTTCCTACAAGAATTTTTAAAATTCCAAAAGATTCAAGCAAATTTGAAACGAGCGCCATAATGTTTTTTAAACATCGTCATAATGAAGCCTAACATTTGATTGGCTAATGTATAACCTTCCAGACAATAGTCGATGTTTTTACCTTGGTATTATATAATACATAAGTTTAATAAATTAATATTGATAAATTAAGTTTTTGTAACTAGGTAATTTATTCCTGTTTAAAAAGTATACAATAAATAACAGGCAAGTTTTATTATAAACGTTTAAGCAATAGAGGACTTCTATACCAGGGAAATGCAACCGACTTAACAAAATAAAATTGACACTAATGATATAAGAAATCGGGTTGTATTTTTTTTGGGGGATACAAACTCGGCACATGTCTCAGGTATAAGAAATAAAAATAGTCAAGCTCGGCACAGAGATTAAAAGATTCCCTTTTAAAATGTTTAAACTCGGCACATGAATAATAATACCTCCCTCTGCTTGCAATAAATAGACTGATGTAATATTTAAAACAAAATTTATTAATTTAAAATATACATAGTAGATATAGTTACATAAAAAGAATATATAACAAATTAATAATTTTCAAACATAACAATAGTGCGATATTATTTTAACATATTGTAGTTTGGACAACTTATTATTTTTATATTCAATAATTTTAGAATTAACAAAATTATGACGTTTCTTAGTGGCTATATTTTTAAATTTGTGAATTTCGTTAACACTATTGCATTTAATATATATTTCAGTTTGTATTTTAAGAAGTGCGTCTACAAAAATAAATAATGAATGATGCGTTTGGTACATGGATGCATTAAAATGGGAATGAACAGATTCGCAAGCATTTGTTGTTTTATTTAATGCAGCAGAGGGATCAGCCCATATATGTGGTGGAAATTTCGAATTTTTTTTTTGTATCATCGGCATCAACTGCTACGGTTATTAGCCTCGTGTTCTGTGTAGGCTTTGTTACTGTTTCCCAACGCAACTTTAGGAACAGCACTGTTAATTAGTACCCAACAGTGAATGGTCGAGTGGGGAATCCTACCAAGGCAATTTTAAATATTTAAATTAAATGAAAAATTCTGGTCAACGGTTCGATTCGAACCTGGGACCCTTGGATCCGCAGGCAGAGACTCTACAACTGAGCCACCCACCCCGTAATTTCGAATTATCTGTCAAATAATTTTCATGAAGGTAATCAGAAAATTTTCCAAGTCTTTCATCTACTGGCTTAATTTCGTAGAGCTCAAAAAAATAAAAATCGTCAACGTCCTTTGGTACCAAAAATAAAAGACCAAAACAATAATGGAGCCACTTTCCAATCGTGTCTTGTTATTCTTTTGATAAACCTAGATTTTGAATTTTTCTGTACCATGCTTGAGTTAAGTGGAATCGACATCCAGTAATTTTAGCATTTGGATAAATTTCTAACACTGCATTATGAATAGATATCTCAAAATCCACTACTATTTCTTCTGATACAAAGTTTATTTTTATATAATCACAATACTCTTTAATTTTTGATATGCAAAACGTATATATTTTTTCACTTTTGTCTTTTAATAAACAAAAATATAATGGTATACGAGTATAATGGCCATTAAAAAAACCATGTATTGTAAACATTTGTTTAAAATATTTGGTGCAGTAAGAAAATGTACCGTCCATATAAATACTTTTTGATTCACATAAAAACTTTAAATTACTTTTACAGCTAAATATCACTACAGTTTTGGATAAATCATTAACAATTTCTGTTGGTTTTTGGTTGAAGTTCATTCAAAGCTTTGTGAACCTCCGATAGCGCTTTTGGCAAAGCTGGCAACAAGTTTCGACGTGCAGTGCAAATATTTCTTCTAGCACATTGTAGATCACGTATTGTCAAATTATTTAAAGACACATCATTTTTAGCCAGCTTTATTCTAATCATTTTGAAAAGTTTTTCTGTTATATCACTTTCGGTCTTTCTCTTCAAACAATGACTTAAAATTTGTCTTTGCAAGACATTTGTTAGTTCTGGTTCATGATTATGATTTACACTCAGGTTTGTTATAACTCGACTTTTTGACTAACCTAAAGTATGAAAATTTGTTTTACATTTATCTTTGATGCACCTCCACTTAGTTTTTCCGGAAGCTAATTTTCTGTTGTGTTCTTTAAACTTATAGTTCTCGTAAACTAAGAAAAGTTTTCCTCGTTAACTGAACATTTCACTTAAATCTGAAGAATTATTCGCCATTTTTACACTTCTTTAAAATTATGAATCGATAGACCATCAACTTTAGACTAGAAATGACTATGAAAACTGATATACGAAACAAGGCTCCTTATATTATTACCTGTTACAGGTACAATTAGACAAGTAATTAAAAAGGTATCTTTTAATAGTTAATCAGGGCTTAGGTACTTAGTTATAAAAGTATAATTTAAAATGCATTAGGATTAAAAGATTACGATGTGCCGAGTTTCATGCCGCTCATTTAAACATATATTTTTGAATAAAATAATTACTTATTATTTTCACAAAAGCCTTAATGCAACCCTGTTTACTAACATGGTCATGTTCTCTGCATGTATTTATTTTTCTTTAACTTGAATATAGTATAGATACGCTGCTGTTTAAAAAATGAAATACTTGATGTAGAACAAGTTTTTAAAGCAATTTAGTTCCATTATTTTTTATATATTGTTTTTTTTTTACAATAAAACCTGCGTTTTTGTAATAAACGCAAATAAGGTGGAGCTTGGTAGGTACATCGGACGTGCTCAAATGGCATTTCTGCTTTTTAGTAACGGTTCACTTTTAATTATTTTTGTATGATACATATAGTTGGTCGTCGACTTTAAAGTGGAAATAGGTACACAGGATCTCGGTTTAAAAACTAGATATTAATTATTTTTGAATCACATGGTAAATGTATGGCTCTATGGTAACCTGTAAACAGACACACGAATTTCGAAAAAAAAAAAATAGTATTAAGTGTATGTTAATAACAAAAAAAAATTTGCGGAAAACGCATAAACAAGAGAAATTTGAGCATAGCGTGCTCTTATGATGTACATGTAAAAAGGACGAGCGTAAATTTCAAAACGTCGGCCAAGCGCGTTCTCTTCCAAGGTAGTTGTGATGTAGAAAGACGAGCGCGTTTTTAGTGTCAACTTTTTTATTTTTTGAATTCTAATTTACAAAAACCGTTTTGGATAAAAATTTTATGAAATAAATCAAGTTATATCGGTATAAGTCAGTTATAAATATACTAGGCGCACTATTACTCCAAAATAACGCAACGATTTTTTTTAATAGTACACCCTGTATTCAAGCTAATAAACGAAACGAAATAAATTAATGTTTCTGGAATTGACACTCGTTACCATCGATAGTGTTATCGATTAGGCATTCCAACGACCTGTCCAAATGGCTACCAGTGGGTAATGACAGTTTAGATATGGCAACCCTGTTATCATGTTGACATTAATAGGGTCAATGATACATATATAGTTATATAGATTGCTCAAAGCTGGTCGTTTGCGTGCGGCCATATTGCCTGGCAAATATTTATTAATTTGAATCGGTTTAGCAAAAATGTGTTTTAAAACTAATTGTCAGCCTTTAGATATTTAAAAAATAATAACTGCTTATATTTTTACATCAAGGCATAAGCTTATGTTTATTTTGAAAAATATGGATGATCAATCTATGTAACTATCTATTTCATTGACCTTGTCAAATCACCAGGCCTACAGGGTTGCCATAATTTTGCCATATCATAACCTGTCAAAACCCACTGGTAGCCATTCAGTTTGGAATGCCTAATTGTCCGATATTTTATCAAATTGGCAACATGGCTATAGATAATAATAGAGGTTTTTTAAGAAAATTGAGGTTATATAAAAAAATGGTTTATTTTCTGATTAATACACAATATTTTAATATTAACTTTGGTTATTTTGGTTTTCCCGCAGTTAAATTGATCAAAAATATTAAGTAGTATCATTTGCATTAAGAATATAGCGAAAATAGTGCAAATTGTTGTGTCCGTATTGTTTACAGTCACCCGAATATGTTTTTAGGTACTTAATGTCTCTAATCAATGCAGTTAATTTTAAGTAAATTCATATTAATATAATTATTGGCTAAATTGGTTGCCTATTTGCTTTTTTCTAACAAAACTTACCAGTAAATTCCATTTTCGTTTCCTTTCTTCTAGCAAACTTCTAAACGGCAGCTATACATACACTACATAGTCAAATTAAACGATTATTTACAAACACTTTCAAAATAAACATTCGATTTTCAGATATTTAAAATTTACCGAATTCCGAATAATATAATCACAATCATTTTTTACCAAATTGTTGATTGTTGTCTTTACGACTTTACGCGTCACCAACAACTATGTAAACAAATGTCAAATTCTAAAAGCAATCGGCGTTGCCGTTCCTAGTACCTACCTATGTGTTTTAAAAAGTAAACGTCTAAATTTAATATGTTCAAATAAAATGTTCAAAGACTGAGTGCCAGCGGTCATTTTGAGTAACATGTGTTGAACACAATTGTAGATTATAATTATTTAATACCAGTTGAACTTAGATAAAAAAGACCAGATATATAACATACACCGGTGTTTAACCTTCGCAAATGTTGCCAATTTTTAAAGAAAGGTTAACGGAGTGGGGGAACTAGGCAGAGACCCGAACTCTGTGACAGGAACCGGACTTTGTTTATTAGCATCATAGGGCCATTCGCACCGCTTCAGAATAAATTTCCCCTTAGTAAAGTGAAACTTATTATTTAAGTATTACTTATCGTAGTTTAATTCGCACCAGCCTATTAAAAAGCAACGATTAATTAAGTGTCGGATTGATTTGGCAACGTCAAGATTTTTCTAGAAAAAGAAGAAATAATGTCAAATTTGAATTTTATTTTGAATGTTTAATGAAAGCTGCGTTCAATGAGTGTATCGGATTCTTGCTGCGATTGGGGTAGCGAAATCAGCTTACTGAACGGTACGCTCAATTTACAAAAATTAAATTTGTATCGAAGGATAATTCTAATTTAATGAAACGTAGCATTTTCAATTGAAAGTGAATATGTTTATTTGCCACTTGGAGTTTTCATCAACAATGTACAATAATTTTAATATTTAAGTATTTTTTTTATTATTTTTATCACATTAATTCACAACCAGGTTGTTCTTCTAACAATCGTAAATAGCGATTGGTTATAGGCGTTCTAGGTTGATTTTAAGAGGTCTCCGGCTCATCTTTCTTGATAGAAGCAGAAACTAGCGCAAAAATGAAACGCTCCCAAATGATACGGATCGATATAAAGCAATACGTACCGTAGAACGAAAGCGATTTGTATCGGTTGGGATTGTTATGTCTCACTGAACGCAGCAAAAGTTATGATTGTCACAGGCGCAGAAGAGAAAAAACTCTCCCCTGTGTCACAGGACTATTTAAAAAAAATAGATAAACTAAGAAGTAATAAAATAGAGCACGAAGTACAGCCATAATGAAAGTAAAATTAGTATTAATTCAATTAGTTAATATAAAAAAAAATATAGAAATCATACTAACGTTGAAAGATGGGGATGAGTTTAATGCTAATTTTACAAAAAAGATTCACAAAAAAAAACACTTTTTATAAAAATGGTTATAATTGTGTTGTCTGTAAAAATATTTGAGTTTCTAACCTACATATTTATTATAAGGATACTATAAATTTGCTTTAATTTCATCAAGGCAATTAAGAATTTTCTTCGGCCAATTCAAATCGCAGTGTAAAAGTAATCGTTTTTTGTATATATTATTTTATATTCTTCGTGGTATCTATTAATGAAATCAAGCATTTTCAAAGCCTCATCATCTTCCATTATTTCCATTTTGTGTATTGCAATTTTACAAATGAATGAATCAATGACACAATGACAGTCAACATCACTCAAAATTATAAAAATTAAACATTTTAAGGTTAAGTAATGGTTTAAGCTGAAAAATTTCTGGGCTTAGTAAAGTGATTCTTAACGCCTTGATAAGTGGAACTTTAATAACGGTGCAAACGGTTATGCCTTCTTAAGTGTCACTTAGATGCTAAGTAAAAGCGGTGCGAATGGCCCATAATGAACTATTAGATTTACTTAAAATATACATTTAATGGAATTTTGTATTGTGAAATAAAATTAACGTGATTTTTTAATATCAAACAGATGCCACGACATTTTATGTAAAGAGAAGGACCTTTTGTAGAATATTTCGTTAGCGTTTATTTACTACGGACTTTTCAGCAAAAGACTACAGTAAAATGTTGAAATAGAATATTGTTAATAGAGCAAGAAATGGTACTCATTGTCTACGAGTATTATAAAAAAGCATGTGCGCAGGCGAATATGGCAAATCAAACCTTGTTAGTTGAACATTATATTTTTTCTACGGCTATTACATAATATTAAAAATTAGTCAAAATGAAAAAAATGCTGTTTCGTATTGTAACCTCAGCTTCTTTCTTTAGGAATATTAATTAATATAGAGGATGAGTCACATAAAACTCTAGAAATTCATATGTCTGAAACCAGATAACATTTTAAAATTTAAACCTATTAAAAGTCATTTGGTCGCTAGGGGTGGGTGATTATCGAAATAAATGATCGATCATTGAAAATAATCGATTATTTTTTTGTTGTATTTCCTTTAAAATCGACTATTTGATTATCTTTGAAAAATCAAAAATAATCGATTAATTAAAAAGCCAATTAACCGATAAATCAGTATTTACAAAAAATAATAAAAGAATTATCGTTTATTTTAAATAATCGATTTTTTTCAAATAATCCATTTTTTTTTCGTCTATTGAAACAGATTATTCGATAATCTTTGAAAAATAATCGATTAATCAAAAATAATCGATTAATTAAAAAGTCGATTAACTGATAAATCGATTTTCAAAAACCCGAATTATAGAATATTTTAAATAATCGATTATTTTTGATCAATCGATTATTATCAATTATTTATTTTTATTGTATTTCCTTTAAAATCGATAATTCGATTATCTTTGAAATACCGAAAATAATCGATTATTCCAAAATAATCGCTAATCGAAAATAACCAAATAATTAAGGAACCGATTCTACGATAAATCTATTTTCCAAAAAAATAACCGAATTATCGATTATTTTCTAATAATCCTGTTCATATTTCCTTTAAAATTGATTATTCTATTATTTTTGAGGAATCTAAAATAATCGATAAATCGAAAATAATCGATTATTAAAAAGCTGATTAACCGATAAATCGATAATTCTAAAAAATATCGGTTATAAATAATAATCGATTATATTCGATCAATCGATTATTTTCATATAATACCTTTGAAAAATCGAAAATAATGGATTAATCGATTAATCTAAAATAATCGATTAATTAAAAAACCGATTAAACGATAAATAGATTTTTCAAAAAAAAAATCGATTATTTTTAATCAATCGATTATTTTGAATAAATCTGCTTTCTTATTGTATTTCCTTTAAAATCGATTATTACATTATCTTAAAAAACGAAAATAATTCATTAAAAATAACGGATAAATCGATTTTCATAAAAAAAATCAGAATAATCGATAAATCGATTATTTTTGCAACCCCTATCGGTCGCTTGCTTTTATCCGAGCATTTCGCACCAAAATTAAGAGATTCAGATTTTTTGATCCCGTTATCTTTGAAACCGCATTCGATTGTATAATAAATAATAAATATTCCCATAACTTTAGTATTTTTTTGCTTATACTAGATCATATTGTGCGTTTTACTTTTTTTTAAAAGTTAAGATTCAAATGTCACTATCGATTTGACCGCAAATAAAATGAACCTTGAAATTTTAAGTAGGTCATCCTGTATTTCATCTAATATTCTTATAAAAATATCTTATAAAAATAAAATTTTGCTAGCAACTATCCTTCTTTACTTCTTATTTATCTACCAAAAAGGGCTAAAACCCCCTTTAGTAAATATTCTTATAAAACTACTTTTTAAAAACAAAATTTCGTTAGCAACAATGCCTATTTACTTCTTATTTAAATTAAATATTCAAAATTTTACCCTTTTGTAAATGTATGTAATATGAAATCTGTTTTCTGAAATATGTATTTGATGCTTAATATTTATTAAAACCCCTTAATGCGGATCTGAAGTATTCAGCACAAAGGATCATGGCGCTTTATGTCAAAACGTTAATAAATATTTACCGCTGAAAACGAATATATTTTCATAACATATCTTTCATAACATTGGTACTTGTATTATAAGTATATACATCGTGGCATTTTGAACTTAAAATTGAATAACTAGAATACTTTAAATTGTTAAAACACCAACAAATAAATCAAAAAACAGCTGTCAATGGTGAACTAAGCGTTGAATGGAAAAATCGGAGCAATTCGGGTGGCGTCGTGCAAACAATGATTTTCAATTGGTGGGTTACTTGGGGTTAAAATAGATAACATGCGCAGTGTGCAATGTTACATCTTCGGTCTCTTTAATCTAAGCAGTTGAATAAGGAAATAATAACCTGTCTGGTTCTGACACCTGCAATGAAATTTTTGAAAATGTCAAAAAAATTGCTAAAATTAACCTATTTTCTCAAGGCTAAAACTTTCAGAAAATATACTTTAAACAGAAAGGGACCAAAACTGTTTTGTTCAAAATTAAGCCCTTATTTCAATCATTCAGATTGTGTTTTATAGTACGCAGACACAGCTGTCGCATGGTTGCCGCATTAGAAAGAACGATACGGCTGCTAATTTGAGTGGGGATAATTTCATTTTTTGGGAGCACTGAGATTTTTGAAAGGTAACACATTCGCATAAATTATTCTTTTAACGAATTATTAATATAACACATTTAGAAGTGATACCATTCAATTTGGTGGCCATTTTGACAGCTGACAGAACATTTTCAAAAAAATATTCGTATCAAAAATTGTTCAATAAATTCGAATTTTCAATAAAAAATGGCGTTTTTTTAAATAAAAGATAAATTGCGATTTACTGATATTTCCAGAATAACAGGAAGTACGTCATGACGTCATAGAGTAATTAAACTCCAAACTTTAAAAAAAAAAATCTTACCGATATTTCAATTAAAAACGAAGATAACAGGTAGCAAAACTTTTAAGAAGCCCTCCCTGTATACTAGCCTGGCGGGCACTAGCAATTAGGCATTCCAAACAAATGAATTACCAGTGGGCAGGTTTGGTATATCTAAGGGTGGCGACATATATAGTGTATTCTATCTACTTTACGTAAAATCATGAATAATGGATTACATTTAAATATTTTATGTCAAACACAATAAAAATAATATTTAAAAACCTACCTATACATTTCTTCATAAATTGACAGGCTTGGCGACTACTACTTCGAATAAAAATAGCGTCCAAGTTGCAAGACTATGTCGCTACCCCCTTAGATATACAAGAATTTCCCACTGGCACATAATGTTTGGCAGGTCGTTGGAATGCCTAATTACCAGAATAGCCTGGCAGTTGTTAATAAGACTCAAAGAATATTTCCTGAAAGTTTTAGCCTTGTAGAAACACGTTAATTTTAACAATTTTTTTGACATTTTCAAAAATTTAAATATAGATGTCGCAATCCTGCCAGATCATTATTTCCTTATTCAACTAATATTATATTATTAATCTACAAATTTTTAGCTTTATGTTCAACACGTTACTCAAGATAACCAGCTCTTGGTCTAGTACATCCAATAAATCTATGACAATTAGACTTATTTTTAACCGACTTCAAAAAAGGAGGTTATCAATTCGTCGCGATATTTTTTTTTTATGTATGTTCAGCGATTATTCTTTAACACGGTGTCCGATTTCAATAGTTCTTTTTTTGTTAGAAAGGGGGTATTTCAGGGGTGGTGGTCCCATATAAATTTAGTCAAAATCTAATAATTGTATCCATGAGAAAATCCTCAAACTCTTCATTTTTTATGTATGTTTAGCGATAATGCTTTACCACCTTGTCCGATTTATACGATTCTTTTTTTGTTAGTAAGGGGGTACCTCAGGGGTGGTCTTATATAAATTTGGTTAAGATGTGGTGATGGCATCTGCACGTTTTTGAAGTCGGTTTTTTAAATTTGTAATACTTGTGTAAATATTCCAACGACTTTATGTACGAGTATATCTGACAATAAGTTTAGTACATACCTACAATACCTAATACTACATAACTCAAAAAATTCTTATAGTTAAATGATAAGTTTTTATATTTTTTAGGGAGCTGATAATAGGCAACATGTCCTTAACCCACCAAAGCAACATTATTAACTCAATGGGCAACCACCAAGGAGGTCTAGACATGGCAGCTTTCCAGACCGCTACCAAACTCTTTGACCCGAACTGTACCATAACGTCTTGTTACTCTGACTACCAAGTAGCCTAAATAATTGTGATTTCTATTGAATAAAAAAAACTTTTCGTACTGCTGTAAATTTTTGTATAAAGAAATACTAGATGTGTAATATGTTCCTTTTTTTTAATAAAGATTTTTAAAAACTGATGTAGGCATGTTTATTTTAAATTTTAAATAATTTTAAATTGTTTATATAGTCAAAGTTATACCTGAAGCATAATTAAGTGTAAAATGTTTAGTGAAATGAAATAGGATCATGCCCGCCTTGAAACATTTATTTATCAAATAGTATATTGATTATAAATGAAAATCACTTTACATTTTAATTAACTATGTAAGAAAATCGAGAACTTTTGGCACGAATAAATAAGTTTTTATAAAAAATCAAGGTCAAATTAACCAACAAACTTAAGGCCTCGTTCAAACACAGCGGATGCGAACCGCGCGGATTCCGCTGTGTCTGAACGAGCTCTAATACCCTAGCCGCCCTAGCAGGTAGAGAGTCAGTTTCAAATTAATTTTCGCGCGCCTGTCATTTGTCACCTATAAGTATCATATTTGTTTATTTACATGTGTTTGTTTTGGGCGGATTTTGTATTTGTGATGTTTTTAACTGTTTTTAGATAATATTCTCATTGTAATAGTGTTTTTGAGTTTAATTTAGTGTTAATTTAATTTTAGTTTTTGTGCTTTCGTCATAAATATAATATTTATCAAGTATATGATTTAATTTGTTGGAAATATTCACCTATTGGTTGCTACAAAAACAACTAGAAATATGTATTTACTAAACCCAGGACATGTTTTATTATGTGATTTAAAGGACATTTCAGGTACCAAACGTTTATTATTGATGAACTTATTTAAAAATCTTACTATCCTTGTATACTTTGTATACATGTAAATGGTAATAAAACCGTCACAAATCAGATTACAGTTTGATTCTAAACAAAGTTTTGCAAAATTTCAATACTGTGAATTTGTAGATATCCATTTATCGTAAGAAACAACATTTTACGACTTGAACTTGGAAAATAATGAATACTTCAGTTTTGATTTTGACAATAACACCATAAAGATTGCAATTTGCTGAGGGCTTTTTCGCAGATTTCATTTTTAATATAAACACTATCACATACTATAAGAAATAAACAAATTTAAAGCTAAAAAGTAAGAAAAAAATAAATGAACTGAAGTTTAAAAAAAATCAATATAATAAATTGGTTTTATAAAAAAATCCTTAAATAAATATAGAGTATGATTACATATTACCAGACCCAAATAATGATTCTTAAATAAAAGGTCTTATCCACTTCTTCAAGAGTTAAAATCCGATACGTAGCGCAATTTTGCTACTTCTGGCAACACTGAACGATATCCTACTTATAGGGACCTTCTACAAATTTCCTCCAGAGGGCGTATCACTTAGCTTGAATCACGAATAAAGATCCTTTCAATTATATCTTCTCAAGGAAGTGTAGGATTTGGAGTGGCTTCAAGTTAGGTAAATCTCCCTCTTCTATTTGATATGCTCCTAGGTATAGTGCCCTTGGAGTCTGAAGTGCTACACATTTAGTTAGAATGTGAATGAAGATTTTTTCCTCCTCCTCACAAAATGCACTATCTTCTACTACTCTCAGTTTACTAAGGTGTCATTTTAGTTGGCAATGTCCAGTAAGGATCCCTGTTACAAGTGTTCTCACTACTAGAAAAATGTATATTATGATAACAGCTTAAAATACAATCTGGCTAATGTGGAACACCCCGAAAGCCTTGCCAGACTCGTCTAATGACCGTCAGACGCGCTAAATTTGGCACGTTCGATTACTCTTCCTCTCCTCGTTTAACTACCTGGCTTGTCAGGTCCGACCAAAATACGGCTTTATAACCGAAACAGAAACCAAATTTCGGCTCCTTTCTTAGTTTCGGCCGAAACAGAAACAAGAACTTTCCTTTAAGGCAATCTCTTATTGAAATTTGCAATATCTCATTGTAATCCTTGTTTTAGACTAATTAACTAGTATTATAAATTTTAGCTACATTTACTTATTACCTGTTTATTTATGTGATCAAAAGAAGCCATTAATAAATTTATTGACATGTTCACTTGAAACAAAGCAGAGAAGTTTGTGTGTACGTGCACTGTGTAGGAATGGCACCCGGTACAGTCGCCATTGTGCCGGACACAACCAATTGTGATACGAAAATTTTTAAAAGTAGTTTCGCTGTCGGCTGCAGTTTCGGCCAGTTTTCCGCCGAAACTATTATTTAAAGCCAAAGTTGGCCGAAACCGTAACCGAACCTTCGGTCGGACACTATTTGTGAGTCTGGCAGGCCTCCGTAATTGTAATTGTAATTGTCAGCCAGACGTGTATTTTCACTTACGAATATTTTGAAATTTATCCTAAGTAGATGGATAATGTTCTTAAAATATGCGTGAGTGTGCAAAAATTTACTGATAATAATTTAGGCACGTTTGGTATTGGGTAAGAAAGTTTTACACCAAAATATCCAAATTTCAAAACTTGACAGACATGCATTAAAACGACTGAAATCAAATTTTCAAAGGTAGCCATACCACAGAATATAAAACATATGTTTTATATGCTGTGGCCATACCATGATTATTTGTCATATTTGAAGTCGTTTAGTTGACGCGAAAAACCTAATTATTATTTTACATAAAATAAATGTAGTGTATTTCTACCTAGTTATAATTGGTATTAAATAAAATATTAACCACTGAAATGGAAAATTTTTTATATGCATCAAAAAAATGTTTAGTATAATTTCGTTCAGGGTACCCACCAAAAGAAAAATTTCCGGAAATTTTTCTGGTTGTCATGAAAGTGTTTTAAAATAACAGCAGTTGATTGGCTATAAAATGGAGGTGTAAAATTATAATTTAATCTATCACGTGACAAATTTTCAAACCCGGGAAAATAAAAGCAAAAATATTATATTTTTTCCATTTAGAAGATATTACCAGACTCATTAGCCAATTTCGTAAATCAGCCAGACTTATTATTATAAACAGTTCATGATTGTATCAATTTATATGCTCAATTTTCTGCCACACTCACTTTCCACTATCTGAGATAATCCAAACTGCTATTTTTATAAGCTTTATGTTCTAGTTTAGTAAATGTAAAATAGTTATGACTGGGAAAATAAGTGTCAGACTCAAAAATTTTGTTTTTTGTCACTAAGAGAACAGTTTATTTTTCATATACACCGACAGGAAAAATGAATACGAAAAAAATTCACTGCCTCCTGAACTAAATGTAAAATTGCAGAATCAATCAAATGGCACGGTTCTTTTTATTTTTTAATTTCTGTTCTGAAATCTGAAATGTTTGGGTGGATGTGCGATAAATGTTCGAATTATTTTTGGGGGGCTAATTTGGTTTTTGGGAGGACTTAGCCCCCCAAGCCCCCCCTTAACTTCGCCCATGCAACCTATAAAAGAACATTTTTTCTATTCATTATTTAAGTAATATGATAGGTATAAACATTTTATACGATAGTAGACAAAAGAAACTAAGAAAACTAATGAAACCTCTAAAATAAAATTTTGATGAAAATGCAAAACCAAATTAATTTTAAATCGATTTATTTTTAATTTTCTTAAAAACCGCTCGAGATAATTTTAATTATTATTAATTAGGCATTGAATTTGTATTTAAAGGGATTAAGTTTTTTAATATAGGTATCTAAAAATATCGGGAGTCTCATTTAAAATAGTAGTTTGTAATAACAAGAGTCGATGTGATGGTTACATCGCAGAAAGACTATATTTGAACACAACGCTGTGCGATACGGATAATCCACTCGAGTTGTACAATATATTTTTTCTACGACCCACTAACCAAAATCTACAAAATGTTAAAAATGAATTTAAGGGTTATTAAGATAAAAAGATTTTATAAATAAGTAGTCGTCAAACCTGAATTTAATCCTCAGACATTTTGCATGACAAATCAATACTCTACATCTACGCTATGGACGCAGCTAATTTTTCAGTACTTATAATTAAATTGGTTTTAGATAGTTCCTACAAATTTACGATTTGTTTTTAAATATAAATAAATAACTTGTGGAATGCTATTATGTATCAATTCTTCACAAGAATCACTCATTTTTAATTAATATATTTTTTTAATCTCAATAACTAAAAAATATACTGACAGGTTGACAGAATTATTACTTATTTAAAATTAAAATAGTAGTTTGTGAAACAAGAGTGGATATGGACAATTCACTCGAGTTGTACAGTATATTTTTCTACAAATTTAAAAAAATTATTTAGGTTATTGAGACAAAATTACTTATTTTAAAATAATTTATGGCTTTTACTAATTTATGAAATAAAATAATAATAAAAAACAAATTAATTTAATTACTCCCCAGCCCAGATTTGAACCTGGGCATCTCGCATGGAAGACAAACGCCGCGACCTCACGTCAGTTCAGTTACAACTGATAGTTCAGTCATAACTGTTGTTTTAAGTTTTACCCGACTAGCCCGTTATGACTCCCTTAACAACCATAAACAGAGGTATAACACTGCAGTATATCATAAAATAATTTATTTTATTAATTATACTCGTGACTAACTTTCATGGTAATTAAAGTGTTTTTGCAAGTACTAATAGTTGGTTGGCATAATTAATTAGAATAGTTATATTTTTTTTTTTCATTCATTTTTTTAAACAGTAAACAAGTATTGATACCTAAACCTCTCAATCAGTTCACTTTTCTCCCTTGTTGTGAAGGTTCATGACACTTTAACCACCTTTTCAATTGCTCACAACTATGTGCTTCCACATAGTTATATAAAAATGAAGCACCATCAACGATTTTTTCTAATGATTGATTTATCTGTAGAGATAATATTGCTTTCCTAGCCATTGTTGATCAAACCAGTACAAAACTTTTGAATTACCGCTATTTCAACATGGCGGCTGTGCCAAATCAAGTGACTATATGGTGGGTGATTTGCAAAAATAACAAAAGTGGGTTTTTTGTGTCAATACTATTTTTTAGTTTTACAATCGTATAGATGCAAACTTTTTTATGTTTTCTGGTTTAGAATGAATGATCTGAAACAAAGAGAAAAGTGAAAGAAAGAAAATGTTTTTCGTCGACACGAATCTAATCTGTCATAGCAATAAATAAAACAAATTGTTTCAAAAACATTTTACTACAGCTCAACTTTATTGAAGTCGTTCTCTCTGTCCACACATACATTCCTCATACCAAAAATCGATACGGTAACCCGATTTCATAGGTGTTTCGTATAGTCGATTCGCATGTGGTATATGTAGATGGAAATTTTTGCAACCAACATGGTGCCTACTATCCGTGACTCTTATGGGGTTTTTGATTGGTGGGACGAACCGTCCCTTCGTCAATATTGGTATTACTGGCGGTCTATCCACCTTCGGCGACAGTATGAATCTAAAAAATAATAGATAGTACAAGAATCAAAAATAGTTTTTTGATAAAATGGCGAGCAATAGACATCTTCATGTTATGGTAAATGTGATTAATCCGTTAGTTTGCATAAACACCAGTGATTATTCATAATTACCACTAAATTTAGAAAATGTGATAAAAATGGCTGCTTGCTGTGATGATAATCTCTTGTTTGTTCTTATCGTTGTTTGGGTATTTCTATTCCAATGGACTACAACAGCCAATTTTTTTTATTACTCCATTTTAAACTTTACTTATAAAGTACTTTAGTAAAAATTTGCTATTCAGATATCACTGGAGGCCAAAGAAATAATTGTTAAAGTTAAAAATTTTATGTCCCCTATGTCATGTCCCATGACGTATACCGATAAATCTAGAGAATTTTAATTTTGATGCCAAATGTCTACTTTTATTTTCCTATTAATCCCATCTCTGTGTGTATTGTAGGAAGAGTGAAATAGAAAAATAAATAGGTGTCTGTTCTTTATTTTAACAATTGTGGACAATGCATGAAGTGGTGTTGCAGCAAAATAAAAAGGGTAGCGTCAATTAAAATTTACTGATAATATATTTTAAATTTTTTCTTGTTGTCAATTTGTATTTTAAATAAAGAATAAGCTACCTATAATAAAAAATTTCAAGCCACTATTTTTTTTATTTCGATAGACAATTAGTTTTTATAAATTAAGACGAAAATAAAAAAATACATTTTAAATATTTAGATATGATTAGTATATGTATTTACCTGCAGTAAAATTGGTTTACAAACCTAAACCCTTGATTGAATTTAGGAGTTACCCTGCGCATTTAAAATATTTGCAATGTTACTATATTCCTTAATTAAACACGTGTCAAGAACTTCATATATATGTCAGTTTGACACTAAACTTAATTTACACAATTCTGTATATATATTTCTGTTTGTTAATCTTTAAACATGAATCCCGGATTTGTAAAAGTAGATTCATCTAATTTAAAAACGTCCACAAAAGTCAAATAAGATAAGACAACTAGAACAAAAATACAAACCACTGAAGTAATCTATACATTACGAAAAGAAAACACAAATTATTTAAAAATAATCGCCTTCGCGGTAGAATATTTGGCACCGGTGTAACAATGTGTAGTTATTCTATAGGATGAATTTGGGCGCAAAATTTCATCAAAAATGGTTTTTCAATCCCAATTTTCTTCTAAACACCATTATTGATTGTTTACGATGCGTTCTTATAGTCCTGTGACAAAGTCACTAAATTTTGCTCTCAATTAATTTAAAAAAATAATATTTCAATTAATTCCCGCCTGAGCACATAAGTGCGTGTTTTTCAACAATTGCGAGTACCCTTGTAGGTTAAAATATTCCTATATTTGCCGAAATCCGAATGGGCATTTTTAGAGTCGATTTCGTATGAATGATCTACTTTTATTTGTCAAGGTACTAGAAGGACATTTTTTTTTATTTTTAAATTGTAAACAGTCGGCTGTAGCAGTGGTATCCCCCACTCAGGTTTACCGAAAAGCATAAATTCATCTGGGAATTACGCGCTCTTGATTGCCGGCCGCCGTAAGCTCTTCTCTTCTTGATTGCCGACAGCCGAAAACTATTCGCCCTTCTATAGTGCCTAGTGAAATACTCCGTGAGTGCCGTGATTTCGAAAGATCATTGAATAACCCCGTTTATCTTCTAAAGTAGGAACCGTATATTATTTTTTTTATTGACCTTTATATAATTAGTTGGGACACCCGTGCGACAAATGAAAAATTTTAATTCATATCCAGGATATTTCATTTCATCCCTCAGTGGGAAACCGTTGGCATTTTTTTTTTGAGGTTGAACATAGGCTAGACTCTTAGTGCTCTCATTGTCAACGACTATATCCAATCTCTCTTAGAGATTAATTTATTATTTTATTTTCTTATTCCGAGGTTCGATCCGTTTCCGGATTAGAGTGATCTCTCTCCTGGCGACGTTATCTAATTTCCCAAAAAGACGTCTAAATTAATGTAAATTTCTTTTATTTTTTTTTATTTATTCAGCTGTATTTAAATAATTCCGTTCCAGTCCACAACTAATTATTGAACGAAGCCGATGATTTCTGTAAAATCAATTCACACACCGTCTTGATCGACTTTTGAGCAAATCTCAAAATAATTTTTACGTTAACCATCGCATTCTTGTTCCAAACACCGCGCTGAAAATTATCATTCCTCGTTCAACTTAATTGCCAGAGTGTCGATCGATCCGAACTAAGATAAAGGAACGTTCCAAAAACTTTGATTTCATTTGATTGCCGTCATATTTAAATAATTTATTTTTAATAAATTTTCCAAATACAAGGAGTCGTTAATATTAAATTAAGTTTTCATTTGAAATAATTTATTTTTAATCAATTTTCCGTATACAGGGAGTTTCATAATTCCCGGACCGCTTGGCCTCCTGTGCTAGCGAACCGTAATTATTTCTCAATATTTAAATAGTTTTCAATTGTAATAATTTATTTTTCATAAATTTTCCGGATACAGGGATCCATCAATATTTAAGTAGTTTTCAATTGTAATAATTTATTTTTCATAAATTTTCCCGATACAGGGATCCATCAATATTTAAATAGTTTTCAATTGTAATAATTTATTTTGAATACATTTTCCGACTACAGGGATCCATTAATATTTAATTAGTTTTCAAGTGTAATAATTTATTTTTAATAAATTTTCAGAATATAGGGAGCCGTTAATATTTAATTAGTTTTCAAGTGCAATAATTTATTTTTGATACATTTTCCGAATACAGGGAGCCGTTCATATTTAATTACTGTTGTATTTTTTTGTAAATATTATATTTTATTACCTATTCCTGTGTTTCTCTTACTGCTAGTTCTTAACCGTTCTCTTTCAGGGTACCGTATGGTACTAGGTGTAAAGGAGATAAGTGTTTTATTTTTATTTATTCTAGTATAGTGGCTACCCTAGCAGTGGAATTATTTTTACCTCAACTGAGTTTACCTTGAGTACACTCTGGTGTACCCCAGGATCGCAGAGCAAACTGCGATACCAAAACTGGCGCCTGAGCAACCCCTATTCGGTGATCATAGCGCCACACAGACTCGCTGTTTCACATTTAGGTGAACTAGAAGCCTGTCACAGTCCATTCCTTCTGTGTCATTCGTGCATAACACTGAATTGCATGATTTTCGGTCGGAAATACGATGGATTTTTAGCTGCATTCTTTTTGTACCCCAAACTTGTTGTTTAAATTTCAGATTACAATCTTAATTTAAAACAATTTCTGTAGACCGCCCCTGTTCAAGTAATTTGTGTCACACATTTAAAAAATGCATATTGATTGCCTTTCATTTGCTCTTCAAATTTCAAATAACTCATCTGATTTTATCCATGCCTGTAAACGAGTTCAAAGAGTCGCATATACACCTATATAATATATAACAAGAGTTAAAAATATTGCCTTCTCGAAAAGGGCTAAAGATTATGTATGCACTGGTTAAAAATAGAATCACGCCACATTCTTCAGCTCAAATGTAGCAGTGCTTGTCTCACTACCTCTCATAGAAGTTGAGAAATGATAATTCTTAAGAATATTCCAGAAGCAAGTTATTCCAGTTTCAGCTCGCGTAGCAACCGTCCAACAGAAAGGATGTATCGAAGACGACTCCTTATTCATGTTCAGTTAACCTAAAAGGTGAACGCACAGTGCCATGCACTTCATCAAGTAAGACGCTACTCTACTAACATGAAGTGAATAGACGAAATACGAAAGACAGTGTAGTTCTTGATGCCGGCTTTTAATTACATGCCATAACGTTCACATCCACAGCTGAAATACAGATCTACTTTGTCCAGAGTATCTGAGTGTAGAATTTCACTTCTAACTTAGACACATGTAATTTTGAAATTATTCACAAAACTGTACTAATTTTTCATATCATCCTGGATTATATCCAAGGTTTCTCGGTTCTGAAACTATAATAGACTTCCGTCTGATTACTCCGTAACTGAACATTCTTTATCTTGTCTTTTTTTTACCAAGTTCATGTCTATTGCAGCACTCATTGCACTGGCGATGCAAACACAATCTAAGTCCTTTGAGATGTTAGCTCTTTTAGAAGCTACACTAATTCTGTTACTCCAGGTTACAGATGGTGGTCTCACTATTGCTGTATACATTCATCGCAGAGTATTAGGGTAGGGTTACCTCCTCATCTTTTTCCTGCAATGTTCCTGCATACCATCAGGGCTTTTGAGGTTTTATTAATTACTTCCTACTCATGTGCGGAAGCGTTACCTTGAATGGGTCGCGCCTTGAATGGGACACGTTAAATGAAAACTGTAAACGTTTGGATATAGTTTTCGAACTTCCTCGGTAGGTGGTCTTAACCGTTAAGCAATCATACATGATATTTATGTGTGCATGTGATGGTGGTGGTTGTAAAGATTTTATAAAATTAACTCCTCAAAAAGTATTTTTAGGGCAGCAGCCCGGCTTAGCAGGTTAACTTCTGTGTATCAATAACTGCAGTTCAGTCAGACCGGACCGCGCGCAGTCAGTACTTGGATGCGTGACCATTTTAAGAAAAGTCGGCGTACATATAAACAAACTGCCTGCGTAGTTGTACACCACAGCTGGCAGGCATTATATCAATGAGTATAGCGTGAAATACAGCGTATATGTGCCATCTTTCGAAGGAGATGTAAAGCCCTCGGTTTCGAGTCCATAGGTGCTGGGTTCGTTAAAGATCACTACCTAAATAATTTCTGGCATTTGAGGGTAGTGTGCTCACCAGCGTCGGTGTTTAAACTCTCGTTAGAAATAAGCAGACATTAAATAAATAAAAAAAAGGAATTTTACAACCATTTTTTCATAGGTTGCTTGGTAAATACCTTTAATAAGAATTAAGGTTACATCTTGTTATAAAAATTTTATACTATTACCCAGTGTTTTAAGCAGAAATCGGTAATTTGAGTTTAGAGGTTAAGAAATAAATTGGCCACCATTTTCTTGAATGGGACAGTTTTAAGTTCCTTTGAGACATGGACCTGTATCTGTAACGTGTGAAGGGTGGGTTACCCCCCCCCCCCACGGCACTTAGGCCTCACTAAGCTCATTGTGCATCCTCCTAAGATGATAGGAACCTCCTAGCTCGTGAGCCAGCCTACAGATTTAATGTAATTGACAACGTCGCCAAGAGGTTCTTCTCTTATAACAGCCGGTGTTAGCCGATACTCGCCGAACACAAATCTTCTAATATATGAGAGCGTCGAGCAAATGTAAAGGATATGCTCGATGGTCTCATCTTCTTGTTCGCACCCTCTGCAGAGTGAGGATTCCTACAGCTCCATGATATGGAGATGTTTCCGTACTTGGCAATGACCAGTCAGAATGCCTGTAACTAAGCGCAGATTCAGTTAAGTATTTGTTTGCTGCAGTGTTGTCAGGATAACTTAAGAGCTCCCTGGCAACTCTGCAGTTTCTTGTTTCATCCCATCTTTCCTTGAATTTCACAAGGGAATGTTCTTTAATTAGGTCTGTCACTACCGATTTTGTCAGGCCAATAGAAGGGCTAGGTCCAAAAAGTATTTGGTTGGCTGCTTTCTTGGCTAGTGAATCGGTAAGACGGTTCCTTTCGATGTAGCGTGACTTTTGATCCATATTAAGGTGACCACATTGTTAATGGATACTTCGGCCAAAGCTTCATGACGTTCTAGTACTAACCCTGAGTAAATTCGTGGTCTGTTCAGGGTGAGTAGTGCTTGTCTGCTCTGTTTGAACTACATTAGCACTATTGCTCACACCCCATTTTATGTTCAGGTTTAAGTATCTGGAGTATATTCCACATCCTGAGCCTTGTTTTAATGTAATAAACACTGTTTGCTTGCAGAGTATATAGAATGGAACCAAGAATGAGTTTTTTAAATTTCAGTAGTACCACGCTCGGTTGTTCTATTCTATTGCCGTCAAGATAAGAACCCAGGTGATATCGTCAGCACGTGGTCTGAAACCTCTCGATTTTCGTTATTTGAATATTAGATTTCCTTATGGAGATGTTTATGGGAACATGGTCTATTTTGCGCCACAACTCTTGATGTATAGTTACTCCTGCCATTCTGTAGATACAACCATTTGCGATAAAATCTTCGTATTTTCAAAATTTACTCACGGTTTTGGCTTCTGTCTTTTAGGCGCCTGCGGAAACTCAGCTAATCGTTTGATCATGTATCGAATGAAATCCTCATGTATGTGAAGACGTTTATCGGAATATTTGTATGTGATAGGCTCCTTCTTTCTGGAGCAATCGTAGTAAATCTTGTGAATGCCCGTTATGAAATCTTGCCAAGGCATCACTTTTATGAGCTTTTCTAATATCGCCAGTTCCCTAAAAGAGAAACAATTAATACTTGATTCTTAATATTATTTCTCAAATAAGTTCTCACTCAGTTCCTTCTTGAGATAATACTCCTTTAATATGATTGGTACGTAAAAGATGGTGTCGATCAAAAAGTATTTCGTAAATTTCGCGTATGTAATCGTCGCTAATTTCAAATTGAGTCTTGTTAAATTCATTGAATGGCTGCTTGAAAAGCTGGAAGATTTCCTCGTTACCTTTAGCGATTTGCGTTCTTGCTGCCAAAACGTCTTTGATACAGAACGTATATTTCCTAAACTACAACAATGAAATATTAGGTAGACTCCAAAGTGGCAAAACGGAGTTAAGAACTGGAGTATTTAACAGGAATGTGAATAGTTAAAATATTAAAAAATCTAGGATTCAAAATCCTATTTTGCTCTTAGTTGCAGAGGAAGTGCCGTTAAAAGTTGTAAGTGTATTAAACAAAAATCTCGTAATATAAATTTGGTGATAACTTTTTAGAGTCTATACTGAAAACTACCAATTTTTTTTCCAAAACGACATTTTCTTTGTATATGAAATGAAGTTATGCTCTACAGTGATATGAGAGATGATTTGTTGACCTTACCACATATCCTTTCCACGTAGCCTGAATTTTAGCAGCGCATTGGTTGTAAAATTTGAAACAATTTTCATCGTAGAACTCTTGTAATTTATCTGGCAAATGGTATCTGAGCAGCCAACCTCTTACATATTTCTGAATTACGATAGCAGCATTCTTATCGTACTCTAATTTCACTCTCACTATCAGACCACGAAAGAAACTTTGAATTTTAGTAGCGGCCCAGTTGACTTTAGTTTGGAAGTCATTTTGCACTCTGAAAAATGTTTAATAAATTTATTTCTGCAGATAAGTAGCATTACTGAGGTAATTTAAATTGGTCTCTGCACCGAGAAGTTCTGTACTCCGACCTTTGCAAACTGTTTCATCATTATTTGTTAAAGCACTGTCTAGTTTGATTGCTTCTAATAACACTACAATCTCTACAGCAAAAGAAGTTCTGTATACTTTTTCTATTGGTTTTCCTTTTCCATGAGTAAGAATTCTCAGATTTGATCAATATATTATCACAACCGATGTACTAAAGTTATTTTATGTTAACGCTAGTTTGTCTAGTATCAGATTTGAATAATAGCTTACTGAATCAGTACGAATCGAGAGTTCTAGCTAGAACCATGATTATTTATAGGTCGCTGGTTTATATCTGATTCAAAAGACAATACACTTGTTGTGAAATAGATATTTTAGACCTTTTTGGGTAATTAAAGTTACAACAAATTACAAGTTCTTAAATGTTTCAGACGCGTTATCTTTCGTACTGATTCGGATAAGATCAGATAGAGAGCTGAGCTAAGATAAACTTGCAGTACCATTAGTTTTCTGATTTAATGGTTAAGACGATATGATTTCTAAGTCTACAATGAGCACTTCTAGTTACTCTATTATTTTTCCAATACCGACTGTGTATTCTGACGATGCACTGTTTACGAATTCTGGCCATTTCTGTTGTAGACATTTTAATTTGTTACAAAAAGGTCAAACATATTAGGAGTGCTTTAGTTTATTAAATTTTCAATTAAAAGTATAATTTATGGAAATTACTTGTATGACTCAAAGACGAGATTCTCCGTGTGTTGTGCTTCTTCATAGAAATGATAAATTGACGCCATTTGTATTCGATTTCAGTCCGACTTTTTGACAAAGCTTGACAATTTGACATTGAGGATTTCATGACACACGGTTCATAGACTGAAACGGTGGCCTCATTAGTTGCTAAGGACGGGGGCAGAGATAAGGGAGATAAAGATAGGAA
Source organism: Psylliodes chrysocephalus (assembly GCA_927349885.1). Classification (NCBI taxonomy): domain Eukaryota; kingdom Metazoa; phylum Arthropoda; class Insecta; order Coleoptera; family Chrysomelidae; genus Psylliodes; species Psylliodes chrysocephalus. The sequence continues at coordinate 32,140,208 of OV651819.1, read as the reverse complement.
ACGCCCATAAGAAGCCAATGCTTAACAACGACCAGCTTATTAATTATTATTATTTATTAAAAAGAATACTACACACAGTCTATTATCGATTAATTATTGTAAATCTATATTTATGACAAATATTTTTTAATTTTTGATTGTTATTTGTAACATTGCATTTTTGTTTTTATTTTGGTATTTTATTTAAAAATGTTGAGTGCAAATTCAATAATGGGAATTCAGATATTTTTCTTCCTATATAAAATCTTCTTTCTAACGTTTTGAAGCCATTTTCTTGTTCTAAAACAATAAATAATACATAAACATCTACTTTGTGACAAAAGTTGATTACTATTTATATTACTTATGAATAGATCTTACCTACTTTGGTTAATTAAAGAACGCCACATTGGGGTCGTTCAATTTGTTCATGTGGCATGTGTTACTAATGCAATATATTTTCCGACTTAATGTAATATTACAAAATATAATTATTGTACTTAAATTTCACAAAAAAACAGCCACAAGTACTTCGTTTAGTTCATCTAGAGGATAACACAATCATGAACTCAAAATTTAAATTCAGGATTCTTCGATATACATAAAACTAACATTTATATTTACAAACTGTCTACTGCTGTCCACGTCTATTGTCTGTCTCAGTGTTGTCAACCGTACGATTTAAATCGTATTTATACGATTTTTTTAACTCTCTGTACGATGTACGATTGCATCAGTAAGATCGTACGTAAAAATACGATCTTCATTTTTTAGTAGGTTTATTTAAATATCTGCAACAACTTCAAAGCTTAATACAATAAAAATCAAAAACTACTTGCAAAGATTCATAGGCCGTTCGTAATTTCTGAAGGCAGTCATTTTCGTTCTGACTTATCGTGAGTTTGACCATGGTGATTTTATACACCGACTATTACGACATAAGAAAAGCTTGCAAGCAAAATTTCAATCACTTTTAAGTGATAGTCATTGATTACTTTAAATGTATTTTAAAGAAATACATTCGAAAAGTAGACACTATAAGCTTTAAAATGGTGTGCATTGAATAACAATATAATGAAATATGAGTTTTTAATTACTGCTTGTTTCAAAGATTTCTAGAACGCCAGGAAGATACTGGAAAAAAATTTCATTCGAGATATCTCAAGATCCCATTTAAAACAAAAATAGGATAAAAAACTATTAAAAGAAAAAAATATGAATTAATTACTATAAAGTGGTCCAAAATAGTGGGAAAACGCAACTTTGACCCCTTTTTCAATGTTCTTGACAGGAAATAACGGGCTTCAAGGCACATGGATCGATACCGATGGGTTTTCCCATTGTAATGAACTTTGAATCATTAAAAAATATCAATTTTTGACCAAGTTCTGAAACAATTTGTCCACCCGTTTACAAGCTAATCAGCATTGCTATAGAGATAAAGCAGGGGCTGAACGAGGGGACTTTTGATTGCGGTTATCTCGAAACCTGTCGAATTCCCGACAAAAATGATAGGGACCATTTTTGTAGATAATGATAAGATCTTTCTTTTTTATCTAAACAAAAATTCTCTAATTTGCATATTGTGGAAGATATTGGCGGGAAACCAGTTTTAGGGTCCATTTTGGGCCCTTTCCGATGCAGCAGAGTTGGTAAAACTTTTCGACCTTGGAAGCGACCGCCGAGACCTAAGAGTTGAGCCACAACGGAAATCTGGACCGACTTAATGACAGTTTTGCATATTTTCAGGTCTTCAGTTACTGGACTATAGCTTTTATCGCGGGCTTTGAGCGGCGACCGAATCAAGAAATTTCATAACACCGTAACGAAAATAAACCTAACACTCCCCACTCCGACCGGCACAGCAGTGCGGCCTTAAATCCATGGAAGGTTATATTCGACCCTATTCGTATTAGTATGAAGGGGAGTTAAATATACGTCTGCGGACTGGAACATTTATGCAATACAAGAACTAGAATAGTTTCTAATAAATTGGTATCACAAATGTTCCCGGCTGGCGTAAATATTATAGTTGGAGAGCTAGTAACACAAATTTCATTAAGTGTTTGATGCACTTTGAAATTTTGTAATTTGAAATCATTTGGATGGAAAAGCAGGTATACCTGTGTTGGCTAGCCAACATAAAAATGAGTCTCATTTACTATAGAAAGAGATTTTAAATTCATATTTCGGAATATAATAAAAAAATACATTTATTTAGATGACTTATGTTTAAACTTTTAATCTCTCAAGATTAAAAATTAATACAATTAAGCAATAATTATACTTTTATAGTTTTTAAATCATATATTTATGTGATTCCATTAAATTACAATATAGGTATCATATGACATGATAAAATTTTTCTTAAATATTTGTAATAAATTGTTATATATTATTATAAGCGATTCCAAACGTCTATTAATAATGTGCTTGGTGGTGCAAAGCGTACAGTGGTCATAATTTGGATAGTGGGATAGCAAGTTGGTGGTTCGAGCCCCGAAACTTTTAGTTTTTGGTTTTTTTTTCTTAAAAGTAATTTAAAATATTTAGTTTTTAAAAAGTATATACTTATTCAATGCATAGTGGCGCATAACGAGGTTCATTCGAGTTCAGCTAATTTTAAAAATGCAAGCTACCAGTGGAGGCTTCGTTTATTTAAATTCAAAAAAATAAGAATAGTATATTACAAGTGTGGAAAGTGACATTTCTCACACGAGTGGGAAATATTGTCGCACGAGGCACAAGCCGAGTGCGACTATCACACGAGTGTGGAAAATCACTGAATAAGTATATACTTTCTAAAAACTAAACATTTTAAATTACCAAGACTGTGAAATAATAAAATAATAATATTGTGTCAATAATAAAAATAACTGAATAACCTACATGTATTGTAAGAAATTAAAAATAATTTAAACAATATTAACTTCTCATTTAATTAATAAAAGAAAAAAATTGTTTTCTTATCGGTCACCACGCTCAAAAAGTGAATTAATATCAGAGAAAAAACTTGAATTAATATCAAAGAAAAAAAAATACTGTATAAATAAAATAAATAATTATAATTGCATAAGTTGATAAAAATGCTATGCAATAGCTTTACCGCGGCAGCGATAATTATTTACTACTTTATTCGATTCTTTGATTCTTTTTCTTTTTTTTGTTATAAAGAGGGTACCTCCGGTGGTCTCATATAAATTTGGTCAAGATCTAATAATGGGGTCCATGAGAAAATCATCAAATTCTTAATTTTTTATGTATTTTCAGCGATAAATTCTTTACCACGTTGTTCGATTTCTAAGATTCTTTTTTTGTTAGAAAGGGGATACCTCGGGAGTGGTTGATCTGTGAGAAAAAAAAACTCAATTTTTAAGGGCATCTCCACGATTTTGAAGTCGGTTTTTAAAATTACTTTTACAACTTGTATTTTTGAACTCATACTACTAAGAGGGAAAGCCCACTCACGCGACACGTCGCGCGCGACCTGCCGCGTGCGATTTTTTAGGTGCTTTCCCTCTTACACTACCTCTAATTTTAAATGATCTTCACAAATAGTAAACACTACCTCTAACGTTTTAATATTCAATGTTACCGCATCTTTGAAAATAGATCACACGACGTATGCTTAATCTCCGTACCTGAGGAGACAGAGAGTAGAACCGTGCATACTTTCCAAAGACATCAAACATCCTGGATATCGCACATGACTCTTGATTCTATGGTGATTATCTAAACAATTGCTTTTTTTTTCTCCCAGGGCCCCTTTCAAGCTAATACCTGCTCTATTAATAATTTACTACCGAACGTGAAGCTCTGACTGTAGTGTGGATCATGAAGAAATTCCGAGAATATCTGAATACCACTACCACCGGAAAAACTAAAAATAGCGTATACTGTTCGACGTTCCTTACAACCTGGCATCGAAATTTGCCAGGAAAATAAGGCGAAAATTTGAGAAAAATTTTGTTTAAAAAAGAAGGTAGAGCACAAACAACTTAAGAAAATATCTCTATCGGACGGTATAGTGGTTTTTCATCAAAACTACGGTGGTGGCATGGTATTCGACATGACTTCCAAAAAATTAAAATGTTCTCTGTCGAATATCTCTCACTAGTTAAAATATCTTGCACTTATGTTCATAATACTGAAATATCTTTTCGAAGTATTGGGATAAAATCAAACAAATATTGGATTAAAATTAGTCATATAATTTGTTGTATGTACATAATTAATTCTTGTACAGTAATTAAATAAATATTACATCTAAGTACACTTCTGTAGGTTAACTAAGACTAAAATATATTATAAGTTATCTGTTTATAAAATTGAAACAAAAATTTTAAAGAATTAGAAATTTCGAAAATTTGTAATTTCATAAAAAAAAAATTGGAAAATCTGGTCTCGAAATGAAATGGTACAAAAGTAAAAAAGGGTTTAATTTTTGTATGATTTATGAACAGAAAACTTAAATCACTTTTAACTGTAAACAAAAAAGAAAATTAACATTTACAAAATAAAACTAACAAACGTTTCGAATATTTTTCATAAAAAAATACTACTTGAATACTGCAAAAAAATTTCGTTAGACATTAGACAAACATCATGTTCGTTTATATATAATATATATTTAATATTAATTAAATAAAACTTATTTATATTATCAGTTATTTAAAAAGTCTATGTAATAGTGTAATAATCGGTATTATTGATTATAATTAAAATTAAATAAAATTTACTAGACATATAATTTTCTAAAAAAATATTTCAGAACTAAATGTCTAATTTTGCGAATACAATTTATTTAATTAATTTTAATTATAATCAATAATTTATCGATTATTATAATAGGAATAAGGTTATCAGAATAGAAATATGGAAAAAATAGAACTTATCACAATCAAATCAAAACAATTTTATATGCTAAATATTAATCTAGAAAATTCAGTGTTTTGGTATTAAACCTATTGTTCTTAACATTAATGGATGCTACTTAATGCTTTTTAACTATCAGTTTATTTATATAATTTTAAAAATAAAATGAATTGTTTTCTATTGGCAAGCCTAAAAAAACTAATGTTACAAAAAATGTATGAGAAAAAGATCTTTTTTATATTAAAACTATTTACATTGTCATCCATTTATGTATATTTACTAAAAAATTTGTTCATCGTATAATACAACACTATATGTCGAATATATATTATTTTTAAATCATAAACTTAAGTAGGCATTGATAAAAGGTGCTCAATAACACTTAATACCTAATGCCGTTACAATTCACTTTTTACATTTCAATTTATTTAAAATAGACGCGAGTAGTAACAATACAAGTAATCCTATAATACTACAATATTTTTTTGTAATTTTTGAGATCTTAATAATAACTAGAAGTTATGAAACAAAAAATATAGAGCAAGGATGAAATTTTTATTTAGTTGCCTGCCTCTCTAAAAACATTTTTCTACTAAACTGCTCACGGAATTAGTCGGTACAGCTAATTGTATCGTCATTTGTAGGAGATTGTATCTCAGAAACGTCTTGGCCGATTTTTAAAAATGAAGAAGGCTCTGAAAGATCATTATTTCTTGTATCACTGGCTTGATGTGATCTTCAGTAAAAAGTCATTTTTCAGTGTTGTACAGGGTGTGAAAGAATACAATGTAAAAATGTAAATTTTTAACTGCCTGTACCTGTTGCAATAGTAATTTCAGAACTTTCATCGTCTTGACATTTAGAAATTTTAGTCGATACATCGGGACGTATTTGACAGTTTTGTATTTTGTTGTTTAGAAAAAAAGTTACAGGGTATTTTCAAAAATTCCACATTTTTTAAAATTACAAACAATATTAATCTCTAGGAGCTCTTTCATTTGATGCGGAACTTTTGTGGACCTTATTATCTAGCTTTTATAAGAAGTACCATGATTTTAGCTCCTTCCAAATTATCCTTCAAAATGTGAATCTTGATGTCCCTATTAAGTCAGATATTAATTTAAGTTCTCATTGTTGAGATCTGGTGAAATTTGCCATCCATTCAAAAAGCAGTTTAACAAAAACCATGGAAACGAAGCTCAAAATAATGATAGTAATTGTCACCTGAATAAATGTAACTTTGTAATCTTTTTCATTACGTAGTTTATCTTAAAAATGCCTTTAAGTGAAAATAAGTTACGAAACATTATGCGGTAAGTTTTATAATGCAATTTAAGAGGGCCTCATTAAAAAAGATATTTCAGATTGCAACAATGAGGATTGAGTTTAAAACATATCGCTGACTTGGTGGGGACATCAAGATCCACAGTACGAAGACCATAGAAAGAAGCCAAAATCACGGTACTCCTGTATATAGAAAAATTCGGCAATGCGGTCGCAAAATATGTACAACCCCCAGGGAAGATCGTTGATGAACCTATTTGTCAGACGCAGAAGAACTCTAAAAGCGACACAAATAAAGGCGAGACTACAAGAGATAACGGGAACGATAGTGTCGACTACTACCATCAGAGACCGTTTGCACGAACGAAATTTAAACGCCAGAAGACGTGCTGCATGTCCTTCTCTTCAGCCTGTCCACAGAGTTTCTCGAAGGATATGGGCTCAAACACATTTGAACTGGGGAATAGCAGAATGGAGATGTTGCATGTTTACTAATGAATGTTGGTTTGAACTGTATAGAACGGATGGTCGAATGTTAGTTTGGAGAGAAAAGAATTAACGGTACATTGAAGAAAATATAGAAGCTAAAGTGGCGTTTGGAGGAGGAAGTGTGACTGTATGAGGTGGGGTAATGAGAAATGGCAAAATTTATTTGGTAGTTTTGATTGGACAAAGTATGAATAGCGTTAGGTATCGTGATTTGTGTGTTAATGAGATTGTCGTTCCCTTTGCTCAGAACTTTGGCGAAGATTTTATTCTGGTGAACGATAATGCTCGTCCACACAGGGCTCGAATTGTCCAAGAATGTCTGAGAGAGAATGGTATCGAGCAAATGAATTGGCCTGCTAGGTCACTGGATATAAATGTAATTGAACACGAGTGGAGCAGAATGAAACTAAAATTAAATCAAAGAGAGCAAGAATCACAAAATTTGGAAGAATTGGCAATTGCAGTTAGAGAGGTCTGGGAAGCTATTCCTCAAGAGTTTATTACAATCTTGGTGGACAGTATGCCGAGAAGAACAGCAGAACTTTTGCGAGTACGAGGTGGGCCTACTCGATACTAAATTTTTAGTTAATATTGTTTTTGTTTTTTATTTTAATTTAACTGTAAGCTGTTTTTTGAAATATTGGCTTGTCCCGGGAATTTAGGGACACCCGATATGCTAAGGATAGGTTAGCTTTTTCAAATTTGTGTTTCGTGCCATTCTAGTGAAGTAAAATAAACTTATTTAAACTAAAATAGTAATTTTTAAGAATGCGGACTTTTTTGAAAATACCCTGTAACTTTTTTTCTAAACAAAATAATACAAATCTGTCAAATACATCCCGAGATATCGACCAAAACTTCTAAATGTGATTACGATGAAAGTTCTGAAATTACTATTGCAACAGGTACAGACAGTTAAAAATTTACATTTTTACATTGTATTCTTTCACACCCTGTACAACACTAAAAAATTATTTTTCTCTAAAGATCACATAAAGCCAATGATACAAGAAATATTAAACTTTCAGAATCTTCTTCATTTTTAAAAATCGGCTAAGACATTTCCGAGATAAAGTCTCCTACAAAATACGATAAAATTAGCTGTACCGACTAATTCCGTGAGCAGTTTATTTAAGAAAGAAATCATTGCCCTCGTATCAAAGGAACAATAAATGGAAAATGATAAAACACGAATATTTGGATGTGATATTTACAAGTGATGGAAAAATTGGTAAGGAAAAATAAGCTTTTTGGTCCTAAATATTTCGATAACGCCTAAATAAAGCAGATACAAAGCTAAATATGATTAACAACTATGTCATAGGATAATTTATCACGTCCTTCATACAGTCCAGATCTAGCTACATTAGTTTTTTTGTAATCAATACCGTATAATAAAGTTTTGAATCTATTTTTTTTTTAAGAAATAAAGATTTTGGCGAGGCAAGCAAAAAAATCAATCAAAATTTTATTATAAAGCCTAATTCTACATTCTACAAAATATTTTCATTTCAACCTTACTCTCAAGGACTTACAAAATGCCTTATTAAACCTACCAGTTCTCTTCAATGTTCTTTCAATATAATATGTAATTCAATACCCTGCATACCCAGTGTAAAACATGAAAATTATGGATTTTTATCAATTATAGTCGGTTAGTAAATAGAAAATAATGTTAATATTTGAAGTTGTTATCGATAGCATAGCAGAATAAAATAAATACTTAATAAGTTTGATTACTGTTTAAAAAAAAAAGTTTTGATCTAATAATTTTTTCAGATTTTTTCTAACCCGAAATTTAGATTTTTGAAATAAATAATGTTTATTAAACGACCACATAAAAAATATCCCATTACATATTATCCACACCAGATGCGAAAGTTGACAAAAAAAAAAAAAGAGAAAGATGAATGGTCATACCGATTTAAAGGTCCTTCGTAAAAACTTGTTTCCATTCGAATGGCTCCAGAAAGCAAAAATTGGTTCTTTATGTCGATGCTCTTAGGTTTACAGTAGGTTTATAGTAGTTATATAATTTAACATCAAATAAGAAATTAAGAATTATTTTTTAGTGAAGGGTCGCTACAGACATCCAACACTACTTTGAGAACTCGGCTAACGGTGGGATTCGAACTAGGAACTCTTGGATTCTAAGGTTCAGAATCTAACACCCATCTCCCTATTTTTTTTTTTATTTAATGAATTCAATAAAATAAAAGATTTTGATTTAACCTCTTACGAGTATAGATAAATAAATTAAAACTAACATTTATAATCAAAGTGTATTGGAAAAATACAATGTAAAAAAGTCATCTCATTGGAGTATACTTTGAAACAAAAAATAAAAAGGACAACCAATTATTGGCTGAAGGCCCGGTATTACTTAGTAGTCCTACTCGTAAGAATATACACATACACAATTAATATTATTATTATTGTTGTTTAAAATTTGATAAAAGTTTATCTGTAATTCTGGAATTGCATTTTACAAATACATCGTCACTCAAAGTGCAAAATGTATGTCTAAAAACTGCATTTTTGGAAAGCAAAAAAAAACTGAGTTTTGTCTTATGAGTCTGACTACTTTACACCACCATTATATCCTTTTTTCAAGGTTGACTACATTTACTATATGTCCATCGGAAATGTCCAAAAATTACTTTTTCTACAACCCCTATCCAATTTAAATTAGATATAGTACAATATTTCTTTTTAATAAATTATTTTCAAGTTATTTGTACGTATTTTGACACTTTTTAATTTTATTATCCAAGTTAAAATTGATTTTGAAAATCAACTCTTTTTTATTATTAACGTAGATATAGGCAACACATTATACACTAATTACGACAAATATTCAGTTTTTATATCTATTTCTTAAAATAATGTGATCATAGAAAAAAATCTTGAGTGCATTATGAGCAAAAAGTACGTAGCCAACTTTCTGTCTCAAGCGGCAAAGTATCACTTTTCGCTCTTAATACACAAATAGCTATTTCCGTAAAAGACCCATCATTATTATTTTATGCGTTACATACAAATGACTATATAAAATTGCTAAACATGAAATAGTATATTACGTAACAAGAGTTATAAGTAACCCATTACGCACGAACTGAAAAAGTTTACGAGTGCGTAATGGGCTTACAACTCGTGTAACGTACTATACTTTTTCTAAGCCCACTTATTTTCTTGTATTAAATAAAGGACATATGCTTGTGTCGCTAATCCATAATTTTCGATAGGTAATTTCGTACCTTTTTTTGGATTTTAGCGGTAACAAATTATGTGTGACAGCTTGAGCTTTTTCTAAAATCTCTGGTGGAGTGCTCATAATTTCATCACTTTCACTACTAACAGATATATTCGTAGGTAAAGTTGAGAAAATGTTCGAATACAATATTTTGTTACAAAAATTGACAATATAAATGATAAGACGTTTATTTCCATAGCATGCTAAGAAAACACGACAAATTTTTTTGAAAAATTTTATGTGTTGCCGACATTTAGGGGCATCATTTATTTAATCCAAAATGTATCTCGCTAATTCTAAAAGTTTTTACGTTTTCCAATTGACTAAATTTATGTAAATAGACCAAATAACGTCGAACGTAGATAACAATTTGATTGCAATTTGATTAAACTAAAAAAATTAAGTTTTCTTATCAAAATGCACGTGTAGGTATGTTATGAGATCTCATTACGTGCATGTTATTGATAAATGTCATTAACAAGGAATCTTGACAGTGCGATTTTTAACGTTTACTGACATGGGAGTAGAAAAAAATCAATAATACAGTGAATCCGTAAATTATATGGAACAAGTTCATTATTTCCAAAATCAAAAAACATTTTCAAAAAAACATTCTTATATTAATTTAAAAAAAAAGAAATTATACAGGGCGGTCCTCATTAATATAATGACTCCATCGGCAATTTTAATAAATACAATAACCAGTATTTGAGAAATTTTTAAATTATATAGACGGTGGTGTCATTCGAGTGTCGCAATACGTATTATACTGGTTAGTAAAATTCAGGACTAGGGCAAGGCGATTATCAAAATAAATAGTTAATTATCAAATAATCGATTACTAGAAATAATCGATTAATCGAAAATAATCGGTTAATCAAAAATAATCGATTTATCTAAAATGATCGATTAATCGAAAATAATCGATTATTTTGCCCACCCCTAAGGATGACACATCATTGAAAAGGTAATTTGATGGAGAATTCGCCAATATTATTAAATATTATTATTTATATTGATAATCGATTAGTCAACTTTTTGAATAAGCAATTTTTTTTGATGTCGATAATTCGAATCAAAAGACAAATTTCGATTATCCGATTAATTGAAAATAATCGATAATAATCGAAAATATTCGAAAATAATCAAAAATTATCGAAAATAATCGAAAATAATCGAAAATAATCGAAAGTAATCGAAAATAATCGAAAATAATCGAAAATAATCGAAAATAATCGAAAATAATCGAAAATAATCGAAAATAATCGAAAATAATCGAAAATAATCGAAAATAATCGAAAATAATCGAAAATAATCGAAAATAATCAAAAATAATCGAAAATAATGGAAAATAATCGAAAATAATCGAAAATAATCGAAAATAATCGAAAATAATCGAAAATAATCGAAAATAATCGAAAATAATCGAAAATAATCGAAAATAATCGAAAATAATCGAAAATAATCGAAAATAATCGAAAATAATCGAAAATAATCGAAAATAATCGAAAATAATCGAAAATAATCGAAAATAATCGAAAATAATCGAAAATAATCGAAAATAATCGAAAATAATCGAAAATAATCGAAAATAATCGAAAATAATCGAAAATAATCGAAAATAATCGAAAATAATCGAAAATAATCGAAAATAATCGAAAATAATCGAAAATAATCGAAAATAATCGAAAATAATCGAAAATAATCGAAAATAATCGAAAATAATCGAAAATAATCGAAAATAATCTAAAATAATCGAAAATAATCGAAAATAATCGAAAATAATCGAAAATAATCGAAAATAAACGAAAATAAACGAAAATAAACGAAAATTATCGAAAATTATCGAAAATTATCGAAAATTATCGAAAATTATCGAAAATTATCGAAAATTATCCAAAATTATCGAAAATTATCGAAACTTATCGAAACTTATCGAAAATTATCGAAAATTATCGAAAATTATCGAAAATTATCGAAAATTATCGAAAATTATCGAAAATTATCGAAAATTATCGAAAATTATCGAAAATTATCGAAAATTATCGAAAATTATCGAAAATTATCGAAAATTATCGAAAATTATCGAAAATTATCGAAAATTATCGAAAATTATCGAAAATTATCGAAAATTATCGAAAATTATCGAAAATTATCGAAAATTATCGAAAATTATCGAAAATTATCGAAAATTATCGAAAATTATCGAAAATTATCGAAAATTATCGAAAATTATCGAAAATTATCGAAAATTATCAAAAATTATCGAAAATTATCGAAAATAATTGATTGGTAGATGTTGAATGGCCGGCGAGGTCACCAGATCTAAATCCTATGGATTATTTTATGTAGGGCCATTTGAAGAATGTTATTTACAAAATAAAACGAGAAAAAAATATTGAAGAATAAAAATAGAGAATCGTAAGAGAAATAAACAATAGTTTTGGAGATTGAACAAGATTTAACAAGCATTTATTCAACGTGTAACACTGGTTTACTTTTAATTGTTTAAATTAATAATTCAAATTATTAAAATTTATTTTCAAACTCACTCTTCATTAGACTATAAGTATCATTCTTTATCAAAATCAGCTTGTTAAGAATAATTTAAAAAGTCGCCAAATACGGGGTATTGTATTTAAAAAAATGCAGATGACGTCATTAAATTAATGTGGGTCATCCTATATAATGATTTTTTTTACAATTAAGAAAATTAAATGTAGAAAATTAAATTTAGAAATCGACGCATTTCAGGTTTTTTAAAAATGTTTTTGTTTATTGGAGATTTTTTCATACTTTACGTTGAGAGATCATAATAACTCAAATGGTTGGTACAATTTTAAATTTTTTATTGACATCTCCGTTTGACTAAGTCCCGATTACTTTTCTGTGATATTCAGGACTGGAGGGTTTAATTTGCGTTGTGTATTTTTAATTTTCTCTATATTAGTGTCATGTTGTGTAGAGGTTTTAGCAATCAATCAAAAAAAAAAAAAAATATATAAATATGAAAGCTTTTTATTTTGCGTAATCTTCAAAATATTTTTTAAATCATTATTTTGCATACTAAATTAGATAAATTGTTTTTTAATACTTGTTTGTCTACGTGAAGATGATTAATTTAACCTTTTATGTAGGTAAGCATAGAATGGGCGTGTGAGAGTTTGAATTTGTTGACCAGGAATATTCGGAAACATAAAAAAAACTTTGTTTCAAATTACAAATTTTTTACCTGTTACAATAATATATATTGATTATTATACATTTTTATACAATTTATTTAAAAATAATACACATCATGTTCCCTCTCTTTTAAACACCATTCAAGCCTGTTCATTTATTTATTTATTTCTTTTTTTTTTAAATGTTCTAAAACTTTGTCATAAAACATACCTACCATGTTTAAAAATGAACAACTTTTCAAAAAACCAATTGCTACTACATTAAACTATTTATTGTAAATTAACACCTAAATAGCTACGAAGATACCTGCTAGGCGTCGTTATTTTCACTTCGGCGCAATCGATCCGAAATCTAGAAGGTAAATCATATACTCTCACCATGGGCGTCGTATATTATTTACGCACAAAACGCTTTTATTTTTAATTTCATTTCCTCATAAAACTTTGTATTCGCATGTATTAAATCGTTCAATCTTGTCAACTAAAAAATATTTACAAGGCAGCAATGTTCAGCTAGAATAATTGACATTGACAATACCTGTGCCGTACCCATTTAAAGTTTTAATGTCACAGAATTTTCACTCGAAATTCTTTTGATCTTTTGCCATATTTCGCATCTGGTGTAATCTGTGACACATGACACAGGATAAAATCACTGAGTATAAAAGGGAATAGGAAGAAATAATTATATCCAGGTTACTTTTGCTCCAAAAAATAATCAAACCTCTTAAAGCAGACCCTAAATTGATTCTAAAGATACAATTAGAATTACCAGATCAAACCATGTAGGTAATACTCCTTATAAAAAATAAACTTGTTCGAAAAAATTTACAAATATACACTCTGTTAGTATTTGGAACAAATCAATAACAATTCAACAAATATACTTCTTTTTTAAAAAAATACAATAATCATATTTTTAACATTCCTTATTATAAAAAAATAAATTAAACTCCTCGAATTATATCATTGTAACAGTCGCGGTTTAGTATTTAGTTCGTAGTTTATTTTGTAACTGTTCTACGAAAAAATCGATTCCCGATGTAACAATGAACCGTATATGGAACAGTTATTAAATAAAACTCTTTGGAACAGTTACTAAAAGTAACATAACAGTTAGGTACACTGTGCAACTATTTTTGAACAGTTACTCGAAGCGCTTCACAAAGCCTTTTTTCTTCATTTTCACATAACACCACCTATTTTTATATCACAAACCAATTTTGTAGGGCGATCAATCAAATTTTTCAAAGCAGTTGATCGGTTTTTTTGATAGTGTTGTTGTTGTTGTGATTATTGACAGTTTGATAGTGACAGTGCGAAAGATCCATGCTGTTTTTCCTTCTGCTCTTGAATACGCATATGATGCCGATGACTATCACTAAAATAAAGCAGGCTAGCACCGGGATAACGATATATACCACGGAATCTGAAAAAAAAAATATAATATATATTTACAATACAATGACAGGTAACAGTTTACGGTATATTTGTAACCGACTCGGTTCTTGAAGAGGAGGGGTAACATGATCTGTTTTCTTAGTATGTTAAAGCAAAAAAGTTATGTCAGTTAGAGATACCAATACTAAAAAATGTGTTTAAAGTAGGCTACGATAAACAACACAGAGATACGAGTCATTTTCGTAATAAATACGCACGCCTCTGAATTAAATTAAAACAATCATTTAAAAAAGAAGAATAATAATTGTATGCTAGCTCAGCTTGCGAATTTTTTCCATGGCGTACTATTAAAACATTTTTTGTGAATACATAGAAAATTAAAGAGGGAGTATAATCCCATGGAAAAGGAGCCAGTGAGACTTTCAGATGTTTTATTTGCGCAAGTCAACATTATCAGTTTTTCGTTCATTCTTATATCTATATCCCCCCCGTAATTGTGGAGCTCTCGATGAAGAGGTCTTAAAAAAGCCATTGTAGAAAATTCTAACGTCACATATTTGATCATATAATTAACTTAGGTCGTTAAGGGCTCAACTTTTGATTTGGCGAGCCGGTTTCAATTCCGATAAAGGCAATATTTTTTGTTAAAAGAAAAAATCGACTATCGTTGGTTATTTATTTTTAACAGACTTCAAAAAAGGAGGAGGTTATCAATTCGTCGCGATATTTTTTTTTTTTTATGTATGTTCACCGATTATTCTTTAACACGGTGTCCGATTTCAATAATTCTTTTTTGTTAGAAAGGGGGTATTTCAGGGGTGGTCCCATATAAATTTAGCCAAAATCTAATAATTGGGTCCATGAGAAAATCCTCAAACTCTTCATTTTTTATGTATGTTCAGCGATAATTTTTTAACACGGTGTCCGATTTCAATAATTCTTTTTTTGTTAGAAAGGGGCTACTTTAGGGGTGGTCCCATATAAATTTGGTTAAAATCTAATAATTGTATTCATGAGAAAATCCTCAAACTCTTCATTTTTTATGTATGTTTAGCGATAATGCTTTACCACCTTATCCGATTTATACGATTCTTTTTTTGTTAGTAAGGGGGTACCTCAGGGGTGGTCTTATATAAATTTGGTTAAGATGTGGTGATGGCATCTGCACGTTTTTGAAGTCGGTTTTTTTAAATTTTTAATTTGTAATATTTGTAAATACATTTTACTTCTATGATTGAGAAGTGTCACTAAAAATGTATTTTTGTTTCACCGTGCACAGGTACGAATCACTCTGTCTAGATTA
Organism: Psylliodes chrysocephalus; assembly: GCA_927349885.1. Classification (NCBI taxonomy): domain Eukaryota; kingdom Metazoa; phylum Arthropoda; class Insecta; order Coleoptera; family Chrysomelidae; genus Psylliodes; species Psylliodes chrysocephalus. Next base: position 32,124,442 of record OV651819.1, on the reverse strand, counting down.
ACATATTTTCAAAGTAAGCAGCATACAATGCCGGCAGAGTTGAACAGTACTCGAGTAAATTGTACCTCAAAATTGTATTTAAGTATTCAAAGTACTCAGTTTTTGGTACAGTCACCCAGATGATACTCAGTACACAAAATTTTTCCAGTACTTTACGTTTTAGAGTACTCAGTACTTCTGAGTCCTACAGCTGACGTAACGAATACGAATAACGACTCGCGCATATGCAGAGTGTCCTCAAATGGACTTAAAAATATGAGAAAAAACTTTTTTATTTCCACCTTTTTGAAAAAATTATAGCCTTCAAAAGTTTTTAATTCAAAAATAATAACAATAATAATCCAAATAGAAGTTGAAACTCTTTACTTTAGTGAAATATTTTTTTTTAACTTAGAACCCAGTCGATTTCCAGAATTTTCAGTGCAACCTAAGTAAATATAACTGTTCTTTTGAGTATCCTCTACCTGTACCTCTACCTAATACCTTTATTACTTTAACACTAAAAGGCAAAAGTGATAGAAGATAAGTTATATTCTCGCTTTTGATTGTTGCTTACTGAGTTACTATTATATGCTTGGCACAAGCCCATGTGAAAACAACAGAGAGGTAGCATTAGTGAGAGCAGGAAAACAATAATATCAGCGATAACTGTTTATATGGCCCGCCCAACGTAACAACACGGTCGGGCCGTATAAACAACAACAAAACATAATTGAATGAAACAAGAACTTAAATAATTGCAGAGTTCAAAAGTTTTGAAATACAAACTTTATCGAATAAAATTAGCTTTCAAATGAAGTGCCACACTTTACATTAGGTAACAGTTTTGTATCGGGCGTTAAATTCAAAAATAATGCAATGAATCTATCTATCTGAATTAGGGCGTGGTTCAAAGCCCACTCGTACTGAAGCTCTAGGGTTATTGTACCCCTCACAGTTTCTACCCCATCAGATTGATTTTTTTGATGAATTCAAATATATGTCTGATGCAATGAATAGTCCTCCTTTTTTAACATCCACAATATTAATACCCAAAACCCCCATGTAAGTTTTTTAAGAGTATTTATATTAAAGAAAAGTAACTTATAAATAATAACCTTTAAACAAGATATAAATTAAATAGATCGATCCCATATTATTATAAAGAAATGCTGAATAAATAGTTGTGAAAACTATTAAAACTAGTTTGTGAGTTCGAAACGAATAAATTGGTAATGAAATTGATATTTTTGTATTTGATTGTATCTCTTACCACTTCCTGAAAAATGATCCCCCATAAAACAATAAAAAACCTTCATTCAATTTGCAACTTGTAATATGTACAAATGACCAAGTCTGGTTCTGTTTATTTTCAAATAAACAAATATGGCCGTCGATAGAATCTCCAAAAATTAAATAACTTACCGAAATAAATGTAAGTTTCCTTTATCGGCGTCATATAACGCACTTTTAATATAAATGCAGCTTTTTACAACACATCTTGGCATTTTCAACGTTAATTTTCAAAATTTAAGTCACTAAAATACCAAATTAATTCTCGTTGACACAATTGATTTGAATTAACTTTGGATGAACAACACTCTGACATGTGACGTCCTCAACTGTGATTACTCGGTGTAAATAATTTCGAAGTGGGATTATGCGCAGTATCTTATTTTCTATCTGCAGTTTGTTTAATTTAAGGCCAAAAACAAGGGGATAAAGCCTATTGATTTTAAAAAAATCAGTATAAAATGGGGGTCAAAGGAGGTTGAAATAAAAAAATAAAAATCAGAAACCAAAAGCGATATCAGCATGAAATGTTTAGTAAAAATCAAGCTCTATAGGGGATGAATAAATAAATAAATAAAAATGGGGAGATAAGGGGGTTGAAATATTGAAAATATTGAAAAACAAAAAACGACATCAAATTAAAATCTTCTCAAAAAATCAAGCTATATAAAGGGATAATGCCTATTGATTCTAAAAAATATCTGATTGAAAATTAGAGTTTAGGGGGTCTGTTAAACATTTTCATTATATTTAAAACCAATGAGGCATATAATAGAACAAACTTAGAATCAGCCACATCTTGATTGAAACTCCATAGCCTGATTTACGAGTTTAAAATTTTTTTAATGAAAATTTTATAGTTGTAGGAAAAATATTGCACATTCCTTGTGTAAAAGTGACATTTCCCACTCGATGAACAACTCTGAACTTTTTTATTAATAAAGATGATACCTGCTTTACTAGAACGATTGCCTAACAGTAGGGGTTATATTATGATATATGAAATGTATTTAAAATAAGTAAACAGTAACAGTCGTATTTTTAATTTTTAATATTTTTTACAAAATAAAAAGATTGCATTTATCGGGGATTGAACCCGGATCGCGAACTCAAAGTTGAACTGTATATGTGACATTAGAATTTTCTACAACGACCTTTTAAGGTAGTTCACTCGTAAAACGGCTTTTCTTAAGAATTCAATAAAATTGAAATATAAGGTTAATAAAAGTGTCTTTTATGTAACAAAAAAAAATTAAATTTTTTGACCGTCTGTGAAACGAGATATTAACAATCAAAATGTGCATAATTAACACTCTTGAAGCCTCTCATGTACACAAGTAATGCATTTATTTCAAGATATCTCGAAAACGGTTTTTACCATATTTTTTAAAAACTAATGTAATGTAAATCAAGAAGTTATAAAATTTTCTATAGAAACGCTGAATTTTTTGACCGTCTTAGTAAAAAGATATAGATTTTTAAAATAAAAATATTTTTAAAGCAATCGATGCGTAGTTGCGTAAAATTATTACAACTTGGCAACGTTGTATACGCTGCAATCAACGCCTTGTACCAAAGTAACACTCGATCAGCTAAGAGGATGTTATAAGCTCGCGACGTTTTCTTGAAAAATTAATTCGTCCACTGCATTTGAGAACTGGAATCAGCGGTTCTGTTTGAACCAAAACAAACCCTTAAAATTAATATGAGGAAGTCACAAATTTCTATAGCAAACCATTCATTTATTTATGAGGTTGCCGGATGGATTTTATTAAAATCCATATATATAAGCTTACATGTGTTTTGTACAGTCTCTTACAAAAATAAAATTGACTAGCATTGAGAATCTCGAACTATTGGTATTCACCATTAAGCGATATTTTTATGTACGACTGTCGCGAGTGAACTACCTTAAGACACCGTCATCTCACGCCCCATCGCTGGTGCGTCTGTAGCAAAGTATTTCCATCTTTCCCAAGAGAAGAAAAACGAAAAATTTGTAAATTTGCCTTGCGCAAATGTGTACCAGAAAACTGTCACTGGCTCCCCCACCATCACCGTGCCAACGTTCGAAATACTAAGCCACATAGCTCATGCATTCTGAAATCTATTCCTCTAGTATGCTGTAATGAAAGGTTTTGTTTGGCAACTGTTATGATAGTTATTTCACTCGTACCTTGTATAGAATTCGTGTTTTATTTTCACCCAACTTTGGAGAAAAATGATTCAAGTTACCCTCACCTCCAATAAACCGGCAAAGTAGGCAATATTGATAAGCAGAATGCAAGGTGTGCCACGACGATGGGCCATTAGGCGTATTAGGAAAGTAAACTGAATTGAAATGTTGGCAAATGTCAAAATAATAGAATTATAAAAAAAACAGGAAAATAATTCCAAACTTAAATGTGACCACTCGCGTATCGGGGACAACACTAATGATTTGTAGTGCGCATCTCATGACAGAGTAGGTGAGCTGTGTCTAGGCCGTTGGTGTTCATGCCGGTCGGCGTAGCCAGGTATGGATTGAAATTTTCTGGTGGCGGCTTCGCCCTACGAAAAGTCGTTGCTTCATGTGATGTATCCCCCATTATTTGTACATCATAATTCTAACCTAACTTTATTTCAGATGATGGAGTGGAAGACTTAAGTATCTTTCTGTAGTATTTTATAAACCTTAGAAGCAAATTTCACATACATGAACAAATAATAATAATGCCGTGACAACAAGAAGATGAAGCAATCCATACCATACCTGGCTACGCCGACCGGCATAAACACCAACGGCCTGGACACAGTACACCTACTCTGTCATGACATGCACACTACAAATCATTAGTGTTGCCCCCGATACGCGAGTAATGTGACCAAGACGTAAAATAAATAAAAATAAGATTTAACTTACTAAGGAGAGGGCCATACTTGGATCGGTTTCGTCCTTATTAGGATTCATCAGCAAGAAATTAACATTCTCTAATGGAATCTGCAGATGCGTTAAATTCACTCGCCTACATGTACAGAGGTTGAGCAAGAATAAGAGGTCAGAAAGTAACGCCATCTGTACTTAGTAACTTAAATCAAAGCTACTACAATTATGATTTCAGTTTACTTTCCCGTTCGTTTCATATTTTATATAATAAATATATTTAAAAGATAAAGCTGCAAATTTTGGCGGTATTTGAACCATAATTTGTGCAAAATACCATAGATAACTTGATGTTCATACCATAGATAAGAGAATATTAAGCCCGTTGTTATTCCCTCTGATACTCTCAGATGAAGCGATAAAGAAAGCTAAACAAACAAAAAATGAACAAGTTTAATATCAGAAGTCCGAGGATAACTAAGTTTATTGATTCAGTATTCCGATTTTAATAGATTAATAGATAAAAATGAAAAAATATCATTTTAATAAAAAATATTCCAATTAAATAGGAATAAACCTTTACCCACCGTTTTTATTTTTGTGGAAGATTGGGGGTACAAAGGCGGGTACGAATTTAGAATTTACCTTCGGTAAAAATATCACATCGATTTTATTTTTCAGATTATCAGTTTTTCAAACTTATTTTTATAATAAAGACGCTGAAACTTATTTCTCCTCCCTATTACGTCCATTATTCCTGTATTACACAGCAATAACTGCATTTCGATCAGTTATTAAACTTAACGTAGTTCCGTCTAGCCGATAACAAGCTCTAATAAACCTTAAAGAAACCTAAATCAGTTAAACTATTCATTGGGTTTTCATCCGTTCAAAAATTATAATCGGGATTATCGGATTATCGGATTATTCGAAAAAATACCACACCAGCAATTTTTGATTTGCTGCGCCTGCTGAGATTCTTCAGGATCACCTTGTTTGGAGTAACCCTGTAAACCTCTAGTCAGTATTTTCTGACAATGCGGAAAATGAAGAAACAGGCAGGCTTGCCAAAATGGGTTCTAACAATATTTTTTCAAAGTCTGAACCACCGAGTGGAATATAGCGCGGCAACATGAAATTTTTCATTAATAAACAAATTATAAGGTTTAATTAAATTTAAAGAAAACTCAAGTCGCTAAGAAATCTAAATAGAAAGATCAGCAGGATTAATGACATCTAAATAAACTGCTAAAACCACTAGCCTAAGCCCCACCAATGGATTAAACTATAAGTAATTGTGATATAGTACATGAAAAATAGGAAAGTAGTGTTTAAAAAAAAACTTTTCATGCAGCTCTAATTCATGAATCATTAGGTGACCATAACAGAAACTTAAAACCAATATTTTGAAATTCTCTCTTGGCAATTTTGTTGTTTTTTTTTTTCAACGATTTTCTGCGATAAACTGTAAGTTGTAGTAGAAAATGTTTCATACAAAACTTATAGCTAACAATATTTTCTACAATTTATCTCATTGGGTAACTATGCTACGATGATAAAAGCAAACAGTAGAGAACACCAAAATTCGCAAATACATGTTTTTTAGAAATGCCATTGGAGCTGTGACACCTCAGGAGTGGAATGACTGCTTTCAGAGCTGGTTTGAGCGCATGCAAAAGTGCATTAATCTTCGTGGAGAATACTTTGAAAAACAATAAAATGTTTAAACACTATCTGCTGTTTTATTCTAGGTCTATATGCAAAACTTAAAAGACAGCCCTCGTACCAGATACGAAGGGGGCGTTGCAATATTTATTTAATTTTATTTCTGTATTATCTTAAACCCAATATATGCGTCATTGTTATTCTGGCGTATTACCGAGGTTGTGTAGTACTAATTTCCTTGCTTTACTTCCCCCTTACTTTTCAGCTAGTGATAAATTCTTTATAAGCGCAAGCAATAATTAAAGCCCGCTGCTTGGAGCTACTTATTATCTTAGTGTAAATGATCTTTTGATTCGTGGAATTTTTCATTTCCATCTGTAGCTGCTTCGAGAGATTGTGGAGTGAATCACCTTAAATAATCTGGCGCCCGAGAGCCGCCCGTTAAAAGCGTCACTCGTAAAGAACCGTTTTCTCTGAGGCGAGAAAACTCCTTAGACCAGGCCTGCACAACAAACGGCCCGCGAGCCGCATGCGGCCCGCCATTGTCGTTTTCGTGACCCTTTGTCCGGTGAAGAGTTTGGCCCGTCTTCGTTAAACTATACCATTTAACAGTAACAAAATTGCATTTAGGCATTAATTGCCTTTTTTAGGAGCTCGATAGAAGGACCTAGTTCATTATAAGCTGATGACCTTTTTTATAAGCTCGACAGAAGGACTTGGTTTATTTTTGTTTTGTTTTAGAATCTGAACAAACCACCTCTACCACATGCTTTATAAATTTATAAGCTCAGGCCTCTCTCTGCCCTCGTACACTTACGGTTTTTGAACTGGCTCTTTGAAAATCTGAGTTATGCAGGCCTGCCTTAGACGGTTAATAATAAATTATGATTGAATAAGCTAATTTGTATATTATAAACGATTTTAGAATTAAAATTAAAATAACAAAAGTAAGTTTTTTTTTCCTTAAGGGTTTTGGCTTTGGTAATTATATCCATTTGCCACAGATAAGAAAAGTAAGTTAATTCTTCTTAATTTTTTTGTGATTAACCAAATTGTTGATTGCTCCAAATTTAGCTATAGATTCAAATATGTTGAATCCAAATAGAATGTTATGTTATGTTGGGAATGGGGTGTTAATACACTGCGACCTAAAAGATCTATTGTGCCCCCTTCTGTCGCTAATGCACCAAGGAAATGTCTCAATGCCTATAACGATCCTTCCAATCCTATCTTCTCAAGAAAGTGTAGGATTTGGAGTGGCTATAAGTTAGGTAAATCTCCCCTCTTCTATTTGATATCCTCCTAGGTATAGTGCCCTTGGGTTCTGGAGTGCTACACATTCAGTTAAAATGTGAATGGACGAGTCGTCCTCCTCCTCACAGAATCTGTACTCACTAACTATCCTCTACTACTATCAGTTTACTAAGGTGTCCTTTTAGTCGGCAATGCCCGGTAAGGACCCCTGTTACAATACGTAGCCTGTTCTTGCTCAGGCAGATGCAGGCTTCCGATCTTTTCTGGTTATATTCACCCAGAAGTATCTTAGCCTGTCTCAGCCCCAAGAGATTGTTCCAATAATCGGTTCTTCTACTGCCCAATTCTTTTTTAATCTCTCCTAATATTATGTTACTGCTGATACCGCAGAATGGCTCAGGTCCTACAAAGGGTGTTTTAGCCCCTTTCCTTGCAAGACTATCTGCAATCTTGTTACCCTGTACCCCGTTATGTCCCGGGATCCAAGTGAGAGTAACTCTATTTTTCTCGCCTAGCTCATTCAATTTTTCTAGGCATCTGCAGACCATTTTTGAGCTGATTACGTAAGAGCTCAGCGCTTTGATGGCTGCTTGGCTATCGGACATGATGATAATCTCTTGTCTATGATAGTTTCTCTCGATGTTAAACTGGATACACTTCTCTATGGCGTGAATTTCCGCCTGGAAGATGCTTGGGTATTTTCCCAAGCTTTCAGAGTGCTTGGTTCTCGGCATATACACTCATATTCCAGTTCCTTCTATGGTTTTGGAACCTTCCGTATTCCACTGAATAGCATGTCTTTCGGTTGCAAGCGCGATGGATTCTTGGCTCCATTCTTTCTTGCAGCCCAGCTCTGTGGTTTTGAAGTTTTTCACAAAACTGTACTTCTTTAGCATTTCATCCTGGGGTACGTCCCATGTATCTTTAGTCCTGAAACAAGTAGACTTTCGTCTGATTACTCTGTTCCTGATCATTCCATATCGTTTCCTTTTTGCCACATTCTCTATCATCAATACATTTTCAAACCACTGATGATTATTATTATGAAAGACTTTTAATTAAAAAAAAAAATGTTAATTTAGTATTTTGATAATGTTTGAAGTGTGTCCTCTTGTTTTATTTTTTTATGTCGCCACTATTGAATTTAATTTGTCTTTAACAAATAATGTAATTTCAAGGAGATATTATTTTAGTTATAAAACATAGTAATTAATATATCTACTAATACCTACTAAGCTGTTTTACTACTTGAATTTCTCATAACTTTTTAAGGAACAGCCTGTACCTACTTTAGAAGGTGTCAGTTATAATGAGACATCCTGTATAGTATCAATAATATCTCTGTTCATATTAGTATTTGTTACATCTACACTTTAAACACATTCCAGAATACAAAATTATAAGCTTTAATCCGTTCCAGAATTGTTGGTAAGTTTTGATACTTTTTGCCCCTGTGTGTGCCGCAGGTGTAGAGTTAATATCCTCGCAGAATTTTCTGAAGCTGTTACGTTTAGCTTTTCTGATTTCTTTGTTGTAGGTAGTAAATGCCTCGGTGTAGCTCTGCCAATCTCCGCTGTGCTTGGCCCTATTATAGAGCTTCCGCACTTCGAATCGTAAGTTTGACAGATGACGGTTCCACAAAGGTGCATGCCTACTAGTTCTATTTCTTTGAATGGGGCATTTTGATTCATATGCCTCAAGTATTTCCCCATATCGAGTCAGAAAGTTACGTCGAGGCTGGTATGGGAATGCATCGAAGAACTAAGAACACTGACAGACCGAAATAGAGTAAAACTATTTTGGGTGCCAGGTCACAAAGGGATCGAAGGCAACGAAAAGGCTGACGAACTTGCAAAAAGAGGGTCAGAAGAAACACCGGAACCAGACACAAACCCAGGAGTACCAAAAAGTACAGTCCGGGGTTTTATAAATGACTGGATTCGGGAACAACATATCAACTATTGGGGAAGCACCCCAAAACAGGCACATGGAAAAGCCTTTATAGGCAGACCATGTCCCAAAAGAACTGGAGAACTACTCTTAATGAATAGGAACCAGTTGAAAGTGATAACAGGGTTCATGACTGGGCACGCCCCAGTAAAGGGACACTTGAACAAAATTGGCATGTACAATGGGGAACTCATGTGCCGACTATGTCACAAGAAACCAGAAACGGCCAAACACATACTGTGCGAATACGAAGCTCTAGATCGCAAAAGACAGGCTCTTTTTGGACAACCCCAGGTTGATCCAACAACGTATAGAACCCACTCACCCAAGGATCTGTACAAACTTGTACAAGGTACAAAGGTGATACAGTGGGTGCTATAAACTAACATGGGGTAAAACACAATAAGCCAATAGGCTTCAGTGTTATTCGGAGACACATAGTCAGACGAGCCCAGGAGAAAAAAAAATTTCCCCATTTAGTTCTTCGAGATCGCTTTCCAGAGCAAGTGGGTGCTTGGGTCCCTTTTTTGTCTGGATACGTGCTAAATTTTGTTTTAGAATGGTGTTGTATTTGTCCCAGTCTGTTTTTCAAGGATTCCTCCTGAGGATCGTCTCAGGAATATCGCTCTCTAACGTAAACACAATTATCTTGTGATCAGATAGAGATGGTTCACTCGATACTCTCCAGTTTGTAACTAGATTTTTAATGCTCGGTGTGCTTAATGTGATATCTAATACCTCACCTTGCCCTTGTTACAAATGTTGGAGTATTCCCAATATTTTGCACAATAAGGTTCTTATTAAAAAAATATTCTAAAATTTGCTCACCTCTGTGATTGGTATTGTTGCTTCCCCATACGGTACTGTGCGCGTTGGCGTCGCATCCAAGAAGTAAAACAGATGTCTTCTCTGGCATTACTCCACTAGCCTCGATACTTCCGGGGGTGGTACAGGCCCATCTCCGGCGAAGTAACTAGAAGCTATTACTGTCTTGCCGCCTCATCCCTAATTCCAGGTATGCTCGAATTGGGACGAGATCACGCGTCATGAATCTGAAAGAAGAATATTTAATATTATTTCTTACCATTATGCATGTTCTGGGTACTTCATCACTAGTGTGATAAATTACCCTTGCATCCTTACATGCAAGTCCTCTTACCTGGTTCCCGTAGGCCCACGGTTTCTGGATCAGTACGATCCCTAATTGATCTTTAGTGAATGTCCCGGAGATCACAGCCTAGGCTTCCTTGGCGTAATGGACATTCACTTGGGCACTGTCGATGCCCGCCATTTTACTCTTCTTTAATGGGGGTGCCGCCCCCATCGGCGAGGGTGTGTTTCATATCCCCCTTTTCTGCTTCTTCATCAATTTCTACATCTTCAGATGAGTCTACGCAGAGATTTGAGATGTTAAGGCTCTCTATGCTATCCACATCAGTCTTATCTTTGGAAGTACTAGGAGTTGGTTCTGTTTCTTCTCCCAGTTATTTCCTCTTTCTTTTGAAGGCCGTGTACGGGGATATTTCCGAGTCGATAGTGGATAGTGCATCCATTATTCTTGATCCTTTGGCAGGATAGGCCATCTATTCCTAACCTAAGGATCTGGCCTTTGCCCTCGTCTTTTTTGGCTGACTATTTTATACAGTGTGGTCGATAACCCCACATTCTGCGCTTCTATTAACTATAGAAGCTTCTCTACAGGCTGCCCTTGACTTCTTGGGAGAAAGAGCGTGGCTGTATGTGCTTTCGGGATGTCGTCTCTCGCACATACCTCCAACTCCACTCCCTTCTAGTTGCTCAGGTGTGGGATTTTTGCCTTGAGCCATTCTGCTGACTGTGGGATTTCACAGTCGATTAAGACCATTCCTGGCTGGAAGTGGATGTTTCCAAATAGGATACCTTCAAATAGGATACCTGTGGTTAGCATTCTCAGTCACTTGCTGCTTTCAATATACCGGCAAGTACGAGTATGTAGAATATTGACAATTTCTTTACACTGATTAACTTAAAAAAATTGTTTTACTTTTTTCTGGATATTTTTCTTTAAGATTTTTTCTCTCATTTTAGTTACAGAAGAAATACTTCTTGGTACTTTCAAGATTTTTTACTCTTCGCTTTTGTTTTATCAACAAACTTTTTAATTAAAATTCCATCTAGTGATTTGAAAAACCAATGAAAATATACAAAATTTAGTTATATTACAAAATTGTTTTTATTATTAATAAATACAGGTAAGTTTGTTAAGTACTTTTTTTTCTTACCATTTTTAGCTACACACTTTACTATACACAGTTGCCCTAATATTTTAAGTTCTATCGGAATAAAATTGCCACCTAAAATAAGAAAGTTGACATCCACTTCCGGTATAAGCGGAAATGACAGAACTGTCAAAATATTTCAGATGGAAAGATTATCACATATTTACTATTTTTACCAATTTTTAACGAAATTTGTTCATTGGTTTGTCATATATATTGTTCCCCCGTCCCTAGACAACCTATATATACTAGTTTTGTAGATATTTCAGAGCTGAACAACATTTAAATTTACGATTTTAGTATATAAAATATGTTTGGGTCTAAAAAGCAAAAAACGAGTTTTTGATAGCATTGATGTCTTTTACCGTTTGTATTTATCATCGTAGCATAACGATCTAAGGCAGCGATGCACATACAGCAGCCCACTATCGATATTTATACGGCCCGCCCGCCAACGAATTTTAAAAATTGTTCGAAAAACAACAAAGTATCTTTAAGTACTTACCACTTTCTTGTTCAGGTTTACTACGTAGGACAGATATTATACTCGCCTACAAGTATATTGTTATGTCTGTGCATCCCTGATCTAAGGAGATTAATTGTAGAAAATATTTTCTGCTACGACTCACCGTTTTCGCCGAAAATGTCTAACACAAAATGACAAGGGGTGGAGATTTAAAAAAAAAAAAAATTTTAACGTACTAATGGTGTCATCGACGCTCTTTAACAATAATTACCAGGCGAAGCTTTTCCGACTGGTATTAGAATCGGTACAAACTCTTACACGAAGCAGGTCTTCAAGCTTCATCCAATATTATACAATATGATATTAATAAAATGCACAATCCTTGAAACTAAAAAAAAAATATTAAAAATACAAAAACGCTTACCAGTTTCTTTATCTGTTGGCCTAACAGATGGCTCGGTTGTAGTAGAAGTTTTAACATCTTCAATTACCTCGACGTTTCTGTTACTCATAATAACAATTGGTATTTGTGTACCTACTTCGACTGTTTTCGAAGTAGACGTTGTAGTAGTGGTGGTCGAAGTCGTAGTACCAACACTACTGCTAGTAGAACTCGTAGTAGAACTCGTAGTAGAGCTCGTAGTAGAACTCGAATCGGTCGCAGGAATCAATGTCGTTTCTTTCTTGTTCTTGTACTCGTCTAAAATATTAATCAGATCGTTCATAGAAATGTTATAACGTGTCAAAATATCCTGACCGAGTCTGAAGGGGTTACATTTACAAATTTCACATCCTCTTCGGTTGACCCTAAATCCGTTGGGGCAGCTCCTGTTGCAGTTGGTCAACGACTGACATTCTATCGGTTTGGCTGTGGTCGGAATTGTTGTTGTAATCGTTGTTGTCGTGGTTTCGCAGAGATCATTCGAGCAGATTTTGACGCCGTTGTCGCAAGAGCATTTAATACAACCATCATTTTCGGTCCAGGCTACGCCGTGATGGTAGGTGGTGTCACCGTTGATGCAGGAATGGTTAAGTTGACTGAGTTTTTCATCACAGTAGTACGAGATGCAGTTAAATTCCCCATTACTACAAAATAATTAGAAATAGTGCCTTTATTGAAATGGTAATTGTAAAATTAACTTACTAGCAACTGCAAGACGTACATCCATCATCTTTGGTCCACTTTTCGGTGTGTTTGTGTAAAAGGTTATCTACAAAACAACCCAGTTCTTCCTCTTCTTTGTGATTGGAACACAGGGCCAAACCCTTGTCGCATTTGCAAATTTGCGAGTCCAAGGTGCGCCATTCTTTGCCGTTTTCGTAGAACAGGTTGTTATAATTGCAACCACCCTCGGTGTTTGCGATTACGTTGTTTGCTAATACAGAATTTGCGATTTCATCGTTATTTTTGCATTCGTAGAGGTCGCAGCAGTTTCCTGGGAAGCCCCTACCGTGTTTTTTGATCACAGCCTAAAAATCAAAAGTTATTAAATAGCTAAAGTTCGAATTGAGTCTTTGGTTGCATGCAAGAGGATTTTGGAAACAATAGGGACGATTAAACAAAAAAAGTGAATATGGTTGAGACAGATCGACAAAGTTGGAATCAACAAAATTAGCCTAAAATTCGAATGATCTTCTTTTGTGTTGTGGTAGAATAATTGCAGTTTTCAAACGTCAAAAGTCCATGTAATAAAAGATAAGTTAATTGAATGAAGTTAGAAGGTAGGAAGACACTCTAAGCATCTTTTTTAAACATTCAAAACGGTATAACTGTAGACATAAATATGGTCGATCCGCCAGAACCGGACTATTAGGAATGCAACCCAAACGTACATTTTTTATTTATAGATGACTTGTAACACTGAAGACACTAAATGCTTTTTTAATGTTTCAAAGGTAGTTTGGCAGTCCTCGTCCCAGCAGAATTCCCTCGCTTCTTTTGTGAGTCGTGTTAATGACAGCAATATCTGCAAACTTCCTAATGAATCTTCGATAGTACGTACATAGCCCAAGAAAACTTCTTATTTGATGTTTATCAATTGGTTGTGACCACTCTTTGATGGAAGCAACTTTTTCTTTATCTACAGCCACGCCATCCTTACTGACTATATGCCTAACTGAATGTGTAGCACTCCAGAATCCAAGGGCACTATATCTAGGAGGATATCAAATAGAAAAGGGAGATTTACCTAACTTGAAGTTACTTCAAATCCTACACTTCCTTGAGAAAATAGGATTGGAAGGGTCGCTATAGGCATTGAGACATTTCCTTAGTGCAGTGGCGACAGAAGGGGTACAATAGATCTTTTAGGTCGCAGTGTATTAACACCCCATTCTCAACATAACATAACATACTGACTATATGACCCAGGTAATTGACTTTATTTCGGAATAGCTTGTGGTTTAACATCAGTTGGGCAGCTTGAAGTCTTTTAAAAACATCTTCTAAGTTCTTTAGGTGTTCATCAAATGTCTTCCCCAAGACTATAATGTCATCTAAATATACCAGCCACGTTTTCCATGATAACCCTCTCAATACATTGTCCATAAGTCTTTTAAATGTCGCGGGAGCATTACATAGTCCAAATGGCATGACATTGAATTGCCACAATCCAGATTCGGTGTTAAAAGCTGTCTTTTCTTTGTCTACTGGGTCCATTTGCACCTGCCAATATCCAAACTTTAGGTCTAAGGTAGAAAATAGTTTACTTCCGGCCAATGTGTCCAAGGTATAGTCGATTCGAGGAAGAGGATAACTGTCTTTCTTGGTAACATTGTTCAACTGACACAGAACCTCGTAGTTCTATCCTTTTTCTGAACTAGGACTACCGGTAAGACCCATGGGCTGGTAGAAGGTTCTATCACCCTGTCTTCCTTTCAGCTTCCACCCTCTTGGCCTTTGGTAACTGATTGACGAATCGGCATGGCGTCACCAGTGTCAATTTTGTGTTTTACAACAGAAGTTCTTCCTGTTTTTCCTCCTTTTGGTACAAAAATGTCACGATATCGTAGAAAAAATTCCTTTATTTATTAATCACTAGTCAATGGCTTGAATAGAACTAGAGAATTCAAGGTGTCAAGTAAATTTTGGGTTTATTTAGAGAGACTAGACAGAAAGAAAAGAATAGAGTGAGGACTGTGGTCCAAAAAATCTCGCCGAAGGCAAAACTCTCGTTTTCAGGGCCTTAAGTCCCTACCTTCTACTTCCATGGTTAATTGCTTCTAAAAACCAAAAACCACAAGTACTAGATCACTAAAGATAACAACTTTTTATAGAAATTTCATTGTATCCTTGAGCATTTTTATTCTTTATCACTATGGCTATTTTAACTTCATTATATTTGTGAAATAAAGGTGATTTTCACGTATTCCGTATATTTTATGGGAACATGTTAAACAGTGATCTTAGAGGTAAGCCCATCAGCAGTTGTCAAATAAAATTCGTTAAACTGATATATTGTAGACAGCTTTAAAATAATTTTTTGTCTTTCTTCTAACCTCGTTTATAATTGCGCTATTATTGGTGTTTTGTATTTTGCAGTTGTAATATTTATCTTTAGCAAACTTTATTGTTTTTTTTTATAGTTCTTTTAAAATTTATTTACATATGAGATAAAACCCTCATTTGCTGTATATTTGCAGATAATTAATAATTATCTCATATTCCTGGCCGATATTTTGATTTCTTCTGTAAACCATGGCTTTTTCTATTTTTGTTTTATTTGATTGAAAATGCTTTCTTATTATTTTTTAAAATATATTGTTATTTAACTGAATCGTGGTTATATGATGAAATAAACCAATTTGTTTTCTCGCATTCAATAATGGATATTCTGCCAAATCTGTATTTTCTGTTTTTGTTGTGTTTAAATTGACGTTTATCAGGAAAGATTAATGATCAGAAAAACTTATATGATTCACTACAGATACTATTGTCATGCGAACCACTTTCGACCAGTCCAGTCCTACTCTAATCTATTATTTGGGCCTTTTATGGCCTCCATTTTCCCAATAATATTAGATAGAATATGTCAACTATCAAAAAATCCTTATGACCCGCCCATGATCTTGAATTGTCATCCATCTAGAACGTACTGCAATCATAACGAAACAACAATTTTGCTGAAGACACCCGTCTAGAAGCCACATGTATGTATAAATATACTGTTCTGTCGGAAGTGGGAGTTTAAGTTAAGATATCATTTTGTTCACATAAATATTGTCAATATAAATTAGTGTATTAGTAAAATATATAAATTAGTGTTATATTTTTTAGTACAAATAAATTATGTTATAAAATAAACGTTACACTCTGTTTTCATCAAAATATCTCCAAAAATAAACAATTACAGTGACTATGCCCTTTTCATAACGGGTAGGGTAACAAATTAAGTCAAATCGAAAGAAACTAATAAGTTGTTTACCCATTACAATACAGTATGGCCCAAAATAAACAGTACTTAGGTATGAGTTGGAGGAGGCCTTTCGATAATTTAAGGAGGAGTTCTAAATGATACGTATTTCTTAAATAAAAAATGATAAGTTCAGTGCTGTTTATTTTGGGCCATACTGTATTATTCCGTTCACTTCTAAATAATCGTATTTATCATATTTGCATTACTTACAGTTTTGTTATAATCGCATTCTTTCTTACAAGGAAGGCATACGCAATGGTCCTCAATTTCATCTACTTCTATATAATTTGTGGATTCACTATCTGCTGGACATGGTTTGCAAATTGTTTTTTTGCAACATCCTTCGATTATCGTAACTGCCACTGATTTTTTGTCGCATAGTTGAGGAAAAGGGCAAAGATGGGGGTCGCATACGCATTTTCCATCAACCTAAAATGATTTAGTTATGTTAAAAACATACTGTGGCGATGAAAAATTTTAATAATAAATTTTCCGCTGCTCTAAAACAAACTTGCGTTTCACAATGAGGTACATTGTGTAAAGTAATTTAATTTCCTTATTTGCCAACAAAAAATAATTCATTTTCGTTTTCTGATTATTATTTATTAGGTTCCAAACTTGTTACAAACACTAAACATTATCTGATACGCATGCGTGAGCAGAATAATATCCGGAATAAATGAGTGCTGGAACGTAAAAAAAATAATGTTCCTGAGTAAATACAGGTCATTCGATTATATATATTAAAAATGAAGATTTTGAGGTTATACTTTATGATCAATTCAAAATTGTACAAATAAAAACTACCCTCCTTATTATATTTTTTGCTGTTACAAAGCTGAATAAGATTTTAATCAAAATTAAAGATAATAGGCACTCACAAGTTTTTACTCTTGCGGAAACACCAAACAAGTTCAATTTGTTTGGAACTGCTCTGCTGGAACAATTATTTTGTACTGCGCATACTCAATATGCAGGGGCGTGCGGTCCATGGAAGCGGAGGAAGGACCGCTTCCCTACACTTTAAGATTTAAAAATAAATATTTTTCAGTTTACAATGCATAGGAATTAATATTAAATTAGGTACTATACTTTCTCTGAAACATTACGTAAACTTCGTAAATGTACTAACAATTCATTGGTGTAATGTGTAAACGCACGCACCAACCATGAGAAAATTAATTGTGTAAACGCATACACCATATACTTCGAGTCCGTCGGCGGAAGCGCGTCTTGAAAAAGCCTGCTCATTTTCCAATTGTTTTCGCTTCGTGTTATTGACCCTGCTTTGCAGCGACAATAGTCAGATAGATTTCGGTTTGTGTTTCGTAGTTGTTTTTCTTTTTGTAAAATGGAGGAACTATGCACTGTGTTTGTGAACAATAATAATGTGGTAAGTTGTGTCTATATTGTGTGCACTTTATTGAAAAAATGATTTTCAAGTAGAAATTTTGAAGAGAAAATGGATATTATTAATTCTAGTAGACTTAAGGATACTATCAATTTAGAGACGAAAGTAGAAAAGTCAGCAAAGAAATTTACCAGGCATTTTCACGTAGGGTTCTATTAAAAGTATGAATGGTTAACTGGTGTAAAACGACATGTAAATAGCAAATCTCATATAAGTGCTACAATTAAAGAAAAAACATTCGGGACCTATCGCATTGGATATAGTTTGGAGAATCATTTAAAAATAAGCAACAAAATTCACAATGAAAGGGTAAAAAAAATAGGGACGTTTACAACGATTAATAGATGTAACTTGTTTCCTGGCAGAGCATGAACTAAGTTTTAGGGGTCACAATGAAGCTAGTGGATCCGCCAATCGAGGAAATTATATGGACCTTCTAAGTTTTTTAGCAAAATACGATGATACCCTAAAAAATCATTTTATTGATTCGACGACTTTCCGAGGTACAGAATCCAAAATGATTCAATTAAATGCACAGCCGACGTTGTGATGGATCAGATTAAAAGTGAATTTAAAAAAGCACCTTTCGTATCAATTGCGCTTGATGAAACCACAGCAAACTTAAGTCAATTATCCATTGTTGTGCGATATGTATTGGATGGCATTCCTTAAGAGCGATTCTTAGGATTTTTGGACGTCACTAGCGAACGAATTGCAGATGCATTGTTTAAAATTGTTTGTGACATTATTTCAAGTTTAGAATGTGGTTCTAAGCTTGTTGCTCAGAGCTACGATGGTGCTGCCGTAATGGCTGGCCATTTAGGAGGCCTTCAAGCTAAAGTGAAAAAGAATTTTAAACATGCAATTTTCATTCACTGTATAGCACATAGACTTAATTTGGTTTTATCGCGAAGCATGGATAATATTAAAGATTGCAAAGTATTCTTTTCGACGCTTAATGGTTTGGCTTCCTTCTATTCAATGTCATCTAAAAGAACTCGCGCTTTGGACATTCACGTTCAAAAAAGGTTTCCATGGACAATGGACGTTTAGTGCAAACAGTGTTTCAATACCGTGATTCTTTGATACACTTTTTTCAAGACGTTTGGGATAATAAAGAAACATGGGATGCTGAAACTGTTACTGCCGCTAAAGGGTATTTGCAATGACTCAAACAAAACTTTGATTTCAATTTTTTGCTCAACATTTTTGCAGATATTTTCCCTTTTACTGACATTTTACTGATGATTTTAAAAATAAAATGAATAAAAAACGAGATCAGTTTGAACACTTTTGGAATAAGACTCAAAACATTGGCTTAGAACCTGAAAGAAAGAGAATTAGAATTGATAATGTCGGCGACAGAGAGACATCCTATCGTCGATTATACGCCGAAATTTTTGATATTTTACAACAAATGAAGTCTCGATTTCAAAACTTTAACGAATTAAAATTTGTTGAATTGTGCAATTTTATTATTAGTAACAACGATTCATCAAAATTTCCATCGGAAGCTTTAATTTCACTAAAATTAAATTTTTTCAATATTCCAGCATTAAAATCCCAGTTAAGTGTTGTTTATGAAACAATTGAAATTAGTGATATAAAGACGCCCATCAATGTGTTGACTTTTCTTATAACAACTAGTTTAAATAAGTCTCTTTGTGAACTCGTCAAGTTGTGTCAATTTGTACTAACCATCCCAACCACAAGTGCGTCAGTTGAGCGAAGTTTTTCAGCTTTAAAGCGCATTAAAAGTTTTATAAGAAATTCAACAAGTGAAGACAGACTCTCTAATTTAGCCCTAATATCCATTAAAAAACAGCTTGTTAAACAGTTATTAGAAAATCCAAAATTTTACGACGATGTTATAAACAAATTTGCAGCCATCGAGGATAGGCGAATATACGAAAAATGCAGGAAAATATAAAAAAAACTTCAGTTAAATGGTTTTTTACGTTTAAATAAACCAAGAAAACTTTTCAACGGTAAGTTTTTTTATAGCTTCTAGTACTAAACTAGGTAATAATAATAATAATAATAATAATAATAAAACGTCCTTAATAAAATTTTTGAAAATTACAAAAATGCAATGTAAGGGCGAGATTTAGCCTACAGCTATTCTTCCATCTAACCCTTTTAGTAACAGGATCGATAAATAATATTATAAAAACAAAAACTATAATAAACCTATAATAAAAATTAAAAAAAAAAAACAAACATTTAACTAAACTGTTAATGCAAATAAATAATAATTGAATTACATATTAATAAATTAAACTAAAAATAACACAATTTGTATACACAATTTAATTTGATCATCGTTGTTGATGAAGCAGGATATTTTTGAGCTTACGCTTGAAACCAGTATATGAATGGGTATTCTTTAAATCATTGTCAAGTTCATTGTAATATTTAATAGCACAGTAAGAGAAACTGCGTTTAAAAATAGCATGTGTGTGGCGGGGCATTGTTAACGTAGATTGCTCACGTACATTAATATTATGCATTTGATTTCTGTAAATTAACCTACGAGAGAGATATATTGGACTTTGAGTGTGTATTATTTTGTGCACCAATGATAGCAAATGATACTTATACAGATTACTAATATTTAGCCACCGAAGTTCTTTAAAGCTTTGGGATTTGCGTAAACCAAATATGTATCGATAACATGTATTCTGAATTTTTTGAAGCCTTATAGATGTTATTGAATCTAGACAAGGATAAAAAGTTATATGACAATAAGAAATTTTGCTAAGGATTAGAGTTTCACATAAGTATTTTTTCATATTCATTGAGAGCAAATCTTTATTAGCGTATAGAAGTTTGAGAATTAGATAACATTGAGTGGACAAACTGTTGATATATTCAATAAATCGAAGATTCTCATCCAGTAGTAAGCCCAGACTTCTGGGCTTACTACCATAGGAATTGTCTCATCATCAAGTTTTATGGAAAAATTATTTTTAATATAAGATCGAGATTGGGCATTAGAAAATATGATTGATTTGGATTTTGATGGATTTAAATGCAGATTATGATCCAAGGAAAATGTTTTTATTCTAGCTAGGTCCTTATTAACCGCTTTACTTGCTACCTCTGCATTAATGGAATGAAATGAATGGTGTAGTTGGGTATCGTCAGCAAAAAACTGGATTTTACATGTCAGAGTTTGTTCACACAAGTCTGACGTATACAGAAGAAAGAGTAAGGGACCTAAGACGGAGCCCTGTGGTACGCCTGATTTTATGGACTCAAATCCAGATGACTGATTATTTATTTGGACTTTTTGTGAGCGATTACTAAGATAAGATTTAATAAAATTAAGAGATTTGTCACTAAAACCATAGTAACTACATTTAGAGATTAATAGCAGATGGTTGAGGGTGTCAAATGCTTTACTATAGTCAAGCAACACAAGAGCTGTAGCTTGACTATCATCCAATCCAGTTATTATAGAATCAGTTAAGTGACATAGAGCTGTTGTCGTACTGTGTCCTTTCCTAAATCCTGATTGGTGTAAGGGCAATATTTTATTTGAAGTGAGAAAGCTATAAATTTGCTTATACGCAATCTTCTCTAAAACTTTAGAGAGAACCGGAAGCAAACTTATAGGCCTCAAATCGTTGAATGATAGAGGGTTATTTTTTTTAGCCACTGGTACAACAAATGCTTTTTTCCACTGATCAGGAAAATAACCTTGTTCTAAACAACAGTTAATAATATGTGTAATATACGGTAAAATGACTGGCATACATAATTTAAGCATATCCAGAGAGATGTTGTCTGCTCCACTGGCATTCGATTTAACTTCAACAAATGTTTTCAGAACAGCATCCACGTCTACAAGACTAAATGTAAAATTATTGTTATTAATATATTTATGAGTACGATAATAAGCCGTTTTTTCACTACACTGGACATTGCTGTTTTGGTAAACCGCTACAAACGCTTCATTTATCTTGAAGGGGTCTAATAACTCGTGAGGTATGTCATTGTTTTTTGAAACTTGCATATTCATTGTTTTTAAAGTTTTAAAGAATTTTGACACTCCCTGTCCACTTACGTAACGTAAATATGCAGCTTTTTCATTTTTTGTAGACGCAACAGCAAAATTTCTAAGGCGTTTGTAGTGATCCCATGCTTCAGGCGTTTGAACACGCTTAAAGTTAACCAGAGCTCTATTACGTTCTTTGTAAATATTTTTTAAATTTTCCGTTAACCAAGGAGCGCAAGGTTTGCTAACTCTAACAGTTCTGTAAGGACAGTGAATATCAAATAGCTGGGTAATATTGTTAGAAAGAAATCGAACTTTACTTTCTATATCTCTTATAGAGATTAGGTCATGCCAAGGAAAATTAGATAGATCATTGTTAAAACAGTCAAAATTGATTTTTTTAAAGTTTCTAGAAGTGACAAATTTTTGTTGATTACCAGTAAGATTAAATTTTATGACGCAGTAAGCAAAGCGGTGATCAGAAAATAGGTCAGCATTTAGAGTTCCACTAGCTAAACAAAGTTTTGAATTATCAACGTAAATAGGATCTATAAGCGTTGCCGAAGTTGCTGTAATTCGTGTAGGTTCAGCTATTACTTGTGTCAATCCGTATGCTTCAAAACAATGGTTAACATTGTTATTGCTGTTAGTTAAATCTACGTTTACATCACCCATAACGAAGATATTTTTAAACTGAGGGACTATTGAAGTCAACATATCATCTAGCAAGTTAATAAAACAAGGAATAGAACCCTTAGGTGGTCTGTAAAGAATGCCTACTGACACACATTTGCTATTTATTTTCAGCTTAACCCATAAATATTCCAAGTTAGAAGATTCTCCAGATGTCATAACTTGACAATGATATTTACATTTAACAAAAATTCCTACTCCACCCCCACGATTGTTACGCTCATGTCTAAAGAAATTATATCCGTCAATGTGTATAAAATTAGATGGTATATCGGCTTTAAGCCATGTCTCAGATACAGCGACAATATCAAAATCGTTATCACATACGAGAGTACAGAAATCATTAAAACCAGCTAAGATTGACCGGACATTTATATGTCCAATTTTTAGAGTGGATTTATTATTTTTACAATTTTTAGTCGTATTTAACATTACTTTTTAAATTATTTAAATATTTATTTAATACTTGACAATTATTTATATCTTTTGCAGTATGGTCACAATCGTAGCTGGTTTTGTGTGCGTTGTTATGAGATACACAGTTTATACATTTCTTAATATTCGATATACAATTTTTAATAGAATGCTCTTCAGTACAAATGGGACAAATGATTTTAGTAGAGGTACAATTACTTTGAATATGTCCAATACCCGAACATTTGTAGCACCTTTTTATTCGAACATAATCGTCAACACGACAACATTTCCATCCTATATGCACAAATGTTTTATTTAAAAGATATTTTCTTAATTGGGGGGAAACTTCTACAATTAATTCACAGGATTTTCTTTGAGAATATTTTAAGATCGTCACTATTTTAAGATCCGAAGCTGTGAATGTATCCATTTCATTTAGGGAGAAAATATTATCAGCAATTTCTTCATGAGAAACTTTTTCATCTACGTCCACGTTTTTAATAATTAGGCGTGGATTAAATTTCGTAGGGACACTAGCAGCATATTTGGAACCGAATTCTTTATTAATTGACACTTTTAATTTTTCTAGGGACGATTCATTATTACAATTAATCACTAAACCATTTTTCGTTTTCTTCGTATTATTTATGCATACATTTAAATTAACTGGGTTAATATGTTTTTGAATATCTTCTAATATATTATCAGTTTTGAAGTTTCCTTTATTAGTACTTTTTATTATCAGACTAGAAGAAGGTAATTGAGAATTAGTCACTGGTTTTTTTGCAACATCGCTGTAAAAAGCAGAACTGTTCGTACTAGGAGCAAAAAAGTTCGACATCGGTGCGGCATGTTTCTCGAATGAGTTGATTTTATCTTTTAGTAGATTATTATTTAATTTTAGTTCTTCAATGAGATCGTTTAAGTTTTTATTTTCTCGTTTTATATATTAAAGAAATATTACTTTTTGTTTAAGGTCGGGCAAATTGTCCGATTTAGAATGACCATCATTATTAAGTAGACATGACTTACATTGCCACTCCCATCTATCTGCTAAAAACACCTTTGCAACTGCTTCAAAACACTTGGTATGAATTACAACATCACATTTATCATTTGCACACTTTACACCACTTTTTCTTATGCTGGATGAACAAATAGCACACAATTTATCAAAGCGATCCGACAACAGGTCTGTATCGCCTGCCATCACATTAGTAATAAAGTAATAGTAACACTTCAAAAATCTCAATCTCTACTTTTGTGATATTACTACTTGATTTCAAGAATATTTTAATAATAAATTTATATAAATATTTTGTTTTATCTGAAATTTCCATGTCTTTATTGAGTTTTTACTATACCTCAATTTCAGCCTCTGTATTACATTACACAAAGAACAATATAGTGTGTCCATGGATGGACTTAATTATACTTGTAAAAATATTTATTTTAAATTAAAAAAAGTTATTTTTCATAATTTATTAATGCGAATCGAATTTATTTAAAAAGTAAAAGAAATTATGAAGAATTACTTTTTAATTTAAAATAAATATTTTCACAAGTGGACCTACTGTATAATGCTGTAGAACTAATTCAAATTATAACATCTATAGAAAGTTTCAGAGCAACTTTCAGAGCAACTTTCAGGGTAAGTACCTTAAAAGTGCTAGTGTGATGTTTTCCGAACTTCACTTTGTAACCTCTGTGAGATGTACTATAAAAGTCTTGCCGTTGCGGACATTCGGTGGTTGCAGGGATATTAGGGTTACATTAAAAGTACATCGCATGTGATCTTAAAGAGCCTAAAATGGGCCCGTTCACTTTCATTTTTGAATGTGAATTATTTATATATTTATAAAAATATTAAACTCTTTTGTCTGGTGGTACTTTTCCCGTTAAGATATTTTTGCTAGAAGTATGGGAATTCCCATAAAATTCTTTCAGTGACTCATTGCGTCAGAAAACCCCTAATTCCCTTCAGGTCTTGTATCGGTTAATAGTTAAAAGGGCGCGGTTGTTGGATGTATCATTGCACCACCATTCCTCTTCTGCATTTATTAAAGAAATTTGCATGATAAAAATATATTATTTTTTAAAAATAATGTGTTTATATTTTCAGATAAAGCTGGAAGCCTTACCTTTTTTAAATTTTAATAAAAACAATTAGTATTACTCAAGCTGAATATTACCAGATCGAAATTTTATTTGAGAAAATGTATCTGGTAAACATGACAACGTTGTAAGTACTTCTAAATAGTGTTGTCTACCACTTCTAGAAATAAATGCAACGTTGCCACGTTTACGAGATAAATATTGCAAATCAAATTTCTACTTTTTGATTATGGTCTGGTTAATTTTCAGCCTGAGTAATAATAATTGTTTTAATTAAAAAGTAAAAAATAAGCTCCCAGCTTTAAATCTGAAAATATAAGTTCATGATTTTTAGAAAAATAATGGAATTTTACTATTTAAATTACATATATAAATGCAGAAATGCTATATTAGGGATACTTCCGACAACCTCGCCGTCTTTAAGCGTAACCGATACGAGACGTGAACGGAATTAGGGATTTTCTGACGCAATGAGTCACTGAAAGAATTTTATGGGAATTCACTTACTTCTAGCAAAAATATCTTAACGGGAAAAGTACCACCAGACAAAAGAGTTTAATATCTTTATAAATATATAATTAATTCACATTCAAAAATGAGCTTATTAACGTAGATGGAATATTTTTGTGCTAGCTGGGAGTAGTACAAAAACTTTTATTAAAAATTATTTAGGTATTCCTCAAATGATTTATTTTTAGAAACTAAAATAATGCATATTCGAAAATTGTTCACTAAAATCGTTCTAATATATCAACATCTTCATAAAAATGAATTAAAAAGAATTAGTCATGCCTACTCAACCAGAGCTGTTACACAAAATTTAGCACATATTCTTAAAGCTGAAAAGAACATATTACAAAGAAACTATACTTACCTCGGTCCTAAATTATATAATAAAGTTCCAGCCGATATAAAAAATTAAAATTCAAATAAAGCTTTTAAAACTGCAACCCCGGATAGAAATTTAAAACTGGATTCATCAAAAGGCCAGTCAAATTACTGAATAATATAAAAAAAATAGAAGAATTAATTTTTAATACTTTTTAGTGTCTTATTCTAAGATCCAGTTCATCATCTTACGATTTAATAATATTTTCTTTCACGCATTACAGTTTTATAGGTATGTTCTTTAGTGTTAGTTTTTCAGTTAGTAACCTTTAGTTTTAACCTAAGTTTTTATAATTTTATACACTCTACGTACAGGCCCTGCCTCCTATGGATTTTTTTTATTTATTCACTATAGTTTCTATATATTTAAGTATATTATAAATTGTACCTTTTGTGAAAAAAATTTTTTTTTTTTAATTTGGTGTCATCTGCATCGACTGCTAAGGTCATAAGTCTCGTGTTCTGTGTAGGCTTTGTTACTGTTTCCCAGCGCCACTTTAGGTACAGCACTGTTAATTAGAACCCAACAGTGAATGGTTGAGTGGGGAATCAATTATTATTAATGGAAATAACTGCATTTTCATAATAATTTCTCCTTAAATTTACTAACTATAAGTTTGTTATATCTACACCAATAGAAATAAGTACATTTTCTTAGTAATTTCTCTTCCAATTTATGATAATTTTTCTGAATTAGTTTTCCAGAAGATAAATAAAAATTTCCTATCGCACCATCTATATTTTGTTACTCGAAACTTACTATATGCTTCTCTCTATCGACACATCCACATTTGTAACCATCGATTACAGCTCCCTCGGCGCACGGACACTTCCCCTCGATTTTGTCGTCGTCCTTGCATCCCACGCATTCGTACGTGGGGCAGCACTGTCCCGGTAAATCCGTGCCGTTCGCAGCGATCTTCATTTCCGTCAAGCACGGCGGTTTTTTACAGGTCCCCGGGTCGCATTTGCAGACGTCTTCGGAGAGGACGCTGTCGCTCGGACAACCTTCAATAGATGGCGCTGCATTGACCGCTGGAAAGAAAATTAAACGTTAATAGTTTTTG
Source organism: Psylliodes chrysocephalus (assembly GCA_927349885.1). Classification (NCBI taxonomy): domain Eukaryota; kingdom Metazoa; phylum Arthropoda; class Insecta; order Coleoptera; family Chrysomelidae; genus Psylliodes; species Psylliodes chrysocephalus. The sequence goes on along the minus strand of OV651819.1, from coordinate 32,097,708 downwards.
CAATTTAATCAATCACAATAAAAATTTATTATAAACAAAAAATAATACTTTTTTCGTATGATCGTCAATTATATTTTTATGAATTTTAGCAATGAAACATATCATGGACGAAACACATCTTTTTGTTTCTGATAGTATGTATTCAAAGAATTAATACCTATTTGGTTTAACAAAATTATTAGCGAAATAAAATTAAGAGTAATTACATAATTAAAAATTAGCAGTGGAGTTACAGTCAAATTTAATAGCTTACAACTTACAATTAGTTGATTAAATCAAAATAAATGTTTGACAAATCTTTTAGGTATGTCAGTTTTATTATTTAGAGTTAATGTTTTTTTAATATATAGCGATCGACCGGTCGATCGCGAAGCCAATTTTGGTCGATCGTCGATCGCTCGCAATGTTTGGAGTGGAATTCTGCGTACCATGGACTTTGAAGCGACTACAGAAGACAAAACTTAAAATTATCAGCATTTTTATAACCATTATAATACATTGCAGTTGATAAAAAAATTAAAATCGTTTTTAAGTTAGTAAAAATCTATCTTGAAAAAGTGTCGGAAAATTGATTTTTTTAGGTAACGCATGTACGGAATGCTGCTATCAAATGTTGGGTCTTTCAGTTTATATTCTTCACGAGCCTATGTCCTTTTTTACGACACATGTTCTTTTTTACAGTACGTCCTTTAAAAGGACCTGGTTTATAAAAATATAAGCCGAGGATTTTTTTAGAAGCTCGGGACCAGGGGTTTATTAAAAATATAAGCTGATGAGGACCTTTTTTTATATTTAAAAAGCTCGCCAAAAATACTTAGTTTCAAAAAGGTGCCAACTCTACCTTATACTGTATAAACATAGTATGCATTTCACACCCCTTCTTCCCCCTTAGGCTACGCCTATAACAACAAGTCGATCGCGAAACACTTTTAAGATAAAAAGTAGATGTTATATACAGAAATTTACCATCTCAAGGATCGTACTTTTATCATAGGCTCTTTTTCTTACATTATTCTTATATTTTCAAAATCTAAAAAATGCAATTTTTCTAATGCTTATTTTGTTAAAGCAGTAGAATTTCCATTATTTGTTGAAATATTTTTATGTTCTTTTAATTAAAAAAGTATGCTATTGCCTCCAACTGAACGAATATATTTCATATCCATTCTAGGTAGTGAGAATACTGCAAAAAAATGAAATCCTCCAATCACCGTTCATATTTTGATCAACCGACTGCTATTATTTTTAAAATTTTAAATAAGTGACAATTCTATCAAACTAATTGTCAGTATATTTTTTAGTTATTTAACGTTTTAAGTTATTTAACGTGCGAGCAGAGCGAGCGCGTTAATGTTCGAGATTGTTAATCGCCATTTTAATTCACGAGTTCGTTACAGAACTTTTCCGTCGACCGTACTTTTCAAAAATAAAGATATCTTACTTTTAAAAAATTAAATAATGACATACAATGACAGATAGTATTAACACACCTTCTTGATTTCAAATGTATATGTATGTTTGGTTGCCTACACCATAGGTAACTGTCAATATAAATGTATAATAATAGCAATGTACGTTGGGTTGTATACAATAAAATCGTTGATTAATAGAAAATCATTCATTAATAGGGGTCATTAATCAACGATTTTGAGTGAGTTAATAGTATATTATTAAACAAGCAATTTATGGTAGCCATTATTCACGCAGGGTGACGTTTGCGTCCCGAGCCGTAGGCGAGGGGCGCAAGTCACCCGAGTGAATAATGGCCATAAATTGCGAGTCTAATACTATACTTTGTCCACGACCATTATGGTTTCTTTATTAAATAAAAGTTAAGTGTAGAATGGAAAGTTTTTAATAAACATAGGTAACTAACTGTTGTTTTTTCAACTTTTCAATTTTCCGATGTTTCAATTTTTCGAATTTCTTATTTTTCGATTTTTCGATTTTTCGATTTTTCGATTTTTCGATTTTTCGATTTTTCGATTTTTCGATTTTTCGATTTTTCGATTTTTCGATTTTTCGATTTTTCTAAAATAAAATCTAAATAATTTGAATTTGTGGAAAAAGATTTTTTATTTAGGTCACATACTTCCTAAAGTAGAAGTTATTAAAAATTTTCCAATTTCAAAATATTCTCAGAAATTCAAAAGATTTGTGGCTTTCGCTAATTATTATAGAAAATATGTAAACAATTTCACAGATTGCTGCACCGTTAAATAATGTTACAATTTATTACATTTCTGCGCAATGACGTGCTCACTGAAATACATTTATTTAAATGGTGGCATACAAATGAACTTCCAATTGGCTGTTACTGCAAATCTGTGATTGCCAGATATACGTTATTGTATGAAGCCTAATATATTTTTTTATAAATTATGTAAAAGATACACTTTTGTACAACATTTACCTGGTTTAGATAAATACGAGAGGTAAACCGCTGGAAAAATGGTGTTCACACATTTTGCTCAAAATAGTATGTAAATAGTACACATATTATGGCAAATAGTACAGAAATAGTACCTATCCAAATTGTAGATAAATAGTACACAAATCGTGGATAAGTAGATAACAATTTGATTGATAGGCTAAAAAAGGTCCCCGATATTAAAATAAAGTTTATGACCTAAAAATAAGGTATTTTTCTTCGGATCACCATCGCTGCAGTGGAAACCCTACACCATTTTTACTAAATAATATATAAATGCAGACGATTCGAGCATGTGATTTGTTGTAGAATTGAAAATTATCTGAGACGCGAGGTTGGATTCGAAATCTTATATTCACCTTGACAATTCGGAAATCTCTTTGTCAGCGATAGCTTAATTGGAAGAGCGGCTGTGCGTAGAATAAAAGTAAATGGGTTCGAATCCCCCGCGGACAATTTTTTTTCAATTTTTCTTCTTGGTGGTTCAAAAAAAAATTTCATCTTTCGTAAGGGTAATATTGGAATTTGTTTGGAAATTTCCTGGAAATCTAATTTCATATTTTTCAAATATCTAACCGATAAGTTTTCTGAACTTTAAAACCGATTCATTCACAATATGTAAATATTACACAGTAGTACACAAATAGTGCGCAACAATACACAAATAGTACACAATAGCAGAGAATAGTACACAATAGTACACAACAGTACACAATAGTACACAATAGTACACAATAGTACACAATAGTACACAATAGTACACAATAGTACACAATAGTACACAATAGTACACAATAGTACACAATAGTACACAATAGTACACAATAGTACACAATAGTATACAATAATACACAATAGTATACAATAATACACAATAGTACACAATAGTACACAATAGTACACAATAGTACACAATAGTACACAATAGTACACAATAGTACACAATAGTACACAATAGTACACAATAGTACACAATAGTACACAATAGTACACAATAGTACACAATAGTACACAACAGTACACAATAGTACACAATAGTACACAATAGTACACAATAGTACACAATAGTACACAATAGTACACAATAGTACACAATAGTACACAATAGTACACAATAGTACGCACTAGTACACACTAGTACACGATAGTACACGATAGTACACGATAGTACACGATAGTACACAATAGTACACAATAGTACACAATAGTACACAATAGTACACAATAGTACACAATAGTACACAATAGTACACAATAGTACACAATAGTACACAATAGTACACAATAGTACACAATAGTACACAATATTACACAATATTACACAATAGTACACACTAGTAGACGATAGTACATGATAGTATACGAGAGTATACAATACTACACAGTAGTACACAACAGTACACAATAGTGTGCAACAGTACACAATAGTGTGCAATAGTACACAATATTATACAATAGTGCTTAATACTGCACAATACTGCACAATACTGCACAATAGTACACAATAGCTTTATCGCAGATCCTATCGCCGACAAATCCGCGAACAAATCTACTAATACACAATAGTACCCAATTAGAACATGAAATATATAAATAGTACACAAAATATAAAAGTATACAAAATATGTAAATACTACGAAAAATACATAAATAGTACACAAAATACATAAATAGTACATGAAATACATAACTAGTACACACAGTACAGATTTATTATACACCAGAGTACACCAGTGGTTTACCTCCAGATAAATATCACTTACCCCACCCCAACTCAATATGTCATATCACATCGATTTTATCAAAATGTATACATTATTTTTTGGTTGGCCAGATTTAAAAAGTCTTTTAAATACTTAAATTTTGGTAATAATCCTCTTAATACTGTTAACATATAAGGTGACTAAAAGCGATTCCAAAACAGTACCTTGTGACACGCCAAAAGTGATTTTTTCTGGTTTACTAATAATACCATCTAGTTCAACCTTTTGTACTCGGTTTAATAAGTAACTTTTCAAAATTTCCCAGGTCCTTCCAAGATTTGTACAGAAAAACAATATCGTCTGCAAAGCACAAAATCTTACCATTTAAGTTGAGTTCTTACTGTTAATATATAAAGTGAAATAAACCGGTCTCAAAATAGTACTTTGTGGCGCACTATAAGTTACTTTTTCTGGTTTGCTAATAATACCACCTAGTTCAACTTTCTTACTCAGTTTGATAAGTAACTTTTCAAAATTTTCTAAGTATTGCCTCTTAATCCATACCTCTCCAACTTTTCTAGCAGTTTTTATGGTTTACTGTGTCAAATGTTTTAGAGAGGTCTATGAGTATTGCTAATAAATATGAATGAACTTAAAAATCGAACAGCATTACCGAGGTTTTAAATTTTCTGTGTACTTATTGAGATAAAAATGACTCTCACACGGTTTTATTGTCTAGTATATTTCATACTATAACCACCAATTAAAATTTTAACAATAATTACCATCGTAAAAATCAAGTTGTCTTGTAAAGTAATAATAATTGTTGTCGTTTGGCAAAATCATAAGTTTACACCCATAAAATTAATTCAAAGCCATTCTAAAAATATGTCTCATTTTTCATACATAATGCATAAAATTGAAAGATAAATACTAATAAAATCTTTTATGTCGAAATAAAACTAGTATAAAAATCCAATATAAACAGACCCCGGCGCCTTTATGACATAACCTTAGAGAACAGTGGTGTAGTTCAGCTTATATACAAAGTGTATTGTGTTTAATAGGAGTACACAGCAATAATTAAGGACTATTTTTTGTTATTAGAAAATCTCGATTCCTCGATTTACAGAAGAAGTTGCCGCGCTACAGCGTCGTGTTCAAATTTCGTCTTCGTGCGATATGGCCATCTTATCCACTCTTGTTGAACAAAACTACTAGTTCATATGAGACTTGAGTCACTCTGTAATAATAGAGTTGGGACACATCCCATAAAATACTGCCTGGTAACTTGCTTTAGGGAAACAGTGGTTCTCCAAAGAGTATGTTGTAGAAGTAGAGAATAATATTGTTTTTTTTTGAGTCATCGGCTTCAACTACTTTGGTTATTTCGCCTCGTGTTCTGTATAGGATTTGTTACTGTTTCCCAGCGCCACTTTAGGAACAGCACTATTAATTAGAACCCAACAGTGAATAATATTGTTTAATGACAATTTTATTTACAAGAGTTAATGTGGATTCAGAAGATTATCCATTGCATATACTCGGTATAACCCGAAAATCAAGCCAAGAAGAAAAATCTGTGTTGTAAAAAATTGGATAGTGAAAAAAACAAATTAAAAATCTGATATGTCGAACACATGACTTTCTGTCTAGTTGCATCATACCTGTAAATGTTTAGAGGATACATACATTTTCTCACACATCTTATTTGAAACATTTTTTTATATATCATTGTCAACGAAAATACTGAAAAAGTAAAATTTTACACTTTCCCTCAAATTTTTCCATTGCGGTCCATTTTAGAGAAATCATGTACAAAATAAAAGTGATAGAGAATGATATTGCAAACAGCTTTTATTTGAATAATTTTCTTAAAAATTCGAATTTTAAACATTTTGTTAAATTTATCGAATACGGGCCCTTTTAGGAAAATTATGTATGGGACAAAAATTATAGATACATTACACGTAATTTTTAATATGAAACATTTTCTTTTCCAAGCGTAAATAACAGATATATTCCATAAGGTAGAGAAACGACCTTATATACAGATATAGTCCAATTAAGTCGGAATCATATGGGAAACTTTTTTATTATTAATTTTTTGAGAAAAGTTATTCTTTATAAAAAGTTTTGCATGGTCCAAAACTTAGTATTGTTGAATTTTAGGTTTTAGACCATGCTCGACTTTTTATGAAGAATACCTTTTTTTCCTAATATTAATAATAAAAAAGTTTTTATATGCCGCCAACTTACGTAGACAGTTGGTAGCATACATCATCCACCCTTACCGTCTGACATTTTGCGGTTGAATATCTTTTAAATATATGCAAAGAATTGCCCCTAATTCCAATATTTTCTAGAGATTGTTAAGAACAGATGATTACTGACAGTGGCAAAATCTTTTGTCAAATCAATAAATATGCACAGCTATGGCTTACTTTTAAAACTTCGGTAACTGTCAAAGAAAGAATCGTATCTTTAGCGGACACGTCCCTAAATCCAAGCTGCTGACTTAAAATTATATTAAATTTATTTAATAATTATATCAAACATTTTTGAAAAATTCTTGACAATTATTATTGATATTAGTCGGTAGTTTGAAATTTCGGCTATTTCTCTTTTTTTATGACAACTAATTTTTTTAGCAATACTGTTAAAAATATAAGCAAGGGAAACTATTATAAAATCTGATATTATTTTATAAGTGCTTCCCACAATTTATCGAATCCTACAGATTTATTATTTTAAAGAGCCATAACTTCAAATGTAGTTTTATAATCAAAAACAATTGAAGTCTACATAACTAGATATTTATTTTAGTTTTTTACCCATCTGAACAAAACTATTGTTGAAACAAAGGATTTGCTATTTGAATTTATTCAATTAAAATTTCACCAGTGTCAGAATGTTTAATTCTGTTGCAGTGGCGGCTTGTACATAAGTGGAGTAGAGCTGCAGAACTGCCAAAAGAATGCAAGTATCTCGTCTACATTTCACAGAAATTATTTCATTAATTCCATTTATTAAATATAATATTGCATTCTTATTAAATTCAGAATCCTTCATTTAACGAAAAATCTCCCAGATAAATAAATCTTATTTACGACACCTAATAAATAATATCTATAAGCACGTCCGTAAAAGATCCAAATTTCGTGCACGTGTCTGAGAACCTAGATCATTAAACATATTTCTTTAAAACACTTAACTCGCTTATCTTTCTAGTTTCAATGTTAAGACCGAATTCGAGAATATTTTGATACATAAAGCTCTCAAGGCACATAATAAATAAGCCACCCCCTTATCACCGACAGTATTTCGCTGGGAACTAAAGCCATAGAGACGTCACAAAAGCCATTAAAATTTAGTATAAGAAGCCAGACCCAAATGAGCTCGGATTCATTCATTTTTAATTATTTGATGTGCATGCATTCATTTTTTATTATTTTAAGTACAAGCATTCATTTATTATTTGTATCCAGTTATATTTCAAGTTCAGTAGTCAGTACCTTTCCTAAAACGCTCTTCCTAAACGACGTCTATCCTACAATACCTCCTATCCCCGAAGGTGTCGACGTTTCGACGCCCAACGCCCTGCCGTCTCGAACGCTGTCACATTCCGTACCATCTAAGTATTTCCTACCGTACATTCATTCCGACGCCCAACGTCCCATCGCTCTACTTTCCGATGCTTGCCGTCCCTTAATAGTTCCTTTACAATATCCTTGTCGACACCCTTCGTCACGTCCCGCACCACCTACATAATTTTACCGTATATCTGTCCCAATGCAGTGCCGTATTAAATACCTTCCTTTCCACTACGACGCTAGCCGCCTCGACGCGAGGCGACGCGCAACGCTGCGACGTACCTAAATCGACGCCGTCACAACGCAAGATGAAATTAGTACATAATCTAATGTCTGTTTTTTCAATGGTGAGTCAAAAGATTTATGTAACTTTCTTTGAGATACTACCGGGGTTTCGTTTAAACGAGGGCTTTTGACATTTGCTACGAATTATTACCAATTTAACCAATAAACCACATGGCTTTCAGGTCATCCACCCTGAAAGACAGCTTGGATAAACATCTGTTTTCGATGGGTGAAATTTTGAGTATTTCAATAGAAATGATAAAAATCAATATTAAAAAATATACAGTGTTGTATTAAGTTAATTCAATAGAAATTATAAAAATCAATATTTTAGATATATACGGGGATGTGCTATCTTGGATAAATTGTAAAAACCAAGATGGTAAAGTTTAATAGTAAGTTAACCAACTGGTGAATACACTGTTCGTTAGCTCAAGGGGGACACCTATACGCTAAGCAACCCATTCTACATAATAAGGTAATTAACTGGCGAATTGTCGCTGTTCGTTACTTCCGTTAGTCATCACCTCTATACTCGTCGAAATATTTACCTAAGAGGGTGCAACCTGTGTATATCTAGAATAGAATCAAATCAATATCAACACAATAGTTAACCAACTGGCGAATTGGCGCTGTTCGTTAACTCCGTTGGTTATCAACCTAAATAAATATGTACTGATAGCAAATGAATATGGTCTGGGTTTGAACGGGAGTCAAGTGAGATCTCAGTAAATAGTAACAATTGTAATATACTTTGCTAATTATTGCATCACATTTAAAGTATGAAAAATAAGAAGAGTTTAAATATGAATTTGTATGTTTTATTTATCAATTTGCACCAAACTTTGCATCGAATCCTGGTTTACCTTAATTAACATTATCACAAAGTGGATATATAAATTACCAATTAATTAACTATACGATCACTTTTACTACTAGAGGAAAAAAGGCCAATTACAGTAAGTATAGAATTTAAAGTAAAATAAACTTGTGTGGTAAATAATAACATTTCAAAGAGAGTAAAATAAACAACGAACAAATAGGGGGTACTGGGGTGGGTCGTTACAATACCTGTCAGAAAAGATTAATTAACAAGTTTTCGAACAGCGAAACTTTCTTGTCAACAGTATTTCGATCAAAAATAAAAAAAATGTGTTTTAAAAATTTTAAAGTAGAATTGTTCAATACACGTTTTTTAATTTTTTATCAAAATACTGTCACGTTAAGCGCGTTTTAAATAATTATGTCACGTTTTACGCGCTCCTTAATAATTATGGGACTATCTGTGTCCCGGGGGTTATCAAGTAAAATATACAAATTTAGACCTCAATCGTGTAAGGACTCTGTTGCCTTAAACTTGGCTCCGTGGCCATTAACTATATAATTCGGCGATTAAAACATCTGAAGATTAAAAGAAACTCAATGTAATAACAAGTAGGTACACAAAATATAAACTTACCACTCCAACAAATATCTTGGGCACATGTCACAACCCTTAGCTAACTATTCAAAACGAAATTATTTAAAATACAAAAAAAAGACTTCTAATTTAAACTATAGAGAGCTGCTACTAGGAATCTTCTACAAGGGGCGCCTCGTATGGTGAGGATCCTTCCCTGTGGAAAAAAGCCCTACGCATCGCCTCGACATTACGTTTATAACTTTTTCATAGTTCATTGTTATCAAAATAATGTTTAATAATTATTAAATAATCAACCTTGCACATGATTGCGATTCAAAACAAATTGTCGACATACTTAAACAAAGTTTTATGTACAGGATGTTATTTAAATAATTAATTAAAATTAGGAAAAATATGAATTTATACGAAGCGTGACAATACTGTTGCCAAGAAAGTTAATTAATGTTTTTTGACTAGCATATGCCTATCAAAACTACTAGAACAACTAAAGGAGACGACGAGCGCGGGCAGCTCAAGCGGTGCAGTGCACCCACATCATTTACTATTTCATGATTCAAATTAAATTAAAATTATGAGATTATCCATAAAATCTATTTTACGTATATTTTAGAATGTCCTAAATATTTTCTGTGAAATGTAGATGAGATATTTGCAATTTTTTAGCAGTTCTGCATCTCTACTGCACTTATGCAAAAGCCACCACTGTATCTGTTATTAATCTCTTTTTGTTTTGCTAATTGCTGCACAGCATTTAAGAGTTGTTTGATTTTGTTTGATTGACATCAATTTATTTTATTTGTTTATTAAATAATTCAACTTATTTTTTTTTAATAACATAATTTGTATGTGAATGTTTAAACAGCTTATTTTTCCTATTGATGGAGTTTAAGTAGCCCGTTTGTGACCCAGGGTACAATTTTGGTATTACGTCTACGAATACATTGATTCTCTGTGCAGACTTCTAGTGCTTCTGAACAATATCAATAAATAAATGATATTTCTGCAGTGTAAGGAGTGAAAGCAGATGATGATGGCCATTGGCTAAAACTAATCACTGAATAAAAAAATTATTTTTGTAAAGACTTTGTAAACAGTCAAACTTTCATATATGTTTCCTGTATACAAACATTTTAAGAATCTAAAAACGTATCGAGAGAAGACGAAGCAAAAGCTGCTGTATTTAAACGAGGTTAAACTCAAATACGAATGTAATAAGCTCATGAATTAATTTAAATCGCATCTAAACAAAACAAAGCATTCATTAAAATTATAACCGGTAATTACAAAGTCATAAACTGAATATACAGAATGTTACACACGAATCGCCAACAGCAGTTGATCCTTCTCATCGTTTCGTTGGAACATTAGATCTGACAGGAGCACACAGGCTTGCTTATTTAGCCATATCCCATCCACCCCGAAGGTCCTTGCTCCAGCATAAATAATGAATTAGGGGTTTATTTGAGTTTGCAAACCCCGCAGTACATACACATAGACAAGGAGTTCAGAAACAATGTTTACGGTGATGGTAATCTCTAGAATTAAACGTTCAAGAATATTATCTGATGGTATCTATCCCCCGAATGGGCATTTGGAACATTTTCCGGGAAAGAGCCTAATTTTAAGACTGCTTTATTCGATCACAAAAATTGTTATTTGTATAAGAGCGAAAAGTGATACAGTGTCGCGGAGCGCGGCAATCTGTCGAAAACGGCAACGAACTTTTGCTAAAAATGCACACAAAATTTTTTCAAACTACGTACAAATAACTTTAAAATCATTTATTAAAAATAAATATTATTATTATAATATATCTAATTTAAATTAGGCGAGCAACAAAGCTGTCAAGTTTTCCGTTCGGCGAGCGACAAAACTGTCACTTAATGTCAGTTCGCGGAAAACGCCAACTTTTTTTATTAGTCCATTTTAAACTTTATGTGTCTTTTTGTTACCGAATCATAGTCAGTGGACCATTTCCGGTTTTAATCCCCATGTTTTTCCAAATACTCTTCTCACTGGCTCTTACTTTATTTTATTTATGCCGCAAATATAGTACAGTCTGTTCGCTATACTTACGCAGGTTTCGGATTAAAAATTTTATGAGTATTTCCAGGTAAGTACCCGAAAGTTGGACCTGTTCTTTGGGGAAATATCAACTGGTTAAATGAAATGAAAAATAATGTACAACTTTTTAATTAAATAATAATGGAGAATCTTTTGTATAATTGAGAGCAGAATTAAACTTCTTCATTAATGGAGTCTAATGTGGCTATTATAAACCTAATAATAATTTTATATTACACTTTACATAGAAAATATGGTCAATGTATAATAAGAAGGTTATTTAGCTCAAATAAAATATTTTCTAACATAAACATTTGTTCCATGTAGAGAATTTCAAATAAAAAATAAAAAAATTGAACTTACCAACAAAAATGAAAATCAGTCATTATCATCCAAAATATCATAATCGTCCTCATCATCGTTTATTTTAATTTCACGAGTCCACCAATCTTCTATTAGTTTCTCGCACTTGGATATACAGTTCCGCCACACTTCTGGAGTTGCAATTGAAAGTGCTTTTCGCCAAGTTTCCCGAACTGCGTCGTCACTATAACCATTAAGCCCAATATGGTTGTCATAATATTGTTTTGCTATTCCCCATATATATTCGATGGGATTAAACTGGCAATGATACGGTGGCAGACGTAAAACTTGATGACCGTAACTTTCAATAATCTGATCCACAACAAAGGTTTTTGGTTTTGCGGGTATATTTGCCAAGCGTAATAATTCTGATTTTAATATATATTGAGGAAATGGTATATGTTCCTTTGTCAACCATTCTTTAATTTTATCAACAGTCCAAGAATTCGTTGGACTTTTGTTTAATACTTCAAAATGGTAAGGTACATTGTCTAAAATAATTACGCTGGGCTCACTTAAACCTGGGAGAAGTTTTTCATGCAACCATTTTACAAACATTTCTGTGTTCATAATATCGTGATAGTCACTGGATTTTGATTTAGAAGAAAATATTAAATCAGGACCTTCTATAAAACCCGATTTCCCTCCTGCATGTAAAATTATGTGTCGCTTCCCTTCTCCATCGGTATGTTTGATGGACTTTATGTTATCATATTGCCATATTCTCTTGGTTGCACCCCTAGAAAATATCCATGTTTCGTCTAAATATATAAAATTCGCCCCTTCTTCTTTAAATTTAGAATATTTTCTTAGAAAGTTAATTCTCTTGTGCACGACAGAACTTCTTTCACAAAGGACCTTTCTGTTATCCTCCTTTTGAAATTTGAAACCCAAGTTATGTATCAATTGCCATAGACTTGTTCTGCCAATGCCATTAATTTTGATTTTCCTTTTGATGATCAGCATAGAAGATTCTTACCAAAACATTACAAGAAAAGGCTTAGAAATGGAGAAGAGGTTTTAAGAGAATGGATGGTATATTCCGTATTTCAAAACGCTTTGTACTGTTTTCCATGTCGACTTTTTGCTGCATCATCTAGCTTGGCAATCGGGGATTTAAAGACTGGAAGCATTTAGGGGACTCTTTAGCACATCATAAAAATGCTAAAACTCATATAGATTGTTTGAAATCATGGCTTGAATTGAAGCAAAGATTGAAAATAGGTGAAACAATAGATGCAGTTTCTCAGAGACTCATTGATTCTTAGATAAATCACTGGTCTGAAGTTCTTTTACGCACTATATCAGTGGTAGGTGAGAGCTCTCTGGCTTTTCGAGGAACAAGCGATAAACTGTATGAACACAAGAATGGAAACTTTTTGAAGTTAATTCAGTTATTGGCTGAGTTTGATCCAAAAATGGAGGAACACGTTCGCAGAGTTCTCAATAATGAAGAAATCAAAGTTACATATCTAGGGAAAACTATACAAAATGAAATAATTGAATTATTATAATAATAATAATAATAATAATAATACTCTCCCTAATTCACCCCGTTACGAGTGAATTTCAACCCCTGAAGTCGACTGAACGACTTGTGTAGGGGAAGGGACGGCTATTATTATTATTTGCCGTGGCGCTCCGGGGCGACTTAAGGATGATTGATGGTGCCATTTTACTTACAGGTGAGGAAAACCCGGAAAACCTCACCCACCATCATCGAGACGATAATGTATGACGATTTTATAATCTGCATGTCATATAAACACAAATTGAATTTCCATTAATACGGCACACATCAAATCCTAAACCGAACCATGCAATTTAATTAAAAATCCACATGGTCTGGTCTGGGATTCGAAGCCCAGCAGTCTCGGACTCATAAACTCGCCTATAAATGAATATAAGCGCGATAGACCGCTACACCATCGACCCGATAATTATTGTATGACAACATAAAGCACCACATCATTGAGCAAGTTCAAAAGGCCAAGTATTATTCCGTGATTCTTGACTGTACTCCCGATGCAAGTAAAGTAGAACAGACGACATTTGTGGTAAGATTTGTCTCCATACGGGAATCAGAGTCTGAAGTTCAAGTTTATATCAACGAACATTTTTTGAATTTTCTACCATTGAGAGATCAACAGCTAAGGAATTGTCAGAGGTTTTACTAGAAGAGCTAGAGAAAAATAGGCTTAAAGTAGAAAACATGCGCGGTCAAGGGTATGACAATGGTTCCAATATGAGAGAAGAAAAATCGGGAGTACAAACAAGAATCAGAAATGTAAACCCCAGAGCATTTTATGTTCCATGCAGCAGCCATTCGCTAAATTTGGTTGTAAATGATATGACAAAATCCTCGTTTGAGGCAGCCAACTTCTTCAATATTGTTCAAAAGTTATATACATTTTTTTCTTCTTCTTCTTCTTCTTCTTTTCGTTGGGCAATATTACTGAAATATATTGATACTTACACGCAAAATTAAGGTTTTGCCCGGAGCGCCAAAATGTCTAGGGCCGGCCCTGGTCAGTATATTTGATTTTCCAAGCAAAGAATAACTAAAAATATTTACATGGGCCTTACTGTTTACATGTGTTTTAATTTTCTCATGTGTACCAAATTAGTTAAACCATGCATCGTCCACGAAGAATCGCCCCCGAACAAAACACACACAAAACAAAAAAATACGTTTTTTTCATCACATCCACAAATCCAGTTATTTTTTAAGTACAAATTCCGGTTAAACTTTCTTATCCGGTCTTTGAAGTTTGACGAATTTGAGATGGAAGCCTTCTACGTTTTTGTTATTTCCAAATCGGGAAGAGGTCCCAAGTTTCTTTATTTGGATTTTTTCCTCGAGCGAGTGCGTAGAAAAAGGTTTCAGTAACAGATTGCTTATTTTATTCATTTTGCTTCGGACACTTGGACGATTTTTAATTTATTATACTTTAAAAACTCAAATATTCTAACAAACTACCTAACAAACAAAAATTCAGCACGTATAAAATGTCAAAAGCAATACGCCGAACTCGCCGAACACGCGATTGAAACAATACTATTCTATTCATTCCGAGCCGCTTGAAACGTGGCCCCGTTTGAATGTATAAGAAGCGCTTTCTACAGGCGAATGGCTTGACCTTTAGTAAACTTTTACAATGGATTGATATGTAAGCAGCCGGGCCACTGGTCGATGTGCTCGGATAGACGGCGGACAGTCAATTGCTTGAATTATTAAATTTGTTGTGTCTAGGAATAATACGACGCAAGTTTTTTCAACGGGATCAAATTAAATAATGATAAATAATTAAGATAATGTATAGTTTAGCCATATTTTGATCCGAAAATTGTAATAATTATTGTAATTAATATAAAAAGAAATATTATTAGAGACCGAAATATTTGCAAATTTTGCGCCAGTGCCAAGGCCTCTTGGCCCCTTAGGACAAGCCGCCACAGTCTACGATGCGGGCGTGGTATTCACAGCCATGGCCAGTAGCTATTACATAATGAACATTCTGTCTCTAGAGTTAAAATGAAATACAATAAAATACTAATACAGCAAGTCTTTGAGAATTTTCTATCAATCTCAAGTGCCATAATAATTTCTTTGTGTTATTATAAATGCCTTCGGAAGAACTGCATTCAGTAGTTTTGCCGTGGAGAAATGTTACTACCTTACCGTCCGTATGTTAAGTAATTAAATTACTTTCATTTTCAAAATCATGCTTTAATATTTCGAATGACCACTGTGTTATTTAAATGGACATTAAATGAAAATTGACAGTTCCTTTGTTGCGGGCATCCAATGTTATGACCTTCCTTAACCTGTGACGTTGTCACTAAAAAGTGTATGCCTAATCAGCATGCAAAAAATATTGTCTGGATTTTTAGTCGATAAGAACATATCAAAGGCTAAAAAACTTAAATCAATGCTAGCTAAAATGTTGTATCTCAATTTTTACCTTACTAAGTAGGTTATTATTTAATTTTCTATTTTCCCAAAGTGTCGTATTTCAAGCTCGTACATACATAGTATTCTCGTGCGCGGTTTAAAAAGAAGAATGAGGAAAAGCCCCGTAGCGCTTTCTAACTAGTTCCTAAATTATTTCAATTTCTTAGCGAAACGACGTAGCGCCGAGCATAGTGTATGGATATGCTCTTGATGGCATGTTATGGTACATTTATGCTCCGAACTAGCTTTTCAGATAATCTCGACAAGATCGTATCTCCTTGAGTAATGCAATTTATATGCTTGTTTTATGTGTACTTATCTAGATAGATTATATACATATATGTGTGAGGCGTATGCGTTCCATTTTAGGAAGGAAATATAGGAAGAGCTTATTGCCTTGTAGAACAGTTTCAGTTTGTTTTTTGTTATTTTAATATTACGGGGAAAACGCCGAAAAATTCTACAATTTTTTTTACCTAAGTGAATAGTCCAACAAGAAGAATAAAAACACAAAATTTACATAAGTAGGTTTAATTTATAAATGGGCCAAATATTATTTCATACGAAGGCATATAGGGTAGAATCCGATTACAATAAGAACACAGCTACGTCATAACCATTACTTCCAATTTCGAATACATATCTACATTATCTACAACTACCAATAAATAAAGAATCCATTTAGGATGGCCCGATGGCCGGATCGAACGGTACACCTATTAATTCACTCTGTAAAAAGTGTTAAGAGCAAAGTTGTATTGGGCATTAAATGTATTAATTGTGATAACTGTTTCCATCCCAGTTGTGTAAAACCGAAAAATTTAAAAGTTGTTGATGATAATTTGGTTATTTGTTGTGAAAAAGTCGATCAAAATATTGTGGAAAGTAATAACGCATTTTTTGATGCTGTGGAAGTATTTGCAGGCGACGATAATACGATAGATATTAATTTTGTATAGTATATTGTCAACCAAAAAGGTGAATTATTAAAAGAAATGCGTGATAAAATAAATATTTTAAACGAACAAATTGTTATATTGAAGAGAATTCAATCAATTTATTCGACCAATTCGAATACGGTCGATGAGATAAACCAAAACAAAAAGTGGTCCGATAGTGCTAAAGCACAAAAACCAAATCAGCCTGATTTAATAATTTAGAATATTTCAAATACGGGTAATGACTTCCAAAAAAATTATAGCAAATTTAAAAATAATTCTTCACCAAGTCTGCAGGAAGTTCAAAGGGATAAGATGAAAATGAAATTAACCTTAACCGATCGGAAGTATCTTCAAAAAAAGATAGTGCTAGAATTGTTAAAATGAATGCATCTGAGGCAGTTGAAAAATGCAATGATGCAAATAATTAGAACGTCGTTAACCGACGAAGAAAACGTAATATTGTTGTAGGAAATAATACTACCGAAATTGTGAAAGGCGTACCTAAACATGTAAGCCTACATGTTTACAGAATTAATATCGACACTACCACTAATGATCTGGAATCTATTCTCATTAAAAATTTTCCGGAAGTAAAATGTGAAAAATTAAATTCGCTACGTCCTGAAATTTACTCTTCTTTTAAAGTTACAATATTGAAAAGTCATTTTAGAAATGCTATGAATCTTGAATTATGGCCTCTAGGAGCTTGCATTTTTCGTTTTTTAGAAAGGCGCAGGAATTCGGTCCACAATACACCCTAATGTTTGAACCAAACCTGCTTCTACTTAATATAGCAACTTTAAACGAAACGAAGGTTAACTTTCTCGATGATGATCTCCATTATTATTCGATCCCAATTATTTGTTTAGTCGAAACTGGAGTTTAAAAATTTTTTTGGAGTCCCTTCACCTAAGAGGTTACACCTTGGCATCGTCATATTGTTGACCAACTATGAAATGTGGTGGCACTATTATTTGGCTGATTGACAGTCTTCAAGTGAAGGAGCTAAATTGTGACATGTTCTATATTGAACAACATTTTGAAGTGTGTTTAAAAGTCGTGATTGTGTTTTTATAATTATATTGTGCTACAGATCTCCTAGTGGAGATGGTTATTATTTTATAGAAAATTTTAATTGTGTAATGGAACATTTTTATAAACCAAATATTAATTTTATCGTTTGTGGTGATTTTAATTTTGACGTGTATAAAAATACAAATTTTAACTTATTAAGTAATTGTATGTCTAGATTCAATCTTGTACTTATTGTAAAATGGCCTACTCGAGTGACGGATACTATCTGTACAATTATTGACCAAATTTTTGTTAGTTCGGACGAGGAAAGCACTTGCTGTGTTGTCGATAATCAATTTTCTGACCATAGAACGGTTATGGTTGAATTATCGTCGTTGTGTAATCAGAAAAATAAAAATGCTTTTTAGTTGAAAAGAAACTTCAGTGGGATTAATATCAACAAATTTTTCAATCAAATACAAAATATTGACTGGACATTTCTTTATCAAATTGACGATTTTGATGAAGCTTTTAATTACTTTTACAATAATTTTATATTCCATTTTAAATCAGCTTTTCCACTTCGCAAATGCTGTATGGGTAGGAATAGTAGAAAATGGGTTGGTCAGGATGTGATTTTTTCGAGAAAAAATTTAAAATATTTATTTTTCCTAAAGAAATCAAATTTTTGTTCATCTTTTACTTATAATTAAGCCAAAAAAATGCATAAAAGTTTAATGACTTATGAAATCGTATTAACTCTTCTGATAACATTACTCGGGCGTCCTGGAGTGTAGTCAAGGAACTTTCTAATCAAACAAGAAAAAATAAAAATATAATTATTCAGGGTAACAGTGGTGTTATAGACGCTCCTGAAAATGTTGTAAAAGAGTTTAATAATTATTTTGTCAATGAGCCGGTTAACATAGTACAAAATATACTTTCAGTACCTACTATTGAAACATACAAAGTCTTTTTCTTTTTCCCTTCAGTGAAGATGAATTGTGTAATCTGTTTAATAAAAAATGAAAAACAAAAAATTGGCAGGGAGTGACGATATTCCTTGTATCCTCATAAAAAGAGTCCTTACTTTAATTATATCTCCAATTACTTTTCTAATAAATAAATCGTTTGTGCAGGGTAGTTTTCCGCAAATTATGAAAACAGGTAAAGTGATTGCTGTCTTTAAGAAAAATGATCCAAAAAATATTAACAATTACAGACCAGTTACGATATCAAATAGCTTTTCTAAAATATTTGAGTATGCATTCCTCGACAGATTAATGTCATTTTTAAATAATTTTCAGGTTCCTAGTAGGGTTTTAGATCTTCTATGTCTACTACCACTGCTTTATCTTCCTTTTACGAAAAAATTATTGAACACGTTGATAAGGGTGAATGCCCTGCTGTTATTTTTTGTGACCTCAGCAGAGCATTTGACTGTGTGAATCACGATATTTTAGTGTCCAGATTAGAGAACATAAGAGTAAGAGGCATGCCTTATTCTTGGATAGCTTCATTTCTAAAAGGCAGGTCTCAGTTTGTACCCATAAAATCCACCAGTAAAGATCAAT
Source organism: Psylliodes chrysocephalus (assembly GCA_927349885.1). Classification (NCBI taxonomy): domain Eukaryota; kingdom Metazoa; phylum Arthropoda; class Insecta; order Coleoptera; family Chrysomelidae; genus Psylliodes; species Psylliodes chrysocephalus. Next base: position 32,078,362 of record OV651819.1, on the reverse strand, counting down.
GCAAAAATTTTAATTCAGATCACTTGTCAGTTCAGATGGGTGTGCCACAGGGATCAATTTTAGGTCCAATGCTATTCCTCCTATATGTTATCCATATTGATTCAATTATGGAAAACAATTCTTATACAGCCTATGTCGATGACTTTTCTATAATTGTTTCTGATAAATCTACTGAAATTCTTGAGACAAAATGTAAACTGATTTTAACTAATGTAAGTACATTTTTTAACAGTAGTTGCTTATTTTTTAATAGCGGCAAAACCGAAATTCTTAGTCTACACAACGTGCAAAATAAAGTTAATGATATATATTTTTCAGTTAATAAGTCATTATTGACCAACAGCCACAGTAGCGTTACATTTTTAGGCATTTTATTAGATGAAAATCTTAACTGGAAACACCATTGTGAGACGTTAATCTCTAAATTAAACTCATTGAAGTTTCTTTTCCTTAATTTGAGAAACATTCTTGACAAAACGCAACTATTAGCGTTATACTATGCATAAGTCGACTCCAGGTTACGTTATGGTGTCTGTATCTGGCTCTGGGGTAATGCCACAACTGTATCCCCTGTTTTCATAGTGCAGAAAAACATTATTAGCTACATCGAGAATATTCGTAATTGTACATCGTATAAGGAATACTTTAAAAAATTAAAAATTTTAACTGTTACTTCAATTTATATTTTTGAACACACATGAACGTTCGTTCGTAAAAATTTAAATAAATTTAACTACAATAATGAATATCACAGTTATCCAACGAGACAAAACCTTCTTCTTCATTTGCCGTTAGCTAGGGGGAAAGTAACCTATTGTTCGCCAAATTATATAGGTCCAAGATTTTATAACAAATTACATCAAGTCATAAAGACATGTAGAAGTATTGAGCAATTTAAAAGTCATCTTAAAGAATTCCTGGTAACTAATGCTTTTTATACACTCGATGAATTTTTTGCATTATGAAGACAGTATCTTTAATTAATATCTTTAATATTTTTTTTTGTTATTTTATCATTCAGCTATAGGTAGCTTTTACATATAGTTTATTTTTATGACTATATTCCAATACAATTAATATTGTCTTATGGAAATGTAAATATAAATAAATAAATAAATAAATAAATAAATAAGTAGGTTGTTAGGTATAAAAAATATTTCCTTTATTCCTATAATATTTAATACTCCACTAAACCCCCAGTAGGCGGCGATAGCGAATTAATTACTTTTCCAAATGATGATGTAGCTGTGTTCTTCGCATTATAATCGGAAAATAAAAGACCATCTATTTATATGTAAATATTCCTTTATTATGGAACAAATGTTTCAAAAATAATTATAAAATAAAAAGTTTAGGGACAATAGGTATCAGTTAATATTGTACAATATTGTACAATGAATAATTTGTAAAGATACATAATCTGCAAATGGTATTCAAATTTTTTTATTTTTCCAAACCACGGTCTCTTTAATGGAATTTGAATCACATCTCCCTTTAACTTGGCATATCACTTTATATTCCTGGATTTAAAAAAGAGTTCACTATGATGCACCCTGACATTAATATTTAATACTTGCAGTCGGCCTTTTTTGGCCAGTTCATCTACTTCCTCATTTCAAGTTATTCCGCAGTGACTAGGAATCCATGCTAGACACATATCTATCCCCAAACTCTGTGCATTAAATAAACTATGTTTTGTTTCTAATATTAAATAATCCATTTTAGTCGATATGCAATTACTGGATATTATTTGGAGAGCACTTTTAGAATCGCTGAAAATAACTGCCTTGCTAATATTCTCAGTTATAATAAATATAACCGCTCCTTTAATTGCATATACAGGGTGTTATTGAAATACACGTACATATTAAAACTGGGTATTGCGCAGATCCCCACTGAATGTAGAAAAATATTATTTTTTAAAAATACCCCTTATTAAGGGAGTTATTAATTTTTGAAAATTAATTCTAAAACAAACGTACTTCACTGATATGTTGAGGATGACCTATATAAATTAGGTTTATTTACCTATTTTAAACATCAACAGTAATTAATATGCAAGTTTTTGTCAGATGATAAGAAAACTAGTCTTGTAAGAAATAACCATGTTGCCAAGATTTTCGAATTAATTTCTATTTCCGAAGACTGGTTTTTACTACCCTCGTTATCAAAAAACTAGAATATTTGATAAATGATTGTTTTTAAACTATACATTTTTGAAACTATAGATTATTAAAATTTTAGTTGATTTACGAATCTGGCTAACACGAGCGCGTCATTTCCAAGTTGGTAAAAAGTGTTGTTACGATTACTTTTAAATATTTTTTTACGATGCCACTATTTACGAATATTGAACTAACGGATATAGTGCTGGTTTATGGGGCAGCTGGAGAAAATTCTCGGCAAGCACAAATCCTGTATCACGAACGGTTTCCAAATCGGAGAATTCCGGACTGTCGTACGTTTATTTCAACTGTTCAGCATCTAAGAGACCATGGAAAATTTGAGAGTGTCAATGCAGATCGAGGGAGAACAAGAACACAAAGAACATTGGCGGCCGAAGAAGAAATATTGGAAGCTGTTGAAAACCGGCCTCAATTAAGTTATAGAAGACTAGGTCTTGAAATTGGAGTGTCCTCATTTGTTGTGTGGCGGACACTTAAAGAACAAGGTTTACATCCTTATCACATCCAAAAAGTCCAGGCCTTATATCCAGGTGATGAAGAAAAGAGAGTGGAGTTTTGTGAATGGATGATTCAAAAATGTGTTGATATTCCTGATTTTCTAAAAATATTATTGTATACTGACGAGGCTTCATTCACTCGTGATGGCGTGTTCAATATGCACAATACGCATATTTGGAGTGATGAAAATCCTCACGCCATTAGGGAAACTGGGCATCAAAGAAAATTTTCAATAAATGTTTGGGCTGGCATAATAGATCAGTATTTAATCGGGCCTTATGTTCTCCCGAACAGATTAAATGGGCCAGGATATCTCCACTTTTTAGAAGATATTTTATCAGTACTCCTAGAAGAGATACCGTTACAATTAAGGCAACGGATGTGGTACCTACTAGATGGCGCTCCTCCTCACTTTGATTTAAACGTACGGCAGTTTTTGAACATTAGATTTCCTCAAAAGTGGATAGGCAGAAATGGACCTACTAAGTGGCCTCCGAGATCTCCGGACTTAAATCCATGCGATTTCTTTTTGTGGGGTCACATGAAACAACTGGTTTATAATGAACCTATTAATAGTGTTGAACAATTAACCAATAAAGTTAATACGGTAGCCGAGGAACTACGACAAAATCCAAGACTAATTTCTAATGTTCAAAGTTCTTTGGAAATACGATTGCAAGTGTGTGTAAATAATAATGGACGGCATTTTGAACAATTACTGTAATAAACTTTATTTTGAATTAATTGGTTTTGCTACGGCAACAGTGCAATTTCTATGGGTAAGTTCAATTTCGATTTATTTTACTTCTTTAAATATGGAAACTAGTAGGTCGGAAAAGGGGACTCTTCCCCAATATTTAAATTTTAGAATTTGAAGTTAAAATTGGTGCCAATCGTTTTTGGTCATTACATACTATTCCCCATTTTAATGTGTACGTGTATTTCAATAACACCCTGTATTTGGGCCGTGCAGATTGAAAAGATTTGGCAATTAAATTTGTAGAAAAGATACCAGCGCTAGTTTTGCCCTGCCGATCTTTGGATCCATCAGTAAATAAAAATGTATAGTTGGGAAATTTTGACTTGGCTTCTATTATAAAATTTTGCTTATTGAATGTACATTTATCTAAATTTAATTCCATAAAAGGAATAGTCGCAACCTGTATTTCTATGGCAAATTGAAAGCACGGAAAGGTATCTAAAAAATGAATTTCTTGAAGAAAAGGCCTAATAGCATGGAACGCATAAGTTATTACATGAAAATGACAGAAATGCAAGGAAAAAGGGGACGACGTTTGTTGGAATTTAATGGGTGTTGTATGGTAGCCGTTTAGAAAATTTGACTAATTGGCTAGCCATCGGTTTCGGAATTATTCTGCTAGCTATATTTCTGAACTGAAGAATTTTGTGTTCGTTTGCGAAGTTGTGTATTTTGTTTTTTCTTTTGGTTTTTGGTCTGCAACCTCTACACCTTTTATCCAAGACGTCATAGTTTATTGGTAAAACCCCAATAGTTAGTTAGGGTTTTTTGTGGTAGATACTTGTCTTGTGGTAGATACTTGTCTTGTGGTAGCTGGATTGTTTGTAGTATGTGATTTTCTCTATGATACCCGGTTCATGTGTGGTTTGGATATACGGTGTGGTTTTGATATACGGTGTGGTTTTACCTCGCACTTGGTCCTCTGGATAGATGTATAGGCAATTTTGCCCTGTTTGAGAGGAGTAGCAGCTAGATAGTGCTCTTTCACCAGCAGACGAGTTTCGCTGTGCATAGTTCGGAATTCGTGAGTTGACATCCGTCGTACATGTGAGGTATTTACTTTCTTAAGTTAGTGAGCCTTTAGCACATACACAATCCTAAAATTTAAATAGGTATATAGTGGACCAGACCAAGCTTTTGCTTGTTAATTTGACCCTTAGCATAGACACAGCTAATGTTGGTTGTTTGGGTATTCACCGTACAAATTGAACATGACGCCACTTTGTAGATCTATAATTTATCGGACCAATCCACGATGAACATCCTATTATAACTAAGACTTTTGGACACATATGACGAGTTTAGTTTATGTGGCATATTAGTCTGGTACTCTTCGTCTTAGTACCCGTCTCATTTGGCGCCCTGTAAGTTCACCCGTTGCAACCGTATAAAAACCAATATTTTTTACTGTTGACCTTTTGCCTTGTATTGATTTGTTTTTACTTATTTAATACCAAATAAATCTTTTACTTTTATACAATTTCAGCACTAAATAGTTTCCTCTCATCTACTAAATTTCTTTACCACCGCAATCCCACCGGGATATCAACTTTAACCCCGTATTTTCCCGTTACCTCTTTTATTCGTTCCTCGAACCGCAATTAATCTGGTTAAGTCTTCTTACACGCCGATCGCAAGTCGCACGAGCCAGCTAGCAAGGCAATTGTCTCGGGGTAAAAAAAACCACATGCACCGATAACTTCTCGTCTTCCTCTTCCTCGACAGAACACACCGAGCTATCTTGATTCTAATTTCGCGTTGCACACGACACCACCTACCCGGAGGCGGCGAATTACGGAAAAATTTACTGCTAGTGCCGCTTACCGGTTTCCGGAATAATTGCTTGCGTTTGCCATTCAATATAGCCAAGAGTGTTTTATGGACCGACGACGGCTTGAACTTATTTGTGTTGGTCGTTGATTTTCAATTATCGCAAATTTAAATCGAGAAAAAAGGTTTTGGGAAGGCAATTAGATATTGATTTTTGGTGTTTTCTTTAAACAAAACATCATTTTTATCGGTAAAGAAAAGGACTAAATAATTCAAATTCCTTATTGGTCCATAAATACAGAATAGTTCATTGGGCAGGTCCGGTGAGAGTACAGAATTAGGTATAGTCCTTCCATTATCAATTGCAGAACACAGTTATGTGGGGAATCATCAATATTTAATATATACGCACGGTAGTCATGCCAAATTAAGAAACGAAAAATAATGTTTACTCCCCTTATACAAAGCGGTAAATATTAAACGAACCATCAGTTGTTTACCAATGAAAACATCGAATCGTAAACTTAAATGCACTGTATTGGCCGAAGGTTTACGGAAGACAGGTGTTC